>CM073770.1:44771243-45437213 GCA_037158775.1 Hetaerina titia | reverse complement strand
CTCAAACATCTTGTGGTAATAACAGGTGGATAGTTTCAACGTTGTACATCAATTTATTCTTAAGTATCGAGAAAAATAAAGGTTTTAGTTATTTTATAATTAGTATTTTTATGAACGGCAATGATTTGATTCTTCCCATAGTGAAAATGCTATCTCTCTTACAGATTCCAGCCAATACGCTCATTTTGTATTCAAAGCCCTCGACAAAAATAAGACTGGCACAATTACATTTAGTGACATCATGCTTAGTTTATCCATCCTGCTAAAGGGCTCTTTACAGGAGAGAATCCGATGGGCATTCAGGTAATGAACGAATTTCAAATGCATATAAAGCGAATAACCAATAGCCTTTTGCTAATTAATTTTTCTTGCGACATTCACACTCGAGTTAATTCTATTTGTTCACATTCTAATTCAATTTATTTTCATATATTATTAATATATTATCCATAGTTTTAGTTTAAACAGCAAAATTTGTCTGGATTATAATTTAATTTATTAAATAATAATATTATTGGAAAAACTAATCCTTATAAAAGTAATTAAAAGATAAATAAATAACGTCTACCCACAAATGTAGCGCAAGTGCGTTGAAATAGAAGTTGACATGGCTTTTTTATTTATCAACAGCCTTTACGATGTCAATGACGATGGCTACGTAACCAAAGAGGAACTTACAGAGGTTGTCACGGCCATTTATGACTTAATGGGTGACAATCACCGTACTGCTCATAGGGTAGGTGGTGCTGTGGATGGTGACTTGCTTCCTCCGGAAACGCCTAGTGACCACGTGGACCGTATGTTCAAGGTGTGTTAAGTGCATTCTTGCGTCCGCCCATGATCCAACAATCTCACTTCACGCTCTGCTTCATTGTAAAAATCTACCTTGTAAGCATAAAAACTTAATTTCTTTCCACATACCTTTTTCATTTGATTCAAGATCATTTCAATTTGATTCTTTAAGTAAGATATCTGGTTAAACGTTGAGGGGAACGCCCATGAAACAGCCATTTTAAATTATAGAAGCGTATGAAAATTGGAAGACTCATGATTTAACTAAATTCAATTATGATTTGACATAAGCAATCTATTTTTTACCCATCATGGCTCTGTTGGCTACTTCTCCTTGGATTATTTCCAAGAATAAGTGACAAAGTTATTGTTTTATTACCAAAAATACATGATCAAACCATAATCTATGCTTTGATAGTTCATAATCTACGCCAAAAGATATTGTGTTTTCTTTTCACGGAAAAGAAGGCGATACTTCTTTATGAACTCACACTTGACTCGCCTAATTTTTTTCTTAACTAGGATGAAGAGCGATACTACAATCATATAAGAATGTATTCCGGTATGTTTTCCTCAGTATATGAGGAGAACATATACATAAGAATGTATATGTTCTCCTCAGTTTCGTTGAAGGGAGAAGAATTTTCCATTTAATATCTTTACAAAATATCCAACATTTTTACAATGGTTCATTTGACTTCCGCGGATAAATTCATTACATGAGTTCTTCAGACCTCGTACCCACATTAATTGCATTATTTTCAATTTTATTTATTGAAGTTTTCCATCAATACAGAAGATTTCATCTGCAAACATTTCAACCATTTGTCTGAAAAATATTTATTCATTCTTCTTAAGAGCTTAGAAAGTAAATTGACTCTATATCACAATTTTAGCATTTAATCTTTCGTAATTTCATTACAGAAACTGGACCTTAACCACGATGGCGTCATCACTGTGGACGAGTTTATTGATTATTGTTCAACGGTGAGTCAATCACATTTGTCCATCCTTCGAAAGTTTATCGTTGGAAATTAACGTGATTCAAATATTTTGATTAATGAAAATTGATTTTAATGCCGCAGTGATTTCATTATCGTGTAGAAAAAAAGGAAGGCAAGTTTCTCCGGATGAATTTAACAAAAGATCTCTTCTTTCTTCTAGAATGAAAACATAAGAAGCTCCTTTGAGGTATTTGATGACCTATGGTGATTTATGAATAGTTATCATTGTTTGAATGCCTTCTTCGGAAGTTTTGTGTTCTATTGACTGAAAAATATTAAAGCTAAAGACATCATTAATAACTTTAACTTAGCCAAAGAAATCATAACGGTTCGAGGAATCCCAGGGACTCCAACGAAAGAATATGGCAAGACCCTTCAAGCACGGGGAGGTGCTCTACGGAAGAGTCATCCGGAAGGCATAGGGAAGAACAAAACTATGAACTGAACGTAGATGGACCAAAGAGGTTCTTGATTGTACCCCGAGGTGGGGGTGTCATAGGCGACCGTAAAGAAGGCCCGAGATCCAAGGTGAGAAGAAGATGTGAGAGAACGTTCGAAGGTGTTAAACTTCGAAGAGGCAGGCCACGAATACATTTATCCGACTCTGTCAGTCATGGAGGAGTCTTCGTCCCCAGAGGTGGACTGAGAGGAACCCTCTCCACCAATCGCCCCTCTTTCTCCTACTTCACCCCTTTCGCTCCCTCTTTGTCTTCTGTCCGCCACCACAATTATCATTCCTCGTCCTCCCCATCTCCTCTTCAAATCCAATCAATCAATCCCAGCCCAAATCAGTTTTCCTCACCAACTCAACTCCTTATCTCCTGAAACCCGTCCTCGTTTCCAGCCTTTACCACTACCAAGTCATTTCCACATCTCCCAAATTAGTGTGCTCCCCTTTTCCTGTAGTAAGTATAGGCTATGCTGGCGCTGGGTTTCCATCGTGAACTCCCTCCTTCTAGGACCAGGGTCACTCAACCTTTTTCCAAAAATTTCTTGCACGGGACCGATGAGAGAGTTGGTTTTTTTTTCGGAACATTTTGCGACCACTGCGTTGGAAAAAATAAAGAACGTCCAAATGTACGTCCCACCATCACCGGTGCATTTAAAAGATTTTTTTCAAGAAAAATAATAATAAATTTAACTCGAGAACAAAAAAAAAATTTTTTATAAAATTTCATAAAATTTTTAGAAAGCTCATCAAAGGACTCATATAGGTGTTTTTAAAAAAAAAAGTTTTCAAATTTCCTTAATATCTTCCTAAATATATGTGTAGAAACTTTAAAAAAGAAAAAGTTTAATTGCTTGATAGCGGCTTAAAAATAAAATGGCAGATATACAATCCCCTCCCCCTTCCCTCACCTTCTGCTTGTGGCAAAAGAAAATTATTGCGTCAATTTACCTGTCCAACTCTGTCATTAAATCTCATTCGACTCAATCAAACTGTTTTAGGTACTGCCCTTACTTTTGCTCTACCCTGATAAATCAATCCTATTAACATATCAGAAATGTGAAATCAACACAATTCAACTAATGCATATCTGCTTCCTTTACATTAATCACTAAGTGGAAGTGTACAGATGAGCTGAGAGTTTAAAAAAATAATATTTTACGAGTCCTATGATAAATCCTCACGCCATAACGGTCCAGCGGAACAGGTTGAGAGCCCATGTCCCAGAAGTTTTAAGCAAAGATCTTAAAAACTTTTAATGAATAATTCCATTTAAATAGTATCATTAATAGTAAATTACAAAATATAAAACTAAGAAATAAAATTAATCAAAATAACTAAAATTAGAGCGCAGATCGGATCATCTGCAAAGAAGATCTAACGGTCTCGAGCTCATCCAACGGGAACCCATCATTCTCCTATCTCATTGCCCTCTACTTTTCACTCGCTATTCTTTTAGGGTTTGGTAGCCAAGCAAAATTCATCCGTGGACCTGCCGAGGCCATGGATTTATGGCAAAGGAAAGGCATTTATTGCCCGCCCGTCTTTCACAAGGGAGGAAGTGAGATCTTTCCGTTCTCAAAAACATGGTAAGTCAAGCGGTACTATAACCACTCCTTGCACTAAGATTATAATTTTTGAAACTTCCGTTATTATTGCCGCTTAATCTTTCTTTTTAACAGGAGCTGGATTGGCCACATCAAGATCCGTGTAAGTGTAAAAGTGGCGGCAGTGATAAAAGGAATCCCTCGTTTCTGTGGGATTCTAAGTAGTGTGAACATATCCAGCGCAGAAATGTTGCCGTTTTCAAAGCGGAGGTATTATTGAGAATGTTGCATTTGATTGCGAATGTAAACCATGCCTACGGTGTAGGAATGTTTAGTTGTTGATCATATTCTCTTGTAAAAAATAAAATGTTATCGATTCAATAAACTTTTATCTTGTGTATTGAAAAGACTTTCATATTAAAACGTTAATTACAAACTTTCATGTATGATTTTTGGAATTATTTTACTTGACATTGCATCCTCCTTTTCAGTTTAAGTTTAACAATTCTCTCGGGATATGCTGGGAAGATCGATGCTTCAAAATAATAGGTTTATAGTATGAGTTTCCTTTTGAGTTTCAGACTAGAGTTGATCGTTTCTGAAATAATATATGAATTAAGTAGCTAATAGAAAACGAATTAACTGGAATTATTGTAACTCTATTCTTGATCGTTTCATTTACAAAACTCTACGAATTATTGTAGGGCAGAAATTCAATAAACCTCATAAAAGATGCTCTTTAAAAGATAAAAATAGATGGCTCTGCCTCCAATACATATCCATTTTGATGGTTGTTTTCTTTGATAATAATCACCATTGTAGTTTGGCTATATAAATGGATTCATTCACAAGTGAATCAGAGAATTAAAATGGAGGTGTCGAAAAACCTGGTAATATTGTGCACATACGATGCGTGCTCTATAAAGAACGGGAAATCGAATTAATAGGAAAGAATTTTATTTATTCGCCTCAACTAATGTTATCTCCTCCGAAGTAGACACCCGTTTGAAAATAAACCACTTACTTATGCCAACACTTTTTCCAATATTCGAAAACTTCTGGAACTCGCTCTTCGGTATAGTTATTAGCTCTCTCAGGGATTAGTTTTTAATCTCACGGATGCATGTAAAACGACGACCATGTAAGGTTCCCTTTATGTCTGGAAAATGAGAAGGCCGGAACATCATTGCAGTGTTGGTTTTGGCAAAAGTACACGAATAAGCAGTGAGTAGTGCGAGCAGGTGCGTTGTCGTTATCAGCCATGACTGGTTTCGCCGCAAATACGGACGTTTTTTCGCATTATTTCACGCAAGCGGCATTGAACTTGTACTTCGAACTCTTTATTGATCGTTTGACCTTCGTGAAAAGAACTCATGGTGCACTTTAAAGTTGAAATCGAAGACAGTGAGGCAAACACCCAGTCACTTTTTCAACATACATTAAATTTGCCTTAATATTTACCTCGACATGTAGAAAGCTTGGGTAAATATATTCACATTGTAAGTTTTGAGATTAATTTCGCACCAAATAGCTATTTTTACTGCACACAAAATATGTTACACAATTCAGCACGACAATTCTCAGGACATTATCAAATCGAAGGCGTCCGGAATTGCAACTTGAGTAATCTGGAGTTTGAGTGGGACTATTAAGTGGAAAGGGGAGGGATAACTAAGAGAGCACATGATAAAAGAGGGCGCTAATTTTCGCTCACAATCACCCATGTGCGTCTTCGACGCGCTGGGATCCTGACGTCAATTCAGCTTCAATTTAATCACTTACTCTACCGCGCTTTAGATGGACCTCTAGCAAAAACAATGCCTGCACGCGTGAAAATTCCCTCTAAAGCGTACGGCAGTGCAGACTGCACCAGTCTGTTAACCATATGACTCGATGAACGGGACGTGGTCCGTAAAAGCCATCACTTGAGGGCAGCTTCCCACGTCGAAAAAGACAAATGTTTGCGTTCGAGATGTAGTGTGGGGCCCAGAAATAAAACTATCTGCGAATAAACAAAGTTCGATTAGTAGGGTGTGTGCTGATTGTACTTTGCATAAAAATAAAGAAAATTTTGCACAATCATGGATGCCGAGAAATTAGCATTCTAGTGTTGATTTTACGGTATAATATTATTTATCAATAAAGTATGATTCATCCCGATATTTTGAAGCCCCCAAAGGTTTTTTTATTCTTCGCCTTACTTTCGTAATTTAAAATGCGCGCTCTTCAAAGATCTTTAATGTTAATGTCGAAAAGCAATGTCTGCATTAACAGTGTAATGTCTTAACTCTCACCACATTTTATTGAAAAACAAAATTTGTGAATATAAGGATGGTCAATTGGCAGTGGTGTGTACTTTAATTAAATATCCAATTTTGGTCCTGATTATCCTATTTTAGAATCTGAAGCATAGTCCAGGTTAAACATTTAACTGGTGTATCAAATATGTTTGCTAAATACCCGGGTCATACGCATTCAATAAGAGTTCCCTATATTAACAAACGTGTTGCTTCCACGCTTTTTCAATTTAAAATGACTTCAGGAAGTACAATATTATTCTCCAGTTAACGATCACTAATTAAAGTGTATTGTAATGGAAGCACCATTGTGCGATAGGTTCAATAGCAATTGAAACAGAAAACGGAATTTACTGAAAGATAAAATTTCCCGCGTGCAGGTGCCTTTAAAGGGAATCGCTTGGAGCACTGAATATCCGATATGAAAATTCAAACGCGTCTTTCTCCAAGCCACAAACACAACTGCCGAAGGACACGCAATCCTTCCTTCATAAATTGACAAAGTATAGTCACAAAAAAATATATACATACACAAAAGACATATTGACCAAAACAATGTCCTGATACTTTCGACACAAAAGGCTTCAAAACAGAATATACATATTTATATGCCTGACAAATATTTATTTTTCATTTATGGTCTTTATTTGATCCCTATTGAGACCATACAGCCCCTCATTCTACCTTAGTCCTTAACATTCGATTGAAGGCAATGAAAACAAGTAAGACTAATTCAAAGTGCAAGAAATTTTTACAAAAATATTTCTAAAATCTTATTTTTCATCCTCAATCAAAATTTGAGTATTAGCCTAGTTAATTTATGTCCAAGAAATTTTCGACAGAGTTAAATATATTTCCAAAAACAAAACTCTTTGTCATAGTTATAACAAAAGTATCGAAATAAATTGGCATATTTTCGTAAAAATGAAATGTAGCCTAATAAATAATACCAAGGGATTTTGTGCGCAAAAATAAATATACTTTGCTCTATTAAGTGTCCCCATATTTTACAGGTATAGTAACATAACATCCAAAATTTCAAATCAACCAACTAGCATTAATCGCTAGTTACCTATTACGGTATATTTATGATTCCCGTTCTTGTGAAGTATTTTAGCACAGGAGAGGTGAATTAATCGAAGGTATAGCACGTATTAACTTTATGAATATAATTCCAAAGGCATTATAAAATCATTTTTACGTTGAAATCTCCTATAATTCAGACAGTTCCCGACATAATCTTCAGGATAAAAAACGATACACAGCGCTGTAAAATATCGCGACGATGTGATGACAGCACGTATAAAATTCACATGATAACTGAACACTCACGGACTGATCTCGTTCTGACTTGCGCAGTAATTGCTGCCACATTTCACCATACACATAATGCATATTTTGTGATTATCTCCAAAAAATAAACATGACACATGACACAGTTTGTGAACGATAAACCAAATAAAAGTTCTTTTCTTGGTTTCTTATCGCCCCTTGACAGAGAAGACCCGAGAAAGATGTATATTAAATTTTAAACGTGACTGCAATCTTTCGTAGTGTTTTTTTGCAAAGTTATGCAAATATTTCGCATGAAGAATAACGTTTGCGTAAACTTTCATATTTCGAACTACCTTCACAAGAGAATAGGTGATATTAGGAAAGAAGTTGCTTTTAAAACAGGGGGTCCATTAGGTTCAGAAGATGGGGGATGGTGTAGGGAGTGCGTGCTTGGCGAAGGGAACTATGGGAATTCAGCTATTACCTCTGGGCATTAAATTAAACCAGGTCCTTTTGTCGAAAAGTGGGTAGCAAAACCACCTCGTCCCCTTCCCCCTTTAACTTTTCCTTATGAGGATTCCCGATTAATGGAGTTAGGGGCAGCAGCTCCGTAATAAATATCCGCGATGAAGAAGCGACGGGGCCAACGGAAGATGGTGCAAAAGCCGGGCGGGGGCAAGGGAGAGATCACGGTGAGGGTGGAAGCAAAGGAGAGAATATTAATAAGGTCAGGAAGGGTCACGCATTACGGCCGCCCAGGTGACGGGAAAAGGATTGCAGAAGGAAGGGAAAGGAGACGAAGAAGGAAGAGGAACTGATGGTTACAAGACAGGAGCCTAAAAGGTGAGCGCGGGAGATTCCATCATGGGTAAATTTTATGGCAACCTTTATGTTTTCACTCCAAACAGAGCCTCGGACCCCTCGTAACTACAAGAAACTAATTGCTACCCTAATTTTCCTAAAATCTAAGGCCTGAATAAGAGTACAAATCCAATACCAAACGCAATCAATGCGCAATGGTCTCTTTTACTCTGAATGAAACACACAAATATTATATAAAAATTTCGAACGCTTGCATCATTCTGTTAAAAAAATGTAGACCGTGTTCATAAAAAAGTTATATATAAATATATAAACAGTATTCAACCCGAAGGTCGGTTTGGTAGGTGATGGTAAAGTTTACCCAGTACTAAGCCCTATAAGGCGTGTGAAATTCACACACCATGGTATTCACCTTTCGCAGGAAATAGCACCCACCCGAAAAATCACATAGCTTGTGTGGATCTGCAGGTGGTCAGTTCACTTGCTTGTTCTTCTTGCTTGTTCTTGTTCCAAGGACCCTCCGGTCAGTAGTCCAACGCTCTACCCCCTGGACTACCGCGACCCACCGTATATATTATTTATATTTCTATATATATTTATATATTGATGATGTTGAAACACTCACGAGAGCAATAACATTTGGACAGCACAATAGAACACCTTTCAGAGTACTCCGAGATCTTCTCGGAGGAAGGACCGAAAGCTTAAACAATCTACAATTTGAGTGTCCTTTTACGTGTTGTCTATTTTATTTTGTTTTCTATATTACCGGCCAAATGGTATAAAATAAAAAAATATATATAAACTTGGACAGCAACGAACAATGTAAGAACACTATATATACATATATATATATATATATATATATATATATATATATATATAAATTCACTGATAGTCATAACAAACACAGAAACCAAAACACACAAAAGAGGGACTCACTGGTTCTCGAATTTTCGGTGATCCAACCACCTTTCTCAAGAGGAATTAGGAACAGAACTGAGGCAGAGGAGGGCCCGAAAGCAGTGGTAAGAAGGAGAAGGGGAAATGGGGTAAAAGAGGGGAAAAGAGGGGAAAAGAAAGGAAAAGGGGGGAAAAAAGGGGGGAAGGCATTCGAGGTGAGGAGTTTGGAGGGGTAGTGTATGGCGCGGGAATTTTAAAAAAGGTGGGGATGATATTTAAGTTGTTGGGGGCGGAGGGGGATGAAATTATATGCATAAAGGCGGCAATTAATGTCTAATATTAATACCTGGGCGATTCCAGGAATCCAAGAGCCAGATGAAAGCTAGCTCTAATGTTTTGAGTTTCAGTGGAGGGTCTGAGTGTGGGAGGGATGCTAAGACGGATACTTTAAAACATTGGTCAAAGGCAGTGTTGTGTTCGGAGGCATGTTTGGGGATTGGGAGGATACCAATAAGAGAGGAATTGTTGCATGAGGCTCGATGATTATTGATTCTAATATTGAGTGGTGTGGTACACTGTCCAATGTAAAAGGCAGGGCAAAGTTGGCACTTGAGTAGGTAGACAACATTGCTGGAGGTACACGAGGAGTAGGGAATTGATGGGAGAGAGTTAAAGAGCGGGTGGGAGAGGGATGGGATTCTGGTTAGGAAAATAGGACATGTTTTGCATCTAGGTTTATTGCAGGGTCTGGGAGTGATTTTGGAACGGGGCGAGGATTTAAGAAGTGGATTGGTAGATTTTAGAAGATCTGATAGATTGGCGGGGCGTTTGAAAGTGACAGAGGGGCATTTGGTGAAAAGGTTGGTGGTGGAATTGTGGTTTTTGAGTATAGGATAGAGGTCCTTTAGGATAGTACGCAGAGATTCTAGGCCAGGGAGAAACGTGGTACAAATTGAAAGAGGGTGGTTTTTCGCGGTGGTGGAAGGTCTGGGAGTGTAAGTATGTCTACGGATCCTCTTATTCAGGAGGGATTCAGGATAACCTCGTTTGAGGAGGGAATGGTGTAAATTTATGAGGAAATTGTCTAGGGAGTCAGGGTCATTGCAAATTCTGTGACCCCTTATGGAAAGGGAATAAGGAATGGAACGTTTGGTGTGGTATGGGTGACTGCTGCTAAAATGTAAGTACTGTTGTTTATTTGTGGGTTTTATATGTACGGATGTGTGAAATTTATGGTCTATAAATGATATGTTTACATCTAGGAAGGTGATTTGGGAGGAGGAAACTGTAGATGTGAAGGAGATAGAGGACGAAGCATTAAGGTTGGAAATGAAAGTTTTCAGGGAATCAGGACCATGTGGCCAGAGAAGGAAAATATCGTCAATATATCTGAGCCACAATAGCGGTTTCAGGGGTTGTTGTGACAGGAATTTATTCTCCGCGAGACCAAGAAAGAGGTTTGCATAGGACGGGCTGAACCTGCTACCCATGGCACAACCCTTGATTTGTAGGTAGAAATTATCATTTAAGGAGAAGGAATTGCGGGTAAGAATGAACTCGGAAAGGCTGAAGAGAAAATCTGTGCTGGGGATGTGTGGCTCAGGGCGTTGGGAGAGGTAGTGTCGGAGGGCGGAGAGACCTTCTGAGTGGGGAATGGATGTGTACAGGGACGTGGCATCTATAGTGGCCATAATGATCTCGGCATCTGGAGGGAGGGAGATAGAATTTAATCTATCCAGGAAATGGTAGGAATCTTTAGTGAATGATGGTAGGTCCTGGACAATCGGCTGGAGATAGTGGCCTACAAATGCCGAGATTCTTTCTGTTGGGGAGTGACGGGAGGATAAAATCGGTCGACCAGGATTACCCGGCTTGTGAATCTTCGGAAGGATATAGAAATGAGGAGTGCGTGGGTGGGGAGGGGAGAGGAGGGCTAAGTCTGAAGGAGATAGACCCTCATTCGGCCCATTGGCACTAAGAAATTCAATTAGGTCCTCCTGAAGTGCGGGATTTGGATCTTCGGGGATTTGCTGGTAGGAAGAGGTGTCAGAGAGTTGTGTTTCAGCTTCCCTAATGTAGTCTGATCTGTTTAAGACCACAACCGTTGACCCTTTATCTGCGGAAGTAATGATGTTGTTAGGATTTTTCATTAAGTTATTTAGCTCTGAGGATTCGGTAGGGGACAGGTTAGATCGAGGATTAAGGGACTTGAGGAAAGACGGGTTGCCGATTCTGGACAAGAAAAGGTTTATAAAAATTTCAATTGGATGATTTGAGGGGAGGGGACTGGGTTCTTGGGCTGAAGCCGGCTTGAATTTCTGTAAGGCGTTGTGAAGGGGTCTGGAGATTTGCTGGGGTGCCGGTTGCGACTCCCAAAAAGCCTTCCACCGGAGATTCCGGCAAAAACGCAGTAGCAGGTTTCTGTGTTTGTTATGACTATCAGTGAATTTACATTACACGTTTGTGGGTTTTCCAAAAAAGTGTATATATATATATATATATATATATATAGTATATATATATATATATATAAACTTATGTGAAAGACTCACGAATGTGAATAATAATGTGTATGAAGTGAGCAGTAGTGGACAAAGAATAAAGCACAAACGCACGAAAAAGAAAAGAAACTCATTAGTTTTCCAATTGTCGGTGGTCTAAGCCATCTTTCTCAAGGAATAGAAGGAAGGAACCGAGTACTTTCCTTCTCTTCCTTAAAAAAGCAGCAGAATAAGGTAGTATCATTGTCATGTAAAAGAGGAAACAATTCTTTAAGAAAGGTTTTCAGTCTGTAGGATCCGGGGAAATAGGTGTTCAAAGGTTGAATCCTGCGCCAGATGTGGGGTTTTCTTTCTGTAGTGTGTGAGGCCGAGTGGAGCGGTAGATTTTATTTTGTTGGAGCTCTTCTGGGTGACCGTGTTTGTGGAATGTATGGTGTAGATTGTGGAGTTATTTGCTGAGGGTAGCTGTGGTGTTGCAAATCCGCTGTCCTCGGATAGAAAGGGAGTTGGGAATCGAACTTTTGGTGTGAAAAGGGTGACAGTTGATGAAGTGTAGGTATTGCTGATGGTTAGTGGCTTTGATATGTACTGAAGTGGTGAATTTGTTATTGTTAAATGACATGTATGTGTGAATAAAGGTGATGGTGGAGTGTTAAATGAAAGAAGTTAACTTAACTGTGAACGAAGAATTTAAGGCCGATAAGAAATTATTGATAGACTCAAGAGTCGTGTATCCAGAGAATAAAAATGTCGTCTACGTTGCGAACCCAGGAAGGAGTTGCTGCGAAAGGAGAGTCTCTTCAAGGTGGCCCATGAATAGAATGGCATATGATGACGCCATCCTCCTTCCATATGTATGGATGCATACAAATCCTAGTGAATGTTTCCACAATGGGAAAGATTATTCTTAAATCTCATATACACACTGTACTTTATGAGTTCCTAACAAAATAAAGCTATGATATGCGTAGAGTGCTCGTGCATAGAGGTAGTTTTTGTTCTAACATGAGACCGTTCACAACGAACCGATATGCGATAAACAACCATCAAGAAGCGATCGAGGTGGTCCCTACGTAGTGCAATTAGACTCATATCGTTTCAATAGCAATAAGAGATAGCATGCAAACAACGCGAGAGCCGACACGCGCGACAATTTTAAGCCATCACGGTGGGTTGATGAAGTATGTTCTATATTCTATCGCTACTACCGATGCATCAGTAGTAGCGATAGAATTATTTCACTGGAATTTGCTTAACTGTCCAGTGTGGATGTAAAACACTGCAGGATGGTAGTAATTATATGGTCAGTATTACACTGCGATCGTTTCTTGTTGATCGCTTATCAAGCAACATATTGGTATGAACTTGGTGAAGTTTTCTCGGGTCTTCAACCGGGTCAGGGGTTCCATGATGACCAACGTTTCGATGCTCGACTCGTGCATCGTCCTCAGGGATGATCAGGACGTCCTCGGGTATGAAGTCAGTTTTATGAGTGGAAATTTTTAAACGGTAAGGGTCACATTAGTGCCCGCTTGACTCTTTTCTAGTGGAGGTCGGGCGAATCCCACTGCACGAAGTGTGATCGCCTATAATCCGTACATGAGAGAAGAATAAACAGCGGACTTAGGCGACTGATTTGGTTTCCTCTTCCACCTTGGAGGTTGATAGCATATGCATTCACCGAAAAGAGAACGCAATGTAAGCAATGTGCTGAAGATTCATTACTTAAAAGTTTTTGGTTTCGACAGGCTCGACAAAAATGTGGAAAAACTACGAGAACTCGTACAAATTAAATCTTTCTATTGTTTTAAGCTCAACTTTGTGCAAGTTCATGTTCATTAAATAAAGAAACACAATGTATACATCCACCATTCTTTATGACATTACGACTAGTTTCAACGCTTAGGCGTCATCATCAGGTACCCCTTTGGTGGGGTATCTGATGATGACGATATACTCTTGCATTAATTGGAAGGATGTCTATTTAGCAATGATGTTGAATTTTTTTTAATTTGTCCCATTGTATTACGGTGGAAAGATCATGTCAACAAAATTCGAGAGTTCAAGTACGGAGCAGATAGCTTTAAGATGTCATTTTTCCCACGAGCATTAAGGGATCAGAATGAGGGAAAGGTGTTTTGGGTCAATAATGGTCCGGTTAAAGGAATACCGTCTGCCAAACACCCTAGTGGAGGCTCGCAGGGTACTACAAAACAAAAAATTAGTTTCAATCGTATTGAGAATCTAATTCCATCGCTGTGATTGCGATTTTTGTTTAGGAAAGCGGATTACATGGCCATGGGAATGGTGTCTTAGATGAACCAAAAAGAAGTATCCTAATTCACGGAATCATTTTTAAATCTCTATTGTCTCTTCTATTTGCAAAAGTCAGTGAAATGAAAAACGGTTCGAAATTATCCCTAGTGAACGCAAGCGGCTGGGCTTCAGATAGTTTTCTACATAGGCTGACAGAGATAATGAAGGCTGTCGGCAATTCAAATTGGGGGTATAAACGATATTGGATACCAAAAATAGGATTTTAACTTTTATATTTTAGGGATCATTCAATCCATGCAAAATGGTTAAATAAGGAATCACTCAGAAAACCGACAGACTCAGCATACACCACCTAATTTTTATCACTCACTTTAATACATCAGCCTATATCTAGCATATTTCAGCATATATCAGACAATTACACGCAAAGAACCTAAAGTTATGTACTTAAATATATAGTATATAAATATCCATATTTTATATACACATATATTTAGGGGAAGGAACTCCTCCCCACCTCTGATGTGTGAATTTCACACGCCATCGGTCTTAGTAGACTATATACTATGTATAATATATACTATATATATATATATATATATATATATATATACATTCAAATACGAAGTCCCGCCATACGGCGCACAAATATTCAATCAAACATAGAAATAGGAATGAGGAAAGGGGATAGGAAAACACATAAAAGGCGAACACAGGACATGTGGGGAAGCCGGTTTTTGAGCAGATCACGAATGTAAAAATATTTCCTTAACCGGGATTTGAACACCGGACCTTTCACTTGCCGGGCGGATCTGCTACCAATTACACCACCAAGGAAACCTAATTTACACTGAGATCTGCGATGTTTTTAAAACGCCCAAGTGCTCCGAATCATTTGCCAAAGGAAGGCTTTAGGGAGCTGTTCCACCCACCAAAGGAGAAGTAGACATTACACACAAGAAGAGGGGAGAGTTGGTTAGAAAGCATATAGTATCATAGAGAATAGGAACAGTACGTTTCAAGGCACGCATAGTCAGAAGAAGAGATGAGCCACATTGGCCAGATACACATTCAAATACGAAGTCCCGCCATACGGCGGGACATATATATATATATATATATATATATATATATATATATATATATATATATATATATTATTAGGTAATATACCGGTTAAGGTAGGTTTTTGGGTGGACACATCTATCAAATAAACATTTTGTGACTACCCACCTAGCAAACTAATCTATATCAGGTCCCTCTTCATCTCGGTGTACTTCTTTCCTCCCTTCATCCAGTCCAACATCCCTATCCTGTTCCTACCCTTACCTCGCTTGCCGAACATTCTCCCCTCTATTACCCTCTTCATCATTCCACTACCGCTCAGTACGCCTTTACGCCTTTCATCCATTTTTCCTGCCTCCATAGGATTTCTCTAAACAAACCCCTCTCCTCCCCCACCATTTCTAGTACTTCCTCATTTGTTTTCCTTTCAATATATACGAGGGTCATCCGGAAAGTAGTATCCGTTCGTGCCGCATGAAGTGCTGACGACGCGAGTAGCCGCTGGACGAGGTCGGATAGCTTCAGTGGCTTGTCTGCCTTCTCTGAGCCAAGTTGCGTGACGCTAGCATTGCCTGTGTTGTTTCTGTGATTGTTTACAATGTTTAAAAAAATTGAGAACGCCGCCAGTTGTGAAGTGAGGGCAGTGATTAAATTCCTCAATGCAAGAAACGTTCGCCCATGTGATATTCATCGCCAATTAAAGGAGGTGTATGGAGACAATGTAATGGACGAGTCGTCTGTTCGGCGGTGGTGTCGCAACTTCAACATGGGGAGGGGGAACACACACGACGATGAGCGTTCGGGGAGACCGTCTGTCATTACAGACCAACTGGTGAGCTCAGTTGACGAATTCGTGAGGAACGATCGGCGCGTCACAATTGATGACATCTGTGAGCATTTTCCCAATGTTTCTCGAACAATTGTTCATGAAATTGTTAAACACCATCTGCATTATGCAAAAATTTGTGCAAGATGGGTCCCTCGCATGCTTACAGATGAGCACAAAACCAAGCGTATGGCTGCAGCACTGACGTTTTTGGGACGTTATTCTGATGAAGGAGACTCTTTCTTGACTCGCATAATTACTGGTGACGAAACATGGGTTTGTTATGCATCACCTGAGAGTAAACGACAGTCAATGGAGCGGCATCATGCTCATTCACCAAACAAACCAAAAAAATTCAAGACAGTTCTGTCCACCAGGAAACTCATGGCAACCATTTTCTGGGATCGACGAGGTGTATTGCTTATTGATTTTATGGCCCGTGGAGACACTATTAATGCCAATGCGTATTGTGAAACATTAAAGAAATTACGGCGGGCAATACAAAATCGGCGGCGAGGTCTATTGTCTACTGGTGCCATTCTCGTTCATGACAATGCCAGGCCTCATGCAGCTGGGATAACACAAAAACTTTTGCAGCAATTCAAATGGGAAACTTTCGACCATCCACCGTATAGCCCGGACTTGGCCCCTTCAGATTTTCATCTCTTTACAAAGCTTAAAGACTTTTTGGCAGGAAAAAGATTTGACAGCGATGAAGAACTTAAAGAAGGAGTGACCCTGTATCTCAATGAGCTGGCGGCGAAGGACTATGCAGCAGGAATACAGAAACTTGTCACACGTTATGACAAATGCCTTAATTTGCTTGGAGATCATGTTGAGAAGTAGTTTAAAGTATCCTCTTTCAAATAAAATTTTTTATGTTTGTTAATATTTACTTTTGTGTCTTTATTTCACGAACGGGTACTAATTTCCGGATGACCCTCATGTATATATATATATATATATATATATATATATATATATATATATATATATATATATATATATATATATATATATATATATATATATATATATATATATATATATATATATATATATATAAAATCTAATATGGTAACTTGTTATTTTCCGCTAATATTCAAATACCCGACGTCATCGGTTTCTTTCGTGGAGACTGCTGACTTGGTGGTTCTGAATGAATGTATGCATGGCCAGAGATGAAAAATCTGGATAGATACGAGAGAGGACGCAAGCAGTGAACTGATGCAGACAGGAATATTTGCAGTATGTTAAGTAAATCAAGAACAATGACAACATAAGGGAGAGCGCTCTAAATAGACTGAGAGCGCTATAGACTGTTTCGGAGGCATTTTATGGGCTATGAGAAGAGAATTTAAGTACCGAGCGAACGGGGAATTATGGTGCAGTGTCTCCGCAGGATGGAAGAAAAAGAGGGAAGAAATAAAAACCGATGCAATACTAGAGTCTACATTGCACAGTATATATTCAAAACGACTATTATATAAATTCGACTGGTCCTTGGTTGGGCAATATGTTTAGATTTTTATTTTTCATTCTACCCTCGAAATCTCTCCCACAAGCGTATTTTTTGTACAACTCTGAAACAGCAGGTATTCGTCAGAAAACATTATTGATCGCGTGCAGGATATAAATCGGACACTATTATGACTCTACAGCCTCACCTATCTAACTAAAAATCCTATTCTCAGAGGTGTTTTGGTAGCGCTAATTTACTTAAAAGAAAATGGAAGGGTGTACGTACATTATATCCGTGGTCGACTCAAACTATCCATCGACGGAATATATAGTATAGTAAATTAGGCCAAATTTCTTGTTGCCTGCACAAATTTAGTGTACTACAATCGTTCAACAGGTATCATGGAAACAATCGGATTCCATTACACCAGTGAAACTGAATTTCATTAACCTAAAATTGAAATCTAGAATAGTTTCCCCTGGGGGACTAAAATATTATGTTGCTTAAAATTATTCAATTCAATTTCCAGGAAAAATGAAAGGATATTAACTTCTCCCGAGTTGTTTTAAAAAGCCAACAGCACCCTCAAAGCTTGCCAGAGGTGGTTCTATGTACGCACACAAGTTGGCATTCATTATTTTTTCACGAAATGTTCACCAATGTAACAGATTTTGAGTGGGAACGATACAAAAGGTGTGGAGGACTGGCGAGTGAGGGGACGTAAAATGGGAATACTAAAAATTGAATAAAGAAAGTGCGGAGGTAAAACGTGAGAAGCTAAAGTGATTAGGAATGCAGACATTCGAGAAAGAACGTGATTCGCATGGGTAGAAAATTGGAGGGAAGGTTTTACCTTATTCCCTTGGTTATTCACGTTATGGTAAAGAAGAAATGGAGGGCACACGAATGGAAGACGGAGGATAGAATGAGAATTTGGGTGGAGAGATCGTTGATAAAAAAGAGGAAGATTAACTCCTCACTCTGAATTTTTAATTAAGAAATTGTGGGTGAGCAATTTCATAGTTTTGATTACAGAAACGCACGGAAATGAATATTTGAGAAGGTTGAGCTTTAACACTCAACAAAGCGATATGTTTCAGCTTACTTCAAGTATCTTCAGGTGCACTCTCACGAACTAATTACATCCTAGTGACCAACAAAGATTCAAAGCAGTTATTAATGTGCGCTTCTTGCAATGATCTTAAAAAGAATTTTTAAATAATCTCTTTTCAAACAATCAATTTTTAGACAACTAGATAGAGATTAAAAAATGAATTACACAGAAACAAACTTAAAAAGAATCAAAACGCATTCATCCTTAGCTGCACAGTGACCCAGTCCTTGCTCTAGGGTACAAAATATATATGTAACGACGGCCTTCAACAACATTAAATATTTCAATTTAAGGACTTAAATGTAGCTGTAATACCTTCCATGTAAATGTAATCCAGATTAACTTGATCAATAAACTCCTTTATCACTATATATATATATACAGTCTTACTCAGTGTATTACTCGCATCCAACTTCGTTTCGTTTAAAAAATAATCACAAAAATTTGTAGAAACAGAGTGAATCAACTGGAAAACATATTAAGAAAAAATTATTTTTTACTTATATCAAATAATATAAGAAACTTTTTCAGATTTCCCATCTCCTAATGCATTGAACTCTAATCATTGCAATTTGAGAATATAAAAAACAAATATTACCGCAATTCATTACCACAAAATTTCTTCCAAAACTTCAGTCAATTCCATCAATCAAAGAAAAATTAAGTCTTCTGCCAAGGAAATATAATAAGAGAAACTCAATTAATACATGTATGATAATCTTGTATTTTTTTGGAATATGTGTTACAATTACGTAGCAGCACTTAAATGCATGGCCTTTCAAGATCTTATAATTTTTCGACCATTTTTTTTCTTCATTTCTTTAAAAGTATCGCCCATGGCTCAGATCCTATCATGAATAGTGTAAAAATGTCTCTCATTCAATATAATGGGAACGAGCGCAAAAAGGCAAACCTTAACTTGATAATAATATGCATACCCGGCCACCAAACTTAGCAGAACTTCCCAAAGAAAATTTTACCCCCGACAACAAGGCATATGATAGATAGGATAGGCCCTAAAGGTGAAAGAACAACTACGTAAAAATGGAATTATTAAAATGAGGTTTGAATAAATAAATTTACACAATGCATAAAGAGTCAACATTGAAAACGTAGAACACAGAATTGAGGGCACATTTCTTTAAGTTTTGACGGCCTTCCGTGGTAGAGTAAATAGTAATTCATGTATGTAAATGTACGTAACAGATTCGCACAAACACATAAAATTCTTCAAAGTAATACCCTAGGGCCGCTACATATTTTTCCCAGTGACTCTCCCATTATCCATACGCGCACTGGAAGGCGTCTTCGGGGACCTCTTGTAAGGTCTTCGTCACGACTGATTGTACCTCATCTATGGACGAAAAATGGACTCAATTCAGGGTCGCCTTAATCCGAGGGAACACAAAGAAGTCTGCTGGGGCGACGTTGGGACTATAGGGGGCAGCGTTGGCACCTGGTGTTAGGCCAGAAACTCGCGGGCTCGTAGCACGTTGTGGCAAGACGCGTTATCGTGATGGAGTTGCCAGGTAGCAGAGGTGTCTTTTCTCATCCAGATGACCCTTTTTCGGAGTCTTTCCAGCACATCCCCGTAATAGACAGCGTTCACAATCCGTCCTTGAGGAACAAACTCCTTATGGACCACTCCTTTACAGTCGAAAAAGACAATGAGCATTGTTTTCACTTTTTATTGCCTCATTCTTACCATTTTGGACTTGGAAGACTGGTCGGTGTTCCACTCAGAGGTTTGGCGTTTTGTTTCTGGGTCGTATTCAGAAACCCAGGTTTCATCGCCAGTGCTGACGTTGTCCAAATAATCAGGTTCATTTTCTATACGTTGCAAAAGTTCACCTGAAATTTCCGCTCTGTTGGTCTTTCCACCTAGTCCCTGTGGTTTGATCTGACTCTAACCAATAGGAGCGGCGAGGAAAATTTAATTGTATTACTTTTGGAATGCATTCTGTGTGTGTGTGTGTGTGCATATATATATATATATATATATATATATATATATATATATATATATATATATATATATATATATATATATATATATATATATGCACACACACACATATATATATATATATAAACATTAAAGTGCTTTAATAATGAGGAGCTGAATCATTTGAAATATATAATACGAATACGTATAATTTATTTTGAATTATGCTTATCGACTATGCGAATCAAGTAAATACAAGTACACAGTTTCAATGGAAATTGTACCACGCTATGAGAACAATAATTACAATAGAATAAAGTGCAAAATTATGGAAACAAATTTGAACTAAGAAATTTCAACAACACGCAAGAGCATATTTTCCAAACCCCAAAAACCATAAATATTGCGATTCTCTACGATCATTGGTGAAACTTAATTTATTAACAGATTTAAGAAATAACCACAACCGACGTTTGGTCTGATAGGTGAGGATAAAGCTCATCTGGTACCAAGTCTATCGGCGTGTGAAACTCAGTCATTCCCGTTGTTGTGTACAGTTCCTTTCCCTGTACCAACTGTGGTTTCCCTGTAAGATCTTTAAGGTTAAGCAGCTGTTGCTAGGTTACAGTATGTTTTTGATGGACTCGACCACTAAGGACTTCAGTGTCAGGAAGGTATGGTACTGGAAAAAAATCATGCAGCTATGCTGAAGCTGAAGGTTCTCAGAGAAGTCACCAGAGATTGAAATCGGATCATCCGATTGGTAGATAAGCACTCTACTCATTGAAATACCCGTTAAATAATCCTCATTTAATGAAGGATAAAAATATATTTATCAGTCTCAATTCTCTTATAAATTATCTTATATTTGAAAGTACCCAAACTTAAATACCTTTCGTAAAAATTAAATAAAAATCGGACCATTATTTTCTATCCTACACTTTTGTTTCCAATTACTTTATTATTTTGATCTAAAATATTACTGCACACCTAATGTTTTCGCCAATATAACTTCTAAATGTCGATAGAAAATTAATGCCAAAGACACAGACTTATTTTGACATATACAAAGATTGAAACATTTCCACGTGGCAACTAATACACACATTAAAAATCGTGTACAAATCACTACACAAACCCCTATAAAAGGTTGATTAAATTCGTCGACAATTTCCTGGTGGAGTATCCAGATTTAACATTAATTAGTTTTATTCCCATGACCCAAAATCCTCGTATATTCTCTTCAGTTTGGATAGAGCAATATTCCTACTGTACCAACTGCAGGTAAGCATGAATAAACTCTCATTTCCGCAGGGTATCAGTTATACAAAGCAAACCGTTCAGAAGAGATGTTTATCATATCACCATCCAGAGACCACTATAAGATATAAAAGAGGGTATTGAGATATTCAGACTGCAAATTGAGAACGGATAAGAAGATGCAATCACCTTCCCTCACGTGGGAAGGAAGTTGAGAAGATAAGTAGAGCCGAGAGATTAAGATTCGAGGAATTAAAAACACCGGGAAAATGGAAGGGGATAGACCTTTTGACAGGTGAGTGGGAGGCGGAAAGGGAACCTTTGAAAGAGAAGGTTGGACGTGGTGAAGCGTGGAGGGCGAAGGTGAAAAGGATAAGGGCAGAGGTCGCTTGCGGGAAGAGGTTGGGGGAAATAGGGCGGGGACGACGGGGATAATGGAGGTTGCGCATTCAATGGGAGTCTTATTAGGCGATGGGCTTCGTTGGTTACATCCGATAAACCCAGTGTTCTGAGGGAGAGGACGATGGAGGGAGGGGTGGTAGATTGTAGCCACTCATGGGGATACGGAGATGTTAGAGAGCCGACGAGAGGGAAAGTGTGCGTGCTATTTCATACTTGCAATTTATACCTGGAAATAATTAATTAATATTTTAAAACAATGGGAAATATAAATGGATATCTATGAAACATCCTCGCATATTGCTTGTGGTTCATCGGAAAATATGCCAACGTGAGAAATAGGTTACTGTGTGAAGGATAAGAGACTGATTAAAAAATAAAAATGTTCCTGGCGTTACTTGGTGAAAAAACTTCATATTGAAATTGAAAAATAACCAACTTGGCTTTTTCAAATAGATAATTTTATTTATGACCTAGGTTTCGGTGTAACATCTTAAATAAAGTTTTGTATGTGGGTAAGTAGATTTTGTTATTTTTGAATTTCGAGACTGATTTCATGAGAATTAATACGTCTATATATTTGTGCCGTATGCATTATTTTAAAGTATCCTCATTACTGTTACATTTCGGGAAAAGAGAACCGAATCATATCATCTGTGTTTAAGTTATTTTAGGACACTTTTTCCCGATTCAAAATGTTTTCCATACTGCCCTGATCACTGATAGTTCTTTTGCCTCTATTCATTTTCATGCTTCAAACATTCTCTGTTACTGAGTCTTCTAATCTTCCCTGACGTGGCGAGCCTATTTGACCGTAATCAGCCGTGACTTTCTCGGTCAACCACCCCCTCCCTTGTGTCCCTAAACAATATTCTCTACTTTTTATTCTCTCTCGGTGATTCCAAACCGATCCATCTCCTCAACAAGACAAATTCAGCGTGGCACACTTCTTGTGAATTGTCCATTACTTGTCCATGTTATTCGTTATCTCGCACTTACGAGGTGTGTTCAGAAAGTAACAGGAATTTTTTAATTTTGTGGGTTTGGATAATCCGATTGTCAACTATCTTTTATTATATTGGTATACATGCCCCTAGAATATCGTTAAGTTTTCAGCTGTATTCATTGTGGACTTTGTCTGTGACAGCCACTAAGGTTAGACGTGTTTTTATGAGCTCGGCGATTTTCATTTGTTTAAAAAATGGATCAAAGGATTTGTATAAAATTTTGCGTTAAAAATCAAATAAAGTATAACGAAGTGTGTGTGAAATGTTAACAAAGGCCTCTGGTGAGTCTACTATGAGTGAAACAAGAGTTTACGAGTGGTATAAGCGTTTCCAAGATGGCCGTAAAGACATTGAAGACGACGAATGTCCCGGGCACCTCAGCACATCAACAAACGATGACAACGTGGAAAAAGTTGAGGAAATGGTTATGAACGATCACCAAATCACAATTAGAGAGGTCGTTGATGGTGTTAACATATCGATTGGCTCATGTCATGAATTATTTTCGATTGTTTTGAGTATGAATCGCGAGATAGCAATTGAACAAACTGAATTTGGAACAAAACCAGCGGCGAATGGAAATTGCTCAGGAGTTACTAAATGAAGTAAACGACGATGCAGAAAAACTGAACGTATTATAACACGTGACGAAACATGGGTTTATGGATATGACGTCCAAACTAAGGCTTGATACAAATTCTTTTTTTGTCGCAGTTCTTAATTACATGAATTCCACGAATAGGGTGGCCATTAACAGAGATTTTAAGTTCGGAAAGTTCTTGGTGATCAGATTAATGTCTGTAATGGAACCACCACCGAACACATCCCAGGTTATATATATATTTTTCAGGGCTTCCCATTCTCTGAGTTTATCGTTGCAGTTAAGAATCAGATGCGCGACGTTGTCTATTCGACCGCATGACGGACAAAGGGGCGAATCAGCTAGCCTTAGGTGGTGCCTCACTTCCCTCGTCATGGCCATGTTCGCGATTACGTCGAATATTCGACTACGTGCCTCATCGTTCACCCTGTTGGTCGCACCAGTATTTCCAAGACGTCGACCCTAGCGGGAGTGATGCCTTTTCATGCTGCTCTAAAAGCGCTCTGAGATCTTGACCCTAATCGTTTCCTCATCTCGCAGGAGAGAGGCGGCCTTTTTCGTCTCTTCAAATGCCCTCCGTTGGCATTCGTCGCGCGCGAGTTCCTGCCACGCGCCCTTGAGGAGTGCCCTGCGCCACGCGTCGTCACACCCCGAGGATGCGTAGGATGAGATTCGCGTGCACCACTTTTTGCCTTTGGAGCTGAATCTGTTAAGTAGAGAACCGCTAGTTATAATGCGATTAAAAAGGAGGGTTAAAATAGGTTTAAAAACATTCCAATACGCGAAATAAAATTCAAAGGGGAGACCGTCCAAGCCGGGTGCTTTGCGCTTTGGGAACGTGGAGACGTAGTTCAATTCGTCTGAACTTATGTATCGACCTACATCGTCATTTTGAACTGAGGGCAGCATTAGCAGAGAGGAGAGATCCACGGAGAATACCTGTTAAAAATGCTACTCAAAAGTTTACCTTTAGACGTGGGCGACATTGCGGGGTTTGAAAGCGTCGTCCCTCCATCCAACGAAGTCTGCACCGGGACGGAGTGTCGCGATCAGTTCTCACAGCTGAGTGCGGATGGATTTGCGCTGAGCCGCGTCCTCCGGCACACGGAGGGCCATGCGCCTCACGGTGCCGCAGCGGTGTGCGCGCGAGGCCTCGGTTGTGCCTGGGCACGTAACACTCTTGGTCAGCGCGCAGTAATCAGAAAAGGACACCGGAAGGGTGTCCACTGTCTGGACATCATTCTTTAGTCATACCGAGAGAAAGAGGTAGTCCATCCGCGTACGAGAGTTTAGCCCTGATCGCGTAAAGGGGGCGGGATCGACGCAGAAAGAACGCACTGCGTCAGTCGCTTCAATGGAGTCGGTCAGAGTGCCCGATTTGAATAGAATGTTACCCTATCCCTGCTCGAGGCACTATCCTTTCCGCGATAGATAGAGTTGAAATACCCATCCAAGATGGCCTTTCCCGAGAAGGAATGCAGGTAGGGGAGAAGTTCATTAAAATAAGTTTCGCGCTCTGCCCTCGCGCGCTCAGCAGCATAAAAATCTGTGATGTGGATACCATTTACAATAACGGACGTCATTCGCCCCGAGGCGTGACAGCGAACATGAGAGAACGGAATGTCATTTCGGACTAGGGTGGTGGTGCCAGAATGGCAGTCGGCAAAATTGCCAATAGCCTGAACAGTGTTCGCATTCCAGACTATGTCTTCCTTTACCTCTTGAAGGAGGATTACATCAATCCCGAGATCGCGGAGAAAACGTTGGAGGACTGCAATTTTTAAGGCTTCATAAACGCCGGCAATATTCGGCGAAATAATATTCATTGGTGAAAGGATAGGACAGCTATGGGCACCGGACATCACTTACCAGAGTTCTGGTCGTGGCTTACGTCGCTCCGGTCGCGGCTCGAACCCTGGCGACGAGTGCTTCGCCGCTTCCCGGGACGCTTCGTCCGACGGGTCGACGATCGAGGTCTCGAGTCCCCGCCGTATCCCTCCCCCCCGACCTCGTCCGAAGAGGAAGAGCCAGCCGTGGTCTCCACGAAGAGCGGATAAGTCGTCAGCGTTCCAGGGGGGAGTTCTTAGAGCGACCACAGATGGGGACGTTCCAGGGGCAGGAGGTGACCTCAGGGGGGGGGGGGGTGGAGGACTGGGGGTCATTTGCCGAAGGGGGGAAATCGGGAGAGATAGGTCGATTTGGTCCGCCTCGAGAGGTGGCCTGCGAAGATCTTCGGCATCCTGACTGTCCTCAACGGGAAGGACGATAGGGTTTTTGACATTAAGGAACTTCTACTCGCACATGTGTTAACTTCCGGTGCCGTCGATACTTCCTTGAATGTCCATGATAACGGGACCGAGGAGCCAGCCGTTGGGAATTGGTGACATACGCAATCAGATGAATTCTCCCCCGCTGTCACCAGTGGTTATCGGTGGGTTGGAAGCCCGTGATGCAATAATTGTGAGGAAAGGGCGTCAGTGGCGTGGCCCCGGAAGGAAGAACGATGGATGATGATCCGTCCTCTCGGGGTCACAGTGACGGGGGCCGGTGGTCGTAAGAGAATAGGCGAGCTGCCAGGAACTGTAGCTAGATCGATGTTCGAAATCAGGAGTTGAGTGTCGTCTGTCCACTTCTTTTTCGGATCCTTTTCTTCCTTGGTGACTTTCGCTCCCTCTGAAATTTCCCTCCAAGTGGAGGAGGATGCGGAGGGCCAGCGGGAGCAGCTGCGGGCGCACTCTCGATAAGTAGCAGCAACCGCGCTCGTTCCGAGCGGAATATTATCTAGAGTCCTTGTCATTGTAGCTTCGGTTGCCAACTTCAAGAATACCAAATGACGAGTATATCCAAATTGGATCGCCACTATCTCTTCGGGTGTGAGGCCCAGAGACTCAAGCGTGAAGAGGTGGACATCCAACGGAGTAGGGGGCTACTTCTTCTCGTCAACTTGCAAGGCTAGTGTGTTTAAACGACCTACAACATTTTGAAAAAATCAAATTGAGCACGCCTTCCCGAAAAAACGAAGAACGCACAAAAAGAACAAACACTCCAAAGAGAGAAAAATCCCTCGTGTACATTCCCTCCCTGCTACAAGCATCCGACGGTAGCAAACAAAAATGAAATTAAGGTTTACACCAGGAGATAAGGCCAGTCTTGAACCAGTAAAGAAAACGGAAGTAAGGCCTTCCCGGTAGAAGAAAGACGAGAGTCAAACCTCACACTTCTAGAAGTACTAGGCGGCCAACCACCGCTCGAAAAAAAAAAAGATCGGAACGTCGATTTCCGAGAGAGTTCGGCAGTGCCGCTCTCCAAATCCCGGCGGCTGATGCCTCGTTCGCCGGCAAAAATAGGTACTCGGTAAACGCAAGCATGTCCTAGCTATTGAGGAATCGTAATTTACATTGAAATCTGGGGGGTTTTACTCAACCAGGTACCCCGATGGCGTTAGGGAGATGATTCACCCACTAAAGGAGAAATGGACGACCCAAGAAGAAAGGATAGTCGTTAAAGCAATCATACCACGTCATAAAGGATAGGAACAGTGCGTTTCGTGGCACGCATAGCCAGAAGAAGGAGAAGAGCCACATTGGTCAAATACACATACAAACACGAAAACCCGCCATATGGCTAACATATACTCATCCATATAGAAAAAATAGATATAAAGAAAATGGATAGGATCACATATAAAAGACGAACACAAGAGAGGTGGGGAAGGTTGAATCGAGCAAATCACGAGTTCAAAAATATTTCCTTGAACGGTAATTGGACCACGGATATTTCAAGTTGCCGGGCATAAAAGATAAGAAAATTTACATTAAAAAATATAATACGATCGACTTATGAACTCCGACCTCTATTAAAGCAAATCCTTCGAAGTAGAAACCTCTCTTTGCCCTCATGTTTTACCTTGTGTTCACGTCATACTCGATGGCGTCAATCTCATTCTTAATGTTACCCTTTTTCTTGCATACAATAGAGTAACTTTGTGCTTTAACCATGCGTACGGTAAAATCCTTTTTCCATGCACTCATCAAGTTTTCATCATTGTCACTCGCTCGATCCCCAGATGGCTGCAGCGGTTATAGAAGCACTCTTTCCATCTGCCAACCCAACCACTCCTGTCTCATAATACTATTATTTTTTCACAAGGTTCACACTCATTTCAAGCGTCCATAACATTTCTCCAGGACTTCTCTTACACGCTTATATTCCCGCCATTCACTAGCATTCACAAAGCAAGCTACGTGCATTCACTGATCTTCCAACGACAACTTCTATAGAAACCAGAGCAATCTATGAAACGGTTTACTTAAGTCGTAAGAATTTCCAGACACTCCTCCATCTGCACATTTGGTGATAATCCCGACCGTTGTTTACACATGAATATTTCACTCTCTTCGTGAACAGAATACATCCATGCACGGCATAATATTTTTGTTCATATTATATCGACTCGAGATGAAATTAAACTGCATTTCCATATTCTTTTCGTATTTAGCAAGCGTTTTGCTTGAGAAAATGAAAAAATATATAAATAAATATTTGCACGAATGCAAATGAATTTAAGTTCGCGCTAGTTTAAATGCAAAAACTCATTCTGAATAACTATCATTTGCACAGCGAACATAAATTGTTTTATTATTACATTTAACAAATTTCAAAAGCCATAACAAAAGTTGGAGCGATAGTTAGTGTTAAAATATGTTGATTAAATGAATATGAATCCGGTTTAATTCATAATAATAAATATATGATAATTATTAATAGTTGTTTATCAGCTTGGAGTAAGTGTTTTATGGATCTCAGGAATACATACTATTGCAAGTCAAAAATCCTCATAAATACGACAAATAATAGCCCTTAACCTCATATTAATTAAATAAATAAGAAGACATATAATACTTCTTGAATAGAATGTATTTATTTCCATTAACAGATACCGTAACTAATTATCAGTCAAAAATATAGTATGATTGAATGTCATGGTGCAACAAGAAATCAGAAAACCTGTGATTGTAACACACGCCACAGGCATTGATTTCAGACGTAGTCGAGCACTTTCCTCAATACATTTCTTCTATCATTTTTGCCATCTTGTTATATTTACATTTCTTATTTTACACTCTTGCATTATTTTATTTTTGTCTCTTTTGTTGTGTTCTACTCGCTTAGACTTCCCATTCTTTGCTAATTCCTTTTCTTTGTTTCTCTTCTCTGCTTTATTCTTTCTTCAACGTTTTTATTTTTCTTTATATTTCTTCGTTCTTTCTTCATCTTCATTTATCCTTCTACTTCATCCTTTCTTATCTTTTTATCCTTTCTTCTTTATCTTTCCTCTATATTCTATCTTCTTCTTCATTCTTTATTCTACTTTACTCCTTCTTCCATTCCTTCACATGCCCTTCCTATTTATTTACACATTTTAATCCAATACCTCCCGCTGTAAAACAAATGGCCCTATTTCGGATAGTATTTAGTTAACATGTAACTGCCTCCCGAAACTGCTTACCCGGGGATTACAATCAATTAAGGTCATCCCTTCCTCCTTTTATCCCTTGAATATGAGTCAGTCTCTTTAAAATTCAACAGGATGAAGTGAAAGTTGCCGCCGCCTACTAGTCTTAGCCACGGGACGTATTTCCGCAGCTCTGGAGATTGCGGGGTTCTATGGCAACGCAATGAAAACAACGTTGGCTGAGGGTTGGCTATTGTAAACAAGAGAAGCCGCGGGCCACAGCCATGCCGTAAACAGCCCCAGGTTCGATTGTTCTGCAGCTCTAGTTGTCCAGTAGGGACTGCAGGTTTCTGTCGTTCGAACGTGAATTAACAAGTTACGGAGAAAACACGGCTTAAATCAATCGTAAAACAGGTGAAATAAATGAAAACATTCATATTTATTTTCAATATTGTTGATGGCAAGGGAAGAGCAAGGAAAATGAAAAAAACTGCGCAATGCCCAGGAAATTTATAAATGGCACGATTTCAGCTAAGAAATCTAATTCATTTTCTGTTTATTTACAAGCATTTGTGGCCGTAGGTGAATCCAGAATGAAACGTCGACCAATAATATTACAGGGTTCGTCCGGAAAATAAGTGTACTGAGCTCAGGAAAAAAAATTATTACACTTTTACATATCTTAAGCTAATATTCCTCAAAATAGGACCCTTGTGAGTCGATACACTTGTTCCAGCGGCGTTCCCATTCCTGGAACGCTCCCGCGAAGGCATCATCGGGAGCCTCTCGAAGACACGTCGTCACGGCCTCTTTGACGGCGTCCAAAGTCCCGTATCGCGTTCCTTTCAAACTCATCTTTATCTTCGGGAACAGAAAGAAGTCCGGTGGTGCCAAGTCCGGGCTGTAGGGCGGGTGCGGCAGCGTTGCCACTGATTGTGATTGGCCAAGAAGTCCGACAGGACAAGCGCGGTGTGAGACGGCGCATTGCCGTGATGCAGCCGCCAGATGTTTTTGATCGCTGGCTGGACGCGGGCGACTCGTTTTCGAAGCCTGTCGAGCACTTGGACGTAAAATGCAGCATTTACAGTTTGTCGTTCAGGTATACATTCGAAGTGGACGACTCCCCTTTTGTCAAAAAAGACAATGAGCTTATTACACTTATTTTCCGGACGAACCCAGTAATTCACTCTTCCACAAAAGGACCGTTTTCCACATAATAGGCTGTCCGTGCAACTATCCCATCTACGTAGGCATAACAAAAGCTCAGTGTGAGTAAGCAGTTTGTCTATTTAATATAAAGCTTACACGAATATGCAGTCATGTGATATTTACGACCCTCCACATGGAAAGTAGAACAATCTCAAGTGTGAAAGATGCATTCACAACACAATTCTTTGACGTGAGATAATACTCCAAACTCCAAGACTCCAATCATCAACTTTGCGAAATAAAAACTTTAACACATGTTAAATGAATTAAATGTTACATCTTCACACACATTTTACTTCGCGTGCGTTTTGTTAACTTGAAAATTTGTTTCTCCCAAAACAATTCAAACCTAACTTATTCCTTGGTCAACCGAAGATGCACAATAATGGTATCATAAAATTGAAATACAATGATAATAATTTAATAAAACTACTTTATTGGGGAGACATTGAGATTATATAGTCCCTTCTTGTGTTCCCTTTAAGTGTGAAATATGGGATGAAGATATTCTGAAAAGAAAAAGCGGACGCGTTAATATTCTGCCGCACGCCGATATTCTCCCGAATATCAATTAATCTGGAAGATGACAGTCAAGCGCAGCGAAATGGAAAATAGTCGACTAAAAATATATAGTATAAGAGTGCGGGCAATAACTAAGAATATTACTGATAAAATTGTACGAAGAATATTCCTGGAAGGTATAGAAAAAATTCTAAATTTCTTCCGGTCCTAGTGAGAAACTGGTTGCACTAGAAGAACACATGCAAAAGGATCTGCCACAGGCTTTCGCCAAATTCCCTATGGGAAATATTATAATATGGGAATATAACCTCAGAGATCTCTCATCTCTTTAGATGTAATAATATACATTCTCATTCAATTCTTACTGCTACCACTTCCTTATTTTAGCTTGATTATCATAACACACTAATTTTTAATGACAATCTTATATGCACTCGTAAGTATTTATTCATCAGTCTCATCGTTCACTGCCCTAATTCTTCTTATATATTACAATAAGGTCATTAATGTACTAGGAAGATGTTCCTGGAAGTCATTAAACCCATTATGTTTCAATAGTAGCATAATTGCAGCTAAATCAAGGATGTAATCTCACAGAGATTCGAAGACCCAATTCCTAGACTCATCTTGCACAAGTCTTTCAACCGGTATTGCACATAGACTCATCTTGCACAAGTCTTTCTTACAGGTTTCCCCCCCTCTTCCCCTACCTATTTGAATAAACCCCAACCCTCTAATCCCTTACCCTTTCCTCCTGGTGTCACACCCCCTGCCACTGACCTTTTTTGGTGGCTCGCAGGGTTTTTTTGTAGATGTACCGTAGAAGATGTAGATGGACCGTACGTCTTCTAATCAAAATTTCACATGATATTGGCATTTCATACATTTGTGAAAAAATGAGATAAATTTTTCAATCATGTATTTCATGATTCATTTTTCCTTGCCTCCACAAAACAGAAATAGAGAAAGGAAAGCGTAGCAAAACACGTTACAGCATAACGACTTAATTTCCTTTTTCAGGGATACTTACCAAAACAACCCCATTTCCGTAAGCTATTTCAAAGGCTTGTGTATACTCCGTATACGCAGTTGATTCTGGATTTCATTTCGTCATTTATGCTTCGAGACTGAGCTTAAGGAATGATAAGCTCCCTGGGAACTACTTTCGGGAAATACGTACCTTGTATTCCATATGAGGCGAGAGGTAGTCAACAAAGGAAAACACCTGCAAATTCATCATATTCACACATTTGTTAGGCGCTTTGAGGTGTTTTCCGTGTTGTCTATCGCAGGCGTTTTAAAGAAGGTCATGGGTAAGATAAAGAATACTAAGTAGATTTCGGAGAAGTCGGCGGCCGACCATTTTTGGCGCTGGAACGGTTGAAAGGCGTAAAAGGGCGCAGACTGACCCCGACTTATCATCCGATCAACAGAGAGGAATGATTTACTTGCACAAGGAAGTTTTCCGGTCGGGGGAAAAAAAATAAAAGAAGAAAATTAGAACGCACAAAACAGATCACGTAAAGTAAGAAATCGATAATATGGTAAGGTTGCGTTGCATAAATAGTCCGGGGCTTTACTTTCATTTAAAAACCGAATCCTTTTTAAGTTTCACTTTAAATGCAATTGCAATTCTTGTTAATTCATCGAATAACAACATTGGAAAATAGACTTCGTAAAATTTGTTGGCCATAGATACCACAGTTAAACATTTCTATGCCTGTCATTTGTTTTACTGCATATCCTTGTAATCGTGTCGTAAATTCCAAGCTTAAAAATCACAAAAAAATTGCATGACTATTTCTTATTACCAGGGGTATAAACTTACTCTTGGGTATGCAACGTCTACAGGTTTTCAGGTCACATCTTATAAGGTCTTTAAGTGTTTTCCACATAATGAAAATGTAATAACTAGGTGAAGTTTTCTCGGGTCTTCCAACGGGTCAGGGGTTGGCCGACGTTTCGATGCTCGACTCGTGTATCGTCCTGTCTGTCCGACGTTTTGATGCCCGAGTCGTGCATTGTCAGGACAGGCAGGACGATGCACGAGTCTGGCATCGAAACGTCGGCCAACATGGAACCCCTGACCCGGTGGAAGACCCGAGAAAACATCACCAAGCAAATACGCCGGGAAAACACCAGATCTTACTGTAATAACTACACTATATTGTTTATACAGAAATACTTCCCCCTTGTCGAACCTCACACACACAAATCGTAAAAGCGTATCTTAATGTTTTCAGTATCGGCTCTTCTATCAGCTCTTGATGAAAGATGACTAACTGCTAGTGTTAAACAATTTATAAAACACTCGTTTTACCTAAATACAGTTGAATTTCACCGAGAGAGAAGAGAAAAACATAGCTTTATGAATCAAGATAAATTGGAAAATTGACGGGAAAGAAGATTGCCCAGAAGGTTTTCCAGACAAAGAGATGAATGAATAATGAAGAAAGGCGCCTTTTAAATCCACAGAATGGGGAGATTTAGGCGACCGTAAGAGCACAAAAGGAAGCATCCCCTTCGATGGGGAATAATATTTTACCAGAGATTTCCCTTTCTGTTTAATCTTATGGATGGCATAAATGGAAATTTTGAGGAAGATGAATTTTAAATGAAGTTATATATATTTCCTCAATTAAGGCGTTTTAGCGTCGGAGTGAATAAGAGAGATTTCTAATTTTACAAAGGTTATATTTTATCTTTTCTCGGATTATTTTTAAATTAAAAGTATATTCATTGCAAGGGAATAATAATTTCCAATCGCGTTTGTGTCTTTACAGCGGTGGAAGAGGAATGTCGTGCTTATGTGTGGCCATATGAGATGAGGCTAATAATCTAATGGTAGCTTCATATCGATTATTAACATTTTCACATGAAAATTTTAATCAAATTATTTCATGTGAATCAATTAACTTAAACTAGCTGTCAATGCACACATTATACCATTAAACTAATAAATATGATCGCTTGCAATCCTTCTGTAGAATATCAATAAATGATTATGCATTTTATCTTTGATAATAATTTTGTAGGCATTCAAAATCCTTGCGCATTGACCAAATGGACCATATTGCCTGAAAACTGCGATCAAGAAAGTATACAAACTTAACATATGCATGTAGGTATTAAAATACGCCCCAGAAAGAGGATGCCGCAAGTATGTTGTGTTGAACAATGGCAAACTCCCTACCACACGCCCTAGTGCTGGATTGCAAGATAAAATTTAAATGTAGCCTCTATATCAATTTTTGTGTTTGCGATTAAAGAACTTGTCCTTTACCTCATCTCCTCGAGTTATTTCATATTCAATCAGGCGGGCATTGGGTTTCTACCCGTAAGTCATTCATTAAAATAGTAAACGCTTGACTAAAACCGCATCTGGTAACTTGATTGCGCGTGAAAACTCAGCCAAAGTTCTGAATCGGGGGTACTGAGGATTGTTTGACAAAAATGCCGATAGTTTATTAGCTCCAAAGAATTAATATAATTATTTCTGTACGCGTTTCGTCCATAGGCGTCTGGTTACAATAATTCTTATTCGTATTTGCAAAACGTCTCACCCATAAAAAGTAATAAATTTCAGTATATTCCCGAATAAAATAGAGATAAAAATCAGCAGTCACAGAGGAACTCATGAGAGATAAATTATTGAACATTCTAAAACAAAACTTCTTTTTAAAAAGTCTACAACCACGCACGATGAAATAATCCTTTCGTGAATTTTCCGGAGCGAACGTGGCGTAATGAAATTTTAAGCAGGTTCCCGCCGCAGATGGCGTCCCCTCACCGTCACGGCGTCAACAAAAATGGCGACGAAAGCAAAATTAATGTTGCGTTAAGCCTTTCGGTCTCCTCCGGAGTCCTTTAGAGGACGTCTCACAATCAGGCGTCCGTCGGAAAGGAAGGAAGGAAGAAAAAAACACGAAAAATCGTCGAGGAGGTGTAAAATCTGGGGACTTGCCAGCCAACACACAAAAGAGCAAACTCCCTTCACCCTCTGGCATTTCACGGGTTGCGTATTTTTCCCCCCAAGAGATTTGAGGTTGCCTCCACTTAGTTTTCCAAAACTCCATAAAGCCATAAGGTTGCGAAAAAATTAACTCCTGGGTATGGGGGGGGAAATTTTCAAAAAAAACCTAGCAGCTTCGGTTAATAATCCACTAGAATATGACCACAAAAATATTTTACGTTCAATTTTCAAATTTTACGTTCTTTATGATTATCCCTTTCTCTTTCGACGAAAGCATTTCAGTTTTTCGGCATTTTCCCGACTTTCTTAGAAAAAAATATGGCATGATTCGATTGAATTTCATTAAAATAAAATAACTTACAGTTAACTTTCAATGTCATTACCTCTAAAAATCATTTGACTTCGCTATTGGTAAAAACTCCTGTACTCGTTTTCCTATAACACATCTACATCAAATAAAAAAAAACCCTAAAGGCGTGTGGTGGAAGATATTGGGGCACCAGCCATACATTCGGAATTATTAGGTAATAAACACACTTGACTATATGTTAGCTAATATAAAATTCTCGTTCGCATACATGCCATTTACAGGATGCAAAAATTGATGCTTTTGACAAATTTGTCAGATCATAGCAGTCATTTAACTTTTTCGGGCACTTATGTTCGATTTTGTTGCATGCATGACTACACATCGGACGAGGGAAGAACGAGGTATTGAGTTCGTATGTGATGTTTCCTTTATAATATTTTGTTTCAATGTAGAAACATTTATAGTGATTGGTGGTGCAACCACCTTTCTCAAGAGGAATTAGGAACAGAGCTGATCTCTTCAGTCCCTCTTTTATGTGTTTTAGTTTCTGTGTTTGCTATGACTATTTAGTGAATTTACATTATATATATACACACATATATAATTATATATATATGTATATATATATATCTTATCTTCCGAAGAAGACGGAGTTCGAGTCCGTCGAAATTATCAAGATATTATTGTGAGTGTTCTTTTTATGTGTTCTCGTGCTGTGTGTTACTGTCTAAGTTTTTTATTCAACACTTCCGTGTTACTTCGAAGAAATCATCTATATATATATATATATATATATATATGTATAGTGATGTTTAGCACATTTATAGTGAATTGATTTGAAGCCTGGATGGGTATTTTCCTGTAAATGACTCCATCTATATCGGATACGTATCAAGCAAACGTAAAGTTTGACATCCCGACGGTCATTTCCAGAGTCGTAAACCATACTTAACAGCACGGAGGGAGAATTTATAGGCAAGGAGGGACAAATATAAGGCACATGAAATTGTTCATTCAGTGTTGGGCGCGCATCCCTCTGTTACTTCCAGTTTCCCAAATGCATATCGTTCCCTAGCTTAACATTATGAAATTTACTTATCTTTTCCGAATCTTGCGAAATAATTCCAAACGACCCGTATCATATATTCGGCGGCACAATTCTCCGAGCCTGTAAATTCAACAAAGCCGAAAGAATAGATGATTTTCGCGACAGGTATGAAACATCGACCTTTTAGAAGAAGCGATTTAGAGAGCTGTAAGGAGAATAAGAATTAATGGAAGAGAAATGGATTCAGAGCATACTGAGTAGAAATAGACGGTTGAAGACTGTGGCAGAGAATTGAATTTGGGTAGACGAGGTAGCGGCAGTTAAAGAGCAGAAACGTTGCACGAAAGAAATGACTGGAATTAAGTAAAACTGTAGAATATATTATTGTAATGCAACTATAAAATTGTTCATTTGATTTTGAGGTAGGTAGCGCGTAGAAATGTAGTAGAGTACTAGATTTTAAATCTTTTTCACGAATATACATGTATATATATATATATATATATATGATCTTGTCGAAGTAACACACAAGTGTTGAATAAAAAGCTCGGACAGCAACAAACAATATAGAACCACATAAAATGAACACTCACACGTTATTTCTTGACAATTTCGACTAAGTTAGCTCCGTCTTCCTCGGGAGAAATCAAAAGGAACCAGACATACATATACATTGGAAAAAGAACGCTCTTCGGCGACGACACAAATATATAAAAACTCTGATTAAAGCATTTAAACATAGAAACACAGAGAAAGGACACTCACATATTCAGTTCTGTCATTTCAACGGCACGGCCATTATCATCAGAAAGATACCTATATACTTTATACTGAAGAATATATATAAAAATATTTATATATATATAGTTGTTTTTTTAATCTTTAAAAAAAACTTTTTTCTTTTATATATACACACGCACAAACTTGGACGCCAAAATGCATCACAAAAATATGCAGAGAAAACACATAAAAGGACACATATAAGATGGCTTGAGCTTTCGGCCTTCTCTTACAAGGCCTCTCGTAGGCCTTAGGTGTCTAAGAGGAGGCCGAAAGCTGAAACTATTAAACAAACTAAAATTGGGGATACATATAAAAACATATATTTATTTATTTACAAATAGAAATAAGCTATTTTGAAAAAGACGCGAATATACACACACGTGCCTTCATATATTATGTGCTGATTAGTGACTTTGGCCAAATAATTAACTTTTAATCTTTGGGGATTAACTTTAATCTTCTTTAACTTTAATATTTAAGCTGTTGGTTTCGATTTTGTTTTGATTGTGTTTCGTGCGAGGAACCACTTGTTCCACGGGGGGTGGGAGACGATTCCATCCCTTTGGACCACACGGATCGGTCGGTCCCTTTGCGCGAAATATATTCCCTCCTCAACCCGGTGCAGCATTCCATCGCGAGTAGGTGCCCTCCTTCCTCGCCCTGCCCGGACTCTCCCCCCGTTTCTCGCCGTCCGCCCCGCCCCGTTCGCCCCGCCCGGGTTGTCCGGACGGAGGCCTCGGCATCCGGCCGCCCGCCTCCCTCCCCATCTACCCATTGTTCCCTCCGCCCCGCCCCGCAATCCCCTCTCAACTGTTTTGTGTGGGGCACTTCCCACTAAGAGTCGACCCAGTGTTAATGTCAACCGCGGAGACCTGTGCAGGGGAGTTATGAGCCAGGACTTCCCTTTCGCTAATGCACTCCCCCTCCACCGTACCTCTTTGCGACCACCTCCCACGCTGCGGACGAAATTTCTCGGAGGAGAATCACGGGAAACTTGTACATATTCCCCAAACGAGCTAGGAGAGGGTGCGGAGGGGACATAGGATACGGCAGGTCCGAGGAAACAACTCATCATGATTGCGGCAGCAATAGGGATACTATATAGGAATAAAATATCTGAGGGAGACAAGTTTGCTATACACATTTACCATCATAATTCCGCTCACCCCAGTTGACACCTCGGGATTTGATGCTCATGACTTTTTCAAAAGATTCTTATCAATGCCATTATAACTAGTAATCATTGAACTTAAAATCTAAAACCTTTGGAAAAAACAGCCCTATGAAAAAGGCTCTGAATACAATAGTTACGCCAATAGAAATATCCATCGATGAGAAACTAACAAAACGATATCAATGAAATTGTTTTTCATTTTGATTCAACATAAAAAACATTATATTCGAAAAATGCTTCACAGATCCGTAATTTCACTAATGGTTCTAAACTCATGAAAAAATCTCTTACTTCATAAATTCCCTAAACCATTTCCCGCTATAAATAACATCTCTTACCAATTTACCTTGCTCAATAAATTATTTTAATACCCTCTCCCCTAAATCTCTTCCTTACCCCTCGTAAAATTGAAAATTGGCTTAAATACCTGAGGAAAACATTATGCAGTATTAAGGTAGGTATTTCATGCTTAGTAAAATGAAAATAGTGAGATTATTATCGAGTTAGAAGGCACGAAAGGTATTTGAAAGGGAGGATTAAATTAAAGAGTATAAACTAGAGCAAGGGCAGTTCAACCAATCTAAGGTTTGTTTCAGAACGAGGGTAAAGTGCTAGGAACATTAAAAGAATTATCGTATTGCGTTAGATAGAGAAGCTTCTACAGAGAGAAGGAAGTTGCCGACCGGGATCTTAAGTAGAGATCTTCTGAAAGGACTAGTGGAAACTTTTAACGCTGAGTGTAATATTGTGTAGCTTCGAAACTTGGTCGTTAGAATAGGCGTAGTTAAAAGGATTTGGGCATGATGGTATGTAGAAGAATGGAAAGAATGAAATGGGTGGAAAGTAAAACGAACGAAGAAGTTCTGAGGATGGTGATGGCAAGGATAAATTGAGAAAGTAGGCCAAGTAAGTGGATGCAGGAGACAATGATAGCCAAAGGGATGTTGAAGAATGTAAAAGAGGGGGAATGTAGCACGTTGGGTGAGGCAGAGGGAGGGAAATAATACGCATTTTGGATGAAATTAAGTAATATATAAAAATATGGAGAGCTAAAAATGAATCAAATGTATGCATCACATGGGATTTAAGAGAATCCATTTCTGTGTTGAGAATAGTTTAGAGGTGTAACAAAGCGCAATGCTTGGGCCCATCGAAAACTTACCCCAGCATGCTAGACAGCACCTAATAACGAATATGTTTTTAAAAAATAATGTTCAGAAAATATAACTTAGTTTTCACAAAACTTAACAATACGTAGTCAGTCGCGTATGGCAACGTAATTACGAAAAACTTGAACGTTCTTACGTTACGTAAACTTCTACGTTCGAGTGTACCGTTCATGTAGCATTCAAGGGTTAGAGTATATGAAGGCGAAGGATTTATCTTCCAATAACTAAGGCATATTACGGGGGAACGGTTCCCATTATTTCGTACTCACTAGCTTCAAACTTGAAAGTAAAAAAAGAACCACGTGTACGGAATCATTTCACTGACCAATCTCATCGACTTTAGTCGTCCATTCGTCTCGGGTGCGTCCAACGATTTAAGCAAATGGCGCAAGAATTGCCTTTACCTAGAGGTCCTAAAATGGGTAGTTTGAATGCTTTACGATTGGATGCAAAGACTGAGGCTGTAAGATAACTACAAACGGGTCCATAAATTAAAGCCTACAGGCAATGGCGTTGCGCTGAAACAGAGAAATACGGTTATCTCTTAACTCCTCCTTTCGTTCCCTTAAACTGACATAATGGGTCAAATTTCAACAGAAATTATGGAATTATTTCAAACTTAAAATTCTCATGAGTGCTAATTTCGACAAATTTAATTACCTACTTCTAGAAATACAGGAAAGGTCTCCTATAACCCTTGATCACTTCAGTTATAGCTCCATTCATATCAATGAAAATAATTAAATGGCACAACTGTTAGCTTTATCTGGAATAATGTCCATCTAATATTTGCTGAAATTACTGTACACCCGCCACATACATCCGTACGGTGTGAGCAATTGTTCTGTCTTATTTTATTCATCAAAACCGGATGCGTGTTTTCGCGGGTCAGGGTGAAATTTATATTTATAAGTAAGGCGAAAAATAGTTCAGTTCCATTACAGAGCATGAATTTTTTTTACATTTTGATTGCATTTTTATCACGATTCAAATAATTATCAGTTGAATGATAAAGGATTCAATCACTCATTTGGTAATTTCTTTATACTGGTGTATGAGTAATTATTGAACAACTAACGAGGAGAGGGATTTGTTTCAGACAGGTTCAAATAATGATAACCTCATTCCTCATTCAAAATTACAAATATTTCAGCGATCACTCTGCACCAGAATTGAAACACGTCATGTATGTGGAATCATATGATACAAAGTATAAACGATTACATTATAGCTTTCCATGCATTTTCCAATTGTAAAAATATTAAAGTTGAATTTTTACAAAATATCTTCAATTACAGTGGTTAGGTATTTTATTTGAAAAATTAACCACACACCCGGATGAAATTTGTGCCATGGAATCGCAAAAAATATTTTCCACTACGGCAAGGCATTCAGGGCGAATTTTACCGAAGCCAAAATATTATCATCGTGGGGATAAAAACAAGAGAAAATCCCGCAGGTCGGGTAAAAATAGCAATCCTGGCCCGGGGAAGGGAAGACAAAGCCGTCTCTTCTTCCCGTTTAGGATCAAATTAAAAACCTAGCGAAGCGACGCAACGCCCCCGCTTGGCACGGTTTGAAGATATTCTTCAAAAAAAAAGGTACAAAAAAACGTACGAACGAATAAAAAACGGATAAATATGAATGGCACCCCCTACCCCAAAGGACGAAGGGGCGCGTTTGACGGTAGGTAGTGGCCTTGAGGGGTCCGTGAAAAGAATCCCAAAGGTAGTATCGTCAAGAGGTGCTCAGGACAAAGGGAAGAAGAGGATGGGGATGAGAAGAAAGAGCGCGCGAGTAGGAGAAGGAGGATGATGGTTAAGACGACGATGGTGATGATGATGAGGTCAGGGGAAGAAGGAGGCGGCGGTGGGAGGAGGATGTGATGAGGACGGAGGGACGAAAGGAGGAGTCACGTAGGATTCTGGCGAGTCGAAACCCGGGGGAATAGGAGGGAGAGGGGAGCGGCGAGGATGTTGAGGTTGAGAGAGGACTTGGCCAAGGTGGGGGGAGAAAGGTGAAGGATGTCATATTTAAACCGGGGGGGAGGACGGAGAAGGAAGGGGGAAGGGACACTAGAAGTACACACTCAGGAAAAGTTAAGAAAACAGTGGAGAAAAACAGAGGTGGAGTTTAAAATTTAAAAATAACGTGAAATGATAGGATTAAAAAAATCTTTCTGAAGACATCCAGATTCACTCGTCACTCTATAAAACAATTTTCTATTTCCCATCTTGGATAGACGAGCCGATGAATGTGTGTGATTCTGTGGGGAATGAAGACCATTACGGAACACTTGCAGTTGGAAATAGAAGCGAGTTACGCACAGTTACTCGGGAATATGAACGTTTTTCTAGCAAGGAAAATTTTCTTAGATGAATGTTTCCTAGAGCGTGTTCCGGCATTTATTGCCACGATTCTGGAAAATGCGTACTTCAGATGTTTATTTGTCCAAGTATTTAAAACATGCGTCCATATATTTTTCATTCCTGAACACCTTCTGTTTCATATTCCTTCATGGATTTGTACTTGTTGAGGACTACTTTCTTTTTGAAGAAAAATATTAATGTCAAAACCCACTTACGAAGGGTACGTTTCCATGAATTTTTGTAACTTGTCGAAAAACATTTTGGTGCCTATCTCTCTGCAGAAAGTGTCAGAAAATCGTTCCATTACGAATTTTAAACTATTGAGCTCTAAAAAAGAAGAGCTCTAGCGGTTGAATAAACTGCATGAGAAAGGTTGGCTCTTCCGTCTTTCTGCTATAGGTACTGTATTGGTATTATTATATTTATTAATATATTATGAAAATTTTGGAACTTCTATGATAATTTCTGGACCTGGAAGGAAGAACATTGAAAGAACAAATACACCACAAGGATATAACTTTATGTAGGTCGAATATTATCGTCCATAAAAAACTATAAGCACAGTAATCAACCCGAAGGTAGGTAACGTATGGTAGGTGATGGTAGTCACCCAGTACTAAGCCCCATTGAATGAATTTGGATATCATCGTAGATCCTATCATTTCATTTTAATTGATAAAAGTAAACTAGGTTTAGTTTAATCATATTAAAAAGGCATGCGAAGGGATTTTGAAAAAACATTTTTCGGAAAAACTAAAATCACAAGTAAATATTGCTTTCAGTGGAGATATGCTCAAAAACAAATATTCCTTAGTAATTGGATTTGCCGGTTTTTTAAATGTTTACTTTTATTTAAATTTGATTTACAACCGAACCCAGGATGTTAGCTATTCTAAACGGTGATTTTACTTGAAGTTTTTTCATTTTAAATTTCAAATATACCCTTGAGAAAATGGCCGTAATTGAAAACGTTTCTCAATACAATTATTGTCGTTAATTATTCATCTAAAAATATACCAAGGTTTTTTTAAACTCTGAAAAACTCTAACAAAATTAAGAATTGCTAGCCAGATAGCATAAAATCGTGCATCAGAGCCATCTTCTAAATATATATATACCTTTTTCAGATTAAGAGTGAACATGATTTGTTAAATATATATGTATTGCATGCGAAATAATCGACCAAAAATAAACTAATTGTGCTTTCAAATGAACATAATGTAAATGCACAGTAAAAATTCTTTTTGCGACTTTAACGAGAGTGTAAATAAACTATGAAATGAACATCGTAACAATTTTAATTTTTGCGGGAAACGGCACCGAGTATTTATAAAATCTTAAAAATGGCCATTCGGAACAGGATTTAAAATACCTTACGCTCCATAAAAACAGTAATGAGTAAGAGCGGTATATTTTTATTAAAAAATTAAAGAAAAGCCAGATACGAAAACACTTCTTATTTATTTTCCTCGCCATACCAAAACATTACTAGGGGTTTGCTTAATTTTCCATTCTCCCTAAGAGAATCGATGGTTATATTTCCCTAACCTGACACGTGTGCCATCCGATATTTCTCGCAAATTTCTCGACGTTACGAGCATAAAAACACAAGTATGTTTTAATTAAATGAAAATACGATTCATTCCCGGGGGCGATAAAATTTCTCCAGAATTAGCATTGGTCTCAAGGCTTCGTAAACAAAAAAAAATGAAGAGGGGCAGACAGAAGAGGGCGCACGTAAAAGGATTCCGTGCCCATCTCACGAAGAAGAACAAAAGGAGACGAAAAAAGTGGAGAGTCACAGGCAAGAAATAAAGTGCAAAGGAGAGTATGAGAGAGAAGGAGATTTCGTGGAGAGAGAGGACGCGAGAAAGGGATTCAGAGAGAAAGAGAGCCTAAGGATTGAGTCTAATTACCTTTTAGAAGTATCAGGAGGACAGATCCATGGAGAAGATATGTGAACTCGGGTAAGAAAAAGGTACACTTTCACCGAAAATGAAGGAAAAGGATACTCGAGTGGAATTAAGACGCTCGCGTTACTTTGATTATCCCCTACATTTTCATTTCGCTCTTCAGTATTCGACTATGCTAGATGAAGCACAGAGTAGTTTAAAAATTTAAGCATGGAGACCTCCAGAAAAAAATTAGCAAATTCAGTTATTTGGTTCCAGTAGTACCAGGTACAAGGTACCAGGAACAATTTTTCCTGGCGTGAATGTACGTCGCAGCGCGCTTACACTGGACAGTCTCGATGGTAGGGGTCTTATCTTCAACAAGCGCCAATCGTCGGCGAGTGTTCGTTCAGGCTAGATCGTGTTTTTAGATGAACCCTGTTGATTGACTTGCTGAAAGTGCAAAATACAGAGAACGACTGAACAGCGGTATGCCCTTAAATTCTGTGTTGGACTGGGGAAATTAGGTACGGATGCATTGGGCATGATTTTCCAAGCGTTCAAAAATGAAAGCATGAAACAAACTGCAGTTTTTAAATGACACAAGCTATTCAAAGATGACCGAGAGAGTGTAAAGGACGAGCCCCGCGTTGAATGGTCGTCCACTTCAAGAACCGACGAACCCAGGCAACGTGTGCGTGAAGTACCGAATTCAGAGTGTCGATTAAGTGTCCGCATGATTGCACGATGATAATGCGCACACCATTATCACTTTAAAATTGGCAATGCGGAAGATCTGTCCTAAACTCGTCCCGATGCGTCCAGCAGGCATGGCAATCCATGCCTGCTCCAAAGTAACCGACTACCTGACGAAAAACGGCGATTCACCCACCCTCTTACAGTCCCGACTTGGCACCAGCAGTCTAATTTATATTCCAAAAAGCCAAACCCTCCCTCAGAGGACACCATCATGGGACCCTAAGTGCCATCAAAGAAGCTTGCTTGCGCACCCTTAAGGACTTTCCGGAACCCGGCTACCAGGGAGACTTCGAGTCGTTAAAAAGCCTCTGGCCTAAAGTGCATCGACGCTCAAGGGATGTACTTTGAAGAACTTTGAGGCATTATCTGAAATGAATCTATTTATCCTAAACTTTTTCCGACACTTTTTATACAAGCCTTGTATAACTAATGCCTGCCTCGGACCAACTTTATGGTTGCCATAAAAATGACTAGTATGTACGGTAGTATTTGTGCTAAATGTTAAAAAGGACCTCTAAACTTCGTTAAATGGGAAGATTATTTTTGGATGGATTTCAGTAGCCTAAGATAATAAAGTGGGAGAGAAGAGCGGTGGAATGGGAGAAGATTAAACTGGGAAATGCTAACTCATGGGTCTCGACTGCTCGTTTGGAGAATCCTTCTAGTATTGGCTGCGGCAGGACCAGATGATCTTGGTGGCTTTTTCACTGAGTTAACTGAGGCATGAGATAACGGGTGGTCAATGAGGTAGTGCTGTAGCTTGTTGGATGATAATTAGGGTAGGTAGTGAGGGATGAAAAGCACTTAAGGAAGGATCAAAGGAATGAAAAGGAGGGAGGAAATGGTGAAGATAAAATGCCGTTACGTTGGTAAGATCATTTCCATCACGCAAAGAATGATTGCCGGACTTTACTTATTGTCCAAAAGATTTCGGATAAGTAAGACAAAAGACGACTAAAGGGGGCAGGGTAAGGGGAACGCAGGGAGGTGGGAGAGGGTGAAAATGCGCGAAAATAATAGGAAGAGGGGAGACGCAATAGAGTGGACGTCTGAATTTACACTATTTTTGGATTTATGTAAGAAAATGTATTCTTAGGGGTCAAGGAGTTGGCCTTGGGGACACTTCAGGAAATTTTATTCTGCGGAAGATGCGGAGTGGTTGGATTTCGCAAAATTTCTGGCGATGCTGGAGTTTTCCAGTTTATTTTATTTCAAATACGCGAACTCTTATGCGAGTTTGACGCTCGGTTTGTCTAGTACACGTTTTGCTACAAGCGGAGGCCCACTTGGTACATGCCGTAATTTAGATGAAGAGTCCTACAATATTTGGCATGGAAAATCAATTTTTTTAATTCTAATTTGTTCGAGAAAAGTTTTCGTGGCATTGTTTAAAAATAGATGGAATCATCACAAAGGTTAAAGGCAGATATCCTAAAATTAGAGTTTAATACATTTTTATCGGAAATTGAAGAGAGTGTATTGGCGGGCTTGATCCACTCCATTCCCTCGGAGTGGCGGTAGTTTAATCCTCCCCCATCACTCATCTCACTCCTCTTCTTCCCGACTTCATTACCATGAGCCATTCAAATCCCTCCAGTTATTATAATCTAAGTTTTGTTTTAGACTACACAAAACTGGGGTTATAATTATAATAGTGTTTCGCGAGTCATCTGGCAGGCAAACTTGATTTTCATTTCAATAAAAGAGCAACACAAGTAAATTATCATGCTCCACTTAATGATATCGTTTCGACCATTATTTCAACAGTGTGTCGTAATCAAAGTCCTCCTTCATGAAGCCATTGGCGGTGCATTAAATTCAGTGAGTACATTGGCATGTGTTAGGCTTGTAATAAAGTGAGGAAATAATTAACAAACATACCAGCTTTCAAGCAACTAGCCCAGACAAAGGAGTGTTTTCAAAAATTTACAATAACTTTTCTTTAATGAACAGAGAAATTTTCTTATTTCTAATTTATTCAATTTCAAACGCGCCGAAAAGTTATACTTTCACATTCTTTATCAAGCTGTTTCCAGCACTTCCAATTCACGGATGATTTGTCTTAAAATTATAATATTTTCATCGCTTAAAAATGATTAGATCAAACTCACCACCTCAAGATCCATTGGTCAATTTGTCGGAGAAAATTTATTTGAACCCAACAAACATTTGAACCCTCAATTTGTTCGGTTACTGCCCATGAGTACTGAATGAAATGAGAAGTCATCTACTAAATTCACACACAATTTTTTTGATTTCCTAGGTAATGGATGGGCGCAATAACAGCTGTACACATACTATATACACTTACGATATTTGCCTCCCCTAATAAAACGCAACCTGACATCCGAAAATATAAGCCATTCTCTAAGCCGCATACTCCCTTTATTTCGTACGACGTGCCTATTCTATTCCTTGGATTAGATATTTTGGGCGTCGAAATGAAAATTATCTTAATATTAATCAGCATTCATTTGTTTAAATTAATCATCATTGTCTTGCGCACTTAAACACTTTCAGCTTTTTTCAATGTACAGATTATATATTCCATATTACATAGATACTCGTATTAATGATTTCTTACGCAAAAAATTAAACCTATCATTCCTCCCTGTTACGGGTAAAAATTTTTCAATGTATGTATTGTATTTCACAATTTTTTGCAAATAATTCGGCATTTTACATTTCATTAATTTATGCAAAACAATATTTAGCGCCTCTGATACATTTTGAGTCAAAAGAGTTTTTAATAATATGGTTGTAATACATGCCCATTAGAACTGATATTACATATCTGCCTTTTACATAAATTCTAAAATCTTTGAATTTTCAGTTTCAGTTTTCCAGGAAAAACAGCAAAAAATGGAAAAAATAATCAGAGCATGGAAATAAATGTGCTTCAATAAGACTCTTACTAAGATTAGCCACCTCAACTGTTTCAGTTGCCATAGTTTCCTGTTTAATTTATTGAATTCCGTACACCCTAGCCAAGTGAGAGTTTTATTAATTGTGACACAAAGACTAAGCACCGAGTATGAATGTTAAATACATACCTTCTGGCCATTATTTGAGAAATTTTACTTTAATAGCATTTTTTGACAATAATAATGGATTACCTCAACCAGGATTGACGTTAAGCTGATTTTTCGTCGACCATTTACAGAAAGTAATTTCAATAGAGCCATTTCAATAAGAGGAAATAAGGACTATTTTTAGTAATAACTTTGATATTAGACCTTCTTACCGTTTATTTCAACTAAACTCTTCCAACTAAATGGCATATTAAGTACAATCAAATTATTCTTTTTTACTTTGCTGATTCAAATAACGTTTAAAAAATTTTGTTTGGTGAGGCAGAATTTATGTAACCGCGGAAACGCTGATATGTAAATAAATAAAGAGATTGATCATGCAAATGTTTCCAAAGGTTCACCCCAGAACAGATACAGCCTTGTTATTTGGCGGCCACAAAATTAATAAGCACATTTAATGCAAGTTACACAGTGGACCTAACAAAATGGAGGGCTCAAGATAGTTCTCAATTCATAATGACAGTTATACAGTTATCAAACATATGGAGACCTCGAGGATTAAATTCATTAAACGGTAAAATCCCAAAAATTAAAATTAATTTACAGCGTACAAAGGCAATGAGGTTTCTGATAAAGAGGAAGGATAATTTAAGTGTTAGACTAGGAGAGCAAAAACAAGAGCAGGTGGAAAGTATACCAATCCTGACAGTGTTTTGAATTAAGATGGTCACAGTTAAGTCAAGAAGGATTGCGTTAGGTAAAGAAGCTTTCACAAGCAGGGACTAGATGACAGCGACGTTGAGTAATGGTGCTATGAAACGGCCCGTCAAAACTTTGAAATGGAGCGTGGGTTTTTTTGCAGGGCGCGGAAACATGGTCATTGAAGCAGGATGATAACCTTAGATTGGAGGCTTTTGAAATGTGGTTGGAAAGCAGGATGTAAAATGTGAAATGATGATCACGGCATCAAGCATACCGCATTATTCTACAATGAAACGAACAAAACAATATAAATATGTCGTTTTGTCAAATTATTGCCTTAATATGGAGTTAAAATAAAATATTTATGAATATCCATGGGAGTTTGGCAGTACAACAAAATTTAAAAAAAAAAGCTTTTAATTAAAATTAAAAGGATTTTCAAATCACTAAGCAGCAGCCATAACTCACCTATTTTGGTTTACATTTAACTATAAAAGGAATTGTATCGTAATGATCGATTTTCAGCAAATAATAGTGCATTATTTGACCGTTAATAAAATATATATTACGACCTAGGTTTCATTGTTACTTTATCATCTTCAGGTCTCATATTTGTTATTCAGAGTGTAAAAAGTGCATTATTATTTGCTACGAATCGATTACACTTGCCTTCTACAACATTACGCCTGATTCCATAAAAATGTATAGAAATAAATGATTTCTTGGAAGACACATTTGAGGAGTAATTTTTAAGTGTCAACTCTTCGAAATTAGAAATTGAGATTGCTCTTTCAAAACCAAATGGCGCTTGGAAAACCCCTATTTCTTTCCCCTTCCATCCCTTTTCCCTCTCCGTGGGGGAGCCCTCCTCCTACCTACAGCGTTGGGCCAAATTCCTCACCTTGGGTAGGAGAGCGTTTTAGGTTGCACGTTCTTATGGTGGTGAAATTTCGTCTTGCTGCTTACTAAAATCTAGCTTGCACGTTCTTGGATAAATTTCTTGCTGCATCCTAAGGTGCAATTATTTGTTATAATTAAGCATATGTACCTGGATGCTTGTGGGGTGAAGGGAGGTAGATGTGTATTTGCATGCGTGTAAAATGATGGGATGTTTCTATGAATGTGTGCACCACTGTGAATTTGAGTTTGCATGTATGTGTTGGTTTTGAATGCGGTTTTTCTTTTTTCCTTTTTTTGGGTGGTGACCTAATACGCCCGCCACACACCCTTGCGGTGGCTTGCGGGGTATTATGTAGATGTAGATGAACCCTTTTCGTTTCATGCAATTTTTTCACTGTATCCCTCTCATCTCTTCTTTAAAGTCAGAATGTAGCATAAATAAGAAGCTAAAGTGTGAAAGGAACTATTAATAAAAAAGGAAAAAAGTTAATTCACTCTTTTTGATACGATTAAAATTCTTGAGAGCGCACAAAAAATCTCTTTTACTTGCTTCTCTATTCGTCTTACCCATTATGCCAAAATTTTAAAAATGATCTAATTACGATTCTATACATTAGGTTTAAGTTTCCAAAATATTCCGGGTAATATCAATGAAGAAATAATGTACACTGTTGGAAGAAAATATAAAATTGAATTAGTCAGCTTTCGATGTTATCTTTAAGAGCCTTTGCCGAGAACCTTTCACTCCGCCCGTTATCCTCCTTCTGACTTTGGAAAATCACACGATACCATCAAATATAATTACCATAACTCTAATATTATTTGGAACCGTAATCATTTAACTCTATGTATGTGTATCCCACCATTTCCCTCATCTTTCAAGCCGTCACTTTTCGACTGCATTAGCCGACCGAACAGAGCTGCTGATAAAGTCATTAAATGTATCAATTATGGAGGGAACTGCACGGCAGCGGGGCGTCATAGATTATCGCAAACACTGATAATGAACAGGCAGGGACTATCGCTCGTTTAATGAGAACAAACTAGTCCAAGAGGTCGCGAAAAGTTCATTTTTTTGGTGTTGAAATATCGATTTCAATTAAAGACACCGGGAAGAAAATTAAACCCTGAAGTAGATTAAGGAAATTATTAAGTGAGAGAGATGGAGGCAGCTGTAAAAAGAATCGAGATAAGGAAAAACGAATCTTAGTGACGATCCTCTGAGAAAAGTTATTAATAATAAAGTGAGAGATGGAGGGAGGCGAGGATTCAAAAAGGAGGAGGGAAGGCGAGATGATTGCGTGAGAAGAAATGGGGTTGGGAAGAATGGCTCTGCGGAGGGAGAGAAAGTTTCGGGGGAGAGAGAGAGAGGGTGGGAGGCATTATCCCAGATTTCGCCCATTTGGCAGAGAGCGAGGAAAAGATCAAGGGAGCAATGATCCCTCGACGTTCTTCCCAAGTCAGTTAGACCCGGGAGTGCAAAGGGGATGAAATGAAGATGATTTAGTTTCGGTTAGAAGAAATGAAGAGAGAAGAAATGGCCCCGAGTGGAAAAATGGAAGACGCGAGAGCAAATCGTCGCACGGGAGGAGAGATTTCCCGTTAAGTGTGCATATAAATGAAACTGAAGTCCTTTTCATTTATCCATCTTATCTCCGTCTCTCTTTGTCTCCAAGACGATAAAGGATGTAGTAAATGAGACGGTGTTGACGTTTACGCATGAATAAAGTATATAAGAGGCAAATAGAAAGGCGTCCAAATGGTTTTTTTTTATTTATACCAACATAACCCGAAATAATTCAGATGAACTGCGTCAGTGCGTTAAGCGTGTGAGTTTTCATTCAGTGCGTTTTTTTCGTTAAGAATATCAGTCTACACTCCGTAGGTTTTTCCTAGACTCAGATAGAAATATACCTTTATTATCCTTATTTTACCAGGTCGCAATAACTTTTTTTCACACTCAATGTCTATTGCTTTGTTAACTATAGTATAGAGTGATTACCAAGAGGCATTTAAAATGACACGCAAGCAGGAACACAACTGCTAACCACGCTGCTTGCAAGAGCACAAGGTCGCCTCTAGTTATATTCATCAACAAAAAAATGACATCTTACACCAACGTAAGGAGACTCCGAGAAGGAATCCAATTAACCCCCGGCTTGAATGGAGCGTTGGACATCTTTCCTCTCACTGCACTTCTGAATCTTTCACAAGACCAATCGACAGAGCTTAACCTCTTTAAGAAAAGAAAGTGTGCATAGTCCACAATTTATGAGACGCACGTTTGTTCGCAGGTAGAAGATCCATATAGTATATCCGTATTATATTTCAATGAAGTTGACATTATATCTTAATGCCTGCCGTATTTCAAAATGAATAAGGCGTCTAACGCTTTTTTCCAGCAGTACGACTAAGGCAATTGGCGGACATTTTTTTTCAAAAAAACGCAGTTCGATTGCAATGTATGCATTCACTCTCAGTCTGAAAGTAATTACGTAATCAGATAGAAATATACCTTTATTATCCTTATTTTACCAGGTCGCAATAACTTTTTTTCACACTCAATGTCTATTGCTTTGTTAACTATAGTATAGAGTGATGCATATCGACATTAGAATATTTTTTTTTTATTATGCCACCGTTAAAATTATTTTACCCCTAGTATGTAACACCAATAAAGTTTGGATGGAACATTGTCCATTTAGTCTCAATTTAGTCCCAATATAGACGTTTTATCATTTAAATTAGTAATGAACCCATTGTCGTTAAACCTCAGTAATTAATGTAGGGATTGGAGGGAAATTAGCTTTTCGGAAGATTCAATTTTGTTTAATCTAAGGATAGTGTAAAAAATATTTCTTCTTCGTGGAACTAGAATATACAAATTATACCACCACATAATATAATATTATATAAACTGCTTACCGAGGCTCGATACAAAAGACAGCAGATTTAATTTGCGCTCTGAATAAAAATTCAAATCATGTTCCCAGATAATGAAAAAGATCAAAGGTTAAAGAGATTTAACCAATCTTTGATGAGGATGTTCCATTCTAAAATCCAGTGTGTATATCCAACCCAATAATTCATTAATCCCCACATCATGGTCAGATGTTATATTTGAAATTATTTGGTTTACGTAAGCTGAAATTTACGAACTATGCATAAAAGGCAGACGAATACAGCAGTTCAAGACCAAGATAAACATCCGGTGCTGGAGTTGAAAAATGGATATTCTTGCATTGCAACACGACCATAATCATTGGGTTATTCTGTAATATCCAATTATAATTCTGGGATAACATGTTTGCAATTCCTGTTAATTTGGTATTCGTCATCAATCAAGTCGCTCGGACGAATGTGAGCACCAAAGAAGCAGCTGGTCTTTTGCTCATTATTGCGCAATTCTATCTCTTTTGTTTCGCCTGTGATAAAGTTTACGATACACACGCAGCGTTACGAGCATGCTTAAAAGCTACCTGGATTTGAAGGTTTAAGATGAGCTTTGCCTTGAAAGAATAAATTATCCTTGTTCCTGTTACCGTTTGTAGCGAGGAATTAGCTCTCACCTTGATATAATCTGCTACCTCCACGGAAATCGAAATCGTAAATCTAGAGGAGTGACAATGAAGACAGGTTACATATTGTATGTTCACTCTATATGAAAAATCCTACGAAGATGGAACGACAGAATACATCCAAAGACGAGAATCAGGGAAATTCCTAATTTCCCGTTAGAATCTTCAGCTGCAGCGGTCAACTGATATTCATAACTCGTCCTAATCGCTGAACGACCATTTTAACCACCCACAACCTTCTTATCTCAGATTCCTCAACTTAAGGAATTCTCAAAATGATGGAGACGAAAAGTCTCCTAGACTTCGGTCAACAGTATTTAATTCTGAGATCAACAATTTCCATCGGGTTTTCGTATGATGACGAAAGAGGTTATTGGGCATTACCAGAGGCGTAAATATTTGACCTCTAGGCACAAAATAAATCTTTTTTCTTTTAGGCCACACTTTTCCATAATGAATATAAACTAATTAGACCGCATTTTAACTCAGCGATTGTGGCTTAAATCATAACTTCCTGATCGGAGAATACAAATTTGGATAGCTTAGCCATATTCCAACATAAAACTGACCTTTGAGAAACGTAAAAATATTAACGGTATAAAGTTAACACATTTAAAATGTTGTCAAGTACTTGGATTTTTATGCACAAAGGAGTTGGACATTAAATTTATAGCATAATAGTATTCACTGTAGCTTTATGCAGCTAAATTTTTCATCCACATTTGGTGTCCACCCAAATAAAATAATTATACATCTCTTATACGGAAAAATTTTCATGAGGCACTATCTCTTTATGTAAACAAGAATTTAGAGATAAACATTGGCGAAAAAAGCGGTTTGATCAGAAGTTCTTTGAGCTCAGAGGATCAGGCCGCACAATCAATAAGGTCACGCATTGCTTTAAACTTCGGGCTCTACTCTAAAATAAACTGTAGTGTTATGACATTCCAGCGGTGCTCTTCTCCATGAAAATACACATAATTTTAATCCTATGTTGTATCAGATCAGAATAACTGCTCGATTAAACAAATGGTATTAGTTAAACATCGGATTCTGTAACAAAATAAATTGTAGTTATTATAACGCCACTCTCTGAAAAAAAAACACAAGGTTCTCTACCAATATTGTTTTAACTTCAGATAAACGGTCGAATTCAGGAATTGGTTAACTTACTTTTTTTAAACCTCGGATTTTAATCTAAAATAAATTGCAGTTATGACATTACACCGGTGCAATTTTCTATGAAAAAAACATCCATTATAAAGGGACAAGCATGCTAAAGTAAGTAATATTAACAAGATGTTTCCCTTACAATTACAATTATAAGGTTATCAAATGAAATATATATTTTATTCAATTTCCGGTCTTGATATAATGAGTCGTAACAATTTATTGAAATTGACAGATTTTTCTCACGGTGGAAAGTGTTTCCAAATTAACAGATTAGGGGTCCACAGGGACCAGATAATTTATTTTCTGGGGAGTAGGGGTTCAAATCTCCTTAAGCTTAACATAACCTTATTGTATAAATTAAACGTAGATAGCATTTTAAGTGAACTATGTCTCCTGATCTAAGGAATAAACCTTACCTTGGCACCGTAAAAGTTCTAAAATTCATAACATACAACGTGCAAATTACCTTACATACAATTAGTTGATTACGTTTTATGTTTATCGTACCGACAGGTAAAAACTCTCTTTTCGAAAATAAGGATTTGGAAACATGCTCGTGATTCCTGCTCGTGCTTGGTCCCGTGGATGCCGGATTTGTATTATTCTACTTCATTCGAAATGCTACTGTAGAGAAGTTTTAAAAACTAAGAATTGGTCTGCCTCTCTACTGAATCGGAAGAAGTGCCACTTTAGCGTATCTGTTGCCGGCTTCGGTGATGAAATTCTACCGTACCTCCCGGTTTCATCATTAACTATTTATGGTTGGCGCCCCTCTACTGCCTCTGGATCGCGCACAGGATGATCGCATCTAGTTAAAAAAAATAAGATATTGCTGAGGAATCAAAAACTTGGAATAACGGAAGGGAGGGTATCGAACAATTAGAGTTTTAAATTTTGTAGATTTATTCACGTGCTAACTTGAACGAATAATTTATAGAGTAGGCTGGGTGAAGAAGTACTGCGGTCTTATTTTTGGCTTAAAACTCACGAGTTCTGAGATACGAATGGCGAGTTGCCGTGGTGAATAATCACTCGCCGCACCTCTTAATTTCGGGCCGTTTTCGCCTTATTCTAACTCTTAGGTGTTTTATATCCCCATAGTACCAGTAGTACTCCATGTTGACTGTCTGGCCTTAAGGTAGGCATTCGTGATGCACAACCCCATTTGCATCGAAAAAGCAGTTAACATCACCTTGACATTCGAACGGATGTTTCACCAATCCATTGTGAAGATTACACTTTTGCTTAGATTTCAGATCCATAAACCCTTGACTCATCACCTGTTATGATCCTGGAAAAGATTTCATCGTCTTCAGCTGGATCAAAGAGTTTCCGACAGATTTGAATTCGATGTTGTTCCTGGTCGGCTACCATCACGCGAGGCACAAATTTGGTGGCGACTTGATGCATCCTCAATTTTTCAGTCAGAATTTCATAGCACGAGCCAGTCGAGATTAGTCGAGTTTAAGTGACATAGAGCTTTTAAGTAAAATACGTATAGTTATACATTTATATGTATAAATACACTCACAACAAAATTATATATATACTTCTTTTGCAATGTAATTGGTAATACATTAATGTAATTGTAAAAATGCCCCTCTAAGAACTTTTCGTCAAAATAGGATGAAGCTGAAGACTAAATAATTGATAGTTCCCATCTTATATCCTACTAGGGTCGTGGTAGTCCAGGAGGTAGAGTGTTGGATTACTGACCGGATGGGGGACTCCGGGTTCGATTCCCGGGCAAGCCATTCTGGGCACCTGGAATGGAATTTTAATCCACTGAATCCACTAAAGCTGTGTGTTTTTTCGGATACCAGATCTTCCTGGGAAACCATAACCGGCACAGGGAAAGGAACTGTCCCCCCTACCCTGATGTGTAAATTTTACACGCCGTCGGGCGTGTATATATATATATATATATATATATATATATATATATATATATATATATATGTAATGTAAATTCACTAAATAGTCATAGCAAACACAGAAACTAAAACATATAAAAAAGGGACTCACTAGTTCTCGAATTTTCGGTGGTGCAACCACCTTTCTCAAGAGGAATTAGGAACAGAACTCTGTTCTTAATTGTCCCTTTTTTATATGTTTTAGTTTCTGTGTTTGCTATGACTATTTAGTGAATTTACATTATTGTGCAGGTTCGTGGGTTTTCCAAGAAAGTGACTATATATATATAAACCATAAACACAGTAATCAACCCGAAGGTCGGTTTAGTAGGTCATGGTAGAGCTCACCCGTGTACCAAGCCCAACGGCGTGTGAATATTCACACATCAGGGTAGGGGGGCCAGTTCCTTTCCCTGTGCCGGTTATGGTTTCCCAGGAAGATCTGGTACCCGAAAAATCTAGCTTGGGTGGAGCTGCAGGTGCCCAAAGTGCCTTGCCCGGGAATCGAACCCGGGACCCTCCGGTCAGTAGTCCAACGCTCTACCCACTAGACCACCGCGACCCGCATATACTATATATATATATATATATATATATATATACCATATATATATATAATATGATATATATATAAATAAATAAACATATACGCATGTGTACAGAGGGTTTGGTGAACAGAGTAGTAAGGGTTAATTTTCCCTGTAACAACGATAGTGTGGTGGTGTATACAATAGCTTAGGAAAGACCTCTCCAACGTTTCTCACTCCATCCTCTTTCTTCGAGCCCCTCAATTCTCTTTCCCAAATGTCATTTTCTGAGCGCCATTTTAAAATTGAGAAGAAAAGCCTGCACATTTTTGTACGCGTAGATGATCGATGAATTCTCTCTTTCTCCGATTTCTTTCTTTCCTATCAACATACTCCACCGGCGAAAACTGCCTCCGGTGCATTTCGAAAGGGGGATAGTATACATTACGACAGATAGGGCAAGCAAAGCAAGCAAACACAGGAGGGAAAGCGGACGAGGGGAGAAAATCCCGAGTAGACACGATAGTAAATGACGAAACAAATAATGAACAGATTTCGCTGCCCCGAGCGATGATAGATAAAAAAAAACTAACAGAAAGCCGTGCGTAGTGAGAAGCACCATTTATTTGTCCCGGTTGATGAAAAATGACAAAAGGCGATTGGAAGCGACCGATGCATCTTTCTTTCTTTATGAAAAAATAAGGTGAAAAATAAAAGATTGAGGGAAAAGCAAAAAGGTCGTCCGTGCGTCCTCTCATCTTGGTGACCCGCTTCTCTTATTCCGCCCGCACAATGATCCCACGTGCACACAATATGGGTCACGACGCGAGAACGCGGTCCATCGCTCTCTGCAAGGGTTTTTGTGGACAGCATTCCTCGGCTCCCTAGGCTTCACACGCCACACAAAGGCTGCTTCTTCCTTAAAAATAATTTTTTTAAATCCACCCATGATATATAAAATATGACCTAATTTCTAGCACATTTGCTAAAAAGGTAAAACTGATTTCATCATATGCCTCATTGACTTGATCATTTTCCCCTTGTAAAAGATCCTCGCGTTACTTCTATTTCCGTATTCCTTTTCCCTTTCCTCGCCGTTGTTAATTTAGCTGTAAGTCACTCGTCAGATCTAAATGCGTGTCTTTAAAATACATGATCTAGTCGCAAAGGTATACGAGCATTATCAGATATCTAAACTGCGTAATTACTCCCTTCAAGTACCCTCCTTCAGTTTCGAGATGGAGACCGTCGATCGCGGGGGATTAATGAAATAATTTAAATTCCAAAGGAGTGTTTACACTTATGTAAGACATGGTCAGTAGTCAGAGGTCCTAATGAGGACTATTGAGAAACTTGAGCCTATGAGAGTGTAAAATATGTGAAAATTTTGGCCAATACAAAAACGTTTTCATTAAAATTGTGGCATATTTCACGAAATGAAGATGTATTCTAAGAGCTGGTGTTTATTATATTCCGAAAAAATATTATCTTTTGAGTATTTATTAAGAAAGATCGCTATTATGATGATACGCTTTTAATTATGATGAGCGTCTTTATTCGTCAATGTACAAGATAAGATTCACAACGATACTATTTCCGTTAGCAACAAGCTTGTTTATCAAAATGTCATTGTAAACTAAACATTCAGCAAGGGAAAAAATCAATCAACAACTAATAGAACATATCTAATAATAACTAAAAAACGACATAATATAAATGATCTTACTACTGCCTCTAATTAGAAATGCATTCACTATGTCGGAAGCAAATATGTAACCAATACTACACGGTAAAATAAGTAATACTGATATATCAAACGAAATTTTCAGTCACTTTTTTTCATTAATACATATACTATATTTATGCTTCATATATCAAGTTGTAACAGTTACTTTCAAAAATGTATTATTTTCAATTAACCCTTAACATTAAATCTAAATTAACCGGTGAAAAAGTTGCATTTTTTATTAATGATATCAAATATCTCTAATAGATCTTACTTGATGAATGTTCTGAAGACAATTAGTGTTTTCCTGGATTGGGAAAGGATAAGTAAACGTGGTAGGGTACCCATACTGAGTAGATCGAAGGCAAAGGGTCAGACAAATGGTCTACGAGTGGTCTAGCAGTCTTCATTACTCATAGAGGCGACTGCTAAGGCGCCTTACAGTATTTGGAGAGATCATTAAGGTGATGATGTCACGTTAAAAAAATACTATTGACAGAGGCTAAGAGCAACATTCTCAAATTATTTTTCACTAGAACAATAACGAGAGTTTACAAAGAGAAAATAAATCATGGCAGCTGCGGGACTCGGACCACGAGACTGCCCGGCACTTCTGTCGTCAATACACGTAATTAAAAGACGTTCCATCATTACATTTAATGCTTGCAAACCGAGATGATGACAGTGGAGAAAGAGAATCAGAAGGGGATGTCACCAGTTAGAATAGTTACATGAAATTTTACGACGTGGTTAAGAATAAGGAAGTTAGGAACACTAGGAGAGAAAGATAGAAAGGAAATGTGGATAGGTTTGTATAATAAGAGATAGCGAGGGTTAGTGGAGCGATAGATACAGAGTAGATGATCATAGTGGGGGTTAGAATTCACTTTTAGAAGTCGTAGTACTGAATAGGAAACTTGGTAGATGGTTGGTACGTGGAAATATGGACTCGGAATGTAAGTTCTATGGTCGCAGAAGAAGGACATGCGAACATTTTAATGGTAATCTTATTATCATGCCGAAAAGAAGTCACCTGAAGGAAGATAGTTTGTATGATCAATTAGAAGAAATAACCAACAGCGAGCAAAGAGGAAAACAACTAATAGCAATGGAGATTGTATTGTAGTGGTAGACGAGGATAAGGGTATGAAGCAGGAGAGTGCGATATAGGCAGCACAATGATTTTGAAGGAAAAATTGTTAAATAATAACTAAAACCGATTAAACATAAAAAATTCCGGAGAAAATAATGGCGCCAGTTAGATTTCACTATGGTCAGATATAAATTCAGGAATAGCTTCATCAGCGAACACAACTTGAAAACGTAATTCAGTTGTTACGAAATGCAATTTTCAGGAACCAAAATGGCGGAAATTTGTGCCGTAAAAGTAATATTTAGAAGCATTAAAGAGAATAAAAATGCATTATTATAAAACAGAGCTTGATAAAAATCCAGGTAAGGATAAATAGCTGAAAACTATAGAGGACACAAACACTAGTACGCTCTTAAATACGGGATAATAAGAGTTGCACGGAAAATATTAAGAATGGTAAATACGTACCTATAGGACTCAGAGGTCAGAGGTAGCAGGAGAAATGATTATAACAGTGGATAGCAGATAGAAATGGAAGAATTTTAACCCAAAAATTGGGAGAGGAATGTACAGGGAACTAAAGGAATTTTAATAAAGTGAACTCAATTGAAAATTCCATATCACAGACTAAAAGTAGTAAAAAATATCAGTGCGAGGATATTCATAAGATGGGGAAATATAGAACCGCTATATTTTTAACATGGTAAGGTAATTTTCAGGATGTAACAAGGGAAAAATTATAGATAAAGTAAAAAATTAGTCAAACAAAGAATTGACATAAGAAATGATTCAGGAGACCAGAGTAAAGATGTTCTCAAGAAGCAGCGACCTAAAATAAACAATAAGGTCGGAGGAACAAATGAAAGCATATGGAGTAGTACACGTGACTGGGCAGTATTTTGGAGGAAAATGGGTTTGAGAATAGCCGCATGAGCAGACAAATTGTTTTCGTAAAAAATATTTGCAAAGAGGAGGGAACTGGTGAGAGAAACGTGGAAAAGACTCGAGATAATAACGACTATACACGTATTTAGTAACTTGGAGCAAAGCTCTGCATGGATCAGGCACCTGTCTTTTAGGAAAGCGGATGGATTTGGATTGGAGGCCTTAGGGATATGTAAATGGAGAAAATTTGAGAAAAAAATTGAACAGAGAGGTAAACTATGGATTAAGTTTAAAATATGGTGGGAGCAGTAAGGAAGTTGGCAGGTGAAACTCGAAGAAGGAAGAAAAAATGGACGGAGGAAATATTGAGAGGAATTTTGACGACCGAAATTGAGAAATTTAGGCAATCTGGAAAGAAGAAGAAAGAGAATGGAGTTTTCGGATGGCACGGAGAAATGAAGAAAGAATAAAGAACTGAAAGAGAACACGATAATGGGAAAATAAGGGCAGAAACACGTTCTAAGTCATTCGTGTAGCTGTTAGGTCCCGTCGCAAGCCTACTTCTGATAGGTAGATATGTTATAATTATGGTAATAAATCATAACATATTATAAAAATATATTATATTATTATAATATAAAAATAAAAAACCATAAACACAGTAATCAACCCGAAGGTCGGTTTAGTAGGTGATGGTAGAGCTCACCCATGTACCAAGCCCGACGGCGTGTGAATATTCACACATCAGGGTAGGGGGGCCAGTTCCTTTCCCTGTGCCGGTTATGGTTTCCCAGGAAGACCTGGTACCCGAAAAATGAACTAGCTTGGGTGGAGCTGCAGGTGCCCAGAGTGCCTTTCCCGGGAATCGAACCCGGGACTCTCCGGTCAGTAGTCCAACGCTCTACCCACTAGACCACCGCGACCCGCTAAAATATTATATTATTATGATTATTTCGACAAAACATGGATAAAAAGTGCACCAAACACTTTCAATCAAGCTTTTGTTGATGCTCAAGTATTTTAACCTGGAATCGGTTAACAAGCACTCTAACGTTAATTCATATGTCTCACATAAATAAACCATAAACACAGTAATCAACCAGAAGGTCGGTTTGGTAGGTAATGGTAGAGTTCACATATCTTCTTGAATATTCACACATCAGGGTAAGAGGGCCAGTTCCTTTCCCTGTCCCGGTTATGGTTTCCCAGGAAGATCTGGTATTCGAAAAATCAGATAGCTTGGGTGGAGCTGCAGGTGCCCAGAGTGCCTTTCCCGGGAATCGAACCCGGGACTCTCCGGTCAGTAGTCCAACGCTAGTCTACCCCCTGGACTACCGCAACCCGCCTCTCACATAAATATGGCTCCGAAAATATATGCATTGGAGAAAATCCATGTGGGTAGTTGTAATACCCCCTGTAATATTATTCCATTCTGTAATATATTTATTCCAATTGCGTTTCTTAATGTTTGTCCCGCTGAGCCCACAATATTTCTCATTAGAGGCCTAAAACTTCCTGATACGTTTTTCTTAGGAGAGGGAATGATGCTTCGTACTATGCCGGTTAACCCCACGGTGACTCCAACAAATGTGTCCTTCTTGTGATAGTTTTATCCGTTCAGAAAGTTAGCATTTCACTGGGCTCCTTGGAAATGAAAAATAAAACATAGACATTCAATATTACGTCGACGTTTTGTAACACAATGAGCGAAACCAGGCAACTCGAGTTTGATAAAAATTTGTTAGATTTTGCTACACGCTGAGGTACTCCTGTCATTTGTACGATGGTCATTTGTGACGGCCAACTGTTCTAGACAGGGAATCAATTCCAGTTACAACAATAAAATAATTATCTGCTTCAAAAATAGGAAGCTTTAAATTTATTTTTAAATTGACAAATATATTAAAAATATATAATATAACCTGATTGATATGTGGTACAACTATAAAGTAAGATATTATTTTAATTCACCAAAAGTCAAAAATGTTTAGACTCTTTTAATTTTAATGTACGCAGAAGCCGCGTAATGAAACGACAAGATATATTAAATTTCCCAGGAAAGCGCTTTCATTTTGGAATTAATTAAAATCCTTACCAACTTTTTTGCGAATCTTTGCATTATTGGGTGGAGTTTCACCATATTTTTACATAACGTATTTGCTAAGGAAACGTAACCAGGAAAGATATTATCAATAAATTATGCAAGCCCCTTTAATCTTTGAAGGCACCTCCTCCACATATTTTTGCCGAATTCCCCTGCACGAGGAATAATGGGCACCTTTTTATGCTTCCACTAAGCAATGCCTTGGGCGGGGCAATTCATTGTTCAAGTTCCGCAGTCAAGTGCACCTGCGAGGAAGGATGAAAACACGAGCGAGACATGGGAGAGAACGGAGCAGGAGAAAAAAACCCGCGGCCGTCGTCAAGTCGCAGTTTCGGAAGAGAGAGAGAGGTCTTGAGAAATTACTCGTATGCCCAGATTTTGAGCGTAACAACTGACGAGCAATCAGGAAGAAAAACAGTTGAGACTGGGGGGATTAGGTATCGATAATCTCAGCTTCCACACTCGCAGAGAGACAGGTGAAGGTATCACGAACGACTATAACCCGAGTCGAGCTATGCAAAAAAAGGCATAGCAAGATGAGAGCATGTTTAAAGGAATGTATTTAGGTTAGACGAGGAAAACAGCAAGATTAGATTAACATGCTGTAAGATCCACTAATTAAGAAACAATTTAATCTGTGAAACACGATGAAAGATATATTGTGTACAAAAATAAATAATGCACCCTGATTTTATAATGCTGACACATGGAAAAATTTAAGCAATACTCAAGATAATAGATAAGGAACGTTCTCCAACACAGAAAATATATTGGTTAATCCATTTAACGCCGATCTTTAAAATCGTGCATCATATTCCATTCCAACATATGGTGTGGATAGACATATTGTTTTTTTTATATGCGGTTAATATTAGAAGTGGTGACCTATTACTTTGAAACCTGAACAATCAATAGCTATACGCACAATTTTACAATGTAATGAATATCATTTTATATTTGGGTTCAGTGCGATAGATATGGGATGTGAATAAATATTAATAAGACAAATATTATGCGATTTTTCAGAAATAAAAAGGCTAAGCTAAACATTAAAATAGGAGGAGAAAAAATAGAGCAGGTAGAGCAGTTTACATATCTCGGAAGTGTTTTGGGTCAACGCGGTCAAAGTAGTATGGACGTAAGGAGAAGAATTGCTAGGTAAGGAGGCTTCCTCAAGGAGGAGGGAGTTGATGACGGGGACGTTGAGCAGGGATGTTAAGACAAGACTCGTAAAAACTCTGATATGGAGCGGAGCTATGTGCGGCGCGGAGACGTGGTCGCTGAAGCAGGAGGATAGACGTAGATTGGAGGCTATTGAAATGTGGGTGTGGAGAAGAATGGAGAAGGTGAAATGGACCGAAAGGAAAACAAATGAGGAAGTACTGGAGATGGTGGGTGAGGAGAGGGGGGTTTGTTGAGAGAAATCTTATGGAGGTAGGAAAAATGGATGAAAGGTGTATTGAGCGGTAGTGGAATGTTGAAGAAGGTAAAGAGGGGAGAATTTTGGGCAAGTCAGGAAAGGGCAGGAACAGGATAGGGATGTTGGACGGGATGAAGGGAGGAAAGAAGTACACAGAGATGAAGAGAGACCTGATGTAGATTAGGTTGCTGAATTGGGTTTTGTTTGGAGTTTCAAAATGTTTATTTGATAGTTGTGTCCATCCAAAAACCTACCTTAACCGGTATATTGCCTAATAATAATAATTTGGGCTACCCTAATTGCATACTTATATGAGTGCGTTTTATGAATGAATTCCTTTTCGTCTTACCTTACCAATCATTGATAAGAGAATTATTTCCAGTATTATAGTACAAGGTTTGTATAAAAAGTATCGACAATAATTTTTCCCTGACGTGAGTGTGAAGTGCTGAAATCAGACCGTCGGTTAAGTAAGCGCCTGATCGCAGATTGTGTTGGCATCGATGAGATAAGAGTGCACACCATTATCACTTAAAATTTGGCGATGCGAATTATCTACACTAAACTCGTCTCGATGCGCTCAGCAGGCATGGTAATCCACGCCTGCTCAAGGTAACCATTTACCTGACAAAAGACGGCGATGCCTCAACCCCCTTATAGTCACGACTTGGCACCAGCTGTCTATTTCGCATTCCAAAAAGTGAAATTCTCCCTCAAAGGACACCACCATGGGACTTTAAATGGTGTCAAAGAAGCTTGCACACGTACCCTTAATGAACTTCCGGGAATCCGCCAAACTGGGAGTCTTCGAGTCGTTGAATTCGCTGGCAAAAGTGTGCTGACGCTCAAGAGATGTACTTTGAAGAAATTTAAGGTATTTTAGCAATATCTAAAATAAACCTAGTTTTCCGAAACTTATCCCGATATATTTTATACAAACAATGCATGCAGAGTGGAAGCAATTCTTTAAGATTTCATCGCATCAAGCAAAGAAAACACTACAAGGCATCGAGTCTCAAAATTATCCACGCATTGTGTCCATGAAGAATGAAGACGTAATTATACTCATATTATTGAAAAATGTGTTGATTTTGTTTCGCTTTCGTGTAAAGGACAGGTTATGGAACTTGTGTATTGTTCAGAAGGACGGAAACAAATGGTTTTTACACAAAAACAATACGTTTCACCGCCCCCCATGGACTACAACTTTGACGTGGTGGAAGGGCCTATGCCTTCCGATGAACCTAAGAGCTGTGATGGTGGGAGCAATTCATGCCAGTTATTTATTTATTTATTTACATACTTCGTTGCAATTAGGCAATTTTCCTGGTGGCAACGGTCCAGTGTGATCACTGGTCACTCTTACAATGCACATACATACACACACAAGAAGAACAGATATGAGACAAAATTCTCGTATACTTAATGACACTTTTAAGATTACCGACCTCTCCTTTACCATCACACAAGGATTAGGTGTACACCACACGAGTACATACTACGCACCGTCCATCTCCACACTTCGTCCGTACTCACGTACTCGAAGGTTAGCAGGCAGACGAGACTTAGTCCACGCAGTGCCTGTTTCTCAGTGAGGTGGCTCAAAAGACGTCTGACCCAGTGTATCCAGCCATTGAGTGATGGTGTCACGTTACAAACACCATTGTGGAAGGCAAAGGGAAACCACCCCTCAATTCATATGAATATAATGATAAACACTATGAGAATATAAGTCCTGGCAACTAGGGAACTCGACCCAATCGACCGTGTGCCGTGTCCGGCAGCGGGGGAGGCAAGGCTTCCTCTGTCGTTATCTCACGAAAGCCTTGCGAAGCCGACAGCAGGAGCACAGAAGACGCAGAAGAAGAAGACCAAACTAATTATAATACGAACTTGTTGATGAGAGGAAATTTAGAGAATATTAAGCGTGAGATAGAAAGAGGATACATAGATAGTTTAGGTTTATTCGAGGTGAGATGAAAGGATAGCGGGGATTACCGGAGTGACAGTTAAAGAATAATATTCAGCGGCGGGGAAGAGGACCAACGAGGGATAGCCATAATATTGAATAAAGTGGTAGGAAGAAGCGTAGTGAACATAGAACAAATAAATAAAGACTCAATTAAATATTTTAAAACGAGTTTAAAATTACTGATGCATAGGATATTATAGGTCTTTATGGAAACTGGAATAAGAAACAAAGTCAATGAAATTACCGTGAAGAAGGGCGTAATCTACATCTCAAGGCAAAATGTTTGCTTTGAATGTAGAATGCCTACATTCTAATGAAACGTATTACGTACCACTGGAAGTAGGTTCAATCCTTCGTGTGGTAATCCCTACCTTGGCCTCCTCGAACAAAATTTTCTCTCCCACCACACCCTGAAACTTTTACTTTGGCTAAATTTATATATATATATATATATATATATATATATATATATATATATATATATATATATATATATATGGGAAAACTCACTGGTTCTCGAATTTTCTGTTCTAGTTCTGTTCCTAATTCCTCTTGAGAAAGGTGGTTGGACCACCGAAAATTCGAGAACCAGTGAGTTTTCCCTCTTTTGTGTGTTTTGGTTTCTGTGTTTTTATGACTATCAGTGAATTTACATTACACGTTTGTGGGTTTTCCAAAAAAGTGTATATATATATATATATATATGATATACTTCTCGTTTGGCAATATGGTATCAACTCTCAAAGATTTTATTTCCCTTAGTACAATATACTTATTTATCTTAGCCTTCACCATTTCCTCCACTTGAACTATCTATGTCCAAATTTCCCTCCTCAACCACAAATCCCACATGGAAGTCCATAACAAACCCAGAAACAAACGGCTATCTTCACTACAATAATTTTCATCCTCTGCACACCAAACCTCACGTTTCTACTGCCAGGTAGACTTTCCCTTTGGGGTGAAATCCCTGGTCCAGACGTCCAAATTCACCCACGCTGTTATCCATTCCATGTTCTTCCCCAACGCCCGCCTACCCCCCCCCCTAGGCATGCCGTGAAGTGATCTCCATCCCTAGTCACTAGGGCGAGGGAGGATACATTCTTCTCTCCACAAAAGAGGACATTCTAACGATTGTGTAGGTCTTCAAGATTCTGACTGGCAAAAATCCACTTGGCCGAAGCTATAGCGTGGAATTCCCTGGATTAAGAGGTTTTCCAGCGACTGGAAAGAGTTGGAAGAACCCCAAGTAAGTCCACGCTGCCCAAAATTTCTCTCTGACGACCCAGCGTTCATCCATGCGCCCAGCGGTGCCCCTTCATTACAGTCTCGCGCGTGAATATGGACCCGTCACATGATTAATCATACCGGTCGCAATGTGAGTGGATTGAAGCGTAACAGGAGCTCGCAGGGCAGTGTAGCCGCGGAGAGGCGTAGGGAAACCCAACTCGTCGCCAAACCAGATCAGGAAGGCGATGGAAGTGACGACCTGCTGCCCCGAGAGTAACCAATTCCTACGCGGGGGGGATATAAACGAGGCATTGCGACTGGCGTTTTGTGTGCAGAGCTCGGCTGAACGTCCTCCCACTCTACGCCACAATGAGGAGCCGTTGACGTGTGTCAACGCCAAACGCATGAAGTGCGGAGCGGTGGACGAAAACCCTACCGCACTCGACGAACATCGCCTCCCCTCGCCTACTCTCCGGCGAGGAAGCGTCGCCACTACGAGGTGATGGGACTGCTCCTGGAGAATCGCCCTCCTGGAGAGAGTGGGTTAACCAGAAGTTCCAGGACGACCCACCGAATCCCCATACACGACCACGTCGTCTCTAAGTGCCTGGTGGGAACATACATATTCTAAATGCGACAATCCAATTTGTAAACAAGCTATAGGCATTCCATTCATTTAAATCGGCAAAGATAGATAAATGCGGTTCGCCGTCAGGATATGAGAAAGGGTACAAAGTGACAGTACCAATCAACGCTCAGGTGGTCGGTGGATTATGGGCTTGCTAAAGTTACTAACAAAACTCAGAGAGCCACTGAAATCAAATAAAAACCCTACGTAGGAAGATGCTATAACGTGGTCTATGGATTTTTATATCGAGAATGTCAGCGGATTAAAGCAATACCTCTGGTAGTATGTACCTAAAATGTGTATTCAATTTTGTGCCTCTTCACCAAATGGCAAAGTTATATTTTCCATGTTCCTATTGTTGATTGAGGTGCAAGTGATAGTGAGTGTCGTGAGAATTTTATTTTACTCGTGAGAATTTTATTTTACAGTGCTTGTGGTGCCAGTGATAGCATAAAAGGACATTGACTAATTTAATTAAAAATTTTCATTATTATTTTTGCGTTTAAATAAGTATTTTTTCACGAAATGAAAACATGCACAAAGAAGAGAAAACGTTACTTGCACTAAAGTATTGGAGTAACTGAATGTACGGAAAATATTCCCTGCCTTGATCAAGTTTGAAGAAATAAGCATACAGATAAGGGAAAGAATGCTTATCGTGCATTCTTAATGTAAACAAAAAAAATTCCGAGACCGTAAACTTGATTGGCACTAAGTGATAAGAAAAAAAAGAAAAAAGGAAGGGAAAAAAGGAGGCAAAAAAAGATTACAAGTAAGGGGAGAAATAGAGAATACACACTAGGTCACTTGGGTGTGATTGAGAAACAGTGTCCCACGTATACCTCAATCACACACAAAAGCCAAAATAAATAATAAAAATAATAAAACAAACTTACAACCACTCGATCACTAGGGTGTTTTAAGAAATAACTTTCACTCTCGTGAATCACATTCACACACACACACTCAGCGTTTACAAGGATTCCCCCTATGTCAGTGACCCGTCAATCACACAATTAAATGAAAATTATAAAAGGATGTAATGAAACAGAAACGACTTACGTGAATGCACAGTCACTCAATCACTCGGGTGTGTTAGACAGTTATCAGTCAGGGTTTACAATCATCCCTCCTATGCCATTGACCCGTTAATCACACAGATCAATATGAAATTATAACATGGATGTACGCACGCTCTCGCTCATTCACTCAATCACTCAGGTGTGCTCGAAAACAAGGACCTTTGCGACTCACAAATACTCACACGTTCAGGGTTCATAATCAACTTTTTCACTGGCTTGCCTTTATATCTTAAGGAATTTTTAAATCTAAGCGTTAATCTTTTTAAGTGTCAGAAAGCTCGAAAAAATTACAAAACTATGATTTTTTTTTATTTCGTTTTTAAATTTCGTTCACGCTCTTAATACGTTTTCATAGTTACGTTTAATCACCTAACACTCTATTTAGAGAATAGCATAACTATTTATTCCTTTTCTTCTCCATTTATCACTAAGATGTGTATTTTTTAAACTGCTTATAATAAAATGAGCACTTTATAAACGTAATCTTTGCTTAAGCTCCAAAAACTGTGGTTATAACATTTTCAATCGAGTGTATTGGATGAGTTGATATCTTGCTTGACGGAATGCAAGCAAAGTACCGAATCCACTTATCTGATCTTATCAGTCCTATATGGAAGTGGAAGTTGAATCATTTGTTGGGCCGATAGGAACTTAAACGATAAGCCCAACCGGAAGGTCCAAATCATTGCGACGAAGAAAATCTCGGATACATGGCAGCGCGGGAGGATGGAAGGAGGAAAAGGAATGATGAGTGTTTATATGAATTATTTAAAAAATCAGAGGAAAGAGTGATAAGGAAGATAAATTACTGCAAAAGGAGAAAGAAGGAGTATTACCTCACCACGCGTTCGTGTGTTGCCACAAGATTTGCAATGTAATTCCAATAAAAAAAATTACATTAACCCGCACAAAAGTGGATTATGTGATCAAAAACAGCAAAATACCAACACTCCATAAATTTTATGCTTTGCCGTTAAAGGTGTCAAAATTCAGCGGCTTTAAGGAGAAAACGTGAGCCTCGACACAAATGTATTCGAAAATGTTTCCTAATATCCCCACGGAATGGTAAAGCGGTATTTTCCTCTAGTCATACACACATTTATAGATGGCACTGAATTTTTGTTACAGATGAAGGAAATGCGCTCGGAATCCCATGATGAAATGGCATGACCTGGGCTCGTATCATTTTTTTTATCGCTCGAAGTCAATGTATGGGAAGCGATGCGAAAAGAATAATTCTTGAGGTGTGAGGGGAAATGTCTTCTCCAAAGTGTGAGTGTGCCTACCGCTGAAAGGCGACGACGTGAGGCTATATACCAACCGCATGCCGACCTCGGAATCGATAGTAGCCCAACCGTTAAGGCGAACCCAGAATTCGAACAGGCCAAAACTCCCAAATGGCGTTATGATGCCGGGAAAATAGATTACCTCGTTTACTCCGTTTCCAAAATTCCGCGTTATATCTTTCGATGAATATCCAATACTGGAAGATTTAACACTAAAACAAATGCTGACATATTTTTTCACTAGCATGAAGACGATCCTAATTTTTTAATCATAAAGGTGTTTCTTCTTGTGACTAAAGGTAGTGGCCAATCTGAAATTAAATTGCAAGAAGGTTACTTTAAAATATTATGCACAATTTGAAGTCATCGTATTAGTTTCTAGTCAGCAAACAACAAACTACTTTTACTGTCACGAGTTTTTCACCAGTTCCTACATCCAAACCTCCTTCCGTTTCTCTTTTAATGACGCTTTCCATCTCGAAGTTACTATGATTCTTATGAGTTCTTCGTTATCTTAAGGTTCGTGTGGCGCTCCACCCTTATGCCAATTTTGCAATTCTATTCCTTGGCATGGTTTTTCAACATGCTGTACTTAGAACATTCCTCAGACCATTCAGTAACGTGCTCTACAAGAATGAATAAAAAGATTTTCTTCCTTTGGAAGCGGAGTTTACCCAAACCTAGTTAGTCATTTTATCGCCTTCAAACATGCTTTTCCAACAATTTTGGAATCTTAAACTTACATCCACGATGCTTACGGACGAAAAACAGACGTAGCATTATCGCTGGCTTTCAATTTTGCTCCCCAGCGTCTCACCACTAATTTCATATATAGTTAGTTGGGTTATTTCCTGAAGTAAATAAAAGTTCACACCTTTATCTCGGCTAAAATGTGTCCTCCTTTAAATAATTTAAAATATTTCTGATGCGTGCGGCAAGAATAGTTGAACTGAGACCGGTGAAAACCTTAAGCTTTCCGAAGACTACATTAAAGCTTCATCTGTACGACCAAGAAGACATCATTGGTTCACAAAATATAGCCTTCAACAAAATATAAGGATATATGACATGGTTCTTAACGCGAAAAAAACTACAAATCTCCCAGCAGAGGTCAATTAATACATAATACTATTACAATACAATGCAAAAATTTTAGAGTGTAAAAATCATTCGTCTTGACCGGGAGGCGAATGACTTTTACACTCTGAAATTGTTGCGTTGTAATGCTACACGTAGCGGATGACTCCGTTAAAATTTTCTTGAAATTTAACTATTACAATAGCACAATATGGCCCTTATCTTTATTGGGCTTTTTATTACCTTGAGTCAAAATAAAGAAAACATTAGCAATAAAAAGTTCTCCGGCCCAGAGTTGAAATTCTCTTCTCCTCCTCATAATGGTATGATGGAGTAATATTTTAAGTGCATTGGATACGTTTTAAGTGTATTAGGTCACACTAGCACCAAAGGTATTTTGTCTTTATTAAGTCATCCATCATTCTTTAATCTTAAGAGACGACAACAGGACACAGAAAATCGAATATCAACATTTTTATCCTTCTTAACAGATATTAATGACTTCCATAAAGTTGATTAAAAGTGAAATTATCATTTTCACAAGTGTTTCAATAAATCGTTAAAAAAAAGTAGCATTGGCATGCTCCTAATTGGCCTCATTCGAGAGACTTCTCCAGCATAATTTGGTTAAAAGGAGAGCACTTTCTTCCACATTCTCTACATGGAAATTTATATTCATTAGTACCCATAAGAAAGGAAATTCTTGAAAAGATTATGAAAAAAAATAATTTTATATTTCGAATACTTAGGTGTACGTTATTTTTTTGTAAACATGAACTCGAACAAGTGTGGCCGTAGGAAAAATTATTTGTGCATTTAATTACCTTAATTGTGAAACGGTAAGGATTAACCGGAAATGAGTAACTCAACAAATAAAGTCATTTATTGAGTTTCAGACGTAAACACTTAAGCAGTTGATTGATGAACTGCAGCTGTAGATGGAATGATGATAGAGATGAGAAGGAGGAATCCAAGTGTCGATAAAGGACTACAGTCGTATTTCAACCTCAAATGCACCATGCAAATTTTTACAACGGCAAAAGGAAAATGGGATCCTCTGGTTATGGATAAGGGTGCCAGATAAGAGAAGGATCAGTGTGATACAGGAAAAGAGATTTAAAGGATTAGGGTACAGGAAAAAGGTAAGGGTTATCAGCTAAGCTTTGGTGGCAAGATTGTGTTCGTCAGATAGAGGGAAATGATTGCGGAAAAATTACACAAACCAACTTTTAAAGGGAAAGAAAGGACCCAGTGGCAATAATTGGGAATTTTGTTGGGGAAAATGGAAGGGGAGTGAAAGAGAAGAAATAGGGACGAGGGAATGAAAGAATAGGCGGAAGAGTGAGCAAATTTGAGGTCCAAGTCTAAATTTATGCCAGTAAAGGATCTGTGGCTGAGGATATCGTACATTCAGCCAGAAACAGGCAAAAAATTAATGCTGAATGTACAGGTAGATTGTCATGGTGAAGGATCCATCCATCATGTTGGGTTAAAATAGTGTGCACTGTTGATTTTTCCAGTCAGTTCATCAGCTACCATTCGGATACTATTTCGACGATCGGTAAGGACAAGAGACCGCACACGATCAATGTTGTCGTCAACATAGGTGGCTGTACGTCATCCAGGCCTTGCATCATCCGTTGCGTCTTGTCGGCCATCTTTAAAACGCTTAATCCACTTGAAAACGGATGTTTTCTTCAGAGCATTATCACCGAAAACAGTTGTCAACATTTCAGTAATTTCTGGAGAACTTTTACCGCACTTCACCAAAAAACTTGATGTTGATCCGTTGTTACGTGATTTCGTCAAATTCCACTTTCGACAAACAGTAGAAACAAGGACAACAGACACTAACATAACTGGAACCATACGCACAGCACAGACGGCTCGTTGCGTCTCAGGCAACTAGCGCCGCTAGTGGCCGGGGCTATAGTCCGCGTAATGGCCGCCAGTTTGCACCAGTTCGCGTATTTATTGGTCAGACCTCGTAAGTGTTAAGACCATCTGTTTCAGTCTGAGATGGCGATTTGAGTTGGGAAGGTTAATTCTTTGCAGGGCTAAATTAATCTAGGTGAAATTATTTTTTACTTTGGTTTTGTATCCAGGCATTCAAAAAATGGCCATTTTGGTCATTCTCCTCTAGAAAAATATGAAATGACGCGGACTTGGGAATCAAGGATGTATCACTAATCTCAACATATTAAATACATTAAAATATAAAAATTAGTAGGTCAAAGAGGCACATCAGAGCTTGTTCTTTCAAGAAATAGAGAGGATAAATTCAGCATATAAAAGAAACAGCATTTGCAAAACGTTTTCGACAATACGCTACACAAAAATGATACGCTCGAAATTAAATCACACTGCGTCGATCATAATAATTAACTCTAATAGAGGCTATTAATCGGGCTGAAAGCAAAACATTATCTCCCTAATGGTCCAACCTACACAGTCTACCATCGTAGGTGACTTTAATGGGAACTTTCCACGACGAGGAGGGCATGTAATTCATGATAATAGGTTTAAAACACAATCGGCAAATTGGCAGCGGCAAACCACAGCGTGCTTCCATGAAACTTTAATGGCTATAATGAGCATAATAACAAACTCTGGCAACTTCAACAGCCTGAGAGTATGAAAATGGTGGCTGCTGTTACCAGCATCAACGGGACCTAATGCCATACGTTTGCCATAGTCCGAAATAATTTCGCAAACTAACTCAAAATATGCAGAAATATAATTCAATCATGGGCCCAAAGCATATAAACAGAATAGTTGGCATATTATGATGATCACAATGCCACAGACATTTAACAAGCATCGAATAATTTTATATATATATATATATATATATATATATATATATATATATATATATATATATATTTTATATATTCACACGAAAGTCGAACAGAGAGAAAGGTATAACATCGATTAATTCAAAAATAGCATTCATGTCGATCGAAGTGGTTCCAAACTTATACGAAAATATCGTGAAGACAACTAAAGCGAAGTATCGCTTACAATTCATGGGAATGGGATCAGACGGCACCATAACACTGAAGAAAGAATCGAGTATGGCAGCAGTATACGTACATGAAGTTGATAAGTGATGCATTATCGTTAATAGAGGTAAATAAAAAATAACTAAAGTAGCTATAATATTAAGGTGCATACCGAGAAATCAAGGAAGAAAGAATGGATACGAAAACCTGAGGAAACAACTGTGAATATTCCCGGGAGATAATTCATAATAGTTATTAGTGATAATCACCCAGATTTGGAGAGATGGTCGTAAGCAGAGAAGGATCGTATAGGAATCAATAATATCCACGTGAAGAAAAAAAACAGGATTTCATAGGAAGGTGCGTTTGACCTCCAACTGTTTCCAATCCTGTAAGCATTACAAACAGTTAGTACACACGAAATATTTGGCTTAAATCAATGATGGTTTGACATCAGTGTACGAGCGTATGTCGTATGAAGTGAGTCTGGTAGTTTTAGAGTAGGGTCTTTCTTTTGTGGGTAACAAAATATGGCATAACATTCAAGAGGATTGAAAGAGGAAAAATGTAGCGCAGAAGCTTTAACTGGAATAAAAAGGAAGGAATACTAGGAATCAGGTGATAAACATACCATGCCTCGTCAGAAAACAGAGATATAAACAGCAAAAGCAAGATATGACGGTCTTAAAAAACTTGGATGACGATGGCTGCAGGGTAACAATAGGAACAGTAAATGAAAAAAAACAATTATCCATACATGTACGATACATTATATAAGATATAATTGTAAAAATGGTATATACTAGGAAATTGAAGAATGTGAACTCAGAGAAGAATGCGACGAGAAAAATACAGACAATGGAATAAATAATTAAACCAAGTAATCTATGATGCGAGGAATGCGTAATGGAAAGATCAATACGAGAATTGGAGGAACTTCATAGTGAGAGAAAGGTGGGTGGACTATACATTAGGATAAAAATTCTCAAAATTAAAATTATATAAATGTCAATTATAATATATATATATATATATATATATATATATATATATATATATATATATATATTTCTGGTATTTCAGATTCGAAACCGACAGAGATTTGTAAAAAATATGTGGAAAAATATTATAATAACAATCCTAATATTCGTAAACATAGATATTGACAGGATATTGTAAATGAGGATACATTGGACCCAAGAAAACACATTAGTAAGAAAAGGAAAATATGAAGACTAATAATATTTACATATTGTATTGAATTGAATATTGTTTATACAAAAATATATTACATATATATATATATACACATACATATAAAATATATATATACATATATATTACATTATTAATATATACATTATATATTATTGTATGTATATATTATTAATATATACATACAATAATTTAATATACATATATATATATTCAAGGGCTCAGAAAAAATGAACGAAGGTGTCTTTTGGGCCGGATGGGTGTAGCTAAAGTAAAGATGAGTGTAATTAGAAAATTGAAGGGAAATTGTCTCGCCATATCAGTAATCAGCATATTACTTTATATAAATATGGACCAGAAGTAGGATATCTTTCTTCAGGTCAAGTGTTTCGAGGAGGAAAAGTGAGAAAAGCCAGTGAGCGTATTGCAGATGGCAGACATAGACTGGAAAGAGGAGCCTACTCGAAGCCACTAAGTGAATCAGACTGCTGAAGGGTACCGGACGGAAAATTGAGTTAGGAAGTGACGAGTAGAGGCGTAAGACAGGGTTATTTGACGCCGCTGATACTTATTAACATCTACGCTAAAGAAATGGCGCAAGAACCATGGGAAGGAAATGATGAGGGAAGGATATAAAATTATTCGAGAACTCGTTAAGTCAGTTTTACTTCCTGTTGATTAAGATTCAACCAGTCACTTAACCAAGAAATTGGAATCACTGCTGAAAGCATAATGGGAATAAATTAAGATGTACAATATGGATGTTGATCATATGCAAACGAAAGAAAATAAATTTTCTAAATGTTGGAATTCTAAGTTAAATATTGAAATCAAACTAGTGAAAGTGGTTCAAAATTTCCTAATTTGGCAGTAGTTGGGACAACAATGAGCAACGTAGTGAAATAGGAGAATATGTATTTACCAAACAGATAAAAAACTTTAAAATATTATATTAAAGTCTTCCACTCAAGCAAAGGCACAAAGAAAAGATCAGTGGATACTTTAATATGAAGCGCAGTATTGCATGGTTCTGAAAGAAAATGCTGGAGTTCTTATTGAGGAAATAAAATGCGGCGGATAGGTTAAATATTTTTAGAATAGGGTCTGGAGAAGAAAGAAAGTCAGAGAAAGACAAGCAAAGAAGTGCTAAATATGATATAGAAAAGAAGAAAGTTGTCAGAGGATAGTCAAATAAGACGTAAAAGTGAATAGTGGAATTTACAAAAGTCAGTCTCTCAATCTTCAACATTCCATTGTCTATCAAAATTCCCCGCATCCATTTTTCCTATCTCCTTATGATGTTTCCAATTATCCCTTCTCCTTTGCCACCACGCCCAGCACTTCCTTATTCATTTTCCTTTCTGTTCACTAAACCATTTTCATCCTTCTCCACACACTCATCTCAAAAGCCTTCAATCCACGCATATCATATCTTGGATCAATGACCATAACTCCCTCCGCACAAAATCATGCTCCATACCAAAGTTTTTACTAGTCTCTTCTTAACATATTTACTCGATGTCTCTGTCATCAATTACCTCCTACTTGTAAAAGCTTCATTACCTAACACAATCCTGAAGTCCCTACTATTTTGATAGTCTTGGTCCGAAACAATAACTAGATAAGTAAAATTTTACATCTGTTCTAGTTTATGAAATATTTCAACCCTTAACTTAGCCTTCCTCTTTCTCGGAAACATTATAGCCTTTGTTTTGTTAACATTGATTCTCATCCCATACCTATCACACATTTTCTAATGTGTTCAGCAATCATTGAAACCCCTTGATTGACAAACTAGCTAGAGTTTGACCTTTCATAAACCTACCTGATTTTCTGATTTCCCCGCAGATTTCCAGTCTTATATCCAGCTCTTTACAAGCTTGTTATACTACGTATTTTCTCCACACACGTTGATACTCGAGGTATAATATTCGATAGAGTCCAGTGAAAAATCAAGATATGTGTCCGACACGAGCTGGAAACTCCTGCTGTTTCGCCTTTCCTGCGGTCCCAAATTCCTTTTGCATCGATCATAATAAACAAAAGGATTCGAAGTATTGGGAAAATGTCCTTCAAAACCGAGCGCCAAAACATACGACTCGGAATCTGCTCGCGGGAATCCCGATAATGGGTCACGAATGGGGTCGGCATGTTGACCGGAGTGACCTAAAAAAATCTCCAGAGAGCCCTCAAAACGCGCACCGCTTCCCTAGCGATCACGTGACGACCAAGGGAAGGGTTAACGCTGAAAGATAGCACGGGAGGAAACGGGCGTGACAGCTCGGGGCGAGCGAAGCGACTCGCGCTCCCGGGGAAATTTACGTAAAATTGCGTTAAGTCGCAAGTGCGCGGGGCGTGAGGTGAGTGATTAAGTGAGCATCTGCGCAGAAGCATTAAAAAAAAAAGTGCGACGAGGAAGCCTTATGAACTCGGACGCGAATAAAAAACGGGGAAGAGTGTGAGAATGAAGGTCCCACCCTCGTGGGAAATCTAAAAAAATATCGTGAATTCGGTTTTGGAATGTGCCGAGAAGAAGAGTCGGCCTCGATTTCGAAATAATTCCCTCCCTTCCAATCCGATCGCTTCTTCTTTTGACCCCTCCCTCCCTCCCAAGAGGTAGGGCATGCATTATTTCCTCGTTTGGCTCCATTCCAATCATTTTCCCGCTGTTTTATAATCAAATTCGCCACCGCCGTGAGATATTCAACAAAAAATATGAACATTTAACATAATTTAATTTTAAAAAACACTGAGATATTTCGGATTTCCCAAAACGAGCGAGACACTTGACCCATCCTTGAGCATTTTATTCTCAGCCAACAAGGGACATGTTGACCTCAGGGAATAAAGGTCAGTTTAGTAAGGAAATCAATTTTGCAATTAAGGTATAAAAGATATTGGAGAAGATAAGGCATAATTAATGGGAGGAAAATGTTGGGCGCGCAGGATGGAATGAAGGGATTTCGAAAGTATTTTGAATTAAAGTATGATTTATTTTAATATTTTATGATGAGTCGTTTTTGGGAATTTAGCACCGTAACAGGCGAGGCTCAGAAGAGGAGCAGTATTTAATCACTGAGGACATCAAAAACCCCACCTTAACTGGTAGATCACTGCTAATAATGCCAGACGTTCAGGTTCCAAAGTAATTTAATTTTTTTTCAATTATGTAACTTCTAACAAAGTCTCCATGTTGACGTACACAGTTAAACACAACGTCGACACCAGGTTTTTAGGGTCTCACTCTGTCTCACTCAATTAAAGATTAGTTACGATGAAATTCAAACCAATCAAGGGAAGAAAACGGATAATATCACGCGTTTCTTGTACAATAAACCACGCCACTTCAAGTATTGAAAACTTAGTAGTAAACGAGGGATATGCATATTTCGATACAGGGACCTACGTTTATTATTTATAACTTCCCAGAGTATGATAAGCTCAAGCAAAGCTTTTATCCATTTCCAGTTGGCAAAATTGACAACCTAAGAACTTGAACAGAGTTCTCAATTAAAGATAATATCGATACGCGCCAGTTACTCTTCCGTACAATTTCCTTATTACCTTAACTATGACCCTACATTACTTATTTTTCGAAAACACGACACAGAAAGACCTAAATAAATGTTAATGACTTCTGCTACAGTCAAAAGCAAATCGTCAGTGTTCAAAACTTAAAACACTGACGTTGTGCAACGTATTAATTGATGGATAAGCTCTTAGTCATGATGAAATTAATACGAATACTGAAAGAAAGTTCTTTTACAAAAGCATATTTGTTCAAAGTCAGGGTTTTGATTCAAAATTTCCAGTATTCAAAAAAAGTTATTCAACTTGAATATGAAAATTATAGAGATCTTATTTAAACTATGTGTTTATTTTTTTTTATTTTTACAATTCAACAATTTCCAAGTGTAAATCATTTGCCTTGACCGGGATCCGAACATGAATCCCTCGAAATCCGACCGACTGCCTAAGTTTGTTAAGCTACCGAAGCTCTTATACTTGGAAATTTTGGGGGCTTTAAAAGGAGGAAGTTGACTTTATCCTCGTAGACGGTGCGCACGACTACGAATACATGTTCGCAGAGCATCTTGTTCCTTTAAAATCCAAAATTTCTTATTGTAAGAGGACGCCTCGGTAGTTTGACTGGCTAAAGTACTCAGCCGGTCATCGAGGGATCTGTGTTTGAATCCTGGTCGAGACGAATAATTTTTTTACACTATGAATGTGTTGCATTGTAATACATACAGGGTTCGTCCGGAAAATAAGTTTCTTGACAAAAGGGGAGTCGTCCACTATGCATTTGTACCTGAACGACAAACTGTAAATGCTGCATTTTACGTCCAAGTGCTCGACAGGCTTCGAAAACGAGTCGCCCACGTCCGGCCAGCGATCAAAAACATCTGACGGCTGCATCACGGCAATTCGCCGTCTCACACCGCGCTTGTCGTGTCGGACTTCTTGGCCAAGCACGGCGTGGCAACGCTGCCGCACCCGCCCTACAGCCCGGACATGGCACCACCGGGCTTCTTTCTGTTCCCGAAGATAAAGAGGAGTTTGAAAGGAACGCGATACTGGACTTTGGACGCCGTCAAAGAGGCCGTGACGACGTGTCTTCGAGAGGTTCCCGATGATGCCTTCGCGGGAGCGTTCCAGGAATGGGAACGCCGCTGGTAAAAGTGTATCGACTCACAAGGGTCCTATTTTGAGGAATATTAGCTTAAGATATGTAAAAGTGTGATACATTTTTTTTCCTGAGCTCAGTACACTTATTTTCCGGACGAACCCTGTATAAGTGGATGACTCCACTCAAAGTTACTGTCGCGGCATACCCCGCAGTTCTTTGAATTTTTTATGTTGATAAATTATTATTTAATTGCTGACGTCGAATTTAAAACGCATTTAGGCCATTCCTAACCTAGTGCACCCCTCTAAAACAGAGGTGGATTTAAAATTTTCATCAACATCTATGAACAGAGAATAAATCATTAATGCAAATATTGAAAAATCACAGCCCCATGATGAATCCTTACGGACCACCAGGAGAAACAACACCACATTGGCACGATCTACTGACACATAAAACGGAATTTGACAGCTGCTAGTGAATAACACTTGTTGAATGGAGCATTAAATTATATACTTTTTTTATTAATAGTAGGCTGCGTGACGTCGAGTCCCACTCCGCCCTTCTCAGTCCTCCCCGCTGTTGAATTACCTACAGTAATGACGCAAATAACGTAACGCAACGACGTCCTCCCCTAATAACACAGATTTCTATTTGCATCATTTCTAGGATAATATGAGCCTTGCGCTTTTAATAAAACGGGACATTTCCAGTCTCTCGCGAATCCATTCTCCAAAATCCACTGACCACATAACGGATCAACCGGTCGAATCGAGGCACTCAAATGCGCGAATTGTGGTTCTTCAAAGTTGATAACTCACACGGAGAAACTTTTTTACTGTTACAAAATGCCCACTTTCAAGGAGTCATTTCTAGGTGAACTGCACACGCCAGTCGTCGTATGTAACTTCTAAAGAAGTCGTTAAGCTTTCGAAAGGAATCGCTCACGAAATGGAACGGTTGAGAAATGAGTCTTTGGGTCATTACTGTGGAGGACCACACCACACTGATGGAAGCACCACACCACACTCGAAGTTAATGGTGGAATCCGGAACAAAATGATCTGGAAATTAGGGATGGATTTCCTGAGGGTCAGAAACATTTCAAAATGTTTATTAACATGACAGATATACGAGGTGTGTTCAGTAAATTATGGGAATCTGAGTTATTTTGAATGAATTTTATCTATTCTCCTAACCTCTATCCACTTCGAAGTAGTCCCCATTAGATATTATACCACTTATCCCAGCGCTTTTTTTAATCCTCGAAACTCTTCTGGAACTCGATCTTTACTATACAGGTTTTAGGCATCTCAGTAAAACCTGTAGGTTTTAGCTATCTCAGCGATGTATTTTCAATCTCATCTATGCTTGTGAAACGACGGCCCTTTAAGGTTCTCCTTATTTGAGGGAACAATAAAAAGGCACACGGGGCGAATATTGAGGCTGAGACATCATTACAGGGTTCTGTTTGGCCAAAAATTCACGAACAAGCAGTGAGCAGTGTGAAGCGGGTGCATTATCTAGGTGCAAAAGCCTTAAATTGTTTCGCCGGAGATACGGGCGTTTTTCCTCATTGCTTAACGAAAACGGCGTCGAACTTCTATGTAGTACTCCTCATTGATCGTTTGACCTTGTGACAAGAAGTCGTGGTGCACTATGCACTCTGCGAAATTACAAAATTTCCGTTATTTTTTTAACACACCTGGTGCATATGAATAAACGTTTTCCCTTGGTTTGTCAATTATTATTTCCGCATGGAAGTTATAATTTATCTTGATATTAAAAATTCTTTGTGATCAAAATACCACGCGATGAGTTCTTCATTCCTCTAAGTAAAAGAAGGTTTCCGTTTCTGTCACGTGCCAACACCATATATTAGTTTGAGTAGCTCTATTAACCCATAAAAATAACTTGAAAACATCATTTTGTGGACCGAAATATATTATCCACCCACGCTGGGAGCAAGGGTTGAAATCAATATATTGTACATTCAAATCTTTCGTGTTATAATGATGGCATTAACGAGAGTAGTGTATTTGTCGCTTAGGATAGCTGTTAGAATAACTCTTAAGGTAAGTCATTTACAATGTTGCAATGACCAAATTAAACGTTTTTACAAGTTCAAGAAAAATTTAATGTAATGGTCGGAGTAGTTCCTAAAAAGACTAGAGGAAAGAATCAATTTTTCTAATAATTTTATCTCTCAAGAGATATTGGAACATTCAAAACTTGAAAACACTTTCATTGGGCAAGCTATTATAATGCTTTTCTCAGTGTTAGACCAAACTATCAAATTACGGTGGGTCATACGTGGTTTGTCCCAATACTAAAAGGAGTTTTTAGTTGATTAAAAAAAATGTAATGCTTCGAAGCATTAAAAATCTTCGAAGTACCACCCTCGTTGATTTTTTTCCAATTAACACTGACTTCTACAAGGTCTATTTCAAAAGAAGTAGGACTAAGTCGATTTAAAAAAAATATTTCCAGAATTGATACATTCACTCAAAAGTCTTCGAAGTAGAACGATTGTGCGTCCACACATCCCTGCCAGAGGGTTTTCCATACCTCGTATCGCGTCTGGAAGATGGCACCCGAAAAATTAGTGATACGAGCATACTGATAGAAAACAAAGAGAGAGGAAGCAATTGGGTGGAAAGCCAAATTGTTTTGAAAATTAATTCGAATTCGAATAGAGAACGAGTGGGGGTATAATCTGCCTAAGGATACTGGCCGAAAAAAATTAGAATCTTCAACATATCAATGCACGCGGCATTCCTAAACTTGAAAAAGACCTTATACAACGTCAACGCCAATGATTCAAGACGCTAGAGTGGTGGAAGAGATTTGAACTAATTAAAAAGAAAGAAAAAACCCCGATCGAATCCACGAGAAATGTTTAAGTCGTTAAATCATAAAAAGGAATTGAAAAAGAAAAAATGAACATGTTGGACAGGAGTAAAACCTTTCCCCACTTTTACTCAGCGCATGATTTGATAAGTGGACAAAAGAAACACATTAACGGGGGTAAATAATGAATGTTTATTAAATATATCTATCAAATCGAATTAATGTAATCGATAGAATTAGTCACATAATCATCATAGCAATAAGTCATAAACAAGATATGTGTTCAGGAACGACATTTTCGTTCACAAAATATTTTCTGATCTGATTACAGTTCCTCCTACGTTGTCTTCACGGCAACAGCACCAATTTTTATAGCTTTCCGCATGAACAATACGGCATGTTTCAGGAACGACCTTTTTTAAGCACGTACTATTTTACCCTGATGATATCGTAGTCGGTATTTTTAAGGTCTTGCTCATTTCTGTACTTGAAGTTCGAATTTTTCAAGGGTATAGCGTAAAAAGTGATAGAAATCAATCTGAAATTCTCGCACGCGGAAGAGGAATTATGCAAACAGGCCCTGAAGCACGAAGAAAGAAAATATAAAAATTTCACTTTTCACTTATCTCGGACATAGCATTGCATGGGACGGAGGGGCACTATACGGAATTAAGAGCATATCAGCACATACAAAGGGGACTTTCAAGACGAAGGGACAACGACCAATCCCAAAGCAGATACGGATTAAAACACTGAATTAGTACGTGAAACAACTACTGTGTCGAGATTCATGACCATTACAACAGCAGTCCAGGAATTAATGATAGAAAAACATTTGCTGGAGGAGGATACTGAATATCAAACAAACAAAATGAGTAACGAGGAAGTTTACATATTATTAGAGGAGGAATTGGTCATGATGAGCACTAGATGAAATAAAGATATAGCTGTAATCCTGGAAAATCTCGAGAGCTTACGTTTTTGTTCGAAATGTAATAAAAGCAAAAAATAGAGGAGAAAGATCACGAGATTTTTCAGAGATCTACTCGCAGGTCTAGTAATTTGTACACGAGCATTATGGAAGAGTTATCGAAAAGAATAAGCGTCGGGCTGATTGATTTTTATCAACCTTCCCATTGAAAGGTAAACGCTGAACTTTACCGAAGTTTTACGAGTTCCACATCCAAAATCATCTGCGTTGAAAATCTGCTGTACAAAAAGTAGACCTTTCTCCATTCTGTGCAAGCTGAGTTTGTCCTCATCTAAGATGGATTTTTCGAGATTTTGAGATTCAGAAATTAATGCTGTTCTAATTCCCTGGGGAAATGGCTTTCAGATAATCGTTTCGATTTCGCATTTGAAAATTTATCCGAAACATTTTCAATGGGACCAAAATAAACTTAATTCCAGGGTATCCTTTTCTTTTCTGTATTTCTTCAATTACTTCGTGAATACCCTTTCAGGCATAAAATCTGATACGCGCTTTCTTTAAGATTACCTAAAAGGAGTTACGTACGTATGCGTACAAGATAGTTTTAGCTAAGGTGGAAGATTAGGAGGTAAGGAAAAAAGGATGGAAGTTGTCTCTTGAATCATGTGGGGCCTACTAATGGAATTGGGGAAACTAATGGAAGTTATCCAGCGCTGTCACCTAAACTATTGCGGAATATGTTGAACAACACTGATACGAAATGTTAAGACCACTGGAAAAGGTCATGTTACTTACGTCATGAATCCTACTGGACTTAATCACTACACATAATTTATGAAAATGCATGGCCATTTGCAGTACGAGAGATACTTTGCAGAAGTCTTCTCGTATTTTTGCCGTTTTAAACTAAATAATTAAAAACCCAAAGCATCCTATAAATAAATGAGAAAAAGTTCGTGCAAAAAAATCAGGGAAATAAATTTTTAAGGAAAAATGAATGAATGATCGCTGTACCCGTAACTAAAAATCAATAACAAAAATTAAGAATTCGAATTCAGATCAAGCTTCGTCGTTTTTCTGAACTCACGAGGTACTTTGCTAACCTTTTTGCGTGGTCGTACTAACTACACAGCTCGAGAGTTGCTATTACGATGGTACCAAGTATCATTCACCATATATTTTTCTGTAGAATTTTTATAGAAATATCAGTACAATTAAATAATAACAGATATGAATGCGCAGTTGCAAACGCAAAGTCTACTGATCGGTATCATGAATTGGCGAGAATAACATAAGCATTTCAGAATTTAAAAATGTTAACAATGACCCTACACATATCAGGCATATAAATTAATTTTCCATACCGCTCACCCTTTTGTTTTCACGAAAGTTAATAGGTATTAGTAAATATTTCCACTCCAATCTTCAGAACTTTTGCTATCGAGGAAAAAAAATATTTACATGATTTCATTAGTTTACCAGTTTATGAGCTATGACGTTTAAATAAGACCCTAATGCTATTGTTAAAGAAAATAGCACCCTAATAATTAACCCGCATGGAGCTAGGAAGCTGATCCATCACTTTTAGGTCATTGGATAGCATCGGTCTGTGCAGGCCTTGCGCGAACATCATTTTTGAAAAGGCATGGGTCTGACTGCTTGGCATTATGAAAGAGAAAGCTCGATAGTCAGGTTAAGTTTAGTAAGTCCGTTAACTTAATTGATTATAAACAACTAAGTTTGTTTTTTTTTTCATTTTTCTCTCACAACAATATCATCTTCAAATGTAGATCCTTAAAACATAAGCAAGTATTGAATCAGTGGCACGGTGTTGTTTGTACGTCAATTTTTTTTAATTCCCTGTTTTCTATCACTCCATATGCTCAAAAATATTAGTTTCTCTGTGTCGAATGTGCCATTTTTTCTATGAGTGCATTCACTATTTATTTAACGAGTACGAAGCGTAACTTCCGATGGCTCGGAAACTTGTTCATTGAATTTAGAGGATAGGCGTGGACTGGATTCTTTCGCAATGCAGGCGAGAAGAAGAATGGAAAAACAAAATGTACGGAAAGGAAAATCAAAAACAAAATGCTAGGAAAAGAAGAGGAGAGAAGAACTTGGAGTAAATACGAAGAGCGCAGGAAAATTTGATGCGAGGGATACTGAGAGGCAATGGGAAGTTGAAATCTGAGATAGAGAGTAAGTATGTTGAACGGAATTTCACGCTTTCAGGCTTTACTTCGTGGGATTGTTTGATGTCTATATTTAAAGAGTTTTTTTAAATTTTCCACAGAGAAAATAACCAACTCTTTTAATATGGAATTAAAGAAGATACGTGTACAGATTGTAGAATGGCTTATTGTATAAGAGTATGAAATACCCAGTTAGATGGAGCTCAGAAGTGTAGCAGCTCTTAGTTCTTGGATCTATACAAAACCAACTCTAACTGATAAACTCGCAAATGATTTAATAGTAACATAGTTATGCGTTCGTTCAAATTTAAATTTCCATTACAGATGCAGTCCTAAATATAAAATTCAGGGAATTACTAAAACGCACGATTAGAAGATAACTGATTTTCTCTTTTCTCATGACGAAACATTTTTACGTCTTGTTGTTAGAATACAAATCGTGGTTAGCAAATAAGCGTCGATCCCGTGCAAAGTTCAGTCATGGTGTCCATTTTGACAATTCAAAGCTTCTTTTTTGGTTAGCCTTGTCATAAAAATCTTGGTTTAGGAAAGAAACTTAATATTTCTTAACGATTTCTTCCCTTAAAGCCCTATTTTCGCCTTTATTATTGCTTCCTTGTTGTTCCTACTACCCTACTCCCTTCCTGAGGCATTACGTGGACGTAGATGAGTGTAATCAGTTGTAACCAGGTCCAAAGAGTGTACACAAACACACACTAACTCGTGAGAAATAAGACGCACTATCATTGAGACCATGACATTCACTAAACACAATACACGACAAGATGCCGTAAGGGTGTGGGGCGGGGGGTGTCAGGGCATAGTCGATGTGAAAGGAAGGGTGGAAATCTCTCATTGGGAGATCCGCATTAATTTGTCAGTGCTTCACTCTTTGGTTTGTGACCATGAAGTCCGCAAGAGAAAAATCGAACCCTTGCATACACCTGTTTGTTAGCGCTTAGCGTCTTCCTTCTTCCGTTAATATTTTTTATGACCTGCCGATTTAGTTTTAGGACTTTTTCGTAATGTGATCGCTAGCGGGACATATAGGAAAAGGACGGAATATGAAAAACGTATTGGAACAGCGATGTAATGCATTCTGACTCAAAATTGTGTCATCCCACTAAATTTTCTCCCGCTGCCGAAAGAATCGATCTTGGATTCCATGATTCTCTCTCCCTAACTCTCTCCCTCTCTCCTCCTGCCTCACGGGGACGGCGAAACTTTCCCTTCACTGCAATTCTGAGACGGCGGCCTCAAGGGGTGGATCACTTCACTCACTGCAGCTCGAGAAACAATCCAGTTTATAATCATCGGCCAATCATCGACTACCGCTCGAGTATGAAAAAAACACCAACACCTTAGCATCATTTTTTTTCACGAGCGATTGAAAAAAATGTAGCGAGAGATAGCCGAGTGTGGGTCCATACACCGGTTGAGCACCTATTGTGCTCTCCAAGCGACAAGGCACTGCATAAACATGGCGGTTATTAATTTTAATGAATGCGTCGGCCCATTGAAGGGCACCCGTTTCCATGGCAACGCTCCAATGAGCGCAACGCGATCCCTATCGGGCTCGCCGTCGCGATTCATCCCTTCCTTTTTTTTCATCTTTTGCATATAGAGCCCGATAAAAGATAGAAATAGATATCAAAAAGCAATGAGATTGAAAAAAGTTTAAGAAAAATAATTAAATTGAATACAAAAAACAATAATGACAGAGGCATCGGCAGGTATGAAGCTTAAAAATCATCAATCACCCCTGTGATCCAATCATGCTCACCGATAGCGCAAAATAATTATTTATAATGAAACTGGGACAAATTTGAATTAAGCCGCAGTCAGCTAAAATTACAGATGGAGTTATATTCATTAATATGCCCTTCATTTTATATATATATATATATATATATATATATATATATATATATATATACACATTCAAACACGAAATACCGCCATATGGCGAATAAATATTCATTCACATTGAAATAGAGATAATGAAAATGGTAAAGGAACACATAAAGGACGAACACAAGAGAGGTGGGGATGGCGGATGTGAGCAGATCACGAATGTAAAATGTAACTCTTGTGTTCGTCGTTTATATGTGTTCCTTTACCATTTTCCTTATCTCTATTTCAATGTGAATGAATATATATATATATATATATATATATATATATATATATATATATTAGGTAATCTACCGGTTAAGGTAGATTTTGGATGGACACAACTATCAAATAAATATTTTGTTACTCCAAACAAAACCCAATCCAGCAACCTAATCTACATCAGGTCCCTCTTCATCTCTGTGTACTTCTTTCCTCACTTCATCCCGTCCTACATTCCTATCCTAATCCTGCCCTTTCCTCGTTTGCCTAACATTCTTCCCTCTATTACCTTCTTCAACATCCCACTGCCACTCAATACGCCTTTCATCCATTTTTCCTGCCTCCATAGGATTTCTCCCAACAAACCCCTCTCCTCACCCTCTATCCCTAGGTTGTAGGTGGTGGTCAAGGAATGCAGAGATTCTTTCGGTGGGAGAGTTGAAACTAGAACCTATAGGGCGAAAAGGGATAGGGAGAAAAGACCGAATTACCTTTTGGAAGGTTGGTGTAGGGTTGTTGGTGAGAGTGGTATGGGTGGATATGTCGTTGAGGTGACTGATGGCTTTGGAAATATAGTCTTGGGTGTTTAGAATTGCGACCTTTCTAGACACAGAAATCTCACTTCACAATGCCAAATTCACCATTTCGGTACATATCAAAGCCACCAATCATCAACAATATCTGCACTACACCAGCAGTCATCCTTCTCACGCCAAAGGCTCAACTCCCCACTCTCTCTCTCTATTCGCGGACACCGGATTTGCAACACCACAGCTACCCTCAACAAATACCTCCACAATCTACACCTTGCACCCCAGAAACACGGTTACCTAGAAAGCTACTACAGAATATAATCTGCCTCTCCACTCCACCACACACACCACAGAAAAACAACCCCACATCTGACGCAGGACTCAACCTTTATACAACCTATTTCCCCGGATCCCACAGACTGAAAACCTTTCTTAAAGAACTTTTTCCTATTTTACACGAAAATGACGTGACGTCATCCTAACTGACCCAATGCCCCTCTGTCGCTTATAGACCACCAGCCAATCTCAGAAACCTTCTGAGATCCACCAACCCCTTGGCGCCCCGCCCTGACAAATTTCCTTCTTCATATTTCCCCAACTTGCAACCGCCCCCGATGTAAAACATGTCTGCTGATCAGATCTGCTCCCCTCTCCCCACACCCCCTCATTGTCCCTTCACCCCGTTCCCACGCTAATTGCCTCTCGAAAAATATTATCTATCTTTTGTCATTCAAACAATGCCCTTCATTTTACATAGGCGAATGCATTACCCCCTTATCCATTCGAATGAATAATCACCGCTACTCATGTAATTCTGCCTCACTTTCTTCTCTTCCTACCCCGTCACACGCAATTTTACACAACCTGTCATTCGACGAATGCTTTTCCCTAACAGTTCTAGAATCCCTACCCGATTCAGCGACCAACATAGAGGTGAGAACTCGCGAATCCGCATATATCCTAGCTTTCCGATCCTTCAAAATTCCCACCTTTAACCGCCATCTTTAATTCCTCTCCCATCATTCCTGGCACCTCCCCCCCTTTTTTTCCTCCCCAGACATCATTCTTCCCTCAAGACCTTTCAGTCTGACCTGAAGAAGGCCTCGGAGTAGGCCGAAAGCTCAAACAATCTACAATGTGAGCGTTCTTTTACGTGTTATCTATTTTATTCTGTGTTATATTGTGACGTCCAAACGTTATTTATATATATATATATATATATATATATATATATTATATAGATGTATATAGTATAGTATAGTATATATATATGTATATAGATGATATCGTCGAAGTAAAACTATAGAGTGTTTTAAATAAACACATTGATGCAGATTTTTTTAAATTAGAAACACAAAGAACGGACACTCACATATGTAGTTTTGACGTTTCGACGACACGACCGTCGTCGTCAGAATCTGATGACGACTGTCCTGACGTAGAAACTTCAAAATACATATGTGAGTGTCCTTTATTTGTATCAAGTGCATACACACACAGAAGAGATAAACCACTTTTTCTATGCATGAAACAACTAGCGCACTTCTGTTTACCAATAAATTTCTTGAAGAGCGTACACAGATTGAAATTTTTTTTCTCTAAACCCAGACTCGAGATTGACTGAATTGTTCCCAGCAAAATAATTTGAGCAGCTCCTGTACAGTACATGTGGCATGCGAGAGTGTATTGTTATGCAGCAACAAAAAAAACGCCATAGTTCAATAGGTCGGGAGTTTTGAGGCGGATTGCGGGCCGATAGACTGTTTTAAACAGGAAAGCCAACAAACGTGGTGGCTATCAATGTGAACATAAATAAAAAAAATGGCTGAGCCACTTCATTGTTCATTTTAAAGAAGTAACAACGTATGCGCGACCTCGGTATCGCTAAGCTTGAGGGATCTATGAACAGACTGTAATTATTTTCTGGGCACACCTCTTATATAGATACACAACAAACAAAGCCGTTGTATACACTCGTCTATCAATTGGCAAACTAATGAGTGTGTGTGTCGATGAATAACGGGTAAACAATTGAATTCTTCTAGCGAAATATTTTGAGGTAGAGATTAAATTGTTATAGCGGACAATAATATATGCTAAAATTTGTTTATTTATTCGACGTTACAGCCATCAATGTGTACTTCTTTCGATTTGCAAACACCACATCTCGCCTCGCCGTGTAAATGTAGGTGCCAATGCTTCCATTTCAAGTATCAGCTGAAATACTCTCCCATTATTTTAATACCCTGAGTAGTATTCGGAATTCAAATTCTGAAATCTCCTGTAATTATTTAAAGAATTGATGAAAACTTTAATGTGCAGCATACTCTGGAAAAAGTTCTATTAATTCCAACCAATTACAATTGGTCCCCAATATCGCTGAAAATTTTAAAAACGGGTGATGTCTGTACGTCCTAGTTGCGAAAAGGGATAACATTTGAAGCTTTGTCAAATTTTGCTGGATCAAGTCGCCCTAATATCTAATCCTAAAGAATATTTATAAATTTTGACAGGAGACTGGTGCGCAGTGCACTGGCGCGCATGCAAATATCGTTACCATCAAAGAGTAGGCTGTTAAAATTTACTGCTTGCATGAAGTGGGGCTTTAATACGTGGCTATCTTGAAGAGACCAGATTACTTATAAAAATAATGAAAGGAATAATTTTTAATGCCCTTTCTGTCAATGAAAATTCCAATAGTCTCGAGGGATACACACACAAGGTTTGTATAAAAAGTATCGGGAAGATTTTCGGAAAACTGGATTTATTGCATATATCACTAAAATGCCTCAAATATCTTCATAAAACATCCCTTGAGCGTCAAAAAATATTTTTCAGCGGCTTTTGCACGACTTGATGTTTCTTGAAGTGTTTCTTAACCCGTATGAAATTTTTCCAATGTTGAACAAATTTATCTTAATAATTTACGCTTCAGTTCGTGAACACTCATTTACCTTTCGGCAGGATCTCTGATTTACCATTTCTCGACCATGTTCTAGTAATATTTAAAGTACGTTTAAATCGAATTTTGGAGAAAAATGTGCGATATAAATCTCAACCCGTGGACCCAAACGCTGAGATGGTCTGTGGGCTTGCGGGAGCAATGATGATTGCCTCTATTAAGGTCACTTATGACAGATAAATCGAAGACTAAGGGTGAGACAAATGATATTCCAAGTGGAGTTCATTTCTCAGTTGGGTAGCTGCGAACTCGGGAAGATATTTAAGAGATAGTGTAACGGGATAAAATCCAAAACGCTATTTCGGAAGGCAGTAGGAAATCACCTCAATTGTGAACCCTCGACAGATCAAAACAGAATATAGAGTACTGATAATAACGGTACAGTTCTAGTTATACGCAGTAGCCATGGAGACAAGGCATCTAATATCACAGGCGATCACAGTAGCGGATTCAAAAATAACAGATGAGGTTATGTAGCAGAGGATCAAAGCATTTAGAACTGGGGTTTGGGATGTAAGGACGATTATGAGTTGAGAAATTCTTTAAAATTTCGCCATTTTGTTTGATGATGTCCCCGCTGTGATTCAATTTGTGACCGTTTTCAATTCGTTTCGGTTTTATTGGTCAGAAATGGTGGCCATAAAAGGATTAATAAGCCGGCCAAGGTAGTAAGCACCACTTAAAAAACGTCGGTACGTCCTGCTTCAACCCCAACTTCGGCTTCTCCCCCCCCCACCACTTGAGATGAAGCCAATTATTAAATAATTAAATATCAAATGAATACATGTTCAACCCCCATTCATGGCGATTAAGGGCTATGCTTTGATATGCTTCTGTTTTGAAAGTGAAAATGTAACAGCGGATGATATTCAACACAGATAGATTCAAATACTCATTCTTTCCCAAAACAATCAGAAATCACAATAGCAAGAAACCGAAGTACCTTTAGAAATATTAAAAGTCGGAAAAAATTAAAAATCGCAAAGATATTAGGTTTAAATGTAGGTGCATGCGTATGTTTGTTGGTATTTTGTGTTTGCATGCGTGTGGGGTGAAAGGGTCCTTGCATGAATGTTTACCATGCTTGGTTTGTGGACTATAAATTTGTAGCTTCTGTATACGGTTTTTTTTCTTTCCAAATTACGGGTGGTGCCCTAACACCCCCCGTCACACGCCCTTGCGGTGGCTTGCGGGGAATTGGGTAGATGTAGAAGAGAAGGCACCGCCGAAATGACAGTTACAAAGTACTTCACATGAAGGGAACTATAGTGAGCGCCAATCGTACTACTGAACAGAATGGATAGTCTTTACTATAAAATGGAAGTTGAGCACCTAAACGATATGGTTGACGAAATGATTGTAAATGTTCCTGGAAGAACGCACTTGATGGATCTGAAGGGATTTTGAGCATTGGTATGCTAAGGAAAAAATACCAGTGAGGTCGGTAGCATGGTTTGAGAGAAGGGAATGTTCGTGGCAAGAAAGCGATCAAATTTTCCCACAGAAAAGATTTGATGGTAATGATTTGACGATTAAGGCTAAGGTCGATATAGAAAATAGTTAAACAGATTAGACAGAATACCGCCATCAATTTCCAGAAGCATTTTTACAACCGGATAATAATTTAGATTCATATAATGTAAGGTAATTTTAAACTCAAGAGAATCCAAAAGAATGAAAAATGGGAATGTAGAAAGATTAAATGGAACAAAAGTCAACAAATATAGATGGAAACATTAGGACTTGCATATACGTAGAAACAATTGCACTACGAAGAAATTAAGAGACAACGGAATACAGAATAAACGATCGGGAAGAGATAAATAAATGAAAGAACTTAAAACAGAACTGAAGGGCTTCACTAAAAAGAATTAGAAAAATATTTTTTGAAATCGTAAACTGCAGTGAAGAAACAAAAGGGTAAAGGAAACGAGGTGGAAAGAGGAGATAAGGAGACTAAGAAGGAGATGAAATGGGAGCGCCTTAGTATAAAGGTTAAAGATTTGGAAATGGAAAAAAATAAGATGTGCTCTTAAAAAACTACAATATGATACAAATGTTGCTGATCTTAAATTTAATAAAATGAAAAGAATCCTAGTAAAAATACTGAGATATACGTATAATAAAGTACTTTTTCCCACCCATTTAACATGCGACGTAAATAACGACACGTGTGTATGGGTTCTGGAATACTAAAACAAACAGGATAGAAACGCAGTTACGAGGAAAATGATTACTAGGCAGTTTCTCATATTAGTGCTAATAAAATGGAGCAATAGACGACTATGCTTAAGCAACACACTTTGCTTACTCATCTCGTATTTCCAACTTAATGCAATGCTTTTCAAATTTCGTTTTCACAAGATTTCTACATGAGACACTGAATGCTCATCAATGTATGTGATTCATCAATGAAAACCACGTTTAATTTTAAATAATTCCCTTCGATTTGTTACATACGCTGCTCGGTACTTCTCACGTAGTTCAACGCGAACTGTCTCGAAGACAGATAATTACTCTGATTACTCTGAATCAGGAAGGATAGGGTGCAATAGCAATCAACATGGATTAGATATGGGTGACCGTAAATCACGATTCGGTGGGGAAAAAAAAGATAAAAGAGTCGGGGACGGAATGAGAATGAAATAAGGAAGGTGTCTTAAAAAGGTGAAAGATGACTCTTTTCCCTCGCATCCCGGCGTTTAAAAAAAAAAGAAAATAAAGGCTAGGAAGGCCGAATCTTATTTGAGGAAAGAGGACGGAAGGCAGGTCCCTTAAGAAATCGCCAATAAAAATGCCCAAACGATGGAGCGGAGGGAGGCAATAAACGGAAAGTGAACGCTGTAACCTGGGAAGGGTTTCTTTTATATTTTTTTTCGGTCGGAAGGGATCCTGTACCTATGTAGACCCTCAACTGAGCGCGAACGACCGAAATTCTCGGCTGAACTCTTCGCCACTTTCCTTCTTCCTCTCCTTTCTTCCTCTCGTCGTCTGTACTCACTCTCCATCTCTACCTCTTCCACCACCCATAGTCCAATTCACTAAATCCTTAACTCATGGTTCCCTCCTTCTTTCATACGCACACCATCTCCATAACAGTCGAGTTGCCGTGGATACTACGGCTCCACTCAGCTCAGTGCCACTGCAGCCATTGTTTGAAGCCCCGCTCCTCAAACAATTTGAACCTCTTAGACCTGTGGTAATAACATGGAGCGCGTAAAAGGGAGATATTAAAGAAAAGGATTAAGAATGAATTAAGGTACAGTTACATTTCTGGGTGGCTGCATTCTTCCCAATTTATTAAGATTTCATCGTCGAAAGCTAGAATGATTTGACTTTTCATGCGTGCGAAATTACTGCACAGCAATTAAGCCCCCGTGCTAAGTTGCGACATTAGAATAAATGGCGACGAAATAGATATCGTATATACATGGAAACAAAAATCCCCGCAGACGACAGACGACACTGAAGGGTTCGGAAGGTGTAATCAATCTCACTGCAAATGCGTGTCCGATTAGCGAGATTGAAAAAAGTAACTTGGGCCATCTAAAATATAACCAATTAATTAAGTCAATTAACCATTTAATTAAGTTAATCTTAACCCCAAATTTCACGGAGAACATAGGTCACCTTTATGTAACTTGGCCTTATTTTACGGGTTATTGGAAAATGTAATGAATTTATGCACGTTTATACACTTGTTCATATAAACACGTTTATATACGAGTACTCGTACTTGAATTTTTTAAACATTTGGACACAATGGAAAGATTATCGATTAAGATATTAGATAATGTTCAAACACGATCCGATTGATCTAATAAAAAAATACGAACAGATAATGCCCGCTATAGGTGTATGAGAGAAACTAGTAAGAGAGTTTCTTCGGTCACTATGAGGGTTCGACCAGAATAAGACTTTTGGATAACTAGGTATGGGTGACTCGAGTTGACCTTTGGCACGTAAGGAAGTATCCTGACCCTACATCGGCATACTTTTTACGCTGACTTAAAAGGTCAAATGAAAGAGAAAGACTATCACCGATAGCTTTTAACCCTCGTTCGATGAATTCATTACTCCCAACAAATCCATAACAAAATACTGGCGACCAAACAACCACCTTCCCACATGCTCACTGGGCTGCTTACATGACGTAATGACCCACCATTGCAGTAATCAAGCCAAGGGCTTGATTTTAGTAGTATAGATAGACCTCGTCTCGCAATCATCAATCAAAGATTTGTGAAATTCATACATGAAGGCCCGGCACGACTCCGTCTTTCATGTGAAATACAATCGACTATGATTTGCCAGCAGCACTGATAGTCAGCTATTCACTTGCCTCGTTGTTATTCTTGCTGACCTTTAAAATATCTTTTTCTAGGGTTCGAATTCAGACTAAAATCACACTCATGCTCCAAATTCAATCCGCGTAACTTAATTTTAGGGTGACATATTCAGAGTATAACCGTATCAACTCTTAGATCCATATCAAAATCAACGTAATACTCATAATATCCGAGAGAAAAAAAATTCATACAGTTAAGTTTCTATAGAACCTCTTAAAATTGAACAAGATTGTAAATGAGGTTAAAACCCTCCGTTTTACCCTAAAATATTCATTCCCTCATTTTAAAACAATGATTCTCTTTAGATCCTTTCTCCAAATGAAGTTATTTCATTATGAATGAGATTAAATTTGAGTTGGTAAAATCCTTAAATAACTTTTTACTTTAATCCTTAACTTTTTTACCATTTAGTCAGTTCACTTGCACATGAGCTTCCCTTAAAACTCACACCTACAAGGAATAGTAACGGGAAGGAAACGAAGGGGTTAAAACCACTCAAGTCGATTTCCACATATAAAAACCTCCTTTAATCACTCCCAGACACCAACCAACACAATCAGTCAACCTTCTCGAAGCTCAAAATGTTCAACGCTGTGACATTTTATGTAGAGTATGAAATGATATGATACAACCCAGAGAACTTTCAAAAATTACTATGATATTTTCCGTTATGTCCCAAATTCACATAAGATCCGAAATGAAAATACTTTAAGTTAATAACCTACGACGTGGACTTCAAGGATTACTAATTAATTAATTTTTTGCGAATTTCACTTTCCTGGTTAGCTTAATTATGTCTTTTTATGCCAAGTTCCAGGTCTTAAATTCACCAGAGTACTTCAATAAGTACTAAAATTTGTGATATTTTGAAGTAGCATAACAGTTGCGTGAAATAAGCTCAAATTTAACTTAATCGATAACCAATATTTATGTATCAATAAGTTATTTTTCAACCTTGTATTAATCGAACATTTTAATCGTGGAATTTCGTATTTAAAATATTTACGTTTCAGATTCACCCGAAAAAGGTAAATATGTTTATAAAATTCATGTTTTCCGATTAGCGATATCCATAATACGTCTACAAGTGAATTTCACAGCGCTTTAATAAAGCGTGACAAACGGACACACTAACAGTGTTAAAAATAGTGTAAAAGGAGTTTTCCTGAGTATATTTAAATTATAATTACGTAGTTTTTCCCTTGAAGTTCAACGTCGCTCATTAACATTGCTGTTTGGATCCAAACTGAAAGTTGGTGATCATAGAACGCCATGATCATCATGTTTTGATGTTTCGTTAGATGTTGCCGGCTAGGGCAGCGCCTTATGAGGATAAAAATTCTCCGTATTCGATCAGAGAACTCATTCTGGAAGGACTCGCAGTTGTCAAATCTCGAAAATTACATATTTGTGAAGATGCAACTTCAATATGCCTCAATGATTGCAGACAAACTTAGAGACTTGTCGAGACTATGGCGTCAAAACTTCGTCATTTTTGAGACTCATCAACTTCCAATCTTTCTCTGATAAACTCCCTTAAACATTTTCTAAAAAATGCGGTCCTCTGCCAATTGTATCATTAATATTGACTTACCGAGTTATCTGGAGCTCCTCTGCAAATTATTTCCAAAATTTCGAAGCAAGTTTGTTTCTTTCTTCTTCTGTAAATCCAAACTCTTCGTATTCGTGCGTGAATTCATCCAAAAATTCTTTCACATCAGTTTATTTCACAATTGCCGAATCCCAGTATCCAGACGAAGCCTAGTAAAAGACGATCACATTAAAAAACTGAGGAAACTGGCTGAAATTCTAAAAACTAGTGTCATTTCTGAAAATTTAGAGTCCAAGTAAAGCGTAATCGTAATGTGGTAATATGTAAAGGCATTACAAAATTTTCTGAAATGTATCTACTGATTAAAATAACTATCACTAAATTTCTTTTTTTAAATAATTTAGTACTTATGCAATAAAAATGTCCCTAACATTAACTTTTGATACTTAGCCCATCATTATGATCATTAGTACAGTAAGAGTCATAAGTTACAAGAAAACTCTTTAACCATCCTGTCTATTACCATCTAATTTTTCTATTGTTATATTGCCATACATTTAACAGTTTTATTATTAATTTTAACTCGAACGGTGATGATCACCTTTGTCACCAGGCACCAGAGAATTTTTATTGATGATATGAAACAAATTTAATGACTTCGAACCCTAATTAGAGACAATTTTATGCATAATAAAGTAATATCTCGACTGTTAATAAGATACCGCCATCAACTTTTATATCTTCAAGCGAGTAATTTATTCATGTACATGTCAAAGTATTTGTAACTGGATATCATAAAGCCATTATAATATTTTACATGGGTGCAAAACAATGCACTTCAAAAGTTAACATTCACGTCAAAACTCACTGATAAAATCGTGACTCCGTGGAATTCCATATTTGAAAAATCACGGACTAGTTCAATAGTTTGTTCTTTTTCCTCAAAAGTAAATACTTTCTTGATCAGGAAATATTATTGCGTTTAATTGAAATTAAAGAGAAATATAAGTATAAGAGATTAAAGTAAAATATGACAACACATCATGTAATACCGTGACCCTTCTCTGTTCCCACTATCCCACTACAATTTCCATCAAAGTGAATAAATTGTGTTCATTCAAAATTTATAAACCCTTGAGTGTTGTAGTAGCCTCGGTCCTTCAGCATTTATTCCCGTTAGTCATGATTTAAGGGAGTGAAGTAAAAATTATCTCTAGATTATACGATTAACTATTTCTACCCCAACGTCACACCGAATTTGTGAATTGTGATTAATCTATACACTATGCCAACACCATTGTCTCCACATAAACAAACCCAAGGATTTACTTACTAATGTAAGCAAAAAATTCAGATGAAGCATACTAGATAACGCTCTCAATAAACTCTGTCAAACATATTTCTCACTAATGAAACTTATTTCATAATATAAAAAAATACGATTGAGTATGACTCTAAGGATATCGGTAAATACATAAGGTTTATACTCTAATGTATACACATACACGATACATCTATTTAGACCATATTGGATTTGGTTCTTATTTGAGCTAATTGGATGGGATTTATATATCATCCTTTTATGCACATTCATGCACGTAACCTAGATTGGCAATCAATATAAATAAAAAGACCAATAAGTAGCCAATGTGTGATTTATTAGTCAATTCGGAACTTTATAACATAAAAAAGATATTTCATAAATGTGAATGTGATAATTTCCGTGAAATGAATGCAAGACGTCCAAACTCTAACCAAATTCAAACATCGTACATTTGTAATTTCCTAATATAATGGACAAGACTAGGAACTCTAACACTTTTATCATTCTTATGTGCGTATAGCTGGACATATTTTCATAGACAATTTAATGTGGAATCATCATAAAAATTAACAACAGGTGGAAATTTCTCCACAAGAAAATGACAGGGAAAACTGAATGACCCCTTTGTTGTAATTCTTGGGTCACGAAGTTAAATTAGAAGCATTCTACCATCGTAAGCTGATTTTTTTTCTGCAGCGGAAATTCCAGCACTCAAACTTTCCAGTCCTTTCGGCCTTGACTCATATTCAAGTCTCTACCTCGTTCTCCGACTGACCCTTTCTTTAATCCGAGAGGACTAGGATTGATCGACAAGCTGGCGCCAATTGCCCATTTTTAACGCTCGAGGGCTCCACAATTACGCAACAACGGCCGTGCAAATGAACGGACCTAACGAGCAAGTGAGCTGAAGGGCGATGTGCTCAGTCCATAAGAAGTGGCGCATAGCTCCGAGTTCTGAAATTCTCCACCGTCGCCCGCTCAACACTTACACTTGAAGGCGATGAGTGCAGAAGGTCATTATAGGTTAAGTCTGGAAAGGCTTAAGGGCGTTATTATCGTACGTTTAGTTCCGAGGGACCATGGTGCAGGTCAAGTAAAATTCAAGTGATTGAGTGGATGGTAGTTAGCCTTGAACTCACCCTCATCCTGTTTCGTGGAGAGCCTAGAACTCTATGACGTAAAAATGAGTGCTCTCTGGCCGCGCCAAATATCATTATTGACATCCTTATCAGACGCCATTGCAATTAGGCAAACCACTTCTTTTAATATTGGCTTCGAAGCATAATTATTAGCGAAGTTTCCATTTTAGCTCGGTTCTAAATAATTACATATTTCATTCCGATTACGCTAATGGAAATGTTCTCCATCTACATGAGTTTCAAATGAAAATTTCATTGCAATTACTTCATGACGAAATATTCTACAATTATACGTGAAATTTTTACTAAGTAAGGAAATTAAGGAAATAACTATCCCAATTAGTCTTCAAAAAGACGACTTTTACTGTTTTAAAAAAATAATTTTATATTTTCACTCTCTTTAACCAGTGTTATCAACACTTCCTCAGCATATTTGTATTAGAATAAGAAGTATTTAGATTATTTTTGTATTAGAATAAGAAGTATTGAATAAGAATAAGAAGTATTTATAACTTTTACTAATTACTTCCTGCTACTCTTGACCACGTGAATATCAGAGTACGTTTATTTCCCCTCTTTCTTCTTAGTCCCGTCCTTTTTGCAATGATTCGCATCAGATACCTGTCAAACAGCCGCCATCCTCTGACCTCATTTCCACTCGGCTTAACCCTCTCTTTCAATCTGCTCTTTTCCTGTTTCTCGCTTTCGCCGGTGTACTAATGAAAAGCCGATGGTTTAATTTCTACTCTACTTACAAAAGATAATCTAACCATATTTTCCGATATCCACACATATATTTCCGTTGCTCTCATATGAATCTTCACTTTACTTAACAATATGCCCCAAATTGCTTATGAAATTTGGCGCACAAGATGAAGAGAGCGAAGAGCAAGATGTCTCTAGGAAAGAGGAAGTGATCAGATCTTTCGGAAAGTTGAAAGCCCTGATAAGATATTCTGCAAACTTTCGAGTCAACATGAACAACAGAGAGACCAAGTAAGCATGGTCCCTCGTTTCCCTTTCCCCAAGTCCTTTCTCCTTTTCGACTAATGAACATTGGCATCAGAAGTAAACCCAATGCAACTCTTATCTGCAACTTGGGTTCAAAACTATTTGATAAATTTACAATTCACGAATGATTCGATAAACGGCCAAAGGAGTGCACAATCAGACAATATTCGCAGGCATATTTTTTTTAATAATAAACGCCTTTTCAACAACTGAATTAATTGGATTATCCCCATTCGTTTTTTATTGCTCATAGAGTTCGCTATTTTTAAAACCGAGGATCGTCAGAATATTGTGTTTCTGCTACCGAGTTCCAATGATGATAAAAGTTTCGTATACTCTCGAATCTGGGTCGTAGTAACTGTTAAGGTACATTTTCCATTTGATTACTATTTTCAATGAAATGAAATCTCCAAAAAAGGTTAAGCTGTCATAAATTGAAGACATTATAAAAGAAGAGTTCAAATTTCTGATGCAGAAATAAAAAAGAGAGTTCAATGATTTTCATTATATTTCATATCTTTCAGTTGATGCTCTGTAAATTAGGGAGATTTGTAGTTTCTTCTGTATACAAAATTTTCAATCTATAACTTTAAATCATGATTATTTTCCGAACACTGGTTCTTACGTAATAGCCCAACTTCCTATACTTTGAAACTAATTCTGGTTTGCATGCCGAAAAGCTTATTATCACAGCTATTACAGATTGGTTTTGGACAGGGCCTGAAAACAAATGAGTATTAATTTAACTCCTTAACTTCATGTGACCACCATATTTATATTATTACCTCGTTCAAATCTCAAACTCTCTACCTCGCGTCCGAAAAGATTAGTCCATTTTTTCCTCTACCTAGCTTATGCAACATTCACCCTTCTATCACGACCTACAACTTCCCACCGCCTCTAAATATCTTCACCCACATTTTATGCCTTCTTCGAAGGTTGCCTGGAAACTTCTTTCTTCTCTTCTTAAACCATCGTATTAAAATACCCTCGTTTATCTCATCTCCTTCCATACTTATTTTCCCCAATCCCACACCTCAAAAACCGTATGCTTATCCTCTTACTTCAAAGACCAGTTACATTCTTATGATGGTTAATATGTAAATAATTTACTATTATTTTCTTTACTTATTTAGTCAGCTTATCTGTCAACATCACCTTTCTTCTTGTAAATTCTTCTTCGGCCAATTCAATTCTTCTCCTAGTGTCTAGTGTTCACTACGGCCATTTTACTCCAAAATACTTCCCAAATTCTTTCGCCTCGGCCAATTTTCTCAAAGATACAATTAGATATTCAAGTCCTCTGCCTACGGTCTTAAATATAATGCACAGCTTGCAAATCGCATTCTGTGTAATGCAGGAAAGCAACAGGTGCTGTATCATTTATTACTTCAAATTTAGCAGAATCCGTGTGTGCAAATTACAAGGATTTCCAAATAGATTTGCAGCTTTAAGAAATGACCCCCGTTCTTTGGTTCATTCCGCCTTAATTTAATGTTTAACTTCATACTTTAACAGGATCTCATTACTTTGTTCTTCTAGCGATTATTCTTCATGCCTTATTTCTCACTTTGATCCTTTAGAACATTGAAATAACTACAATTCCTTATCTTAATCTTTCTTTCTTTAACTCTTTGTTTCATTATTTAAAAATCTGAAATAATAACGTCACCGACAAATTTTATTAATAACTAAAACCCTCCCATGCTATTTGTAAAAATTTCCTCGACATAAAGTAATGAGTCGTCGTTGATAAAGGAACCCCCTTTCTCACTCTTATTCACATCATCTATCCCAATTATCCCTATATTACCCGTAACTGTGCCCTCACTTATAGTTTTCAAATAGGCAGCCTATCCCTCCAGCTTATATTCCGAAATCCTTTCATTAAGTTTTTCTGCACTACAGGGCGAACTCATTTCCCACTATGCTATGTCGAACGCCTTCTCAGAAGCAACAAAAGACCTCCCAGTTATACCCTGCGCTATTTCTTCCTATTATTTTATTTCTATTATTATTTCTATCACGGAAATGGAAAATCTAGACTCGATTAAATACTAAGGCGTTACTTTCAATCACGACTTGTCCCGGATGAAACATACGATACGGGAAATACGAGTATGCGGACAAGCTAGCAAAAAATTAGGATTTATTACAAGAGTACTGGGTAAATATGATGAAAATGTTAAAGAGAAATGTTATATTTTGCTCGTTAGGCCTCATTTAGTATATGGGGACCCTCGTGAGGTTGATTGCCGAATAGAGTCAGCGTGCAGCATAGAGAAGCCAGATTTGTGAAACGTTGTTATGACAAACTAATTAGCGTATCAAAATTAATAGAGGAGCTGAGCTGGGAATCACTCATGGAGCGAATGTTACACTGCAGATTAAATGTTTTGCATAAATTGGAATGATAAATTGTCTCTGAGGTAATGATGTTGAAAATGTATTATTAGCTCCATCGTACAACGATAGGCGATAATTTAGCCGAGTCTACATTTTCCGTACCAATAAAACTTGTGAGATTAATTGTAGAACAGATAGATTTCAGATGCTATTTTTCCCACTAACAATAAGGGATCAGAATAACTTTGTTCTACCGCGATGGAGAGACAAATTATTCGGGTCAAAATTAGCCTCATGTGTATTCACTCCTGCCAGACATTCTAGCGGTGGCTTGTAGGGTACTGAAAACATTAAAAAATACTGAAAAAAATTGTTTCACTCATTTTTGTAAGCATTAATTCATTATCGTAATAGTAACACCCGTTCCCTGTTATTTCAAAATCATATTGGTCTTCTTCTATGTCACTTTTCGTTGTTATGCAACGTTCTATTGACGAATCTCAGTAGTCTTCTCTGCAAGTAAAACTAAACTCATAGTCCTCAAATACTACAGTTTTACTCTTTTCAAGATTGAGGTAAATGTTAGTCTTCTGGACAGAATTGCTGCCAAACAACCCTGCATAACATAAGTTATAGGAATCGCTGAGCAAATCGCCAAAAAAACTCTTTCCAAGCAAATTGTAAAATTGAGATACTAGCGCTGCAAGATAACAAGCAATCATTAACCCAAGTCGAAGGACAAAATCTCTTAAATACTTTGAGGCAATTCACAGTTCTTAACTCATGCATTGTACATCGTTGTTCAAAGCATCTATTCCTTCCCTTTTCTATATATTCCGTAAATTTTCCCTAACTTTTCATCGATTCTTTAGAAATAGTATTCATTCTAACTACCTTATTGATCTCTATTTCCCGTAGCGTTTTTTTTATTTCTCTATCTAATATTCTAAGAGTCAAGTTATTTTCCTCCACGCCCTATTCCTTTTCTTTTTTTACCCTTTTTGGCTTAGCTTTTTACCAACTCTGTATTTTGGTGTCAATTGTTTACGTGACTCTAAGCGCATACATTCCCATTTTATCACGCATGGTCGGTATAGTTTTTCCCTTGCTACACTCTGATAGAACTCTCACATTGTCACATGTCGATTATATTTTTACTTGCCACCGGAATTTTTCCATTTCCTATAGAGAGATTTAGGTGAATTAAACCCTCACTTCCTTCTCCCTGCACCAGGTTCATACTTAATACGCAATTATTTCTCCCCTAAAATGGGTGAGTTGCAACTATGGTTCAGCGTGCATCCAAAAATTCAAATGTTATGAAAAAGCAGCACTTCGCTCATTTATCCCCGGGAATTTTTCCAGGTGGAAAAATTCTCAGATCAGCTTTATCTATACGAAATGAGGAATTCGCCCTTTCCTGCGCCATTCCATTAGTCTAATCCGAAGCTAATCATATTCTTTTCTCTTTCCTTCAGGAACGCCAAAAAGCCGTGGCGCCCTTATCTAAATTCTCCTTGGCACAGATCTTATACCGAACATCACCTCAGAGCTTCATAAATTCGCTAAGCTGGCAGCATTGGTGTCTAAAGCATCTCCACCAATAAATTTGAGGAGGGAATAAGGAGAGTGGGTGTGGGTGTGGGGGGTGGGGGATGGTCGCCCCTTTGGCCCCCATTCATCAACGATTCACTTGTTCGAGATCACTGGGGCATGTAGGTGCCCATCCCCGCTTCCCTCATCTCTCACACCCGAAGTAGATAGCCGCCCCTGCCCCGTCACAGTAATCCCTAAGCTCTGCCAAAGCTGTGACAGGACAAGCGAACAGAAGCAACCTATACGCATGCGAGAACATCAACGTCGTTGAAGCAACCTTTACCACCTTACGTTCCCAGGAAAGAAAAACTCTCCCGCGACTTTTTTTTAGTCCTGAAGTACTAAAGGGGCGCGAAGCCTCTTCCCTACCTTAGGACTCAGACCGTCTGTTGCCCTTCGCAACGCAAATGAGGGAATAATATTAGCCTTTCTATTTATGTCCTTTTTTTACACTTGGCATTCAGGCACAGTGGTTATTTAGTGAAATTCTCATTGATATTTTATAGGTCGCTCAATCGTATTGCATCACAAAGATTTAAAAAAAACGAATTACACGACACAAACTAATGCATACACCACTTCGATAAAAATCAATCAATATTTAATGGTGAATTTTGGGCGAATGACAAAAATTCAAATGAATTAGCTTCATTGAATTTAAATTGGTACAAATACGGAAAATCTCGTAAAGTAAACAGAGGAATACAGTTTCTAGCGTAAGACAGAAACTATCTCGGTTCTAAGTAAGAACTATCATGACTAAAATTACTCCGTCACGTCTAACAGGTTTCTCTCAGGAGGGAAAGATTTCACGGGAAAAGATTTTTTTTTAAATACCCTTGTTACGGATTAAAACTTCATTCGCATACTCTGCAAAAACTTCCGGTTAAATTTTCAAACTCAGCTAATGTAGAGGCAGATCTGCGTTGTTCGTGAGACAGCTTTTCATTCAATCTGCCAAACTCTTGCGCGTGCAAGCCTCGCCAGTGTTGTACTGTGCCCAAAGAGGGAGGGCTTCCACAAGCGCTGCCAAAACGGTGTGGCGAGGTAGGTAGATGGGTCAAGAAGCAAGGAGAGGGTTTTAAAGGGAAGGAGGGCGCGATATCGATTAATTGAATGGATCGCTACAACCCCGATGCCTTATGAGGGAGTAATCCAATATAGCTTGCTGTAAATGGTGAATTTGATTCAAATACTTCACTCGGCACAAATTTACAATAATGATATGATGATTCCAGATTTATTTAAATCGCCATTATATTCACAGGAATAACAGCGAAATAATAATTCAATTTATTTCATTCGTTCAAGTTGAGACATTTGCATGGTAGCCACCACTTTCTCCGTCTGTAAGTTTGTTGCTTACTTAACCATGCTGAAAAACCGATCGCAAGCCAAACCCCTGCTCAAACAAGGACTTCGCGTCTTAACGATTCAGGAGATGTGTCCCACGGATTTTTTACATTGCAAAAATATGTGGTAGTGGCAGGCTTTAATTTGTAGATTTTAAACACATTTTTATTAATGGTATTCCACCTATTAAGGTAGGTTTCGGATGACCACGAATTTAACATCGATACATTTCTTAACTTTGTTACATTGCTGTTCAATTCCGCATACACTCTACCTCCCTTCATTCCGTCCAACATGACTATTCTTTTCCTTCACCTCCCTCTCCTGCTATTCAGCCTCTATCGCAGTCTTCAACATTCCACTCCCAATTAAAATGCTCAGCAAATACCTTTCCTGCCTCCTTTTAATTACTCGTACTCCCTTCTCTCTTCCTCATTTTGCCTAATCTCTATCCGTTTGTTTTCCTCACTGCCAATTTCACCTTTTTCATCCTTCTCTACACCCACATCTCAAAAGCCTCCATTCTATGCACCACTATCTTGCTCCGATGAACATATTTCGGTGAAGTATTAAAGCACGCTCCATACCGAAGTATTACTCGTAATGAGTAATTTCTTAACTTCCTTACTCAACGTCCCTGTAATCCACTCCCTCCTCCTTGTGACAGTTTCTTTGCCTAACGCGTTTCTTCGTCTTACGTTCCTCCTACTTTGAGCAACTTGGTCCAGTCCACTCTCAGGATAGATAAGTTTTTGCACCTCCTCCAGTTTATTACCTCCTACTTTACCGTTTAACTTAGCCTTATTCTTGCTCGATAATCTCATAAACTTTGCTCCTTAAATTGCTAATTAATACGTTGTCATTTAAACGTCTATATATTGCGTACAGTGGTCATTCATATGTCAATTATCAGGCAAATAAATAGTTTATTTATACCGTAATGTGTATCAAATAATGACCAAATTTGCGTCACATCCCTGAAATTTTACAAAAAGACTAAGACTTTTGAAGTTGCCATCAGTCCCTCGCGGCTTTTCTTTAAGTGTCCACAAAAAGACCTGAATTCAGTTACCTCTCCCATGATAAGCACAATGAAGATTACTAGTAACTACGAAATGTCTCGGAGATCCGCAAATTTTAAGGGAAAAAAATCCCCCGGCTACTTTTTGTCCCGCACTACACTAAATTATAATCCACAGGAACTTAACTCCTCACCTCCAGCATCGTCTTGACCGGTGCACAATCAATTGATTTTTTTCATGACCCTCCTTCCTTAACTAATCTTTTGAAAAAAATAACAATAAAAAACGCTCCGGACCTTTGGAATTTATTTCGGATGGGAAAGGCCCTAACCTACCTAAGAAGAATTCCCTGTTTCCCCCTCCCCTCACCTCTACCGACCTTTGGACCTAAAAATTAGTCGTCCTTCTGGAAGACTGGACAGGGAAACAGTCCACATCCGATCTCCCGCAAGAAAAAAAGAGAAAGTGTGTGATCGAGAGAGAGAGAGATGGAAAGTGAGCTTAGGATGGGAGTAAGGATGAAGAAGGAAGCAAGGCAAGGGAAGAACGGTTGTGCTAACGATCGATATATACACGAGGCAAGAGGCTTTGGTCTTCGTCTTCTTCTTCCTCCTCCGACACGCCCGTGGCCCCTTTTCTCCTTCCAACATCGGAAGGGGAGGCAGAAGGAGAGGAGAAAAGGGTGAGCGAGTGAGAAGGTACGAACCACCCCGATGAACCCTCGCCGGCCGCCCTCACTCTGAAGAGCTTCGGCTGAGGTTGACTGAGGGTGGATTGATAAGGGGAAGGAAGTAATGGGGAGAGGAGAGGAATTGAATGACGTGGCAGGGGTGTTTTGGGGGTGGGGAATGGAGGGGTGACCTCGTGCGGTGTGGTGATGGCCAGCGCAGCAACTCAGCCTCCCACGACGACTGCGTGTTTGGGATCCATGAAGAGAACTTCCCGAGATCCCTCGCCCCGTACACTTTCTTACATTAAGGTGACCTCTGCCCTCAGGGTCACTTGTTCCGGATACTCTAGATTTTCAGAACAGCATCTTTGAGTTGCGTTTTATTGACTGGGATGATTTTTTTTAATGGACTTCCCGATTTTTTTGTCTAATCTTTAATAATATAGCGTTTTCGGCGCGAGCTCTTGGGAGCCACATTCCAAAATCACTCAATGAAACTTTAATCTTAACGGTTAAAGACATTACGGAGATTTTGGAAAAAATATGAAAATCAAATAACTTGAATTTTTCTGATCGATGAAAGCAACTGTAGTTGATTTTATACGATATAACGCGCTGAAAAAATGACATTCCGAAATCTTTCGTCAGTATTTTAAAATGACGTCATGTTTCCACGGTAAAAATGAGGTGAACAATTTCAAATTAGGGGAAAAATCAGCTTGTAATTATATGACATTCGGATCATTTGGAAATTCAATAAAAATTCAAAGTTGATATTAAAAATTACAAAACGCTAATTACTTCCGAAGGCAATAAATACACCACGAGTGGAAATGAAGTTACATACACCCTAAGGTATATCATATCATCAAGATCATAAATAAATATCCAAGACCGTCTAATATATCGGCGGAGTAATGCCATTTCTAAATGCAAAGATATAAAGTTAACCAATGCATTAGTTTATTTTTATTTTTGGGGAAGTGAATTGAGATATTTAGCCATTTTACGTAGTAAGGTCAGAGACAAGACATCGGACTTGGAAAAGAATTGGAATACAGCGATCTTCGCATGGGGCGTAACAACTCAATTTCCTCACGGTACGAAATCCTTTTGGAGGAGCGAAATTCAAATATCTGAAAGGCATTCCATACGATCGCCATATACAAGCGTCCCCGATGTTAATACTTTTCGAAATTTACCACTGCGAAATTTCTTAAGTGATAATGTTGAATTTTTAAATTGGTATTTGAATATTTATTATTACTGAATTGAAAAGTAATTTAATATTTATACGCCAATTATTGCAAAGAGTTCAGGTTTAACTTTTTTGGATGATTCCATCGTGACAACAACGAACGCAATGTTACGCACACTTTATTGGTCACCACCAAGGTTTAAACATCTATTTGTCAAGTCATTGTTTTCACCTTAGACAATGACGCTTAATCAACGCTTGAAATCATGGTACTACTCAATATAACGTGTGAAATGTCACAATGTCGTTTTATTCCATATTCACACAACTTGTATAACCTACGGACTACACGATATTAAATTTAATATCATTCGGAGTTATTAAAAGTTAACCACATTTCGTAACATGGAAGTCTGTCACTTAAGTTTTCCATCCAGACCAAGAGTAACTACGCTTCTCTCAATCCATTTAGTTTTAGTATTCCTCCCTTCTCCTAATCGGTCGAATATTTTCAACGCGGAACGGAGATGTCGGCCACTGAACCACTTAATAATAACCTACGGTCGCCAATGCCCTTCCTATCGACCGTAAAGAATAAAATGGATTAAATTAAGGCAAACAGAGGGAAAGCGAAGGAACACTTTAAAGGAATTTAAATGTAGACTATCAACACGTATCGTTGAAGAAGTGAATTGGGGTTTTTTCCTTGACTGTTGTTGAATCTTTTCCTCCGATTTCTATTAAATATCAACAAGTTCATCAATATTAAGTCGTTAAAGTTAATAAGTATACGAGTACACCCTTAGTATTGGAAATCATTATGCAATCTCTAGGAGTTCACAAAATTACCTCTAAATACCCTGTCAACACTACGTATCTACTAGATGAAAGTAGATCTAACAAAATATTTTCATGTGCGCTGAAATTCATGACCAGAACAATGAATTTCCCATCTCTACATTTGAGAAATATACATTGCGGTGTACATACGGTAGTAAGAAAGCCTAATGTACTGTATATGTACAATAAATACGCGAACTGGTGCAATTTGGTGGCAATAACGCGTACTATAGCCCCGCTCACTAGCGGTTCTAGTTGCCTGAGTCCCAATGAGCCGTCTATGCTTGGCGGATCGTCGAGCTGTGCGTATGGTGCCAGTTATGTTAGTGTCTGTTGTCCTTGTTTTTACTGTTTGTCGAAAATGGAAATTGACTAAATCACGGATTTATGAATCAACATCAAGTTTTTTGGTGAAGTGCGGTAAAAGTTCTCCAGAAATTACTGAAATGTTGACAACTGTTTACGGTGGTAATGCAAAGGTAAGAAAACATCAGTTTTCAAGTGGAATAAGCGTTTTAAAGATGGCCGATAAGACGCCACGGATGATGCAAGGCCGGGACGACCTTCAACCAATTGTGTTGACGACAACATTGATCGTCTACGGTCCCTTGTCCTTACCGATCGTCGAAAAACTGTCCGAATGATAGCTGATGAACTGAATTTTGAAAAACCAACAGTGCACACTATTTTAACCCAACATGATGGATGGATCCTTCACCATGACAATGCTTCTGCACATTCAGCATTGATTGCTCGCCAATTTCTGGCAAAAACTTTCAATTACCATCCTTGATCATCGTCCTTATTCGCCAGATCTCGCCCCCTGCGACATTTTCCTGTTCCCAAAATGCAAAAACGTGATGAGGGGACATCACTGTGAAAATGTGGACGTAATAAAGGAAGAAACCACGAGAAAACTAAAAAGCCTAACTGCCGAGGACTTCCGAGGGTACTTTAAACAGTGGAAAAGAAGATGAAAAAAGTGCATAGTAACGAATGGAGAGTACTTCGAAGGGGACAAAGTCGATGTTGCCTAAATTTTGCAAAATAGAGTCTTTATGGCCTCAGTTCGCGTATTTATTGGAGAGACCTCGTACATTAGAGCGTAACTGAGTTCACTTGAGGAAGGAGATAATGAAGGAACGTAGTGACTCACTCTTCTGATTGCAATACTGACGACGAGGGCTTGGAATCGCGAGGGTCACGTTCTCTTTATCGATCAAATTCCAACCCTGGATCTTGGTCTTCACCTGATCACGTCGATGAAGTGATCGTGATTTAAATCGTGATATTTTGTTTCCTAAACATTTCTCTCTCGAACCCTGGCGAGCGCGAATGTGTAGGAGCGGAAAGGGTTCAGATCCGGAGTACACGCGCTCCCGACAGGAAGCTTGATTTAAAAGGAGGGAGGGCAGGGAAAAAAAATGAATTGGTCGGTGCTAAGCGAATTTATGCGCGGCGTCTCGGCTCCTCACAATGTGTGAGCAAAAGCTGAAGAGAGACTGCGATAGGTCGTAAATTTCTCTGATTTATTATTCATTCGAATTTGTATTTTAGTTCCCTGACGTGGCAGGCGACGTGAGAGGAATGTGGGAAGAGGGTCAGGATGTCGTCGTATCTCAATGAAGGCACGAGACACTGCTCCGATGACAGGACGCATAGAGAGACAAACGTTAAGTAAATTTTCGTTGGGAAGCGGAGAGCATGAAACATACCTGGGGCCGGGGGAAGGTTTGAGGTGGGGGTGGGAATGACGGTGGAGAGAGAGAGAGAGGGGTGCACGTCTGCTATGTAGATTTAGCCGTTTTTCGTTGTTGGAGGATATGAATAATTAATTAATCAATGAATCCGATTATCTTGGACTCACCTTACTTAGTGATTACAATCAAATTATGAACCACAATGCAATAACTGCATTATAATTACAGAAAAATTGAGTTTCCTCGGCTAAATTCGGATGAAATTTAAAACCAAAGTGGCTAACAACCCAAAACACTTAACCTAAACTAAACGTCACTTACCTATTTGCTATAATTTTCAGTCACCAGTTATTAGAAAAAGGTAAAAACATACGTTATGTTGGCATTCTTTGAATGGTATGAACTTGGGCAGCGATATTTTAACGTGGCTCTGATAATGAGAGTCCCTACCAACCCCTGAATGCAAACATAGCGAATCTTTTTTCATATGATCCCAAGAGTGAAGGCTTTGTCGGACAGGGATCGCAGATTAAGTGTTCGTATGGTTTCTGATGAGCTTGGCATTCCTAAAAGTGATGTGCATCGACTTGTGACCCTAAACATGAGCATGATAAGGTGTATGCGAAGTTGGTGCTGCGAGTGTTCTCGGACGAACAAAAGGAAACTCGCACGCGGATCTGCCAAAGACCTTCTCGACGATGCTACCCTACAGCCCTGATGTTGATCCACTAGACTTCTTCCTCTTTCCCTGCCTCAAATCCGTGCTGAAAGGACGCCACCACGGTTCGGTGGAAGCATTACAACAGGCCGTGACGAGGGAGCTTCACAGCATTCCGGGCGCTGCCTTCCAGAAGGTGTACGAGGCGCAGGAAAACCCGCTGGCAGCGGTGTGTGGACGCACGCACAAGGGTGCTACTTCGAAGACATCAATTTTGGCAATACCATTTTTTTTCAATTGAATCAATCGGTGGTCTCTTGCAACACACCTACTCCTCTGTTAGTCAGGAATTTCATTTTCAATTAGAACATGGCTCACGCACGTGGTTTTATGCATCCAGATCATACGTAAAGCATACGGCTCTGCTTGTAATCACTTAAGGTTTATTGTTTACGGAGATTGCATTGTGATTTCATGCAGATGTCGTTTTGATAAAATGTTCTGGATTTGCAACTTTAAGTACACACTATCAAATGACGACGATAAAATACGATCTTCCCCCTGTTAATTTTCATAAAAATTGGCATAAAAATCAAACATGTAATGTATGCTCTTATGGCAATAGAGGACTACAACCATACAAATTAGTTTTATGGTGCAGAAATAAATTATGTCCTCATAAAAAACTGATGCCATGTGCGAATTGTATCAGATTTGTAACAATAATTGCATGGCAGTGCCTAATTACATTTTCTTAATAATATTAATCAATTTGTGGGAATAAACAGCGGGAATCGCCTAGTTGTATTTCTGCAAATCATCGGATGAAATGGCAAAATAAATCAGGAAAAAATTATGTAATTTCACGTTTGATAATTACTGTTCACACTACCTTTGTCTTCGATCCTGGACTAATTATACTATATTCTCTGAATCCTCTCATTAATGCACTTTTGGCGTCTCAGAATTAGTAAAAAGTAAATTTTAGAACACGTTTCATTAACTCGGTAAGACCCTCAACTTAAAAAAAAATACATTTACATTATAACTTATTGTTGGACTACTGACCGGAGGGTCCCGGGTTCGATTCCCGGGCAAGGCACTCTGGGCATCTGCAGCTCCACCCAAGCTAGTTGATTTTTCGGGTACCAGATCTTCCTGGGAAACCATAACCGGCACAGGGAAAGGAACTGGCCCCCCTACCCTGATGTGTGAATATTCACATGCCGTCGGGCTTGGTACATGGGTGAGCTCTACCATCACCTACTAAACCGACCTTCGGGTTGATTACTGTGTTTATGGTTTTTTATAACTGATTACTCGACTGTTTACTACGTTTGAACTGACGAATAACTTTTTGTTGCAGACTTGTGCAGTCACAATCCAACCTTCTTAACTTTTCCGTAGTACTACTCTACAAAGGGCACAATTTAAGGGAATTAAAATTATAGTAATTTCATTCTTGAGAATTCAATACTAAATGTGATCTGTTGCAATCGACCCCGAAATTCATTGGAATTCATCTGTGTCATCAAAATACATGGATATGCCAGCCAATAATTGGCAATGACAAAATTTCTTGTGACATTGAAAGAATAGTATTTTTCTCGTTCATAATTATTTGTTGTAGTGAGATAAAACCCTTATTCGTATTCATTAGGATCCTGTGGTTCCTACGTTCCCTTTCCGAGATGGTTAGAGGTATCGGGATGGACCACTGCACACAGTATGTCGTATGTCTGTCGCTACCCCTATCATCGCGAATCGATTTCGCTCTACTATTCACGTTAAACTACACCTTTTCGCATTTTTTTTCCTTTCGACGATGGACGTGACGCGTAATGATCGGGGTCGCTCCGATGCCGCGTGATGGCCGACACGAAAATGAGAGTTGCGAACCGAAGAACTTCCAACTTTTGCGGAAACCAAATTTTCGGCGAGGAGAGGGAGGGGATGAGCGAAGGAGGTATAAATTAATGTTTATCCCTCATCCTCCTGATGGGACGTGTAAAAAACCTCCCCGTTTCCTCACGTCTCGTGACAATGCATTCATTCGCGAGCGTGTCGTTTCAGAGTGTCGTTTTTCAAGCTTGCATTTGACTCCGAAAAGGACCGGAAATTACGTATGCCATCAGCGATCAAGGGAAAAAGAAAAACAGAAAATGCTTGACAACAATTGATTTCCATCTTGTGAAAGACAAAAATAATTGACCACACTGAAGAAAATAAACAACGAGGACGACATAAAATATATAATAAGCACGCGCGGGAGAATCCCACGTCGCTCGGAATGAAAGTCATGAACTCGTATGAAAAATGTTAAATTGCCACAGTGACTGAAAAATGCAAAACATTACTCATTAATTATTTTGGTGGATGAAAATGCTTGACGTTTAAAAAGTACTGACATTTCCGTTGATTTCTCAAAATATAAATATGGATGCATTATTTTAAATATTCATCAACGAGATAAGTAGTGTATCAAGGAAATAATGTATCATAACTATTGGTGGACACAAAACAGAGAAATGAATCAAAGACCACTGAAAGCAGTCCATTGAAATTTAATAAGTCAGGACTCAAAGACAAAGCCAGTGTGAACAGTAACTATCAAAAGTGAAATTAAATGATTTTTTTTCAATTTCTTTTTGTCATTTTACCTGATGATTTCCGAAAATATAAACGAGAATTTCGTCTCAATTTTTTCGCTTATGCATTTTTCACACATCAAACACTTTAATGAAAAAGTAAATCACCTCTAACTGTTCCAAAAGAATACCGTGTAGAGTTATGATCAAACTCATTAGCCGAATTCATAAGAAAGTATTTTTAATAGAAATGTTCCCTCTCTTTTTGAGGTATGAAAGGACTGGTAAAAAGATCAACACAATGGAGTTGAGATTTAAACTAAACTAATTCTTCCTCTAGTCATTTTATTTTATCTTGTGTGTGGTATTTAAATGTGCCAACAAAGCGTAGGTAATTACACGGACCGAATGTCATTATAATCTGGAAATAAGAATTATTACAAAATTCCTCAAATTTTACACAAATGTTACTAATAAATGGACGATCCTCGAGTGCTTGTCTCTGGGTATGCTTCTAACTTCACCTCCGTGAATTTGAATATAGCCCCAAATTCTCCCGAATGCCACAAGGGTTTCTGGTAACGCTCTCCCCAATACTGACACCTGGGGCCCGTTTGTCAACGCTAGAGGCCGGTTTATTTGTCCTCTGAAAAGAGAATTAAATGAAGTATCAAACTTACAGAGACGCCCACTGTTAAATGTAGCCAAGTATCAAGTGCTCTACCGTTTGTTACCCTCAGCACAGTCTGTCTGTGTGCAAATTACAAAGACTTTTCAACTGATTTGTAGCTTTGAGAAAGGGGGCCCCTAGTAGTCGTAGCGAGGGTAGGCCATGGACTTTGATACAAAGCGCTAGATGTCGCAACGGATGCTGAGCCAGTAGCAGTTAAATAGGCAACCCATCTGAGTGAAAAGAGGGAGGGAGGGACAGTGAAGAAAGGGAATACGGTCAGGCGAGGAAATTAAGGGGCAGAATTGAAAAGGTTATTGAAACAAGGACACCACGAGTACCCAAAAAAGCACAATATTGATACATATTTTTACTTTTTCTCTTTTTTAAACACTGATTATGAATATAAAAAGGTTGAACATTAAGAAAAATAGCACTTTGATAATTCTGGGATTATGCAAAAGTTTTTTCACGTTCAATTATTATTTTCTGTGCGAAATAAAAATACTGCCGAATGCTGCAATAAATTTTAAATTGACAACAACTCTGTGACGTACAAATCGATAAAAGAAATGAAAACTTTTTGGACAATTACGTATCTAATTACAAACAATGGATGGGCATCATGCTACATTCACGGAGTTAAGCCTGAGGAAATATTGTTTCTATTATTAATTATTATTTTAATTTATTTCAATGATATGGAAAAAACATTCAATTATAAATTAAGGTATTTAATGAAATTGCAAGCAAAATAGCAAAAGGTAATATTGAAATGAGAAAAGAAAAAATTTCAATGTTTAAATTCACGGTCGCTCTTCTGAAAGTACAAATCACATCTAACACCCTCATGGAAACAAAATATAGCCTGGGAAATCCACCCCGACCCAGTTGGAAGCCATGAGTTTCGTCGCTGCGAAGGAATGGGAGGAGTTATGCTTCAAAGGGTGCGGGAAATGAATAGATATCTGCTGGGCAATGCGCTCAGAACTCTGAACATATTTGATACGTGCCCATATTGCAGCCTTCACATGCACACAACCTCAGTATACATCACTTTTTGGTGTACAGTATGAATTGGTCTTTGCAATACTTTGAAAGGAACACTCATTTCCAATTTCGGCTTCTTTAAGCCCCATTAACTTACAACACACATTCGAAACTTTTCATATTTTTGTAAATATTCTAATTATTTCATATTAGAGTGTGCATTTATGGCCCTTTTTTGAGCCTACACTTTCTATTTTGGTGTTTCTGATTCATGAGGCGTTCGGGAGAAACACGTTATTTCTCCAAGAAGTCATCACCACTCACTTTTTAATAGGCACATTAATGATTAACCCAAGTTAAAAATCCCTGAGCCACATCCGGACCTCTCACTCAATTGCTCCTTACATAGGATTGGCTCATTTATGAATTGACTAGCTGCAGCCGTGATGTGGTTGGAAGTGGAACATAATGAATAAATGATGGTAGAACTTTTCCGGAAAAGTGCTACCATCTATTATTCATTTGGCTCATTTATGTTCAAGTACCTAACTGCCATGCGTACGATTATTTCTAATCAAATAAGATGGCAGCAGCTGCATTTGCCACACATGAAAACCAAATGTTTTATATTTAAAACGCATTTTCAAATTATAATATTCGAACTATCGATTCGTTTTATACATATACTCTTGCTAAACAGACAACGCAGTTTCATATCCGCGTTTCTCCTGGAATCTGTACCAACGTGAGTTATATATAGTATTAATTTAATCCCAGATTCAGATTTTCCACCCTTTCCAGAATTTTTAAAATGGAAGAAGGCAGAGAGGAACGTCTTTCTTAATATTGAATAATTATTCTGTTTATAAATCATGAAAATCACCACGCATTATCATTCATGAATAATTTATTTATCATTAATCCTGTCACCATTAAATTATCCATCCTCCTATCCTTTGAATATGCGAATGTTTTCCAATTTTGTCTCAAATATGCATAAACTATTCACTGTTATACATGCTTGCCTAAATTCGCAATAAAAATCTTTCTTGAAAGCAGGCGAAAACCGGTTATGGGTTCAAAAAACTAGCAACAGTATAACCAACCATTAACTAAAAACAACAACAGAATTCCAAGCGCTTTACATGCATTGGGAAACTTATCTGTGTGAAAATAAAGGTTGGTTGAACTGTTGTTTCCTGATTCGCCCGACTGATTTCGCCAGCGCCGACCAAAATTATGCGTTCCAGGGGTGGTTATTGCCTAACCATGACGCCCGATGCTATTCACGTACTTAAGGATGCCAATATGCCATCGGCTACGTGAAATGACATCAGAAGTTATTCCGTTGAAGGCGCCGATGCCATTCTGGATGCTGTTTGTGTCGAGCTAGCGAGCCCGTGACATAAAGGTATCACTGAAATAACATCAACAAATGAATTACTTTGCGGTAGTTATTTGTCAAAATCGTCATACAAAACAACAGTTAAACATGAGATTTGAAGAGAATTCACGGAGTTAATGAGACTAATTTTTATTCTCTTGCTATAGATAGTGAAAATATGAGTTATAATAATTCTAAAGAGAAGCCTACGGGATCAATGAAACCACTTCGTTGTAAGCGACGAAGATTGTCCGTTGCTTTTTAATTCCCTATGAATATTGAATACTTTGATATAAGGAGAACGTTTACTAAGCGAGGAAAGGGAAAGAAAAGGATAGTAATGATGGGCAAAATGAAAGAAGTATGCGATATTGAAGAGGAGCTTATTGTATTGTCAGATAACATGTTTTGGTAGAAGAGGCAAGTAAATGCCGTATACCGTTATCGAGACAGTTTCGATCCAAAACCCTACCTTTGCCGTTGTATTATCATTAACAATGGCGATCGTAACACTGCACAACTATATACCTATGTCGGCAGTTTGACCGTAAATTTAAAGTCGTAAATGCGCCTAATAAAGACATTCCATAGGATGTGCTATATTGAAACGTTATCACTACATAAAATTATTTGATGAATCTTAATTGAACAAAATTAGTTTGTATTATGGACGAAATATGGCTAAATAACGTAATCATTCGATATTTTTGCGGAATGAATTTTATATTCAATTATTTTTTGATAAATTTAACAGAATGGTTTTTTGTACAAAAGCTAATTTTGCTCGAACTATATTTTATGGCTGAGGATAAATTACCTGCGAGTTTTTGGACATAAATTCCGTACCAGGAAGCTAGTCGTTAACTTTTAGAGCGGTTATAATTATATTTTTGTTATGGAAAGGAGACAAACTATGCAAATTTCACTTGAATAGAGATTTATTCACGACCCGGGTTTCAAACACTTAATGTCATCTTCAGGTGACAATACAGAGTTGCGTATCCTATATATATATGACAAGCAATTGGGGGGGGGGTAGGGGTTTAGGAGCGGGGGAGAAGGGAAGAGGGAGGGGCGAGAGGGGGGGAGAGGGGGAGAGAGGGAGGGAAGGATGGGAGGAGAAGGGGAGGGAGAGGAGGGGAGGGAAAAGAGTCTTATCTTATAAAAGAAAATGAGGCTTATCATGTAGGTACGAGAATAGTCAAACCAAAATAGAGGTACATTTAAACATTATGAATAAGCTTCAGAAAGAACATACACAATACCTGAACGTCTGCACGTACGTTAAAGTATGTAATAAAAACACAATGCACCACAATTGCCTGTCATTTTAAAAGTCCCATCCATGAGTAAAAACATTTCATTAGAAGGTTCTAGAGTTTCAATTTGAGAGAAAATATTTATACTTTACGTTTGTATCAAATTGATTTGACTCTTTAAAATGGATTTGATTGAAGAAAGGATTTTAATATATTCGATAGGTCGGAAGTTATTAAATTAGGAAAGAGTGACAATATTAATAGCCAAAAGCAGAATTACTAAGCATGATAGAAATCAAGAGCAAAATATTGGAAAATCAAAAAAAAAGACAATTAAATTAAGCAGTTCTTTCAAAGGATAATTATATTATATCGAAATTAATATGATAAATATTCCCTAAACATTGCGACATCTGTGAAAATGATAATAAATCATTCATTTGCCACGCGAACGAACGGAATGGGTTAATGATAATGGGATATTTTATCTAGGAAATTACTGCTTCACTGATCGCTGCACCAAGCATTGATTTACGTGTATTTTTATTATTAGGATGTTTTTCCTTCTTGTACTCGTCTTTCTGCCGTAACGGTATTAAAGCCACTACCGACGTTATCGAAACTGGTAAGAGTATATTCAATAAGGTAATACATATGATATAGGGAAGTTCAGAAATAAAACTGAACAGTAACTAATAATTTCATATTATCCGCAGGGGAATGTTGCATAAATTATTGAATTTTTATGCTAATTGACAGCAAGGCTGACCTCGAATATTGAACTTAAAATATACATGTGATATAATTCGGGCAACAAATGAATGTTAATAAATACACCCGCATGATTCAATTGCGAATAATTTGGATTCGTGACGTCATGTTTGTTTAATCGAGGTGGTGGAACTCCTTTTATCATTTTAGAATTGTCATTCTAAATTTATATTTTTAACTAAACGAAACAGAATTAATGTAGATAGAATAGATTTGTACATTAATTTAAAATGGTTAAAAGTTTCATAACAATTAAATTGCACGTGATATCGATGAAAGTGACTCGGCGTGACTATTTCGCATTCAAAATCGACATCCTTCTGCCCCACATACCCTCTTATTGATAGAAAAAATCAATTATGAAGTGATAAATTCAGATAGGATCAGTCCCAGGAAATTAAGAAAAATATACCGATTTTTATATGGTCATGGAGTAGGATACAATCACAGCGAAGAAATAACAGAACACCACCTTGCAAAACCTTTCATTATCTTCACCGTCATGAATGTGACCAGTTTAATCAGAATAAAGTACTTTCAATTAATTTCTTTTTAATAAATGTATTATTATTTAATTACTTTTCGGTATTTTTGCTGTCGAAAAATGATTTTTTTATAAATAACTGGGTGCCTGGTATCAGAAAACACGAGTTTTCCACTCTTCTCATTTTTTTCCACATTTGAAACGATAGATGTTTTCATTATTAAATCCTAAATTTAAGATATTCTGTTGAATCCAAGCAATGTATTCAATCTATTAAGCTCCCCTTTTTCTGATCTGACTCTCCTTCTCAGTATCTCCGCACTCCTCCCCTCACAATGATCAGTGGTACACTGCCTCTCCTATTTATTCCTCCTTCCTCCTGGAGGACGGGCGCAGACGGCAGAGCTTGGGCGATTGTTACTCAGTAACATTCGCTGAATCTCTGCCGTACTAACCCCACGAACGCGATACGAGAGAATCTGAAACAATAGACACCTTTTTTTTCATTCTAAGTAGTCCATCATATTGTCATTTCTGCATTTAGTCTTAGCTATTATTCTTGTTGCCAACAAACTCCTGTTTCAAGCGCGAAGTATATCTAACTCAGATAGGGTAGTGCAAGTAACTGTGGTTGTCATGATTTACATTATCACATACATATATGATTTACATATTACATGCATACGTTGCAACTAAAAATCAAGAAAAACATACATTTTATTGTTGTATACTGGGTGTCTAATCAATCCCTGTCAAACACCCCAGCAATAACCTTCAGGGATCCTCGTCTTCTTCGGAAGATTAGTCAGTCCTAACTAATCTTCCGAAGAAGAAGTTAGGACTGACTAATCTTCCGAAGAAGACGGAGTTCGAGTCCGTCGAAATTATCAAGATTTTACATGCGAGTGTTCATTTTGTGTTCTCATTTTGTCTGTTGCTGTCTAAGTTTTATATATATATGGAGCGTAGCTATGTACGGCGCGGAAACGTGGTCGCTGAAGCAGGAGGATAGACGTTGATTGGAGGCTTTTGAAATGTGGGTGTGGAGAAGAATGGAGAAGGTGAAATGGACCGAAAGGAAAACAAATGAGGAAGTATTAGAGATGGTGGGTGAGGAGAGGGGTTTATTGAGAGAAATCCTATGGAGGCAGGAAAAATGGATGAAAGGCGTATTGAGCGGTAGTGGAATGTTGAAGAGGGTAATAGAGGGGAGAATGTTGGGCAAGTGAGGTAAGGGCAGGAACAGGATAGGGATGTTGGACGGGATGAAGGGAGGAAAGAAGTATACAGAGATGAAGAGGGACCTGATATACATTAGTTTGCTAGGTGGGGAGTCACAAAATGTTTATTTGATAGTTGTGCCCATCCAAAAACCTACCTTAAACGGTATATTACCTAATAATAATAATAATAATAATATATATATATATAAACCATAAACACAGTATTCAACCCGAAGGTCGTTTTGGTGGGTGATGGTAGAGTTCACCCAGTACTAAGCCCGACGGCGTGTGAAATTCACACATCATGGTAGAGGGGCCAATTCCTTTCCCTGGGCCGAGTATGGTTTCCCAGGAAGATCTGATACCCGAAAAATCACATAACTTGAGTGGAGCTGAGGGTGCCCAGAGTGCCTTGCCCGGGAATCGAACCCGGGACCCTCCGGTCCAACGCTCTACCCCCTGGACTACCGCGACCAATGGAGGTAGGAAAAATGGATGAAAGGCGTATTGAGCGGCAGTGGGATGTTGAAGACGATAATAGAGGGGAGAATTTTAGGTAAACGAGGTAACGGCAGGAACAGGTTAGCTATGTTGGACGGGATGAAGGGAGGAAGGAAGTACACAGAGATGAAGAGAGACCTGATGTAGATTAGATTGCTGGATTGGGTTTTATTTGGAGTCACAAAATATTTATTTGTTAGTTGTCTCCATCCAAAAATCTACCTTAACCGGTAGATTGGCTTACAATATAAATATATATATTTAAAGTTTTTAAAGTCATGTATTCGAAATGACAATAGTTTACTGAGGACTTGTTCACGCCCTCGTATTTCACCATGTTGATAAATGGGAAAAGTTAATACAAAGAGTGACCATGCCTTAATATACCAATTTAATGATCGTTCATTATCGCCGTTCCGAGCAGAAAATAACACCGTCACGTTGTGGAAAAGCTCATCTCGTAAAAAATAGAAACAGATAATTAAACATCCGCAGGGATTACGGTAGTTGAATGTGATGGAAAAAAATAGAACAGGTAAATGAGCCAACGTCACCACAAAAAGCTTTCTCAATAATAAAATCAATACCACCAGGTATAATTTGAAAAAATCGCAATGTATTGCCTGCAAATAAAACAGCATCAAAACATGGAGACAAATTAAGGTAAAATCAAGCGAGTCACAAAATTTAAATTCCTCTGTGAAATAATTCAGGAGCACGGACTCCCAAACAAAAGCCAACGAAATTAGAAGCCAAAAAAATGAAAACAGCATTTTGACTCACCCGAAATATTTACAATGAAAACTATATCTCCACACCCAAAAATAATGCATTACGATGCAGTTAACGAACCGGAATGTCTCCATTAACCGGATGCACTAATTCCAAACAGAGAAGCGTACATACCTCGAAAACATCGAGAGTAATTTTAGGCTCAAAAACTCAAAAACAAAACACCATATATTCATAATCAAACAGAAATTCAAATAATAAAGACATAGATACTCAGAGTTACATCAGAGGACGCGGATTAAAATTTTACGGTCTATCACAATATAATAACCACAAAATGTTCAGAAAACAATTGAATATACGAGAGATCCAAAAAATAATTGGGAAATTATTGAATTATACGAACACAGGAGAGCAGAAAGAACAGACGATATGGAATGTATCGACGAAATTAAAAAAAGACCTAAAACTGGCAAAAATCGCAAAAGAAGACATCCAAAAGAGAAGTATCCAAAATTCGCAAGTGACAAATTAATAAAGAAGAAAAACAATAGAAAAAGCCTGATATGAAGGGATAAAAGCATCTCGCAGTACACGAATGAAAGCAACATGAACGTAAAGGAAGCCAAACAAACGGCACATAAGAAAAGTATCGTACTTTGTGCAGTTCTAATGGTTTTTTTCGCATCTTATGATGAAAATCAATATCTTACTTTTTGGCGCACTGGCATCCTTGAGATTAAACCGTTCTGCTGATGATCCGGGCTCAAATCTGGCCACCCTCAACTTTTCCCAGCGTGCGTGATTTGATACAGCACCAGGCCTTCTTGAGAAACCAACGATGGCACTGAGGAAAGACCTGGAACCTCTACCCTGAATATGCGAACTTCTTTCAACGTAAGATTCAGTGTTAGGTGAGCTCATCTATGGATACATACACCCTTAGGATGGACTACTTTGCCATTGCCTTCAGCGCTGCAAACACTTTCACACTCAAGTCAAAATGTCCAAGATCACCATGGTCTCTCCATCCTTCGACTGTACCCAGTATGCCTCTTTCCATGTTTTCATTCACCTTCATCCCTCCTCCGTCCCCTCCTTGGGGTGAGGGACCGTTCCATTCTCTCTGCCCCTACCCCAGCCCATTCGCCCGTTTGGAGAGCGGTTCAAATGGGGGAGGGAGGGAGAGGATGGAGGAATGATCCTCGCCAAACTCGAGGGTGAAACGGCGAGGTCTCGTAACCGTGGGCAACGCTAGCGAAGCGCACGTCAACATCGAGGTGAAATGTGAGAAATGTCAGACTGGGGCTCCGGTCTTTCCTTACTGCTCTCGTTCCCCTTCAGTTGAATTGGCTAGAACCCCAAAAGCATGAGAAACGTGTAATTTAGCAAAGTCCGACACCCTCTTTGCCTTGCCTCTGCAGGCATATTCGTGCGCAGATGAATAAGGAGAGGGTCGATGAGACAGTAGCTGAGAAGAAATATATGGAAGAGTAAATGCTTCCTTGGTGGTTTCACACTTTTCCTCTTCTCATAACTATTTATCGAGGGTTATTTAGGATGGTTGGACTTTTAATCCATGCTAACACTTCGTACGTTAACTATTATGGATGCTTCAAATAAATATCCCAGGTTTCACAGAGGCTAGTACATTTGTTTGGCCAGAAGTTTGTTACGCATCTCAAGTCCCCGAGGGCGGTATTAGATTTACAAGCAATTACAACTAAGAAGACCTTAAGTTAGCGAAATGACATTTTCTCGAGTGGAATAAATGCAAATTACTTAATGACAGTGCACTCTTTTGGTGGTGGAAAGCGGACTATTGGTTTAAAGACTTGTTTTTGATGATGAGTTAGTTGCGGTAGCCTTTTTTTCAAGGAAACTTTAGTCACTTTATTCAGCCTCCTCTCACATTCAAATATCACTTAAAAATAAAATCATTCATTTATTAAATGTGATATGAAAACACTTAGGTGCATCTATCAAATTATCCTCGCGACCTTCTCTTTCTCTACAATTACCAAGCCGAAGTGGAGAAGAATCTTGATCGTAGACAAGTCTACAAGTAGAAAAATCCCCATTTATAGGTAATAGGAGGATGACGAACTGCATGTCACTGAAATCCTAGAGGAGGCCAAGGCAAAGTTCATGTAACTATTCAACCATAGTCCAAGTATAACGTGTGTCGTTCAATAACTGCTTATAAAAGCCTAGAGATAGCGCTCGTAGTATCGGAAAAGGCTTGCTTTTAGCAAGCATAAACTCTCACTAGGCTGCTGTTAAAGTTTCAGCTATATCCATCACGTGGTTTTATGTTCATGTTCGATTGAAGTAACAAACTTTTGTTTATTATAAAAATTGAAACAAATTAGTTTCGTGCGGTGATCAAAACCTATTTAAAGGGCTTAACATGGACAGAGATCAAAGCCGAGTTGTATCAAAGTTCATGGCTCATCTGCTCCTGTGTTTGCGACTGTTTTCAATTGAATAAATGAGGTTAAACGGGACCGTACATCCACACATGATGAAAATATAGTAGTTCGGGACGTCCAGTGGAAGTGACTCCAGCTGAAATGATTGACAAAAATCACGATATGGTTTTGGGTGATCGGCAAATCAAAGTTTGTGAAATATTTGAGGTCATAATTGTAATTTTGCGGTGCATTTGGAGGCTGTTTTGGCGTTTTCCCGTCTCAATCCTGGTGATTCTTTGCGCCAATACATCGATACGTATACCACTATACTTTCGAGACAAACGAACAGTGTGGAAACCTTGGATTTCTAAAGGCAAGCCGGCTCCGAAAAAGGCGAAGACGATGAAATCTGCCGACAAGGATGGCCAATGGTTTTTGGATTGCACGCGGAATCATTGACATCGATTACTTGCAAAAAGAATGCACCGGATGGGAGAAGAAATCAAGAAACAACGCGCTCATTTGTCAAAGAAAAAATTCTCTTCCATTAAGACAATACACAGTTTTGCACAGATTTGCAGTTTTTATGGCGAAAAAAATGGGATTAAAGTTCCAATTACTACAACATCCACCACATTCAACAGAATTGGCCCCCAGTGTGTTTTATTATTCCAAACTTGTGAATAAAATTGCGGAAAACGGCGACAAATGATTCACGCCGAGTGAGGTCATGACCAACTCAGATGCTTATTTTGAAGACCTTGCGAAATCATACTTTTTGGACGGCTTAAAAAAGTTCGTGAAACACTGGAAAAAGCGCAATCGAGGAACAAAGAGAATATGTTGAAAAATAAAAAATCTACCCAAAATAGTTTGTTTTTTTTTGGACTAGTTGAACGACCCCGTTATTCGGGAAATACGAAGAGCTTCCAACAATTCAAACTTAGTGAAGTGAAAAAAGACGACACGATCTAGCCTGACGTCTTCTTTTTATACTTTTTATGCACACCCAGTAAGTTATTCCATTCGTAATGAGCAAACAGTGCCAAAGTTGGGTCTCGCTAACATTTCCCCTCTCCATAAGTCAGTCCCACTCTTTAACTTTCCCAAATAGCCTACCAATCCAACACACTCTGAATAGAGAGAATGTTGGATACTCATGGTTTCTTGAGTGAAAAGGGTGTTGGATAGGTAGGTTTCTGTGAGTATCGAGGGAGTCGAATTGGTTGGACTTGATTCATAGCGTGTTGGCATATCCCTCCTAGTTTTATGACCACAAACTTTCACCGCAATTCCCACTGCATGTAAGCCACCTATGTCTTGAATCTCGGGATGTTTTTTTCCTAAATAGCGCCATCACTTGGACCATGATTTCATAAATTAAGTGGCTTGATAACTGCCGAGAGCGTTTTTGACACTGACATTTTACAAGTTCGAGCAAGATGGTATTCCAGACTGCATGTAATAGTATAGGAAATCATGCATTAGGTACCACGGCTTGAAAGAAGATTACAGAATGATATGACTGTCAGTATTCCGCGGGTTACTTCTCAAAAAGCCTGCTGTAGGACCTGCGAAAAACGACCACTATTGATGGAAAAATAATCAGAGCTTATTTACACAGGTAGGGCAACTACGGCTCAAATGGAATGAATAAAATTATTTTGTGGCTGTCAGAAGATATTAATTTTTACTGTCTAAAAACTGATATTTATCAAAAATAAAATTCTTCCCTTAGCAAAATGGACGATATACGTGTGTTCTACGTAAGACTACTACGTCTAATAAACTAGTTTCAAGTAATGCAAAAAAGTTAATTTGCACTTGAGCTTTGATTTTGTCGAACCTAAATCTTTTTTTGGGAATAATTTAATCACTTAAACACATTCTCATATATTACGCCAAAGCTCCAGGCCTAAAACTGCTTTAGAACTAAAGGCCTTAAATGTACAATCTTTAGTGTCATTAAAAAAGTATTCTCTTAACAATCAAAAATAAAGACCTCTTGATAACGGCAATCATTAAAATAGTGCCTTGAATGGTTTTCATTTTCAAAGTCAGGAGAATATTACGCTCGTAAAACGTTGAAAGCTCAAAAGCTCATAAAATCCCCAAGGATGGAAATAACGAGAAAGTATAACGACACACACGAAAAAAAAATTTTCTTTCCATGGGAAAAATTTTTGCAAGCGCTATTTGCACAAAAATAATATTTTCATTCTAAGCGTGTAAGTTGATATGTGTGCGTGTATTACGGTATTATCGATACGAGATAATATTTTTTAACTCGAACTTTTAGCAGGTTCTCTCTAAATCGGGGAATGAGAATATTATGAGAAAAGAAAATCCTCAAATATTATTTTCAAATTTTCGGTCTCATCATCCCAAGTGAAGTAATAGAAAACTGACATGGTCCTCCAAGCAATAATAACTCGTAATAAATCGATGATGATAAATTCTGCGAATCAGCTTCAAGATTAATCTAACTTAACGATATAAGATAGGTCTATATAAGGGATGATCGTAAAACAATAAGACTCCCATTAAATTAAAAACTATGGATATTCCGTCCAATAATTATCCTTGCTATTTCTAACTTCAAAAGTATTTTCAGTCTTTATCTGCCACACTGTGAATTTCCTGTTGGAGAAACATTTCCCAAGACATCAAATTTGTACGACTATGATTCCAAAACGCAGGACTCTTCTGTATTGTTCTTGCTATCATTACCTTACTTTTTCTCTACTACTAGTATTCTTCTTCCACAGATTGCCTATGGTTCTTTCGGCGATGCGTGAAAACAGACAATTTGAAAGTTGTCTACGCCTAATTTTTTATTATTACCATATGATATACATAGGCACAATACCAATACTCGATGTAATTATAGGCAACAATTACAAAGTTTAAATTAAATTTAAATTCAATTTTTCTTTCTTGATAAAATGCAAACGTTATTTTTAGCAAGATGGTAAATAATTATGTGAAGAAATCATATACTCTTGCATTTCACAGTTGAAAATTTTATTCTCCAAAATTATACTTATTGGTGCCCAGGTAATAGTATACTCAGTGGGATCTTACAATAATGGGGACTTTTTCTCATGACCACCACCTCCATTATGGAGCATGAAATTATTTTCGTGGAAATGAACCCATTTGAGATATTAAGAAAAAGCACCTCTAGTGACAGCTGAGCTCAGAATTGACAGTAATCAGTCTGTCTACAGCTTCTTTACCCATTATACTTCTCACTTAAGGACATCCAGGCAATAACCAAAGGGCTATAGGGTAGAGGAGGAATGGAAAAGATTTAAAAATTGGGAAGCAGGAGATGGGGAGAAAATGGAGGAAGATACAATATCAGGGGTTCAAACGCAATTCTTATCTAGGTGCCCTCAAATCAATGCAAGAACTCAAATACAAAAAAGTTTGTGAGAAAAATGAACTTTTTCAAAATAACTCCATAATGCTTGGCTGTATATGCTTTTTTATGATAAAATCCAATGTGAATTGTTGTAAATTATCATAAAGATGTTTTCCACCATTTTTTCTGCAAATGCTGCCCATCCCTCTATAGGATCCTTCCTCTAAAAGTCAATCCTACTTCCCCAATGTTGATCATCGTACGAACATTGTATTATTTCATTTATTGCATGATATACAGTTATCTCTACTTCTGTGAAATTTCTATTTCTGTCATTCAAAAAATGCCATGACATCAAGTATCAAATTTATTAAATTTAGAAGGTAAAATTCATCCTTTTCTAGTCTTGTTACCAACAATTCTGGTAAAATATGAGTATCACGAAATAATTTTTGAAAATAAGTGGCTCTCTAAACAATGCTTTGCAACTTCGTAGTTCTACCATGAAGCTACCTCTTGGGAGCCTGATGCCCAGAATTGCATAAATAAAACATACAAAATTGTCCATTATATAAAACTGATGGAAAAACAATATTATATTCCACAACGTTACAAAAACAACATTCTTTTGAGTACTCACCTATTCATTTTCATTTCATCAAGAGCCTAGCGCTGTATTACATGTCATGAATTTAAAAGTTAATAAAAATTGGAAAAGATTTAGTTCACATGAAGGAACCATGAGCAACACTAGCAATGAGATATGAATCAATAGTCTTTTAAAAAAAAATTCTGTTGATTAATTGGTAAAATCCACAAGTGAAAACCCTAACGATAGCAAAGTTGGTAGTGAGTAAGGGTTCACCTTAACTCTCGACTCTCTCAAAATAATAATATTTTGTACGTTGCAACATGAAAATGAATATTATTTAACACCCCGGTTTTTCAGATGATTGGAAGATTCAGATGGAAAAATTGACCAACAAGATTTGAACTTCAAGGTGTATCAGGCAACTATTCCTTCACTCCCAGCAACAAAAAGCAGTGGAAGTATGCTCATCAAGTTTTTACAGTAAAAAAATACCACATATACAGCATTTTTACAATAACATGATTAGAAGTGTGGTATGCAAGAGGTGTGGTCATGAGGATATCATGATTTTCTTGAGGAGACATAATTTTGGTAAGAATTCATCACTGGGTTGGTGAGAAATAAAAATATCAAAACTCAGCTTATCAACGGATATTAATGACAATTACAGAATTACACAACCATGCTATTTTCACTGCCGTTAGCAAACTAGTACCAATTCCAGTGGCTGTTTTTCATTTGGATTGCAAATATGAGGGTACTTTGAAAGGTTTTCACAATCACCACCAGATGTCAGCACTAGTGCAACAAGTTTCCCACATAGTAATAAGTAATCCTTTATGAGTAAACATAACGCTTCAGTGCTCTGGGAAGAGATCTGTGGTGTGGTAGTCTCACTGTTGTTGTTCCCGACTAGTCATTTGTGTTGATGGAAAAAATTGAGATTCAAGCAGTGATTAAGTACTTTGTAAAAAATGGTATGAAAGCAAAGGAAATTCATGCAGACTTTCAGAACACTCTTGGGGACTCTGCTCCTCCATATGCAACAGTTGCCAAACAGTTTGGTTGGGACAACTTAGGTGATGATCTGTGTAGTGATCCACTAAAATGTGCCACTACCCCAGAAATTATTGCAGAAGTGCATAAAATGGTCATGGAGGATAGCTGACTGAAAGTGTGAAAAATCACCAAAGCTGTAGAGATATCACCTGAATCATATTTTAACAGTGGAATTGAATATTTTCTCATATTAATAATATATAATATGCTAAATAGGTTCCATGACTCTTGATGATAGGATTACAAATGCATCAGAATGGAAATTTCCCAACAAAGTTTGACCCATTTTAAGAGCAACCTACACGACTTTCTGCACAGGTTTGGGACCAAAGATGAAACTTGGGCCCACTACTGTACCCCAGAGACACAACAAAAGTCAATGCAGTGGAAGCAGGTTGATTCACCACCACCAAAGAAAGCAAGGTGATGATGGTGGAGAGGTAATGCCTCCAGTTTTCTGGGATTTGAAAGGGATTCTGCTGAAAGATTGTCTTCCCACTGGTCAGAAAATTACTGGGCATTACTACCCTAACCGCTAGGATCAGCTACAGCAAACGATACACAAAAAAAACCAGGTTTGACAAGGAAGAAAGCCATCTTTCATCAAAACAGAGCACGCCCACACATATGTCATTGCCATAGGAAAAATAGGTGAACTAAGATAAGAATTGTTGCCACACCTGCCTTATTGGGCTCCATCAAATTTCCATCTCTTCCCCAAGTTCATATTTTTCCTCAGAGGATGGAGAATCTCTTCAAACAAAAAACTAACAGCTTTAGTAGATGGGCCTGAAGGAACCTAATTTTCAAGATTGGTACCCTGGTACTTCAGCATGTAAGATTGCATAAAGACTCCTAATATTTCACTCCATTAATTTGACTTTCAATCAAGAAATAACATCCACCAGACCACTGTTCAGCACTGTTGTTTTGATTGCTATCACAAGACAGAAAACACCAGTGATAAGAATAGTACTGCCACACCAAGCAAGCTCAACTGTAAAAATAAATTACCATTCAAGAAGCCTCTGCAACTCTTCACATAGGGAATGTTCCCAAATCAAATTCTACCTACTTTCATCTCCCTCGGGTAAATGATATATTCATTGCATGTGTCTCGATTCTATGCCTAACTTTTTCCAGAGACATCAAGGTTCTCTTAAGAGGAAACCCTCAATGTTCTTCAACTGTGCGGATTTTGTTGTTGAAAGTTGTGAAAATATATCATCAGACCAGTTGCTCCAAAATTTACTTACAAAACAGTCTGTATATCCCTAAATTATATAAGATAATAAAAATATTAGTGGTGCTCACTCTATGACCATGGCAGGCATTGAAAAAACATCAAAATGTGGTACAGTAGCCATCAGTTGGCATTTGAACTGAGGAAATTTTTAGCAGAAAAATGTGTCAGCCACAGTGAAAGACAAACTTGTATGTACTTGCAAATAGTACACAACAACGGCCAACCTGTTAAATCACTCATCTCCTTATCTCTTAATTGTTACCTTCTTGATTAAAAAATCTTAGTCACCTATTTACAAAGAATTATCATCGGAAGTACAGTAATTTTAAAAAAGCCAAGTCACAATTTGACATAATGAAAAGAGAAACTTTATAATTCCACATAGATTATATAGATCTATGTGGACAGATAGATCTATGGATACATAGATCTATGTGGAATTATAAAGATTCTCTTTTCATTATGTTAAGTCGATTCCATGAAGTCACGCCCGAGACAACGAATTATCACAATTTGACTTTTCATTTACTACAATTCCTTTTCCTCTCTAGAAATATTTAATCAAGGTATACTTCTTTAAATTTCATTTATAAATTTTCTTTTTACAGTATTAATTTCCATATTTCTTAAGAAAAATTGCCAAGCTTTGCTTTTTATGTACAGAATATTCACAGGTTCACAAAATGATTATAATTGATTCCTGAAAATTGAAATTTGAGAGGCATGAAAAATTGCATATGTAAAGGGGAAATAATATTGCAAATGTTATATCTTTGCCCACATTTTTGGACAATATTAATTAATCAATGGAAATTTCTGAAAAGAATCTTTCATCATATTCTAAACTAATGGCTGAACAACCCACTCGAAACATTAATTTTGACTAACAAATCATCCTGTATGAAATTTAAACCAAATATAATCTTCTAAGAACTTGTTAACAAAATACATGGAAAAATTAAAAGGTGGAAATAATAAGAATGAATCTATTTATTTACTAAATTTACTTTATTGAAAGACACAGCATTATTGCCAGAAGCTGGCCAAAAATACCAATGGATACTCACTTGATAATGTATGTACCACTATCCATGGACTGTGAAAATATTAACTCACCTTGAGCCCATACATTCACTTCCAAAGTAAAACAAGTAACAAAATTAATTACCTATTCCCATGACACTTTTGAAGGGGTAATTCAGTAAATATTGAATATATCTATATTTATTCACTTTAGAATGGTTCACTTACTTTAAGACCAATTCTTTCAGATTAATTAAATCTTCTCACATGGATGGAAACAACATTATTATTTCCTCCATAACCTACTCAGCACATATATTAGTTCAATCAAATTAAAATGCTACTTTGGAAACAGAAATAATGGCTAATAATTTTTTTTAATAAAATAGGGTAAAAACTTACAACGAAATTCCTTCAAATTAATAAATAATGGTAGTAATATAGGTAGAATTGTAAATGAAAGTTCGAATACGCATCTATTTACAGACTTTAAATTTTTTAAAAGCAGACTTTCCTCTCTATTGCGCTTACAATTCTTTCCTAAATTCATATTTGCCTGTCCAGCTTTACTAAAAATCGAAACACCCATGAGATAGCCAAAGTTTTACAGTCAAATCTAGACGGGATAAACCTTAATCTAACATAAAAGCATTAAGTCAGGTCTTCATTAAAACGCTAAATATTAACAATGAAAATTTACACGTTTTGTGAATCGTCATTAATGTGAATAGAACTAGGGATAGACTTTTGCATAAAAATGGTAACCACAATATTTTAATGAAGCACACTAAGGCCTAAATTTTTTTTAAACTGTTCAGAAACAGAGGAATGAAGCATTAGGCAATCATATGAACTGACATTTATTGCCTAAAAAAAAACAAAGAGGAAGGTTCCGAAATATTAGAGAGCTATTTACATAAATGTGCAGGATTTTGGCTACAGTTTGGGAACAAAATGCTTACTTTTCTTGAGAAAAATGTTCCTTTTCTCCATAGCCTGCAACTAAAGGAATGCATGTTTGTCTCCACAAATATTCCACTTCCCTGACTACATTTTACCACCAACCATGAATAGCATACATATATATATCAATATGAGGGCAATCATCTTTTCTGTATCAAAAGGTAACTGGCAGTATGATTAATGACAGGTTTTGCAGAAGAAAACCCTTTTTAGAGTTTTGCATTTAGCTGATGAGCTTACTCCCTCAATTCATGCTTCCTCAGACTTCTTTAACAAGTTTTAGCACAAAATACAACATGAGAACTTGGGGAGCATTCAGCTAAAACGTGGTCTGAAACCATAAGCTTAGCTATTATTGCCAACTTAGAGAGCCAATATTTCATAACAATGGTGATGGAAATTATTTTCACATCTGAACAAAAATTTTACTTTCCATTTCCTTTTTATGCAAACTATTTTGAATGACTGCAGACAATTATCTCAACAATATAACTGGCTTACTGATGCTTTTTAGAGTTGTGAACTCGTACACAAGATAAGATTTTGATGTATTTTGTATTTTGCAATAACAGCCACAACATTCCCTTATGCCACAGGCATGGTCTTCAGTCTCTCAAATGCTGCCTTCTCAAGGCTTTCCCGATGATTGGGATGGGCAACTTTAATCAATTCATATGCCCTCTGTCGCAAAGTCTTCCCAAACAAGTGAGCAATGCCATGTTCCGTTACCACATAGTGGACATGTGCTCTTGTTGTAACCACACCAGCGCCTACAAAAAACAAGGTTCATGATTATGGGTTTATTAAGATGAATGCAAAACAATAGCTGCGGTGTTATCCACAAGAGCACTTGCCTTGTTTGATGAATGGAGAGATCTTACTCTCCCCTTTGTTAGTCACTGAAGGGAGGGCAATAATGGGTTTCCCTTTGCCATCCAGACCTTCTGCAGCTCCACGAATAAAATCTACTTGACCACCAAATCCTGAAATAGGGGAAAAACAATATGGAATACAACAAGGAATGAAGTAACACCAGCAACCTAAAAGAACAATGAGTATATACTCAAATGGAAATGAATTCAACCATATACACATTAGGGCAGACTAAAATTTGTTTGCATTTCAAACCAAACAAAATCTCTTCAGTCAGAGGAGAAAGTTGTTCTTTTGGAACACAGACCTACTTTGAAGGGTAACCTCATGCTTCTAAATTACTGTGATAAATTTTCCTTCCAGCTTTCCCAATATGCAAGTATGGCAGGCAGTATGATAGTCACACATGGATAAGGATGGATTCGTGTATAAGGGAAGTACACTGACAAACGACACACATTCCTTACTGACTTTCAGCAATTGATCAGGATTTTGATCATTACGCATGATAAATTTAGGAATATATTCAACTGATTCAGGCAAGATGTGGTGGAAGTTTGTCATTATGAGAAAAACAAATTTAGGACTTGAGAAATTGATGGCATGTTTTCTTAAGTTCAATCTCATCTTAAACCCAGCAATATCTAAGACTATTCTAAACGTTATTCCCAATTTTGAAGAAGAGAGAAGAAGGTGTAATACTCTAAAATCATAAGAGATAATACAGCACTCCATGAACAACACCCTCCTGGTGAATGAAAAAGTGCTCCTCTTCCATTGTTCATTATTCTCCATCCCCCTTAAAAGAGATAATGCCAAAACAGTTATGAAACATTTACGAACAATGCAGAACAGCAGGGACTTCGCTGGATGAGTGTGCTCCCTGCCCCTCATACATCCCTCAGTGCTGCAGAAGAGGGGGAGGACTGAACAAATGATAATGGGTTGGAGCACATTCCTATTGCATATTACCTTTAGTCCTTTCCATTTCCTTTAGGCCATTTTATAACCAACTGAAAACCTTCCCATCCCTACCCCTATGTGCAAAATGCACTATGTCATGGAATATTTAGTAGAGGAAAATGTAGCAACACAACAAAACCTAGGGTGTATTGATATATTATTAAGTGGATTTAACAAATATTTTCATTATCCCCATATATATTATTCATTTGGAATGTGCTAAATAATTGAAATCTGCAGATGTGTAACATGGCCGTAAAATGTCTGTATTTTTTAGAGAATTCACTATCTTCTTCAAAAACCATGGGATTTGCTAGAAAAAGATATATTACGAAGTTTATTCAGAGGGAAAAGACAGCCTACATGAATAGAAGATCGCATGGAAGCATGTGGAAAGTATTAGCCACCTATTGTAAACAAGGCATCTATTAAACATGTAATATTTAGATGAATATGAAATATTTGCTTAACATGGCACTGTTCATATATAATTACATCATAGTACTGGAAAACTGATGCAGTTGAGAAACATTGTTTTCACAAGTTTTAAAGAAACTGGTTATTCTTTCAGCAGTCTCCAGCCTAAGTCATAGAAGGTTGCACAAGTTTAAACGTGAGTTATTGAAATACAAGGAACCATTTGTAACACAGACCAAACTAATTTAGACTCTTGCATAATCCAAAAAGAACCTGGCCAAGTATTTCTGGGTATTTTTTTTAAGGATCGCAATATCACAGCACAATGCTCATTATTGTGATTTAACTAGCCTGTATGAAGAAAACAATTCATGTGTTCATCAACGTACAGCACTTTCAGAGATGATTTGTAAACAAATTAAAGCCTATTATCTTCCCATGTGCTTTTGTGGCTCTTTGCGCATATATTTATTGATTTCAGGTTATTCTGGCAGAAAAGCTATAGTGTAATCCTGGCATAATGAGTATTACATATAAGAGATTCTCAATACCACAAGTAATGAACAAAGTACAGTTTACTGCTCTTTGAATTACATGTTAAGTAAATCAGTATGGCATTGGAATGAAAATCAAAATAATTAAAACGCATCAATATTTTATGATCAGGTGACTATATTTTCCACCACCTAAACCTGCCCATTCCAATGCTCATGGCTCAATTCACTTTCCAAGTCCATTTCAGTCTGACCACTGCAACATCACAACTCATAAGTGGATTTGATTAATATTCAGAACATCACAGCATCTGCCTTTTTCAACTGAGATCATAAGGAAAGATCAGTAGCAGGATAAGGCACTAAACACTGGATGTCTTAGCAGCATAACTAACCCTCTAATTAAGTTGGATGCAGAGTACAACTCTGTCCAAAAAATACGTGAACTGAGGCCATAAAAACTTTATTTTGCAAAATTTAGTCTAAATCAATTTAGTCTAAATCGATTTTGTCCCCTTCAAAGTAATCTCCATTCGTTGCTATGCATTTATTCCATCTTCTTTTTCACTGTTTAAAGCATCATCGGTAGTCCTTAGCAGTTAGATTTTTGAGTTTTCCCATTGTTTCTTCCTTTATTGTGTCCACATCTTCCCAGTGATGTCCCCTCATCATATTTTTTTTGCATTTTGGGAATAGGAAAAATTTGCAGAAGGCGAGATCTGGCAAATAAGGATGATGATCAAGGACATTGATTGAATTTTTTGCCAGAAACTGACAAACGATCAATGCTGAAAGTGCAGATGCATTGTCATGGTGAAGGATCCATCCATCATGTTCAGTGAAAATAGTGCACACTCCTGATTTTTCCAAATTCAGTTCATCAGCTATCATTCAGACAGTTTTTCAACAGTCGGTAAGGACAAGAGACCGCACAGAAATCCAACTCCATTACTTGTTGCTTATTACAGTTCAGAAGGCAAATATATTTGCCAAAAGAGTGCCCAGTGAAATCCTGAGCACTGATAGTGACTCTCTTGAACCATTCAAGGAAAATTCATAAGCTCTGATTACTTGCACAATTTACAGTTATCTCAGAACTATAGTGAAAATTAAGGAGGCTTGTAGTTGGGAGCTTTTCCAGAAAAAAAGGCAAGCTTCACAAAGTGAATCCAATGTTCCAGTATCAAAAATTAGTCAAGAAAGGATCTCTAAATTTCTTTGTGCTCTTGCGGATATGTGGATGGTAGCCACAAATTGAGGTGACGTATGACAATTTTGAAATCTCCTATAAAATATATCTAGAAAAATGTTTACACGAGAAGGAGAGGTTCACTGTGCTAGGTTAAGTAGCATGAGGAAATATGAAGGGGGTGAAGTTAAACAAGTGGGAAGACTGAAAATGAGGTGTATATAGCACACATAGATAAGAACATTTTCTCCTTTCACATATGGAAACGTGAATGGATGTTATGATTAAAAAATTATGGCCAGGTATCAAAATTTAAAGTTACAAAATAAACTCACCAGAATACATTCTTGTTCCAATTGAATCTGAACAGACTTGGCCAGTGAGATCGACCTCAATGCATGAGTTTATGGCTGTCATGCGTGGGTTCTGGGAAATAACATGAGTATTGTTGACATAGTCTATTTCCAGCATTTCTGAAAAAAAATTAAATTAATAGCATACTAAATTTTAACCTACTGTAAAAAATAATGGTTTTTTTTAAAAGGATGAAAATATGTTATGTACCATATTTTGGCAGAACATGGGCAACCTGAAACTTTCATATGAAAGTAGCGGATCATTCATAAAACTCAATTCAAAGTGATCATTACATTGCAATGATTTAAGAGTGTAAAAATCATTGGCCTTGACCGGAATTCAAACCCAGATCTCTCAATGCCCGGCCGAGTGCTTTAGCCTATTAAGCTACCGATGCATCCTCTCACACTCTGAAATTTAAAGGAACAAGATGGAAATACCATACATACAATGTCACAGGTTTTGTAGCAGTGGGTGATGCAAATCCAGGGCAAGGCAAATGATTTTTACACTGAAATTGTGACTCCAATAAAAGTTACTGTCCCGGTATCTCCCGCAGTTTCTTGGAAAAGGTGATCAATTCATTAGAAAAGCTGCCTTTGTTATCTTAATGGGAAAAATGAAGTCTTTAAAACATTATTTTTTCCAAAAGTTATGCTTCAAAAAATTTAATAAGAAAACCATTTTTCATTATTCATAGTTGATATTCTTGATGTTCATTTGACCTTTTTGTTAGAAGTTGAGCTACAGCTAATCTGAATATATTGAAATGACACTTTGCCATAAGTATGTTTCCAGGAATGAAAACAAAACCACCATCAAACCATTACCAAGAACACTGCGGACTATGAAAAACCTTCATGCACCAGGAAACAAAATACAGTGAAAGTCTATGCTACTGTCTTCATACATTAGATCATGTTTGTATAGTGAAAATTCAGCACAAGAGTTTCCAAATAAACTTTTGAGCTAAATTAGCCACTGATACTCTTGTTGCACAATTGTTTCTTGAGGAATGTCCTAAACTAAAGACTTCCACTTTCCAAATAAATCATATATTTTTAATAAGCATTGTGAGTGAAAAATAAACAATACTATCCATACAACAGCTAAGCAACAAATGCAGTTTCTTGCTTGGGTAATATTAAATGGTGCATGGTCCAGTGGAATTACCATAGTAACACAATTTTTTCAAGTGATTGAAGAAAACTTTTCTAATACACAAAACATAGCTCTAATGCATATTTACTTTATATGTTAATCATTAGCATAGATAATAGGTTAAAAGTGGGAACTTGGATTCATGAAAGCAGTAGAAATATAGGTTTTGCCAGGTTTGTGATTAAAAAATGCTATTCTATAACATTCAGCCAGAAAAGGAGTCCACAGCATTATGAATATAGACTAAGCAATTATCCTATGACCTGATTGACAAATATAAAAGACCTCAGAGTTATATTTGACTCACAGTTAACATTCAATCAACATTATAGCTATGTTCAATCTAAAGCATACAAATCGCTTGGATTTATCTTCCAATAATGCAAAAATTTTAAACATATAGAGCCATTTAAGGTTCTGTTCATCTCAATAGTTAGGTCACTCTGTGAATACTGCTCTACGTCACCTTACTACAAACTCCATATTAATACAGTCGAATATGTTCAAAGAAAATCATGTGCAAAATTTCATTCAAATTCAATCTTCACAAATCACATCTTCACAATTTATAGTTATCATGAAATGTTACCTCTACTATATCTTCCCTCCTTTCATAAAAACAGAAAAATTAATAACATAACTTTTCTTTATAAATTATTACAATAACTAGATTGATTCCTTAGAATCAAAATTGATTCCTTCCTAAGGGCAATATCTTTCCAAGTACCTTCACAAAACACAAGGTATGAAGCACTCTTTGAAGCTAGATATTATGCACAGAACTACACTACTACTTGCCTATAATCCAGATTATGAGAGATGCCAACAGTTGTGACCATATTGACCTACTTTCTATCTCACCAGAATCCATTAAAAAAATGTTATTAAAAATACTTGAAGAATTTTAGAATGCTAACTATTGCTACGTGGATATCTGTGCATGCCAATAAGTTGTTTCTAATGCCCATTGGGAAAATTTTCTTAATTGATGCTACAAGGTATCGGTAACTAATAGTAGCAGTTATCATCTTGTACCATCATCTGGCCTGTAACAAATACTATATTCCTAATATTCTCTTCCTTTTTTTAATTTGGAATATCATTTAATATTGATATTTTGTCTATATTAATTAGCCAAAACCAGGTAGTTTGTGTACCTGTATACCATTTGAAAATTTCTTTCATGTATTGCAAATCAAAATTCTTCTTTAATTTTAAATTACATTTTAACTCTCAATAATGAGTATGTAACTTTATGTAATTTGTACCCTTTTGTAAATGTTTTTTTTATAATTGTGGAACCAATACATGTTTTTGCCTTTCTTTGCATAAAAGGGTTATTTCCATAAATAAATAAATGAATAAATAAATTTGTTTAGTGAGAGTAGAGTTCACCTCATACTAAGTCTGACACGAACATTCATGCATCAGGTAAGTGGATTCATTCAATTCCCCAAAAGGTTGTGTTTTCACAGGAAGATCTGATACTGGAAAAATTTGTTTCGCAGTTTTGGGGAAGCTGAGGATGCCCAGATGCATCCCAAGGAATCGAACCCAGGCCCATTTGGTCAGGAGCCCAGGGTCCTGACCCACTGGACAAACACAACCCTTTATAGAACTTAGCACAGTACTAAAAAACTAATCTCATAAAACGGCTATTAAACTTCATTATTTTGACAAAACCAAATAAAACCATAACAAAATACCTAATAAAACAAACTTATCCAATAAACATTACATGCTTTTAAACATATGTTTTTCCAACCATGATAAGTGTTAAAAGAATCAAAATTTTAATCACAACAGCAGGACTTAAAATGTGTTCCAAAAAATGCCATTTGGTTAAGTATTACTACAAAGACTGAAATTCTATCTAGAAATTTGAGAAACATTTATCACCTCACTAAGCTACCATAATTGACAAAGATATCAAAAATAACTTACCGATAAATGGATTATCATCCACAAAGTCATAAAGCCTCTGAGACCCAATTAGAAAGCTTCCTACGATGCGTCCTTTATGAGCTTTCTTGAACCTATTTGTGACGGCTCCTAAACTCACCAATTCAACAATTCCATCAGCAAACATTTCTGAGTGAATACCCAGATCTTTATGGTTTTTCAATGCACCAAGAACAGCATCAGGAATGTTGCCAATACCTAAAAAAGTGTAAATGACACAATGTTACACATTTTAGAAAAAAATTTAATATATAGTTTATTGCTCAAAATTCTAATTACCTATATAATGTTTAGCAAATGATATTGCAAAGCATACTTTGTCACAAGAACCAGTTATTAGATTTTGTAAATAACCCATTCTCTCTACAGGCTTTTTTTCTAAGCACTTTGCCAATAAATTACAACAAAAATATGCAGATGTAATCAAACATTCTTGACCATACTCAAATCATCCAACTTCTTCAACATACCAGAGTCAAACAAAAATTGATGTCCACTTAAATTGTAACATTTAAGATCATCATGCTTACTCTTTTTAGCCTTCTATAAGTTTTCGTTTCACGGCCAAGTCAAAGGATAATTAAAAAAAGTTGCTCTGACATTCTTTAGTTTTAAGAGACATGAAGTGTTATTTTTATCTTTTTACTACATTCCCAAGTGTATTGAAAGTGTATATGGGAATGTATTGATTACATTTAGATGAAAATTTTAATCAAAATCATTTTTAGAGTAACTAAATAAATGCTTGGATTGTTTCTCTCCATGATAGATATATTAGTACTCGATCAAAGAACACCAATTCAACAGAATTAAAACTCAAGTGCCACAAATGATTCCTATTACATTATAGTATTTTTTAAAGTGATGCAAGATTTTTTGGCCCAATTAACCCTAGAACGGGAACGCTAGGTGAAAAAACACCCCAGACCAGTTCAAATCTCGCGGCAAAAAGAAATGGCTTACGTTTACGACCCCCTTCTTCTTGGTCATTTTTTCCCGGAGCCTTCAAACTTTTAGCCAAAACTATTTAGCTCCCTTGATCTTTGATCAAAAGACAAAAAAAATGGCCCTTGAAAATTGGGGGTGTTTTATCACCCCACAATCCTTGAATAGGTAAAAATAATAGGAATACCTTTCTAGGGCTAAGGCCAGTGGTTTTGTGGTTTAATAAGAATTTTCAAATATTTGAAGTCCTAATCTGGTGCTTCATCAGCATTATTTGAAGAAAATCAAATTTTACCACATTGCGAACAAGTCACCTATCTATCCACAACTAATTCTTATCCTCGGTAATACAGTCATTAATACACATATATAACTTTGTTAAAACATACTTCCATAATAAGTAAATTGACACACCAAACACACTGCATAAGTACTAATGTATGATGTATTCATTATGATTACTTCCTTGGACTCATTTCTTAGATAAGCTCTCCTTCATCTTCCCTCCTTGATTTCCTACCTGACCCCATCAATGGAGTTAATATAACTATTATGACAAGAGTTTTGCATGTTACATATTAATGCAGCAGCAACATGAATCAGGTGGCCAGAATTTATTCTCATGAAGAAAATGCCATTTCTACACCAACATGATGACTAATTTTCTCAAAAGGTACATTTGAAATGGCTTATGTGGCTAACTGATTTAAAACTTTCAGGGAACACTTCTCGAGTCCTTCCATTTACTTTTTAAAGAAAAATGCTAGGGAAATCTTTTTACATAAAAATACTGAATAATCCATTTAAATCGATTGGAGGTACTGGATCAGATAAAAGAAGCTTACTGAAATTTCTTCTCCATGCTGATTGATGGCTTACCCATTTGTAAAGTGGCTCCATCATCCACCAAGTTTTCAGCAATTAGTTGTCCAATCTTGGATTCCACATCTGATGGAGGCTTTCCACCATGAGAAGGAAGAGGAACATCTACCCGTACAGCAGCATCAAAGTGAGATGAATGGATGATGGCGTCCCCAAATGTGCGAGGCATTTTCTCATTCACCAACGCTATAATGGAAGACATACTTCCTCTCAAGATTCATGCAGACATAGAAAACCACAAATCAACAAGCTTCATATGGTCTCACAGATTAGTTAATTCCATGCCAAGGAAATACAAACATTTATACTCATCTTCTTTGCTAGTTTGAAGAAATTCCATCAATCAATGACATAGATCCAGTTTGCAAGAGATAACAAACTATGTACGGCAGCATACATTTACTACAGAACATATTAGTAACTACTTCAGCAAAAATGCCCCTGCATAGTTCTGTAATTTCCTTGATTGAGGTTCTACCTTAGTTGTCAAAGAATATTTATTTTCACAAAATATTCAATTCATTAACTTTTAAAATATAAAATATCAGCAAATCAGAAAGTCAATTATTAATATATGCTAACCCATCATGGAAGAGATCAATGCATAAAAATGTCTATGCAAGCAATATCTACAGATATACCAGGTGTACAAGTCTGAAATGCACATGTCAGACAACAGATGGTGCATCAATTCAGTTTGTGGTACAAATATTTTGTTATGCCATCAACAAGTACCATATGCGCACAAGTCATAAATTTAAAAAGTGTTTGCATAGTATTGTGTTACTATGTTCAATATGTCGAAATTGAATTAAACAAAGAGCATTCACTGACAGCATTATTTTTTTTGTTTTCATTTGAAGAATACTGCTGCTGAATCACACCGATTACTTCAAGAAGCTTACGGTGTACATTCTCCATTGCAAGATACATGTTTCGTTGTTCCAAAAGTTGTGGCTTTGATGTTGCAGACAAGGAACATGGAAAACTGCCAAAAAGGTACGAATATGTGAAATTTTTAGACAAAGATGATACAAAAACACAAAAAACAACTTGCAGAACAATTGAGCGGTAGAAAGGCACACTTCTCCATCTGGATCTCAAAAACACATGAGAAATTTAGCTCACACGACACAAAAGGAGGTTATTTTTGCATCATATCGTTACTGGAGATGAAAAGTGGATTTATTTTGAGAATCTCAAGCACAAAAAGCATGTGTGGATGCAGGTGCACCATCCACATCAACTGCAAGACCAAATCGCTTTGGCAGAAAGACACTATGTTTGGTGGGACCGGAATGGTGTGGTCAATCATGAGCTATTAAAACCTGGTGAAATGGTTAATACTGAAATCTACCAACAACAATTAATTGATTTGAACAAATTTACTGCGTGAAAAAAGATCAGAATACCAAAAGAGGCAACACAAGGTCATTTTTCTTAATTACAATGCTCCATCACATTTGGCAAAACTGATTCCTGAAACGTCAGAAGCAGTCAGCTGGGAAGTTCTACCCCATGCAGCTTCCCACCATATTTGACTGCATCTGATTACCACTTGGTTGCATTGATGAGTGACACTTTGTGAACAGTGCTTTGCTTCGTACAATGATGTAAAAAAATGGCTTGATGAATGGTTTGTGGCAAAAGGGAGATATTTTTATGGACAGGGCATCCACAAAACGCCCAAAAGATGAGAAAAATACTTGGCAAGCAATAGAGTATACTTTGAACAAAGTTCTTCATAACCTTCATCCAAATATATTTTTTAAACCTGCATTTCATGCTTGTACACCTGGTTCAGCTACCGATATTCACTACGAAATATTGAAAATGTTGTCTTTAATAATCGTAGCATTGAACAAAACCCTAATGGATTGGAAAAAAGCTATCAAAAAGAAACATCTCACCAACGATTTTCTTGGAATTCCTCAAGGCTGCCCGCACACAGTCAACACTTGTTCCAAGACTGCAATATCCATGCTTGTCAGGCGGGGACACCTAAAATAATTCAAATAGGATTAAATAAAAGGAAGATTAATTAATTATTTTACCCCTAAAAATCCACCATTTAATTAATTATTCATGGATACCATGCTGGAAAAAGTAAACATCAAAATAAAAATCTATAGGAAAAAGGAAATGAAACAACCTCAACGAAATATGACCCACTACATACTCTGTTCATCTTTATTCAAATAATGCTAAAACATGAATCATCGCAGACTGAAATTATTCACTGCTTTATAATTTTGTAAATGTGAGTCCTTATTATTAGTGTGAAATAATCAATGTAATGTTCCACAGTGATTTATTCCATAGAAGGAGTTTAAATGCCTTGTAACACCATCACGTAGAATCAGGGTGCACTCTACCCACTACCCCTCCCCAAATTTTCAGTAATGTGGCATCTTGCTTAATGAGCATAATACGTTCCAGGATAATGCAACCATTTCAGAGAGTAAAAATCATTCGCCTTGACCGGGATGATTGATTGCGAATGATTTTTACTCTCTGAAATGGTTGCATTATAATGCACACATAGCGGGTGACTCCGTTAAAGTCACTGTTACAGTTTCTTGAAACGTTCCAGGATGTTACTCATTATGCCAATATCACTCATTAAAAGAAACAATATTTCCTTCCCATTTAAATAAATTTAAAGTATGATAATGTGTTCCATGCAAAAAAATATGTTAGGCATAAGGTTTATTCAAAGAATATTATATATACATAGTTTAGGATTACGAATCACCTTCATCTAGCCTGCTTTTGTGGAATGCACTAATCTGGAATGCAAATTCGACTTTCAGAAATGCATTTAGCCTGCTCTTCTGGAACGAACACTATTGAAGGATTGTGGAGTTTCTGAATGGTAAACAAGCGTTTTCAAATTTTCAAATTGCTGCATGCACTTAAGTATATTGAATCACACATGGCTTCCCGCAAGTACTTCTTCAGCCATTGATGATCATGGCATCTTGTTAGCAAGGTCAGCAAAAATCACTTCCACCTTATCACAAATGATATTTTCATTAAAAGTGTCGCATTGTAATTACATTTATCCATCAAACTTATAATTTATCCATCTAGAAGCAACCTTCCAACATCAATGATTTTTATTTCCAATATATTCATATTATTATTATTATTATTATTATGGTTACTTTGATATACGAGGGGTATTCTTAAAGTAAGTACCGTTTGCTTATATTTAAATATTGGCGCTTCAGAACACAGTTTTGCTCCTGCAGCACCATCTACTGATTCATTGAGAAGCTATAGCAGCATTTGTTTTGTTTCAGAAGTCGTTTGCTTGTCCGTGCATGCAAACAACAATGTCCGCGACAATCGTTGATCCCGCCAGCTGTGAAGTGCATTCTGTCATACGATTCTTGTATGCAAAAGGATTGTCGGCTGCTGAAATTCATCGGGAATTATGCCTAGTTTATAAATCTACAGTTATGAGTGAAGGAAAGGTTAGACAATGGTGTTGTGATTTTAAAAATGGACGAACAAATGTCCATGACGAAGAGCGAAGTGGTAGGCCCAGTATTCTGACCGATGAAATAGTTTCGCAAGTGGAACAAAAACTGCGACGTGATCGTCGATTGACAATTAATGGCCTGGCTGAACAATTTCCTCAACTTGGACGCACTACTGTCTACAATATTGTTACGGAAAACCTCGGATACCACACATTGCGTGCAAGGTGGGTACCGAAAACGCTCACCGACCACCACAAAGAGCAAAGAATGTCCAGGGGACGAGAGTTTTTGGGTTGTTGGGAACTCTTTAAACCACCTGTACAGTCCTGACCTTACACCCAGCGACTACTTCCTCTTCTTGCACTTGAAACAGTGGTTCGGTGGACAATGTTTCGAAACCGAAGAGGAACTCAAGAATGGCGTTGTCGATTGGTTCAACCCTCAGGCGGTGAGTTTCTATGCAGAGGGGTTAAAGAAGCTGGTGCAGCGGTACGAAAAATGCTTAGAAGTGAACGGTGATTATGTAGATAAGTGAAGTAGATTTGTAGCTAACTAAAAGTGCCAATAAAATGTGTTTCATATGAGTATATTTTTTTCCTGTGACCAAACGGGCCTTACTTTATGAACACGCCTCGTAGATGTGAAAGAGCATGAGTAAAAATTCATACCATTTTCATAGTCACTTGTATTCAATGGTTTCTGGCTCAACTTTGTGGAAGTTCATGTTCATGAAATGAAGAACCATGTATTTTTCCACCATTCTTTATTTTGATACTGCTAGTTACAACACAGAAGCGTTGAATCAAGCAGTACCAAAATGAAGAATGGTGGACAAATACATAGCGTTCTTCATTCCATATTCATATTCACATCTTCAATGCCATTGCCCTTTCAGAGTTTAATCACTGCCAAATGGTCTTCATTAGCCCTCCTGATTACTATTGCACCTATATTGAACCCAATAATCTATTCAAGTAGTCAGCATTTTCAATTCACCCAACATCACCTGGTTGTCTTTACATGTCCTTCTTTACAAGAACTGCTATGGGATTGAATGACTTCTCTTTCGTCACCTCCTCTCTTCAAGTAAAGCTGGCCATCTAAAATATTTATACATAAATGGACCTAACTTTCATTCCATTCTTTTGTGAATAATAATTAATTTATTATGAGTGAAATGGAAAACAGGAAAACTATAAAACGAAAAATAATAAGAGGCAAATATTTAAGACAAATGATGGCAGGTATAAGAATTGCCAGGTGCAATTGCTGAGAGCTAGCACGGAATAAGGATATTAACATGGAATAAGGAAAAGAGGAGACTTGCTATCAATAGAGAAGAATACATGGCAGCTGTTAAAAATCTAAAGATTGAAAAACCAATGATGATGTATTGCGAGGCAATGGTATTGATTTCTACAAAAATAATTGTTTTTCATGTTTATAAGCTAATGAAACTTGCCTGAATCAAAGCAACATCAGGTCGAAGGATCTTGTGGTGAAATAGTTTGGGAATATCTTGAAGGAAGATTGGAACACAGTCTGATCGTCCTTCTGCTACAGCTTTCCTCACATTAGCAGCCATGAATAGTGACAAGGACCTAAATATTCCTGAAATCACAATTTTACTTCAATTACTCAACATTCTTAAGTTATTGTACAAGATAAGTGTTAAGAGTGTCTTTCAAAGATCTTTAATCACTACAAACAGAGCAAATACTTAAAATTCACAGCATTTTATCTTCAAAGTACACATTAAAGTGACATTCATTGGATTTGTATCAGGGATTTAGGACAGATTATACACAAAAATACCTTCACAGCCTCTTCTGAGAATTTTATACCAGTGAAACATCACATTAATCCAACTTTTACATTGATATTGACATGTGGTAAAGAGAAACACATTTTTTCACAATGGCAACATAAGAGTAAAGAGTTATATTATTCAGAAAAACATTTTATAGCATTTCTCTTTTTAAGATTTCTTATTTTGAGGAATTTTCTCTGGTTTTATTTCATCCCACAAATTTGCCTTTTTTTTGTTTGAAAGTCTCTTTTCATCTGTAGCCACCATGGGAGCTACAATATTAACTTCTGACCATAAAACTTTTTTAATATGATACTGTATGTGATTGAAAACGTACACATGCATACAATACTATATTAGCCAAATGGATAGTGCATTATTCCCTTAAATGATAGTAAAACCAAAGGTCATGGTCGTTGCAATCATCCCTCACTCTCTCACAGTTCCTAAACACAGTTCTTCTAAAAATACCAAACTTGACTAGCGCTAAAATATATTCACCCTCTTCCCTCTTTTACAACCAATCACCTTAAAGCAATAAGAACAGTGATACATATGGTTATTTAATCTTGCAATATCACAACTCAATATATTGTACATTGCATGATAACTCCAACCTTTTTATATGTCCTCTTTCCCTCTTACCCATTCTACTATTATAATGTGAGGGGTACCCAAAAATAACGAATTATTTTTTTTTAAACTTTGTACTTAATTATTTTACAAATAGCCTTAACAATTTCTAAGTACTTTCAATTGTGCTTAATTCATTTGTCCAAGCTGTGATTCCATTCCGGGAAACATTTTAGAAACTCATCTATTTTGAGGGCCGGTAGCTCCAGCCTTGGATTTCTTATACCGTTTCCAAATCATCAAAACATTGTCAAGGAAACAGGAAGAAATCATACAGAGTGAGGTCAAGTGAGTAAGGGGCGTGGGGCAAGAGAGTCATCTTATTTTTGGCTAAAACTGGGCAGACTGAATGGGCAGCATGAGCCTGCAAGTTGTCATGGTAGAGAAACGTATCTTTCATCTCCCACAAGTTGGGCCTTTTTTGTCGTACACTCATGTAATCTCTTCAAAACCTCTAAATAGAAAGCCTGATTAGCACTCTGACCTGGTGGGATGAGTTCGGAATACACTAGCCCTTTCACATTGAAAAAACAAATGAGTGTTTCCTTGAGGTTAGATTTCACTTGAAGAGTTTTTTTGGGCAAGGCGACGGGAACAAAGTTTGTCATCAGGTGACCTTTTCATTTTCTTCGAAACGAGAAAACCATTGGTACACTTGAGTTTTTCCCATAGCACAATCTTTGTAAGCTGTTTGTAGCATCACAACAGTTTCTGCAGAGTTTTTCCCAAGTAGGAAGCAAAATTTCACAGGGGTTGCGCTGTTCACTAAAATTCACCAGGACGAAATATGCATGAGGAGCACGTGAAACTCCTTTTACAAGATAAATTGTTGTGACTAAACATAACCTTCCCAGATGACAACAATGCATGTGGAGAACTTGGAACGATTTGCAATATGCTCACCTAGCGGAAGAAATGCTTAATACTTAAGCTCCACCAACTGCAGCATTATTCCGGTTAGTTTTGGGTACCCCCTTGTATTCTTATCTTTCCTGAGATGCCACTTAAGCATTCAAAATAAATAGTGTTGTGCAATAGTTCCCCTTTACTTTATGCATACGTTTTTTAGCATACATCAGCGACTAGCTGCATTAAGTATTATCACATCCATGAGTGGCATTTTTCCTTTGCATTGCACTTTGTTTAATGCCACACCATAACAAGAGTTTCCCAAATGTGATGTATTCCCAATGGCATGAAAATTAGGGCATTTGAGGCATTGGGCACCAAAGACTAGGTCAAAAGATGACAAAAAAATGTCTCATCCATAACTGAATCGAACTGGCATTCAATACTGATAATATATTAATTTCCCCATGGTCAATTCAATATCTGTAACCAGTTGCAACAGCTATGGTGATGCTATGGAATAAATAATGAAATATCTTAATGCTATAATAAGCATAATCTTTGCTCAGATAATGACTGATGTTAGAGCATAACAGGAAAAAAATGATAGCAATAATGTGTTTATTGGGGGAGATTGAGACCAGATTGTCTCTTCTTTCACCTAGCCCTTAGAATGGGAGACCTTGAATAAGGAAATTATTTATTATAGAAATTCCATGAAATTCCTGAAACAACAATTACTTCCAATTTCACCATCCGAGCTTTCATTTGATCTGCTTGAAGTAGTCAAATGATTGGCATATATTTATCTTTCCATTCTCTTCAACAGTGAATCAAGATCCTTTTTTTAAGAAGAAAAGGCAAGAACACACTGAAAACGTGCTAAACAAAACATGCGAATGAACTCAATCCTCTTTGATTAGCAATCCTTGTAGATGCCAGTTCCACGACTACAAACAAATGTTATGAGCAAACTGTACATGAGACAGCTATCAACTGAAGTACAAGCATTTGTGCACTTCAATATTATTTCTCTTAACTGAAAGACCTGGATCGCAGTGATGAGGAGGTAGTTATGTGAATCGAAGGGGTGAAATTCGACAAATTGAAATATGAAGTGATCGGACGAGAGGCCGAAGGGGCCGAAGACAGCTAGCGGGAGCTAAGGGGGTGGTGGGAAGGGAGGCTTATTCAACTGCGCGATCGCATCAACGAGGAGGGCAGGCAAATTCTTCACTTCCTCCCTGACTTAGGATCGTATTGGCGCATGCGCAATAGGGCAGATCGCAAAAATGTCGGTCACGCCCCCCCCTATTTTATCCCGCGAGAGGATCGCTGAGGTCGGACGGCGGCCGAGACGGCGGCTACTACACCTCCCCCTCGCCGCCGTTCGTTACGTCAATGGGTACACACCCACGCGAGGTATTTCCGACGAGGAACCCAAAATACGGGCTCGAAAAAAAATAAGCGCGGCCACCCGCGGTCGAGCCTCTCCAGACAATGAAAAAGAAGTTATTGCTTTGGGGTGACCCCTTGAGGCACGATTTGTGCACTTATAAGTAAGACGCGGTTCAGCTAACGATACTTCAAAGCAGCAATTCTTAAATTCTTAACAAGAGGTCATATTCGACGTATACAACCATCAATTGAGTACATATACTCGTATGTACACACGTTTACCGGCATAATGCATGGAGAGTTAGGAAACAAAAAATTAACAAAAAGAAATAAGCACTATGCGGAGCGCACATTATGAATAAAAATGACAACACAGGACAATAACAACAGTGACTAAGGGCCCAGGATGCAACCATGTAGATCTCCGTATTTGGTAAAAATTGGACCAGAGCATTTCCCATTCCCTCCTTGACCACATGCTGGCGCCGAGTTGAGACAGAGCAAGACCATTACAAGGCTGAACGGGAATGTTTCAAGTCCCCTAATGAGTACACAAAACTATCGTAGTTTATACATTCAACTGCTTCACTAAAGTGAAACAAATATAGTTATTTTTTTGTTTGTCCATTGCAGAACTTATGCCGTCAAGTGATTTTTAGAAGAGCTGTGATCATTACGGAGCCCCCATACGGGAAAGAATCGAAGAAATTATTAAGGAAGACTACTCTGTTAAGGAGCTATACACAAATCACTCGAGAGGTTTGGTTAGGGCGCATGAAAAAGTTATCTGTTTACGTATAGCGGGGCATTTCCATTGGATTTGTTTCCCTTTAGGTGGCTTTCACGAGTGTAAATTTCCATATAGATGGTAGAACTAATAATTTAGGGAGAAATTATAAATGGAATATTACAGGGGAAGCAGCTAATCACAATATTCCTTTAGCGAGTTTAACTCTAAGCTCATCAACGCCCGAAGAGTTGGAATTGATCAAGTTTTTATACTTAAATATCATATCAGAACTAACGAATGGGAAGTAAAGTTTCCATTTGCAAAGAGATATCCATCCCATTATGGCATATCGTGTAGCTCAGGATGACGCACTTTGGGTCTGATATCTTCTCTATCGGCTTACCTATGGTTACCGGAACACATTACGAAGTGCCCGATGACAATATTCGAGGCGAAGCCTAACTCTTAGTTTTTCTTCTAGATTTTCCAAGTCCCAGTCGTATAATTTCTTGCCAGATGGAACGTGGGTCACTTTTATCGCCAAAACAATTTTTATAGAATGCATGCTTGGCTTCAGTTAACATCTGCCCCTACGTTATTACGTATGAACGGGCTTATTTTCATTTTACAGAGGGAGATTGAAGACCGGAAGCAGTATCGCAAATGATACCCACGGACACACAGAATTTTTCATGTAGCAATGAGGTGGTTGACAATCCACGGCGAGTTGACAGGACGCCCGTGATTAGATTAGCGGTTTCTTTAGCTACGAGTGAAATTCCTTGAATGTCCGAAAGGACATCCCTAAACGGATTATCACCGAAACTGCCCGACGCCACGGAAAATAATCAATTACATACTAGTCTCCACACAAAGGGCACGATGTAAAAAAAAACTTCAAGAACCGTCGTATACCGAGAATGATTTTATCGGACGCTTTGCACAATTCCCCTTCGTACCGATGAATTATATGCTGCAACTTTGCACGTACTGGGCACTATTCCATGTGGGTGCAACCTTGTGGAATAGTGCCCAGTCAGCTGTTCTAGGCAGAAGACGTGCCTAGCAGTCAGCTGATGATGTGCCTAGCGTACAATACCCAAGATAGCTCTATTACGTAGGTGAAACAAGCGCACTGTTCAGTAGACTTTGTTCATACGCATTTGATAGTTTCTTAGTGGATATCCTCTCCTGGAACTTGTGTAGAATGACTGAACTTAACTCCGTGGATTGGAATCATACGTACATGTATACAAAGACACGCAGAATATACTTACCTTTTAAAGACGGTAACAGCAAATATGTAGCGATAAAATGTCAGTTATTTTAAGGCTGAACGGATTCAAAACATTTGTGAAAATCCCATTGATTGATTTAATGAGGTAATCTATTTTTAGAACGAAAAGGATATGTCACATTTTTATCGATGCATACATGTATTTTGTCGTTTCACCCAACACCCGAGGAGTTGTGTTGTTGGAACGGTCAACTTTCATACGTCCGTGATGAGGGGAAAACTGTAACATGGTGGGCGCTCACGGAATCATACCGGAGGCATTGATAATATTGAAATGGAAATCATTTAAGTCGTATCAATCAAGATTCCAGATGAATCAGTCCATCGAGTATCGAAGCACACCTAGGTTGTGTATCGGGCACAAAGCCATAGAGGCATAGGCAGATATATCTTTTGAATATTAAGGTTCGGGGATTATTAATGTACGCAAAGAAAAGCAGCCACGGCCTTACTAAAGAAAGCATGCATACTCTTCACAACATTCCCTTTATGAGAAGGCATAGTCACAAAACTGTCATTTCAAGTTACAATTATTTTTGCAAACTTTTATTTCATTTCCTCTATAATATAAAATTCAAGCCTAATGTTTTGCCATTTTGAAATACGCACATTGTTTTATACACGCTCTTCTGTTCCCAAGACTTGTAATATTTCTTTCTTTGAGTCTCTTCGACCAAACTTAAAGATGATGATCAATGATTTAATTCCATCACTGACTTTTTTGTTCTACTATTTACCATCTACCAAAACCCTCTGCCACTCTCTCACATACCATCTGCTACTTGATTCCACTCTCATTATGCAAAATAATAAAATAGCAATTTTCCATAGCTTTAAGGAGGCTTTCTCAAGGAGGAGGGAGTTGAAGACGGGGACGTTGAGTAGGGATGTTAAGACAAGACTCGTCAAAACTCTGATATGGAGCGTAGCTTTGTACGGCGCGGAAACGTGGTCACTGAAGCAGGAGGATAGACGTAGATTGGAGGCTTTTGAAATGTGGGTGTGGAGAAGAATGGAGAAGGTGAGATGGACCGAAAGGAAAATAAATGAGGAAGTACTGGAGATGGTGGGTGAGGAGAGGGGTTTGTTGAGAGAAATCCTATGGAGGCAGGAAAAATGGATGAAAGCCGTATTGAGCGGCAGCGGAATGTTGAAGAAGGTAATAGAGGGGAGAATGTTGGACAAGCGAGGAAAGGGCAGGAACAGGATAGGGATGTTGGACGGGATGATGGGAGGAAAGAAGTACACAGAGATGAAGAGGGACCTGATGTAGGGTAGGTTGCTGGATTGGGTTTTGTTTGGAGTTACAAAATGTTTATCTGATAGTTGTGTCCATCCAAAAACCTACCTTAACCGGTAGATTACCTAATAATAATAATTTATTTTGCACAACGCTTTTCAATGTTTATGAATCATCCTCAGGTACGATACAAGTTTAAAAGTCAACAGTGAATCCTATGAAGAAGGCTAGCGGCAAGAGAGGGAAAATGAAGTCAAGTAACTGAAAAATGTCCGTCTTGTTCCGTTGCACGATTTCCAATATTCTCCAAGACATCTAGTCATCGACCTTCAGATTTGTAACGCCGAATTTCCGGAACAAATGTTGTAAGATGTGTGGAATCAGCCTGATGCCTCGCTGAAAATGATGATCTTGTCTTTCGTCAATCGCTCTCCACTCTTAGCGCTACCCTCCTACGAGTATACCTAGGACAACCACTAACACCACTCCTAACCACACCACCCAAAATCCCTCCCTTAACTCACCCCATCCATAACTATTCCATAGACTTTGCAGTATATAGATACATATATGTAAGTGTAGTAAAAACTTGAAATTATGTAATGCCAGGCAACTATTTGAGTCACACGAGGAAAGCTTCAACGCGAGGAAAATCCATGGTAAAGAACGCATTTTGATACTCGTACCTTTCCAGTAACGGTAAATAAATAGTAATCTGTTTATTATATAAAAAAGCAATATCATATAAAAATGTGTGTAAAATATTAATGTGTTATACATAAAAAATTATTAATTATGGAAGACAAAACCTTTACACCGCCGTATATATTTAACTACTGCTTACGGTAACAGAGAAACGATATCTTCAATGATAACAATGTTTTCGGAAGATTATGTAAATCGCTTTTGTTAGCTTGAAAGCATTACCGCCCTGCCTAGCTTTCGAATGCTCGCCACGGTTCCTGTGGCATACATAATATCAACTGCTAATGACTCTTCGAGGTTGACTTTGAAATACCACCCAGATAAAGGTAAAACTGGAATTCAGGTTGTTTACACGCAAAGAACCAGGCGGCAGGTAAAAAAATCACATAGTGTTTTTTTTATTTTATTTGAAATTTATCGATTATTTAATTTTAACACCGATTTAAACAATTATTTTAAACAATTTTAACCAATAGCCTAATGTTGTCTTCTTTTCAACTCTAACTGATTACCTACAATATATGTCGTACGTACATAGACAAGGAAGGCGGTAGTTGAGTTACGCTGCTCTCTCCTATTTCCTGATTGCTTTTATCATGCACGCTTTTAATTTTCAATCAAAAGTCATAATTTGTCTCTTTAAACGATAATCAATAGTTTTAAGATGAGTTATTCTTCCGGTTCCCTTAAAATCACTGGAAATACGACGATAAAACTCTTCACAGCACTTGACAACAGCCGAGAGGTTTTTCAAGTTTTCTTTCGTCCTCAGCTGCCCTTCACGACACCTTGGTGGTGCCCGTTGCGCGACAGGGCAGGACTCTTAACATAAATCACTGGGTCAAAAAGTAAGGACAACCACGGAAAGGAAGAAGGCATGAAACGAGTCCCGCTATCCCTCCGACATTCTATACTCGTCCAGAAGGGGTGACGTATACGTCTAGAGCCACAAAAATTTGGCGACAAATGTCGATTAAATTACAGTAAGACGGTTTATCAACAAATTCCAAACGGAATAAAATTACACAATGACCCTCCCTATCAATGTCCGCGAAATTGTTCGTGCATGAAGAAAAAATTAACACGAGTTGACGTGATTCTCAAGAACGTTTCTTTGTCCTCACGCCGACGCCATAAAGCATAAACTAACTCTTTCCTAAAAGAAAACATCGTCGGTAAAAATTACCCGTGAATCTGAATTATGAAGATACCAACCACGCGTACGTGTATAGAAGTATATATATACCGCCCCGTAATAACACTCGTAATAAGGCTTTGGCGAGTATTTTCACCACAAAATCGCTGCTCACTCTAGAGAACTGCTGCGGTGCCTATGGACTCACGTGGATTGGCTCTAGTTTTATCCAAGTGGTACAATAATAGCTTCCGTGCCATGCCAATGACTCCATAAAATAGCTGGAAATCGTTCAATGCGCGCTTTAAGAGAAAGATATACCGCATATTACTCTTTTATAAATACAACGATGAGCTCCCTGAGCCAGAAAGTTTTAGGGCAAGGAAAAATTACGTTATTTTTATATTCTGGGTTTACTGACCATCATGCAACCTACACACACAACGTTACGCCCTAATTTTAGACTGGGCATCACCAAGACTCTCTTTGGCTGCTTTTATAGATCAAGAAGAGTCCCCTCGCCAATGCAATTCAAAACAAATTGTTTTACAGTTTGCCAAAGAAGAAAGCGAACTTTTAACTAAATGTTGAAAGTGAAGTTTAGGGTCTACATTCCCTAATGACCTTGACAAGGTAGACTCAATCACAGTCCATCCCCTCAAGTTGATCCAAGGGCAAGTGAGGGTCTGAGACATTTTTGAGTCTGAATCAGTGAAATGGGTGTATTCGGAGCACATTTTAAAAGAAAAGCTGGTGCGAAGTAAGAGTCAACATAATAGCCAACCGTTCGAAAGATTTAGATATCATGTAATATTAAAATTATAAATTGGTTTCTGTAGAGGTTTAGCTGAAATCAACATGGTATAATTCAATTCAATAAGTGTCGTTTTCTTAACAAAAGGATTAATTTTCCAGATTCATATTACAACGCAATCTGTCCGAAACGGTTACCCAATCCCCTAATTAGTTCCCTGCCAGTAAGAATAAAATGAGCCTCCGTGGGTTTGCAGCAACATTGCTCTGAAATTGCAGCAGTAACCCGCACTAAGCATAGTATCCCGTTTCCATAAAGTCATAGAACTATTTTCATTTTACAATTTTCTCCAATTTCTCAGGTCCGTAGAAACCTCGAGAAATTTGATTTTAAGGCTTACGGCTCGAGTCGCTTCTCCGCGCAATAAGTCCTCGTAATTATATCAAATCTGAAGGCATTCCCAAAGAAAGGTTAACCCCGATAGCTCGACGTTAAAAACCGTAAAAGCCCTTCGAATCACTCCAGCCAGAGTGGCGAAAAAAGTCCTGTTTACAAAGTGAGCACGACTTCGTGTGAAACGAGTAAACTTTGCTGGCAGCGCACCTTGAGAGCGATTTTATGAAACTTATATAGCTGCTTCTGTGCCAGTATGAATGAGGAAGAGAATTTGGACATGCTTTCAGCACCATTTAAAATTGTCTTCTACCACCGATTGAGGTGGATCATGTCGTGCCTGTGCAATGAATAAAAATTTAACTCGGAGGGACAAGAAATGCTTCAATGAACGGAAACCTTATTGAATGTTAATTAGAAAATTTTACAATAGAGACCAGCTGCAACCGGATACCGAGGCTCGAGGTCGATGTATTACAGCGGTGATCCCAAATAAGACTTCCCATCAGCTTTTTCCAGTTACTAGCGACGGTGTCAGGTTTGTACCCTAAAGTATGCACCCAGAAATTCCAAACGTGCTGAATATTTACGGTGCACGATCGATAATCAGTCAACTTTTACGAAATCGCAGCAATCTCAAAATGTTTTTTTGAGGGGCTGGGTAGCTTCCCGGTTTCCAAGATAAAAATTATGGTGGTCAAAAGATTGCATAAATATTTAATTGATACATGAGTCAAGCTCCTCAAGATACAGATCACTATTGGAACGTGCATTATCGCTATCTGGGTGCCCAGAAAAGTTGAAATGGTCCACGAAGATCTTCAGAGAAATAACAGAAAAAGACAATTATGGTCAACGAGTAGTTGTGTGTGATTATGAAATGGGAAGAACCATTTGATCTTTGAGTGTAAGCGGAGTAAGGGTATTTAACAAAGGAACCCCTAGCTGCAAAAGTGGCAGTGCACCCAAGTATGATATCTCTATATCATGAGAATCGAAACTGGGGTATGGAAGTACCGCGATAGGTATGGAGTACATAAGGAGAGCTTATGCTAAAACCAAGAGAGATCGGGTAAAGGATGAGTACGTCGTGTTAGGATGAAGATTGGATAAAAAGGATATGGACAAGAATTGAAGAAGGATGCTTCGATGGTTTGACCACCTGAGAGTAAATGGAAGAGCATCTTAAATCACCGAACTTACTATAAAACTCAAACAGATTAGAGATGCGAGAGATAGGAGAATAACGGTGTGGCATATATAAATCTGTTATAAACTTTCCTTAAAGCTAGACGAACGCAATGATAAAACTACAAACACTTCGCGCCTTTTTAATTAAAGGTTCACTAGCTGAATGCCCCAATCAAGAATTCCTGTGCTCCTACCGAACAAATTGTACAAAACCTACTCATTTTCCGCTGGTTCACTAATAAGCCCACAAAGGGGGATTGGAGGGACGAAGGATTTGAGAGATTTGCAGTTACGGACTAATTAGGATGCTTCCCATAAAAATTATATCCTCACCTTTCGACTCCGCAATTTTGAAATTTCACCAAAAGAAAAGCATTTCCGTGTACGTCGGTGTTCTTCAAGGGAGGCTACGGGTTGATACGCTAACACTTAAAGAGGTTTAAGGTCTTCCTTACAGTGGAGTTGGGGCAGGAAAGTTATAACGCGAGAAAAAGGTCAATGGGTAGACAGACCGTGGGCACCGAGGAGGGCGACGGTGACTTAATGGCGTCTTTAAGATAATCTACCCACGAACACTATAATCAGGAAAACTTTTATCATTACACCAGCCCTGACTCCACTCCAACTTTTCCTGAATAAGTATTTTTAAATGTACGATAGAGCGGTGAAAAGGAATACCTGAGTCTGTAACTGATTACGCTGGATACGAAAAAAGACTTTTCCAAGTCACCCTTGTGATGCATGCAAATTAAGACATTTTTACCGATGTTTCAAGAATCCTGAATATTTTAGAATTTTTCCTGCATACAGCAATACTCCCTGATGTCAAATTATTTTGTAATTCTTTATGAGTTTCGCAAACAAAGGATTATCCGGTCATAGCAAGTGGTTGGTAGAAAAACCAATTAAAGAAAACTGATTAACGTGTCAAACTCCTTGGGATATAACCATTATAATTAATACATTAAACAACCTTCGTTGAAATTCAAAAAATCACTACAAATCGTGTTTCTTCCAAGGTAACGTGCTATGCAAAGCAGACACTTTTTGAATTAGAGGCGAAACGGAAGCACAAATATTAATGAGATCCTTAATTATAACAGCGTAACCATATGAAGAACAACTTAAATTATCCAAACACAGACACAAAAAAACGTATACACAATGCTTTACGACCGAGAATGAATGGCAAAACCAATTAGTATCCACAACTATCTCGAAACATGTGATTGAAATTAATAAAGAAGCATTTGTCAGCCCATACTGCTCACGCGCTTCCAATACAAGGACGACATAAAGATTCTAACAATTATGGGGTGCGTTCAAGTCCCGAGTGTAACCAATTTTTCTCGGGATTGGGAGTTTATAGAAAGAGGAGGTTCAGCTTAAAACACGTGGGCACTCAATTGCAAGAGAAAGACGGATTTCGTCGCAGAGTGTACCAGAACGAAGCTAAATCATGCGTCTTCTCCAATCGAAATTCATCGCCATTAGTGCGAGACATGCAGCCAGGGTGTTGTGGATGTGAAAACTATTCATTCATAGGTGCGTCGTGGCAGTTCAAAGAAGGCCGAAAACATTTCTCATACAAATTAATTTGCAACGGGTTTCACTAGTTGCTACAATATTAAATGGATGGGTGCTACTCTACACGATCAAGCTACGGAGCAGTGAAAATGGAGGCGTTTAACCTTTAACGGAGTCAATTCATTTCATTTCTATTCATTTGATTTAAAGGAGGGAAATAAATATTCCTATTCGATTACAACACTGAGAGGAACCTAGTTTAAGTGTAAGCAAAGAGAGAAGGTAACGAAATGTCAAATGTCAGCTATGCTATAACGTTACTTGAGAGGTATAATTACGACATTCTCGTACTTGTAAGCACTCTCGCACTTATCCAAGTATATTTAATTATCATGCACCTCATCGAAATTTTATAGCAAAAGTAGAAGCATCAAATATTTTTTGAACAATTTGTTTTGCGAGATATCATAAACGGACTTGAGCATTTTCATTCCGAGCGCTATTGAAGCCGCATATTCACCTCGGGATTCCGGTGCGCTCACTTTGGTTTCGTAATCTCTCGTAAGTTCTGAAACTTCGTCAGTTCTTACATAACACCAATCCCCGAGGCGTGAACCGAACATGCGCCTATTTCACGGCGCCAGAACTATAAAAAGAGGTGCTACAGCACGCGAACCGAAACCGTGTCAGCGTCGGGTGAAAACAGAACTTTACGCGAAACTCATACTGCTTATCACATGTTTAACCTGCTGGAGATTGCAGGAGTTCGCAGAATGCGGAAGAACGTGAACGTGCATTTGCAATGACACTTCTCCAAGTGCCATATCTACAGAAGTGGGCCGCAATGTCAGATTCGTACCTCGAAGAGCTTCACCAACCAATTCCACTCTCTTCAAGTGATAAAGACGCGCAGAAGATGGAACATGAGAAAAAAACTTAAAAACTGGATAAGCCAGACGGTCATGACCCCCTTAAGCAAGCGGCCATTAGCCTGAGAATTGAAAATGAAATTTTCACGATCTTTTCAAGGCTGAGGAACTTAAATCACAAAACACTCTTCGGAATACGAAAAATTCCGACTGCTTGAGATTTGGCACTCCAGTAAACTCATCCAATGAGATCACATCATACGACCAGGACGTCTTAACATGGGCGACTTTTAAGATCCACTGTTATATGAGCGTTGAAAGCAAACCAGAAATTTAGTGTGGACACACTTTTTACAGAGGGTGTGGCATCTACGAAAAATTGATGCAGAAGAGAATCTAAAAGAAGAATCAACTCCGAAGATGCCCTCAAACGAGCACATACCCTCTTCAGCCAAAGTAAACAAAATGTTACCGAGGTTGCATAACATCAGATATTGCCATCCATGCCCTAAAAAGACAGAACACTTGGCCAATCGACAACACTCTGATAACAAACCAGAATGACAGTCACGAAACATGTCTCAAAATGACGAACTTCCACTATATCCCGCCTGAATCCTTTGAATGTGTTCAAGACAAGTTTTGTACCTGAAGTTGGTTCTGTGAACCAGAACGCGTTGTACGTCACCAATAAACTATTGGAAAAGTGCAAATTTGTTTTTTCCCATAATGAGGAACTTCCATTAAACTCGCCTGAATATGTCGAACGTATTCAAGACAATTATAACCGGGTTCAAATCCTGGGGACAATAAATATTTTCAGTGGTATTCCGATCCCTACTTGAGGTGCTTTGTGAAGATCACTTTAGGTGAGTACGATGCCCGTCGGATGGGATGTTAAACACCGGGCTTCGTTGCTGATTCGGGGAGATCCGATTCCGGTGCTGTTCCACGTCACACCGAGAATGGTCGCCGAGAAACCCGGCGCCGACGCCGGGTTTCTCTTCGCGCGGGATGAATGACCGAGAGGATGTTTTATTCTTATCAAATTCACGAGTTCCTCGAAGAATTGGCACTTCACCAACACCTTTTACTCAACCAACTAATATAATCAAGTGCAATGACCGTCGATTGCCACCTTGGCGCTTTGAGCGGTTGGGAAAGGAAACGATACCCTATCAGGATTTCTCAAACAAAGTCGCTATTACTGAGAAACGTCACGGTTTCGCCTGGCCCGCTATCAAAACGAACCAGAGGCGAGAGCATCAAATAAGGACAACAAACAAAAGGCTCACTCGAACACTTCCGAGAAGCAATGGAGGTGGAGAGCATAATATTGGCACACAAAAATGTCGTTTACATAAGGAATTTACGCAACATATTGATTTAGGAAGGAACTGGACTGGACTGATAGGCCTAGCAAACACATACGAAGGTCTGAAATATTCTCTCCTAATTCAGAACATCTGTTACACAATTCAATGCTCGCGTATGACAATGAGATTACATCAGTCACGTGGGACGAAGAGTGGTGGGCGACTGCACTTTAGATACTGGGGGAGAAAAAAATTCTTAACGCAAAATCTTATCAAATTTCTAAAACTACCATCGGAAAGACAACGCGATAGTGGACTCCCCAAGAGTCTACCACGTTACTGATCGAATTTATCCCTTTAGACTCTATAAATGCGCGCTGCGCATAAAAAAAACTCGCGATTCGTACAAGAACGCTCATTGTCCACTTATTTAAAAACAACTTAAAACGCGCGTGGTATATTTAAGCATACAGGAAAACTGTACAAAGTGTGTTCTTCACCTTGGCGGTGCTGCTCCATTACGTCACGATGTGCCCACGAAAATATTACGAGAGTAGTAAAATTCAAGCTCTTAGTCAAATTCAAGACAGTCGGGAGGTGAGCGGGGTGAATTCCCTCCTGTGCCCGACTAACCACCTCGGACTGACGGAGAGAAAAAACATGATGACAACTGGAAACGTTGGTTTGACAACCCAGAGTAGTTGGAGGGGTTAATGGATTTTTCGCCTGCTTTAAAATCCAATACGAGCACATACGTAGGAGGGAGCGTTCCAGTAGTTTGAAAAAGAGACCGTGCGTGCGTGCGTGTGTGTGTACATATATTTTTATATAAATTATATATAATATTTACATATATTTATACACACACACATTTTCATGTATACATGTTTAAAAATATATATTTATACACACAGACATACACATATAGGCGCACTTCACGGAAAGATAATCCTCGTCTTCCTCCTCACTCACTCTAAAAACTGTCGTCATTTTCGATAAGAGCGGTTACTCAGTTCACATTCGGAAGGAGAGAGAGATTTCCGGGAATAAAGGAGGGCGAGACATCAAGTGAGGACCAAAAGAAAATATAGAAAAATTAAATGAAATGTTTTGTACGACTAAGATGTGATTGCGAAATGACTAAGATGCAAATTTTTATTTTTCGCGAAGCGAGCCTTCGTAATGTCAAAATCGATTAATTTTATTCTTTCCGCATTCCTGGTCCATTATTTATATAGCATCCAACCAGACGAGTTTTCAGAAGTACTCTCAAATCACTATCGACTCAGGCTCTACTAAGACTAAATGTGCGGATTTGGGTCCATTGAAAACGTATGTACATTAAATAATACAAGCGCATAAGACATGAAAACAATCTTAAAAAGGTTGAATGTCTTTTTTAAAAGAAATTATATCCAATTTTTTTTAAATATTAATACACACAGTTAATGCAGTTTAAATTAATAGGAAAATTTCCAGATATTACGAGTAAACAAAAAAATGCCGGGACCGTGAACTTGAATTTTCTTCTTTACATTGATTCACGACCGTAGCTATATATATTTCTTCGATTTAAGGACGCTGACTATGGAATAGGAAAATAATTTCTCACAAACTAAATTAAATTAAAGTACAATTAAACTACATTAAACTAAATTTAACAAACACGATTCGCTCTGAGTTTAACGCTGACAAAGAGAGAGAAGCCTTACATTACATTGGTATGCATGACCATGAAGCAAAGTTAAGAGAAATCGATTCTCCCAAAGATTGTTAAAAAGAATAATTTTCGTGACAGTGACGATCATCACTTTCGACTAATTGAAATACCCAAAAATAAAGTGATTACACTATTGACTGGTTTAACAGATACACCATGCCACGTGCCCTCTTGCGGGGTGACATATAGATTTAGATAAGCCACAGATGTCCACCAATGTAATTCTTCGTGGAAAGTGTTGGAAGCTGAGCAATAGACTTAAGGTCGTAAGATCTATATCTTAAGGACGTAAGATCTATATTTAAATTACGAGTATACCTTTGTTCCGCAGTAAGTAAAATTGTAAATACTCTAATACCCACAAATATATGATCCACCTCGTCGGCATTAACCTTATTGCAAATTTTAAGCCGACTTATCAGAACTGGAATAGGTTTACCGGAATTTTCACAGACAGAAAATAAGCGAATCGTGACTTCGGTCTCGGTAGTCGATTTAAGGACGCTGACTGTGGAATAGGAGAATAATTTCTCCATTGATAGTTTGAACACATTGGTCATTATCCTCTGCGCTATAACCTTAAACATGGGCACTAGTTGGTTGGGGGACGCTTTTCAAATGGCGCTGAATTTTAGGCAGCTGTGGAATAATTCGTAGAAGTCCTCGCGATTTAATATCTAAAAAAAATCCAACGATAAAAAAAGTTCATTCTATTCCCTTTCAAATGAAATTTTTCTCGATAGCACTACCATTATTTATATTTCATTTTGTAAAATAAATAAGCCTGCAAGCAATGAAAATAACCTCTCCATGATTTTCTTACGGAAGCATGTAAATTATCTAGAGTCGAGCCTGAGATGTCATGTGTATAAAAAAAGCCTATTATCTGCGAAGTGGCGGCATTTCATAATTTACAATGTTTGAAAATTAATAAAAACGCTTCTCCGAAGGCAGCAAGTATTTTTTCAAAGAATCATAAGAAGAACCAAAAAAAATTTGTGAAACTCACGGACGCGAATGTTTCGGGGTCATGAAGCAGCTCCGATAGAGGAAGGATAGTTCTACTTCCATCAGAACATGAAAAATAAAACCACAAATACCAACTCGAAAGTTGATTTGATAGATGAGGGTAGAGCTCACCTATTACTAATCCAAACGGGACGTGAAATTCATGCATCAGGATTGCTGTAGCTCTTTAGTGTCGCGCAAATCACCGTTGGGATGTGTGGCAGGGGTTGATTACGTACCAGACTAATTTTTACCCGAAATAATTTTTCCCCCAAGCGCGGTCGGACAACCTTAATCTGATCCCCTATCGTTCGTGAGAAAAATGACATCTTTAATCAAACTGTTTAACACTTAATTCTCTAATTTTATTGGAATTATCTTGCATACGATAAAAATTAGGTTAGGGAGGCCACCTATGGCCACCCCCGCCACCTTTGGTTTCCCAGAAAGATCTAGTATCCAAAACACCACACAGCTTTTGTTGAGCTTAGGGCGCCCAGAGATGTCACCCGAAATCGAACCCGGGTCGTTAGGTCAGTAATCCAGCGAATTTACCGCCGAAATTCAGGACGAAGATATAGAAATTTGGGTGTAAAACCCAAGTGTAGAGTTTTTATCTTCAGTAGTAATAGTCGATTGACGTAGATCGATTGGAAAATATTAAATATGGTTGATAAATCCGTAATGTTATTCCCCGGTTTATGAAATTTAGCTAGTGAGAGGATATTTTTGGTGACCTAATTCTAGCTTTCATATTAATTGAAGTGGTGTTGCGCCATATTCTTCTGCATTATATTTTCACGGTTAAAAAAAACCATTTTATTAGAGCTCAAATTCCTATGCTGTGGCTCATCAGTTTCGGTCCAGAGTCCGTGTGGATAGATGTTGCCCGCAGCGAAATGGTCCGAGATAAACCAATTTACGTCGTCGGTCGAGTGCCTTCACGCGATCAATTCTTTTCTCAATGTGTGTTTCCCCATTTTAGGCGTGGAAACCGGTTGGTATACTACTCATATGCTGATTTTTGTTTTTACTTTTGAGATGAGGTTATCTACTTTATGCATACATCTACGGATGTTTAGGAAAAATGAGAGAAGCAAAGCTAGATGCCAACCATGGAAAGAAAGGCAGATGAGGCATTTCCATGAAAAATCTATTTCTGCATCTTTCCGCTGTACGAGTAAAAATTTCAACATTGCTGTGGGCGTATTGGCTATTTGCATCTCGTAATTAAAGCATCTTGAAAAGTCTTACGCATAATTATAACGATCTGATTGTTCTCAAAATGTATTGCTTTATTCTTTTACGTTCTAATAATATTATCCCGATTCTAATGTGATAGAATATTCTTTTCATTACCTGCTGCACTTAGGAATTAATGAAAAACACACTAAAACGGAATCAATGGAGAAATCAATTGGAGTTTAGTTATTTACCCTTTTCCATGTTACTATCTGTACAATGTATTATTATTACCTCGCGCACTTCTTTATTTACTCATGTAGACCATTTTGAAAACATTCCTTTATTTACTCTCCATTGTGATTATGCCACTTTAATAATATTGCATCGTCGTAATGGCAACGAGAGAGTGCATTTAAAGCCCAAATTAAGCAGAAAATTCCCTCTTAAGGGTCAAGTCAGTTTCTTTTTTTATATCAAACTTATCGATCCGCATGAGAAGCGGCGAAGGAACAGCAATTGGGGCCCATTATACGTATATCCCATCTTACGTGTATAACTTAAGAAATTAATATTATCTTTGGTTTCTACAGAAATGAGCTTTATTTGGAGATTCTCGTTTGCATGGTCTAGTCCGTACAACGCTTATCGTCCAAAAATGTATTCTCCCTCTCACCATACTTCCCTTCAAATAACCTTTTCCATTCTCTCCCCTCTATAAACGAACTATGAAACTAACTTGCAGCCCTTGACACCACGAAACCAATGGAACAGTGACCAATCATTATAATTACTGTATAGACACTGTTGTAACCCCAGGTCAAAGATTTTAGTAGGCAAAGGCGGACACTATCCCAAGGCTGGGTCGTGCCTCTGTCTAAGGTACTTCGCCTGATGACCTTTGACATCGAAACCACGTTCGTGTGCATACGCATGTGTGTGTGTGAAATGACTAAGTTTCAACTCAATTTCAATTAACTTCGAATCTTGTTTAGGTTTGAGACGGCGAATTCATTATTACGGGAATCCACGAAGGTCTAATAGGAAAATAGAGGATTTTTTTCGGCACCCAAACATTTGTGAATACGCTTCATCGTGCTCAAAAAGAAAAAGAGATAAACCTCTTCACCATGGGATATCGACGACAAGTTACGACAATCCATGCCCAAGTGTCAAGGCTAAGAAATAATTTATCATCTTCGTAACAGTCCCGTCCAGCGGCGAAGCGAAGGAAGCCTTGAAGCAGGAGAAAGAAAAGTTGCGCCATCTCTCGAGCCGATGACATGGGAACGTCAACTTTGAACCGCGGAAGGGAGGCGAGGGAGAGGACCTGTGTCGTCACGCGATGCACCGCCACTTGAATGGAAGTGGGCCGCAAGGCAATATTTATAGGCCCATCGAACAAGCGAGAGCGTATGCACGAGCGTACTCCGGATGGGCGGTAGTAATGCACACACTACGCCACTAGGCGGTCCGCTCTTCCCGACGTCGTCGGCCGTGGAAACGAGGCCTCGGAGAGGAGAAGGGAGGGAGACCGTAGGCATAATGCCCTTCTCCCTCTATCCATCAGGCGAGGGCTCCGCAAACAAAACCCCCGGTGTCCAGACAGGGATGGAAAACCTCGGAAAAAGCGAAAACAGATATTTCGACCGCACGATATGTATGTCACGAGGAAATGACCCCCTCCATCCCTCACACACTTCGGGTGTTACTATTCGAACCCACCCAGCCAGGCCGAAACTCGATGGAGGAGGAGGGGGTCGCCCTCCGAAATCGGCCATTTGCGTCTTTCTAAAAGGATATTGCTTCCTACTCGTGAGAAATTAAAATGCCCGCGGAAAACCGAGACAGAAGAGGCACGGGACCACCGCTACCTGCAGCTACAGGGCAGCCAATTAATATTGAGGCCAATTTTAAAGACCCCACACTTAAAAACGGGTACCTTTTTACCAACTAGGTACCTTTCTCACCTATCTTAATGAATGATGCTGTACTAAATTTTCAAGAATTATGGCCAAACAGCATCGTGCCCGATAATTGAGCCACATTTTCATTCAAACTGTACGATACCGATACGTTTCTCCATCAGCATCCCATGAAATAAAGAGATTCGCAAATAGAAAACAAAGAACTGAAGTTCGATAAGAGATTAGTTTAATTAATGACAAAAGTAGAAGAATCATGTGGAAGAGGATCAATTCTTTAAGAGAAATAAATATTTTCTTATTCTTGAAAAATTAAGTGTATACGTATTTAACGTGAAATATGTAAGGGTCACTGAGAATAAATTAAGTATGAGAAGGTGTGTAGGACTTTGACCAGTTGAGACGAAGGAACACAACGTAGCAAATATGCGATGGAGGGCCCTTGGCTACTGGACCAAACTTGTGTGAAGAGCTGCATCGCGCAAATGAAAGACACCGGCGATACGTGACAACGTAATCGATAATCTCCCCAACCAGAACCACAGTCCAACATGTACTTCATCGTGACCAAAACTGAGGAAAGTGGGGCTAATAGTCCGAAGAAATTTTTTTAAACCGAGACCATACGCCCTCAGGAGATAAAACGTACTTTTTATAGGATCAAGACGGCCTTTGCCGGTTTAAGGACTTTCGGGCATTTTTTTGCAAAGATACGGTCTTTCCAGGAACTGAACTTAGGAGATACTAATTAGGGAATGAGTGGCAGACCTACTTATATGAGATGAGAGAGACGTCAAAGATATACAGGGCATAAATACCTATCCTTTTATCGTGCTAATGTGGGGAAGAATATGTGATCAGGGCCTTCGGATATTGAAAAGGAGACCGTGCTTCGAACTCGATTTCAAACGAGTCAGTCAATCGCATTGGAACTCTCCAAACGGAGGCGGCACTGGGATGGACACCGGTCCCCTTATCCTGCATGTGTGAATTTTATAAGCCGCAGTGCTTAGCATTAGTTGAGTGCTACACACACTTATCAAACCAACCTTTCGGTTGATTGCCTGGGGAGGGGTTGAGAAAAGTCTCGACGCCAAATTGCCTCATCCCAAATTCTAAGGTGCGTAAAAGGAAATATGAAAGATGTGCATCCAGACAATTTGGCAATGAGGAGAAATTCTAAGCAACGTCGTGAAATACGTAATGCTGACGGAATAAAAGTAGATGGTCAAGATTGTTTGGTTGAATGAAAGCATCCGCTGAACCCGGGAGTCACTGATGAGTTTACAAGTGCTATTGCCAGTAGACCGCCACGGGCGCTGCTAATGACATAAAATTAAATATCGACGTTCAGCAATGTTTAGACAAGAGTGGAAATTGGCGACTAGCGCTAGAGTTCTACAGACCCCGGCTATTCGATCACAAATCACGCTTTTCACTGCTTTTGCTGAAAAAATGATGATTTCCATTTCCCATCGCAAATTTAATATCCTACCACCCCCCGCCCCATATTTTTTTACCCCCATGAAGAAAAGCCCACAATTATAAGACGACAAACAATTTAAGCTCCCGACGGAGACTTGCTCGTAAGGAATGATAAAATGATAAAAAGACTCCTTTCCGTGACGGGAGCTCAAATGATGGATTTTGTTATCTTAAAAGGAAGTAAAGTCCAAGATTTGCATGCTTCGTGGAGCTTCCGATAAACACTGTGAAATCATATGTTACGAGATGAAAGAGCACTCACTGCCGGGGTCAAAGGAAGGCTGTTCGTGTGGTGAGGGGAATAAAGATAGTGCTTCTTTCCGCGCGTGCTCCAACAAATTAATTCGCGCCGAAACCAACCAAACAATTGCGCATTGACGATGCTAATAACATGAAACCGATCGTAGAGGATGTCTGTTCCACACCTTTTCATCCAAAGTATTCCAGCCGGGTCATTAATTATAGTATGTATATTAAGCAGGCCTTGAAGACGATTCTTCGGCCTGACTTATACGTTTCTCAAGAACTTCAAGTGTACCCTACATACAATGAATAAATAATCCTAAATACTGATTCAGTGGAAAGGGTTACCGAAATAAGTACAGGTTAGAAAAAATAACTCGTTTTCCTGAATGCGTGATCACTTACCGTTGGATTTAGCTCGAGACAACCTCTAGCCTCGATTGAACAGTGCATTTTACACTCCTTACTTTTATGTGTAGCGTAGAAAGCATAATCAAGTCGTAGACTTGGTGGAGCTTGGGATACACGACTTCGAAATGACACCTTTTTGGCTAAAGTAACGTAAGAGAGGTTTTGCGATTGGGTTTATGAGCAGGTGTTGTGGATTGGGAAGAGGTGAGCGTGGGGCCTCAAAATCTTCGATAAACATAAGTGCACTTTTCTAAAGAACTTTTGGTGTCGTTAACAGTACTGTACGTAAACAACAAAATAAGCCCTTACAAAAAAATGTTAAGTATGAATAATTACGAGTTCAGTATATTCGGAAAGAAAAAAACAGCATGTTAATTTGTTTTAATGACTAGCTGTATTTTTTTCATGGATTATTTTATGATTAGGTAATCTGCCGGTTAAGGTAGGTTTTTCGATGGACACAACTATCACATAAATATTTTGTGACTCCCCACCTATCAAACTAATCTATGTCAGGTCTTCATCACTGTGTACTTCTTTCCTCCCTTCATCCCGTCCAACATCCCCATCCTGTTCCTGCCCTTTTCTCGCTTGCCCAACATTCTCCCCTCTATTACCTTCTTCGACATTCCACTTCCGCTCAATACGCCTTTCATCCAATTTTCCTACCTCCATAGGATTTCTCTCAACAAACCCCTCTCCTCACCCACCATCTCCAGTACTTCCTCATTTGTTTTCCTTTCGGTCCATTTCACCTTCTCCATTCTTCTCCACAACCACATTTCAAAAGCCTCCAATCTACGTCTATCCTCCTGCTTCAGTGACCACGTTTCCGCGCCGTACATTGCTACGCTCCATATCAGAGTTTTTACGAGTCTTGTCTTAACATCTCTACTCAACGTCCCCGCCATCAACTCCCTCCTCCTTGAGAAAGCCTCCTTGCCTAGCGCAATTCTTCTCCTTACGTCCCTACCACTTTGACCGTATTGGTCCAAAACACTTCCGAGATATGTAAACTGCTCTACCTGCTCTATTTTTTCCCCGCCTATTTTAATATTTACCTTAGCCTTTTTCTTTCTGGAAAATCGCATAACCTTTGTTTTATTAATATTGATTCTCATCCCATATTTATCGCACTGAACCTCCAATTCACTCAGCAATGCTTGCAACCCCTTGGCTGACTGAGCAACTAATGCTTGGTCATCAGCAAACCTAACCGATTTTACCAATTCCCCTCCGACTTTCATTCCTACCTCCAGTTCTTCCCATGCCTCTTTAATCATTTCCTTTACATATACGTTGAACAGTACCGGTGACAATGGGCAACCCTGCCTTACACCTCTTCCTAACACTGCCCATCCGGACTCTCCGTTCCCCACTCGCACCTGAGCAGTCTGAGACATGTACAGGTTGCGGATCAGTCTCCTGTCCCTCCAATCCATTCCTATTTTCTGCAATACACGCATTAATTTTTCCCAATTCACTCTATCAAACGCTTTTTCGAAATCTACGAAGCAGGCAAAAACGTCCTGATTGTATTCTATATTCCTCTCAATTAGTGATCTTTTTTTCAAGGATATGTTCCAAAAAATCAAGCTTGAAACTACGAATTTCATTCAGTATATTTCGTTGGTTGAATTACGCTATGCCGCTAAAATCAAGGAAAACGAACACAATAAAATTTGCAACAGTATTTTAAGTTATACAGTTAAAAAAAAACAATACAACATGTCAGCAAATGCAGTCGACTATGCTTCAAAAGTCAAAAGTATCATTGGTAACTCCATTCGTAGAGTAATACTGACGAGACTATTCGGTGCTTACGCCGATGAATTACGAGCAATTACTCTCATAATTCCCTACTATTTCACAAAGAAAAATCGTGAATCAAGAAGCACAACAGTCATTTAGGGTTAATCACGCGGTAAATTAAGGGTACAAAACTGAAAACAGAAAGAAGAGGCGATGTCATAACAGAGTCTCACATTTCTTACACGAAACGTTCTACTTCAAACAGGATAAATCAAAGTGAGCAGAATCCCAAAGAATGCCCATAGTTGCCTGCCAACACACTGTTTTTCCACCATACCTCTAACAATATTGTGCAACTCATGAACAACCTGTGAGGTTACGAGAAGAACTTAAAAAGTGAGCATTTTTCCCTCGTACGATTCGAGACCAAACCAGTAGCAAACAATTTAGGATACATCAAACAATAAGTACACTAATGACTGGCGACCTTGATCAACAGCTGTGGTTTTTACATCTACCCGCTTGCGGTGTAAGATATAAATGTGAAACCACAGTAAAAACACACAGGTTAATTTGAAGTTTGTGGATAGATCTCATCCATTAGGAATTAAGCACCCTACATTAATATGGCAAACATTTCGTGTGACATTCACCGATTCCAAGAAGAATCGAAAGATTTACATATTAAATTATGTGTCGCAGGTCAACCATGTATAAATATTCTTCGCCCCTGATAGGGACTGCCAAATTGCTAAGACTGCTAAGGAATAACGCTTTAGCCCTAACACGTGACATGTGCCTGGATCCTAACAAATAGGACGCTTTTAATCACAGGCTGCGGCACATTAATCCCGTGGCGGATTAAATCCTTGAACCCTAATAAAAAACAAACAGTTAAGGGTGCATGAGTGACGAAATCGACGGAATGAGAGTAAACGTAGCCGTGGGACAAATGGAATTACGTACTTGGGGTGTATCCATGTGCTGAAAAATCTCAGACTGTTATAGATAAACGTAAAATATTCGTCATTCTCAGTACACGAGGAAAGAGGCTATGAAAATGAAAAATATCCTATATGTAACACTTTAGAAAACGTGCATTATCATAAAACCACAAAAAAATTATAAGGCCGGCATTAGACTTCAAAGATAGCCAATTTTCGTTGAAGCGATAGGAAATCCTGAACAAAAAATGTCGCAGCAACCAACGTAGCAAGGAAGAGTAATTTACGATAGACTGGTTGGGAGTGGGAAGAATGGATTGGCTAAAACAATGTGAAATTGAACAGAATTATGAGGAAATTGGATTCACTGAACGACTTGGCATTATTCAAAAAATCCACCATCTTAGACCTGATCTCTCGCGCCATGCCAAATTATGGTAGATAACAACCATGAGAATGACCAACACCTTTCCGTTAATTAAGGTCAGTTTTATTTGGTGTTCAACATTTCTAAGAGTTATCTTAAATCCCCAGGATAACCTTCTTTAACTCACCCACGCCACACAGGGTGGGCGGATCAACTTACATGTTAGATATAACTTAGCCAACTCATACGATGGAAATTCCTTTCTAGCATAGTGATTACATCGGGTCATGTGAACGAAATTTATCAATCGGTTCCGCGTTTCATTCAAGGATTCGTACTTTTGTGAATCGTTCCTTTCCCGAATAATTCGGGAAAATGAAATCACATCTTGGATTCTCTGCGAGTGATCGAGAGCACGTGGAATACGAATTAAATTTTAGAGCTGATAATAATAATAGTTTCAAGACGATTTCCCCATCGATTTTTCCAGCGTACGTAGATAACATGAAAAACTCAGAACTCGACGTCCTAGGGCGAAGTTATTGTCACTAGATTTTCCCGTAGAGACGACCTCGACTTTCGTAAATCCTGTCCCTAACATACAATTCTGTTAATGGACGATTTGCCTCTTCAATGCTTCCCTATAATCGGGGAAAAAATGGCATAAAATTAAAAAATCATTACACACATTAAACATTGATAGATCGGCAGTTAGTAACGTGTGGTAATTGCCATATTATTTCCAAGCAGTCAAGAAATATAGCAATGCTAACACATTATAAAAAAACACAGTAATCAACCCGAAGGTCGGTTTAGTTGGTGATGGTAGAGCTCACCCATGTACCAAGCCCGACGGCGTGTGAATATTCACACATCAGGGTAGGGGGGCCAGTTCCTTTCCCTGTGCCGGTTATGGTTTCCCAGGAAGATCTGGTACCCGAAAAATCAGCTAGCTTAGGTGGAGCTGCAGGTGCCCAAAGTGCCTTGCCCGGGAATCGAACCCTGGACCCTCTGGTCAGCAGTCCAACGCTCTACCCGCTAGACCACCGCGACCCTAACACATTATAGCCTTTGCAATGATGCATAATGCAAAAAATGGAATTGCAAAGAAAGAGAAAAATAGTTGCAATCAGTCAATTTCCAGAACAATATTTTCCACTTTTCTACGCCACTTCGTCACATGAATTAATCCAAGTTAAGTAAATTGACTCTAATCTGAATTAAAAATGTAAATGGCATCTTAAATTTGTGGGATGTTTCTAGCGAGAAGTGAGAGAGTCGATTTTATAACGAAGTTCCCATATGTTGTTCCTCAAGAGACAATGAGATAGACTACGAAGTAGAGGATATCACACCCGGCCCTTTTTCTACCAATTTTCATTGGCAAAATTGTTCGAAAAGCCTACACACTCCTAGCTCTCAAAAACAGGACTCGCTCTTTCAGTCTGGCCGCGATTTTTATAAGTGTACTACGTCAATGGTCATAAAAAGGGGACCCGGATGATTTATATTCATCCACTCGTATCTCTTAAGTTTATTGATTCTTTTATCCAGTGCGGAGACCATGAACACAAGAAGGAATCTTAAAAATAAAATCTATACTGCCTTGGCAGCAATTATCTTCTTCCGTTTTGACACAATCAAAGATAATTCCGTGAGACCTTACATCGTACAGAGAGATAATATCTTAAGTTTGTTATCATGAAATAACTTCCTTACTTCACTCAAACGTAACCTATGTTCCCTGTTAATACGGCACAATGTTTATTTAACCTAGTCCCGGGGTCATATGGGGTTAACTTATACATATGTGAGTGTGTATATATACGTTCACATTCTTTCACATGGCAGTAGATATAAGGAAAAGGGATAGGAACACATTTAAAAGGCGAATACACCATTCCTGCGTTCGCTTTTGTGTTCCTATCCCTTTTCCTTATAACTATTTCCCTGTGAATGAATATATATATATATATATATATATATATATATATATATATATATATATATATATATATATATATATATTCAATCACATGGAAATACATTTAAGACAAACACACAAAAGACAAACGCAAGAATGGTGGGGAAAGTGGAATCGAGTAGATCGCAAGCGTATAAAAGTTTCCTAGACCGGGACTTGAACCACGGATCTTTTGACTTGCCAGGTCGATTGCTCTAACCACTTGAGCTATCGAGGAAAATTAGCCCTGTTTGTCCTTAATGTGTGTTCCTATTTCTTCCGCTTACATCTATTTCCATGAGAATACTGAAAAAAGGCATATATAATTTCTATTTAATAATAAATATATTTATACGTGCAAACATACATATACCTATATAAATACGTGTAAACATACATATACCTGTACGTGTATACACACATATATATATACAAATATACATATATATAGACAGGGAGAGAGTCTATATTTGTATGCATGTGTCCGAATACAGGTTACTAAACCAATAGGGAGCGTCGGGAGGGAGGACATAAAACCGCCCTCGGTCCGAGTGAGTAAACCGAAGTTCGATACCCGCCGCGATCAGAATCAAATGAGGAAAAAACTCATTACGACTGGTTCTAAGGGAAAAAATATGGAAGCACAAATACTTTGAGAATATGAGACAAATATTTGAGGTCTCAAACGGTCGCCATGAATGCAGACAGAATGGCCCAATTCGGAAATGGTGCAGCGGGCGGAAAGTCGACCACTGCAATGCGGGGTTTATCTTCAACTACGCCCACATCAAAACCACACTTACTTCCTAGACCTTGAAGAAACGTCGCGACATCTTTTTTCTATGTGGTCCGAGCTACGTACGCACAAACGCGTGAGATCACTCTTTTTAAGTTATTCCAAGAGAATAGCTACGGAGTTGAAAAAGAACCGATGTGCACTAAAATATTCTATTCCTCCTCGCCCATTGATACCATACGCCCTACGTAATGGAGGAGAAAAACCCTAGCAGTGATCCTGGCATCAATATATCACGAGCGAACATCGCAAGTGGTTCTTGCGAGCATCTCTTGACAGCGAACGAGGAATGGGAACACAAGGCAGCTTCGATCCCTCTGCGTTATTTTCAGATGGACGACGGCGTGACCTCCTCCACTACTTCGAGCCAATCATAAAGGGACAAGGGCAGGTCAAGTGTAAATATACACATTTAACGGCATTGCGTTACTCTTATCATAGACTTATCGGGAATCGATGACAAAATTATTTTAAATAATGATCTCTGCAAATGGGCAATTCATCCAAACAAGGTTTTACAAGGCTGTACAAAATATAACGTTACGCTCTATTTTTAATACGAAAAAGAACTTACCCCCTACTTTCACCTATCAAACCAACCTTTGGGTTTGAGCGTATTATTAATTTTGATGCACAATCTATATGTGGCAATGGGAAGAATTCGAGCACTTTTCATTAAGCCTCATATAGCATTACATCCAAGTAGGTCCAAGTCGATTTTTCAGGTCAAACCTTAATGCCAAGGCAGGGTGCGCATTACACCCTCGTTGTCATAGGCGAACTGAACATGTTTCAATATACAACGGATTACACTCACACTACAGGAGTATAATCAACTAGCCCTGTACCACAAATATATTCCACATTAAACTAACAATAGCACAAAATTATTTTTTGCACAATACGGTATGACAATGAAAATTGCACAATTACCACTTATTATGAAGACCATTTGATACAACTGGGTATGAAATAGTCTAAATAAATAATATTTTCCACCGTCTCAGTAAAAACTTAAATGAAACCTAAAGAATAATTCGAACAAGCGTTGCGTAGCGTAGCGTAGCGTTACCTAGTAGACCGTGGCCGTAAAAGGAGTGTTGCTATATGGGCCACCAACTGAATCTTATGTCATTATTTACATAGGCAGGATAAAGGAATGCCAAAATTAGGAAGTGATGGGGTGAAGAAAAAACTCAAGTTGTTTGATATTCCCTTAATTCTCCTGAGAAACTTTTACTCTTTAGTTGAATGTCACGCAACTGCTTTGACTAGTGATCTAGACATTCTTTTCTCCACCCGCATTTGCGAAGTTAAAGCAAAAGATGACCGCTGCGATAAATTAAATAAGTACATTTTCAAATGGTATCCGGCCATGCCACCACCATTACGTTTATTTTCAATTCACTTGCTTTTTTTCAATTCATTCAGTTGTGATTGGCACAATCACAACCGCTGAATTTCTGACGCCTTAGAATGATCGTGACGCAGTACACTCCCGATAAAAGGAAGAGATCTGCCGAACTGAGAGCATCACCTGCCAAGGATTAATGCTCCAACACGTTCCAAAGATATTTGGCAATGAAGAGGCCGCCAGAAGAAGGTTCGTGGAAACAGATGTGCGCGCTTGCGTCATTACCGAGGAGGAAGATGAGTGGATGAGAGCGGTCGAAAGGGAAGTCTGAGAGAGGAAGGTGGAATTCGTGAGTGAGATGGAATGAGAAGGAGGGAGAGGGAAAAAGAAGGAACATGAATGCTCTCGGATGTTCGACGGGGAATCAACTCTCTGATAAATCATGCAAATGGACGAATGCGATCCTAGCAACGCCGGGTTGGTGATCGATTAAGTAAATTAATCCAATTGAGCATAAAAAGGGAATGCATTTCGCATGTATGTGTGATTTTCGAGTGCACACACAGCATTTATAACGGTTCAAATGTGCATAAAAATAATTAAACACCTCCTGATAAACGCATTGAACAAAAACATTGCATATGAATTTCATTAAATTAAAAATACAAATTTAATATATCGTCGTATAATATTTAGAAACTCATTTCCATTCAAAAATTCCATCATAAGGTTCAATACAACAGGGTTATACCCTCGGATTAATCGAATGACTCGGATTAATCGGATTGATCGAATCTCCAATGACCTTCACCCACACTCGGGTGTCCCGGTATTTTTAACCCTGCGTAGGATTTTTCATTCGACCCTATACCGTGTGTCAACAATACGATCCTGGAAATTAAAAAAAGTCGTCAAGACGCTAGGAATAGTTGCGAATGACCTTTTCACATACGTAAATTCTCGAACGTAATGAGGTTCGGTATGCCGACTAAGATACTAAAAAAATTAGCATTTTTAGGGTTCCTAACAGATTAGAAATAACATTGCAATTATTTTAATCAGCTAGGCGAACGGTATCGAAAAAGTATCAAAATAACGAGGTTTGCTGATTACTAGTTTGTCGTAAAATCTCTTGACAAATGACAGTATAGAGGGGTGCGTATGGAAAATCCGCTCAATATTTCTTATTTTTGCTGCACGATGATTATGCAATAATCTTCCACCTTTCTTTGAGGAAAGGATAGCGCGAAAAAAACAAACCAGACATAAAGAGTGCATTACAGGGAGAAAGGCGTTAGAGGAGAGAGTATGTTGGAGAGAGGAAATCTAGGTCGACTGTAAGCAAATCCAGTAGCACAATATCGCACTAGGTCGCTACGCATGGAATTTTCAATTTAACACGATTTCAATTTTCTAAATCAACCGAAGATCAAGAACTTGTCGAGAAAAATCTTATTTCTAAACGCTATTATTTCCAAATCTAAATAAACAATGTGGAATACACATGCTCACTACGACGACGGTGAAGTCGAGATGTTATTCCACTTTCTTAGAGTTAGACAAGGGTGCAACCTCTCGTCAGCGCTACTCAACGTGCATCTAGAAGATGCAATAAAATAGGTAGAAGAACTAGTCCTCAAATGTGTCAAGGCGAATCGCGAACGAATTAACATTCTCCGACTCGAAGATGACATCGCTACAATTGGATCAACGCCAGAAGGCCTGAAAGTAACTCGGCATACTACGAACCAAGTACTTCAGGATTGCAACACGAGAATCGACAAGAAGAAAACTAAAATTCTTGCATTTGGAAGAGGAAAGCTGAAGATGTCACAATTCAATGAGTGATACTAGGCAAGGAAAACTTCATCTACATCGGTAGCAGTAAAACTTGGGATAGAAGTTAGACCGACATTAAGTAAAGAATAGCTCAGGCTAAGAAGGCATTCATGAAGATGATGCATCTATTACGCAATAAGAACACCCTAGGTTACAAACAAGGAAGCATTTCATCAAAAACGTTTCTGTTAAGGCATGGGGCACTAATAATCCGAGATAATGAACATCGAAAAAGATTACCAGCAGAGAATAGGATCCTTCGAAACATGGTGCTGGAGAAGAATGCTGAAGATTAAATGGACAGGCAAGGCAAGAAGTAACTAACTACATAGAAAAAAGAAGAGGGTAGGACCATATGGAGAAATATTCAGCATAGGACAAACTAAATCGAGTACAACTTGAGGCACAATGGATAAGTTAGAAACAAAATATTAAAGTAATCTAGGCAAGGACGTAACACAGAACAGTAATCAGGGGGTGAGAGAATTAACACTGAGTAAAGACGAAAGGAGAGCTGCAGTACAGCAATCTTAGGATTGAAATACTGATGATACGTTCTTAGATTACTCAATATTGATAGAAATGGAATTTGGTTGGTGACATCGCGAGACTATTTCGATCAGTCACCAATCGTCAGTATGATAAGAAAGAATCTTTTAGTAACTAACCCCAACCCTCTACACGGGGTGTGTCCCAATGGTTTAATGTAGTGACATTTTTGAAAACATACGTATTAATAAAACATACCCTTCACCCGTCTCTCCCTTCAAGGGTAAGCGTAGTCCAAGATAATTCTGATTAAAGACTACGGAAGTAAACATTCTACTTTACTCCATGTTCAACTCGAAAAATAATAAGTTCAACAGATTCAGGCTTAAGGTCGTGGAAGTTCTTCATAATGAACATAAGGAGAGTTTGCACTTTTTCACAGATTTAATGAAAAATCTGTGTAAAAGTGCAAACTCTCCTTATATTCATTCGAAAAATAATGTTTCAAATAAATGATTTATTTCAAATTGTATACATTCCTTTCTCCTCACCTCTACCAAGCCCTGGGCGATGAGAAGAATCATTTATGTAATTTAATAAATTATATTAGTCCGTCAATGGTCAAATTTAAACGCCAAACAAACGGAGATATTCATACATTATTTAGTTAACTTGACAACTTGACTGATGGTGAGAGGGGAAAAGTGTATGTGATACTTCAGCTGTAGACCAAACCTTGCCAGCAATGGGCACCAAAGTGCTCGCAACATTCCCGTTTTCTCTCAATATGAACATACGCTTTGCAGTTAACTGTTTGCAAATAATTTAACATCTTCCTACTGCACAGTGGTGGCAGTCACGGAGAACGATCCCGACGCGACAACAAGTGCATTTGAAAGGTCATCTGAGGACGCATATTAACGCTGTCACGCGCGACGGTCTCGAACGAGGTAATTAGCTAAGCACTGAGAGTTGTTACAAGCACGGAAGATGCTGGGTTTCGCTATTACAAGGTCTATTGCGCCTTATTTCAATACAAATATTGAAATATAGATTGTGTGAAATAGTTTCTTAGCAAATAAATCCTGGTTTTGGCATAAACCGTTTATCTAGAATAAGAAAGTCTTATTTCAAGAAACTGTAATAGTAACTTTAACGGAGTCACCCGCTATGTGTGCATTATAATGCAACCATTTCAGAGAGTAAAAATCATTCGCCTTGACCGGGATTCGAACCCGGATCCCTCGATATCCGGCCGAGTGCTTTAACCAATTAAGCTACCGAGACGTCCTCTTACACTCTGAAATTTTGAGGGCTTTAAAGGAACAAGATGTTATGACGAAATACCGTACATACAATGTCACAGGCATTCGTAGTCGTGCGCGACGCGCCACAGTCCACGATGTTAATAAAGCCAAATTCAAACACTTAGGCTGTTCATACCTTAGACAAATTTCAAGAAACTGTAATAGTAACTTTAACGGAGTCACCCGCTATGTGTGCATTATAATGCAACCATTTCAGAGAGTAAAAATCATTCGCCTTGACCGGGATTCGAACCCGGATCCCTTATTTTCATGATTTGTTCACGAAATACACAAGTCAATTTTCTCAAAGATGAATTTTGGAATTTTCACCGAGTATACCCTATTCGGCCATCCAGTTTTAGCTGCCTCTGCAATCGCATCCTGAAAGGGAAATGTTCTCTCCCGATCTGTCATTATGGTCAAGGTCATTAGCATTCCAAGGCGAATAATTTGGAGGAAATTGCCGGGATACACTGCGACTAATCCTGTACTCACGTCCTTTGGAAAATCGTATGAGTTCTCTATTTGAAGCGTTAAGTTTCTCCCAAAAACACAAACACCTTCCTTCGGTAATTAATATCATGAATCAACTGAAGAACCAATAAATTCAACCGTAAGAACTAAGTCGGTCATTGGCCTCCGCGTTAGGGAAACAACATAGGATTTCCAGTAAAATAAGTAGCACACGTGTTAGGCACAAAAGTTTGTTCCATCTCTCGAAGCACTTCTTTCACTTCACACGTTCCCTTTTTACTCTTTCCCTTATCTTCTTACCCTATTCCCCATTGATGAGCGTAATCCATCTTGGATCAGAAATAACATCTACCAATCAAGCACACGCCTCTGGGTAGAGTTGGTGGGCTACCTTGCAGTATCCCTGTATGCAGGCAGGTAGCTGACGAAGCAAGAAGATCGTCCATCTTACACTTACCTTGGCATTCAGGCTCAGTGTAAGGGGCCTGTCCTTCGGTGTGCATGTGACATACAGTAATGTCCTTGAGACCATTCGCCTTGCCGAAGTTGGTCATCGCCGAGACGAGCTCAATGGGGGTCGCCGCCGCACCCTGGATGAAAACGGTGTCGCCTGATGGACAGAAAAAATACATAAATACGGTATGAGGGTTTGGAGTAAGTGGCATTAGTTATAGATAGATAGAGGCCTTTATTTTGGCGAAATCGAGACCAAATGGGAATCAGGGGAGGCAACCGACAACCTAGGACATTTGCGTCATTAGGGATGTGATTAAAGTTAGGATACCCAGAAAATATGGGTGTAATTGAAGGAGCGAAACAAGGATAAGGCATTTGCCTTTTCTTAATAAAACGCTCCCAAGGGGTCCACAGTTTCGTGCCCCATCAGACGAACAGCTTGGTCCATTTGAAATGCTCCCCATATTACGCATTGATGGGGATTCCGCCGGCGGGATTCTAACTCGGCTAGTAAACCAGCTCCCCGCACCAACCCAATTCCAACTAAGGTTAAGGAAGACTAAGTCAATTTCATACGACCAACAAATGAATTTTTGTTGCAATCCCGCAGGATGTCTAAACTAAATCCTGTGCCACGAAACAAAAGAAAATTACTGGGATCCGACACGTCATAGGGTGAACATATCATGGAGCGTTGGACTACTGAGAGGAGGGCATACCTCTCTAGGCAAACTGAGCTTCACCCGAGCTGTGATTATTAGGGTACCAGAACTTTCTGGGAAACCGTCGGTTACACAAGGGAAGGATGCCCTACCTTGATATGTGAATTTCACACGCCGCTGGACTTAGTACTCGTATTGGGTGAACTCTACCGTCAACCTATCAAACTGACCTTTCGGGATGACTACAGTGTTAATGGTTATCTGACGCACTAGACGATTTAAAAACAGATTGATATTAGGAATGGGAAAACAGGGAAAACATTTATTGACCAACACACAGAATAAGTAAATTTCCACGGAAAATATGTAATTAACCATCGATTTAAAACTGGGCCTTTCACTTTCCTAGCGAGTTTTCTAACAAGGAACAATGTACCAAATGCAACATTTCGCTGAAAATACTATATCTCATAAATATTTTTTGTAGCCCAAACGTTGGAAACAGCAAGATCGAATGCATGCACTCAAATCTGATGCGACGCCTTGAGAATCTATTCACAAGTTTGGCCAATAATCCTTTAATCATAACATGTGATAAGGTAAATTATCTAACATAACTGCGAACAAACTTACGCACAGTATGAGTATGTGATTATGACTGATAAAACCTGCAGTGAATGAAATCATCCCCCATGAAAACGGAAATTTTTACTGAATAAATGACTTTGCCCTCGCCTTGTGTGCTCATTTACTCGTACTTGTACAGGATAGCAAGTAAACGAACCATGCGTAGAGCAGGCAGCTTGGGTTCGAGATTTTAATGGATAAAATCGCAATTAATAGTTTCCACGAATCCATAGAAGACAATACAATATTCTGTAAGCACGGGCGGAATAACTATATTGAATTAAACATTTGATAGATAATTCTCGTCGATATTCACACCCAAAAATTTACCTTTTCTTGTCCAGTCTTACATGCATCCTTCACAGTTATCTTTTCAAGGTAAATGTGGCTAAGAAGACGTAATTTTTAATTATATTTTCGGAACGTTTGTCTTTTAATCCATTATTGCATACTGTCCTTGACGTTAGTATTTTTCTCATCTTGACATATTCATACTATGTTCTACACTACTCTAAATCATAATTTTCTCGTCTCTCACAAACTACACGCACACTGACTTTTAATAATCAAACCACTTTACGTTTTATTTAACACGCACACGAATGATGTTTTTTTGGAATGTCATGGTTTTTATCTTGCTTGTTAAATGACCGGTTAGGGTGGGTTTTCGCTCACCGGGACGGTTAATGTGTGCCCGTATGGGCCGACAATGAACGCTTGACACATATTTCGTCTTTGAGACATATTCCTCGTCTTTCGACCGCGAGTCCCCTCGACCACATTTGCCCATGACTCCCACTGTACCCCTTCCTCTCAAACCATCTACCCTTCTCTGGTCTGATTGGTCATTCGACTCTGATACTTTAACTGTCTCAACGTGACCTTGCTACGTAAATGTCCTTCTTTCATGTGTGGCTGTAAAGAAAGCTTGCTCCCATCACCCAACATTTCTCAACCTAACTCTCCAATTATTCGAATAAAAACTTCTCTCTGTCCCCATATCCACCATATTAAATGAGCATTAATGACTACAAAATTCAAATCGTCCACCACTCATCCGACTTTTAATCAACTACTACGCCTACCCTACCATTTTTTCATTAATAACCGACCAAAATCTATTAAATCGTTGCTAGTTCCATTATTTGGATGTTTACACCCTCTATGCAATCCTCCCAGTCTTATCATATGTAATTAGTTGGGTTTTGGACGCATGCATTCTCAATTTATTCTCTTTAAACAGATGCAATTCTTCCAGTGGAATAATTATTTAACAATTCGATTAGAATAGCGAAATTTCAGCTCTGCACAGTATTAGCTTCCAACCAAATGCAGTAACTAATAGGCTCTTACACGTAATACGAAGTGAAATGGAGATAAAAGTTTTCTTGGGAGCTTAAACTGGGATCTGCGAGCGATATGGAAGCCCATAAAAACCCATCATTTCTTTCCCACACACACTTCCAAACGAGCAAATGAGTTGCTGACTTTTCCATGGAGAGTACTAGGCCGTTATCCATTATAAACATTAACATGCGCAAACTTTAAAACTGGGTAACTATAGTGACGCGATAAGTCAGCCTGGAAGCGCTATCACCTGCCATTCGTGGATGAGTGTAAGGAAGTATGTTTATGCACTCATTTGGAAGTAATGGCACGGCGCAAGCCCAAAACTCCAAAATATCCACTTTTAATACGTGACACAAATTCTGAGAAAGCGAACTAGGCAATGACTATTCAAATTAATTTGTGAGTGGGTGTAGAGAAGGACGGAAAAGGTGAAATGAGCAGATAGGAAAACCAACGAGGAAGGGTTATACATGGTAGGGGAGGAGAGGGAGAAATCTAGAGGCAGGAAAGATTGATACACAGAATTTTCATTGGCGATGAGATATTGAAGACTAACCGCGGGGAGAACGATAGGCAAGCAAGGAAGTAGGAAGGCGATCTGTATGCTGAACGTATGTAATGAAGAGACGAATGAGAAATTGAAAAAGGATTTATTGTAGCGTTGGGTAGTGTATTGCTAGGAGAGGCAAATAAACGTACCATTACATAGTCTGTGTCCATCTAAAACCTTCATTTAAACGGTAGAATACCAATTGAAAATTCAAACTCAAGAACTGCCGGAGATACCGCGACAGTCTCTTCAGCGATGCCTAATCGAATTAAACTTAAAGTACAATTACCCGTAGCTGCATCAAATCACCCAGTGTCTCCATGAGAATTAAAAAAAAACAAATTAGAACGAAATAAGGTCAAACTCATCACTTCAGACGTTGAGTTTGAAGTAGTACAACCCAATAACTTTGAACAGAACACCACATGAATAGGAATGTTCTGTGCTTGCTCTCTTTCCTCTAGAAATGCCGCTCAAAAAATAAAGCATGGTTCCCTCGTAAAATCGTGGATAATATCGAACATTATGCATAGCACGATACTCTTGTAAAATACATGTAAGTGCCACTAATAAATTGATTGCAGTGATATTAATTAACCAATAATAAAAAGACAACGTCCAATGAACCAAACACGACACATTTTTATCGCACTTTCCACTCCCACAATAACAATTCAGAACAATCAAGTCGCTCATCAGCCATAGCCTGATAATTGCGAGGTTATAAATTTATTGCAAAAAATTAGATGGGATAGATACACAACATAGTACATCACAGAGATTAAGCGTCTGCAACAACACGTCATCCGCAGTGAGTTTCTTGGCTAGGTATATCCGATGAAGAGCCAACCAAAGGAGAATTGCAAAACCTAAGGAAAACTACGCAACTCAATGCAGCAACTGACCTTGGAGTATTCGCTAAGCCGGCAAGATGGCATAAGATACCCACCGCCAGATCCACTTCAAAATTGTATCAGTGCTCCATACCAACAGTCGACTAATTTTACAACTATGGCAGCAATGAGTCAATGCATTATGTTGAACAATCTTAAAAGGCTCTATGGCAGATACTCCGTGCTGGTACCACGTCATAAGCAACAATAATAACGGCGGGTTGGCATCATTTCGATATGTTTACCAATACTCGCAACAGAGTACTATGCATACCTGCAAACATTGTGCCCATCAAATGTCCCGAAAAAATTCATAACCAGGATACTAACCATGGTAAAATGGACAATTACCCATTACATTTTTTCCTCTCCGTTCAGATTGTTCCCCTTAGAGACGGGCAGAAGTAACCACACTAGTCTTTTAGCAGAAAAATATAATGGAATTATCTGTATAACAAAATCAATTAGGGCAGCGACAAAATATTTTATGTCAAAATGCATCCACCGAATAGAGATATTACCCAGGATGTTCACACCATGTGAGGCCGAAATGAAAGAAGTGACTTCAATGTCTCATTTCAATATGTTGAGAAAATTCCATCCTATTACGCCCAAGACAATAATTTTCAAACACCTTGCGAGGTGATTTTTTTAGATTTGGTAGAGACAATTTTGCTGCCACGGTCCCTCCACAAGAATTCGAACTCGTGAAAAAGCGTGACAGAAAACTCATACTAACGCTTTCGGGATCCTGGGTGTAGCTAAAACGTACGCAAAAACCCCTCACCGTCGCCCTGTACCATCAATATTTGAATAGTAACTAAGTTTCTCCGCATTGTGCTCGAGATGCAGCCACTGGGGTAATCAATTTTTACTAGGTACAATAATGATGCAGGAAGTTATACGCACGATTGGGTTTGTCCATGAGAAAACATGTATATAAACCATAAACACAGTAATCAACCCGAAGGTCTGTTTGGTAGGAGATGGTAGAGTTCACCCAGTACAAAGCCCGACGGCGTGTGAAATTCACACATCAGGGTAGAGGGGCCAATTCCTTTCCCTGGGCCGAGTATGGTTTCCCAGGAAGATCTGGTACCCGAAAAATCACATAGCTTGAGTGGAGCTGAGGGTACCCAGAGAGGCTTGCCCAGGTATGGAACCCGGGCCCTCTGGTCAGCAGTCCAACGCTCTACCCTCTGGACAACCGCGACCCACGCTCACATTATAGTGCAATCATTACACAGACTCTGCAAACCCTTTCAAAATTGGTCCACCACTTAACAGAAGGTAATAGGGGAACGGAAATATTTCATTTTTATACATAAAAATATTCGGGATCAGAGAGAAGTGTTTATGTTTTGTATGCTGCATTGGTAATGTTGGGATGACAATTTAGTTCATCCAACGACCGTTAACAGCAATAAACGTAATGCTATAGGCCAGCTTTTGACTATCTTAATCTCTATGATGATTAACATAGCTTCGATCCAGGCCATATATACATACACACATACGTGTGTGTGATACATAGAAACACTCACGAGAGAAATATGACATTTGGACGGCACATGCAACACAAAATGAAATAGAGAACACGTAAAAGGACACATTTCAGATAGTTTCAGCTTTCGGCCTACTCTGAGGCCACAGTAGAGCGTTGGACTACTGACCGGAGGGCCCGGGTTCGATTCCCGTGCAAGCCTCTCTGGGCACATACAGCTCCACCCAAGCTTGGTGATATTTCGGATACCCGATATTGCTGGGAAACCATAACCGTCACAGGTAAAGGAACTGGCGCCCTACCTTGATGTATGAATGTCACACACCGTCCGGCTTAGTACTGGGTGAATTCTATCATCACCTACCAAACAGACCTTCGGGTTGATTAATTTGTTTATTGTTCATATTCACGCAACCATACATCTACGTGTATGTTTGTGTGTCCTTTACATATTTTACTTTTTCAAAATTATCTCATTCTAGGGCAAAGTAGTTATTCCACCTTATTAACATTTTTCCTAAAACCAAAAGTCAACTACATAAAGATGGGACTACTGCACATTGCGAAATTAAGAAACGACCAACTTATTCAGCGCGACTACTAATTTCAACGAGGACTAAATCCATGGGCAGCTTAAGGTACGGCTAAGTTTTCTTTTATAAGATTTCCTTTCTAAACGATAACTATCATTGGAGTTAAATTCCGCTGAACAAACGAACTTTGAAGCCAAGGAAAATACCTTAACTGCTTAATCTTATCAGCATGACTACAATACGCTGGGCGACGAGATCTTACACTAGGCGTTGCTGTTACTTTCTGCTTGGAGTAAGTTTAACTAACTCTCCTCCGGTATTTATTTGTTATCGCTCATTACGGTTGGTACGGCTTTCCCTCCGGTTTAGGAATGAGGGAGTGGACAAATTTGGTATTATTGAGTGGTGGTTGATTGGTGGAGATGATGATTGGTGGTTTTTATGAGCGATGGTGAAACAAGTTTATTCAATTGCTATTACAAACTGTACTTGGGGGAAAATAAAAATTATTTCCAAAAAATGCGATGTCTCTAAAAAAATTGGTGGTATGTATTTAGTTTATGCTATAAGGTGCACTTCCAACGTCGTCAAGTACGATACTTCATTCACTCATGCCATTCTATCAACACTTCACAACCGGAAAATAGAAATAAAGATATGATCGGGGAACAATGAGAGTTGTTAGCGCAGAATCATCTTGCTCATAACAACGAACATCTAGGTATCCTAAAGTAAACTAATTTATCCGAGGAACTATTATAATGCACACCAAACAGCACGAGAGCTGAATGTGAGAGCTGAGAGTGAACACCCCAAGAAGCTGATCACAGTCTAAACCCGAGAAATATCCACTATCAGGGGAATATAAACCCAAATTCCACGCTTGCTACAATAGCATCTTCCCCAATCCACTTTCTCCGTTTTCGAGGCGAGAATGTGAAATAAAAAGTCTAGTGATAATATTCAACAGTAATTGTCCATATTGCAGAGTCCATACACGAACCTTTGACGGGCAGTACACAATCCATTAGCAAACATTCCAAAATATCACGCCCTACACAAGAGATGCCTGCAAACCCGGCACATATGTATGAAAGCTGACGTCCAAGGGCAAATCTTGGATTCTGTGGCACACAGGAATACATTAATAAACGAGCCTACAGGAAACAGATGAGTATATTTTTGAAAATGGATTTAATACGGCTTCCATCGTTCGAGGAATCACTATTAATTATTCCATAAAATCTGACGGGCGTGTTTATTTATACGTGTATTGCAGCACTCAAATCGGAAAATAAAAATCAAAAGGAATACACATAAAAAACCAAAGATGTTCAGTGCCAGTTAAGCCTTCAAACCCTCCCTTCAAGTGACAGGACCAAGGAAAATAACACATACCAGACTTTATGACTTTCACAGCTTCGTCGGCAGTTGTCCATTCCGGCTGACGATTTAAAGGCTGCGAAGGCTCTGGACTGTAAGTGTAGAAACTTCTTGTTTTTTTGACAGAAACACCCCTTAGAGCTTGGCTGACACGAACAATCCTACTTGCAAGCGCCATTGTCACAAACGAAATGAACTCTGAAGTGGCTCGCATGCAGCGCCATGGAACTTCAGCCAAGTTACCATTTCAAAATGACGGTCGTAGAGCGAGAGTTTTAAATCTTTCTGCTACTAGACAGATGTGAACGTGCCTGTGTTTACGTGTGATATGGGTACACCTTTCATTTCATGTTTTCCATTGCACTCTCAAAGTTGTTCAGTACAAAAATTCAAAATGGATTTCCAAGTTATACCGACTTTATATATAGACTGCAGTCCTTAGTTTACGTAAAAATTATTTTCTTGTCTAAATCTGATGGGGGTTCCATTTCGTTCAGTGCGCATTACTTATTAGGATTTATTAGAATAGTGGGAAAATGTAACAAGAAGGTTAAAGTACTCTGCCGTCTTTAATTAATTAAGCCTCATTTAGATTATGCCACCAGTATATAACATCCTCATGAAGTTAGACTGATTGCCGAATTGAATTGCGCCGAGTGTATAGCTAGATTTGTTAAATGTTTTCATGATAAACCGAGTAACATATCAACATTAAGCAAGGAACTAGGTTGGGAACCACTCACGGAGCAAATATTTAATCAATTGCATTAATTGGAACAAGGTATCTTCAGCGATCATGTTGAAAATTTATTATTAGCACCATCATACTACAGCATATCATATGTGTCAAAAATAGTCTGGTGAGTAATCACCCCTTGCCACACACCTTAGCGATGTCTTGCAAGGTATCACATAAATATATTCATAGATGTACATGTAGATATTGTCTTGTTAGGACTACTATGTTATTCTAGCAAGCCTTCTACCGCATTCAGAGTACAACTTACCTCTTTTTTACACTTTTAATTAAATTTTCAAATGACACTTCACCCTGCATGACAAGTTCAGGTAAATATGGTACTGTACTAAAAGAAAGACTCAGAACAGCTTTTGTTTTTATTTAATAAGCATATGGCTTGAGCCAAAGAAACATTAAAAATAACAATATTCAACTGTTGAGCAATCAAACTAATAATGGCAAAAGTATATTTTAAGCCAATGGGCAAATCTAGCAGGCTCAAAATTTAGTTTGTCTTTCCAACATGTAGCAGGATCCGCAAACCATTATAAATCCTTTTAACACAAGAAAAGCATTCAATCTATATTATCCTTTGTCAGTGATTCCAATATTTAGGCATTTATAACATTATTGAATAAAGCAGCCACCAATCCACAAAGAGATACAGTATATGTCATCCCCTCAGTAACCACAATTAATCATACTTGAAAAAAAAGAATTGATCCCAGAAATACTTTTTTCCTATCAAATTCTCATCACAGCAGGTTAATGTTGCTATGCTATCTTACATGGAGGGAAGAGTAGGAGCTTCACCGACACCTGCAGCCATTTCATAAACTTTAATGGCTACTTTAGTAGCTAGTTCATTTGCATTCTCCTGAGTGTCTGACTCAGCATAAATTCTTACAGCATCTTCTGTTCCTGATGGCCTGGAATGTAAATGGTCACCGGTACTGAAAAATGATCTAAAATAACGATCAAGCCTAAAAAACAATAAATAAGTACTAGAAACTACCAATTGCAGGCTGCTGAGCTAGGACAAACCAATGGTGCTAACACAAACTGACAGAAGAGGAAAATTTTATTTCAGTTTTGGAATGGGGCAACATTCTTTTTCAATGGCAGTTTGAGTGTTTATTTTAACACTGATAAGTTATATCGTAATATATGAAGAAGTCCTTTCCAAGAGAAAGGTCTCCAAAAAGGTGGAAGTGTATTCACATCCTACTGTGCCTAGAATGAACTGGTAAGACCAATGAAGATTTGACTTGGTAGGGTTACCCATAGCGGACAAATTAGGAATTATGAGCCAGACTGAAGTAGTTCCAATTGTGACCAATTCAAGGGTCATAGTGAGGACACTTCTCGCCAAATATTTCTAGGTTGAGTGTCAATTCCTCCAAAATAGCCTAAAGAAAAATATATCTATATATAAGGAAAAGTAGCTCTCTTCAACAAAATTTGAAAACTAGGCACACTTATGGCTAATACATTCAGTAACTGCCTCAATAAAAAGGCAAATAAGCCATAAAGTTGTACTCAACCATTGAGACATACTATCACACTACAAACATTGTTTTATAATGGGAAGCTGCCTCAATCATTTTATCATGAAGATATGATATAAAAGCTCAACAGAATATCTAATTCTGGCTAGCATGACTATTAGATCAGTCAGAAACACATCATAACAAGCAGCAGGAAAATCATGTCAGAATTCAGAAGACTGAATTATTCTGTGTTGGCTATGAGAGACAATGGTTGGCACCTGTTTCTGTGATCACATCAAGGAAGAGCCATTATACCGAGTCTTGTGCCTTCTGAGGAATCCCATTTATATAATTTATATAATTAATTCAGCGGTTTAAATAGCCCAGATCACCATAAAATACAAATCAAGATGAAGTAATTTAGAACTATGAAATTTGAAACCATACAATACCAAGCAAGACATTAAGTTTTGTTTTTTCATTGTGAAATATGAAAATTATTGGTTTGACAGTTTTGTCTAAGGAGGTAGGTCGTACCTGTAATACCATCATGGCATTGGGAGCTGTACGGAAAGACTACAGAATTTCAATATTGGAAGAGGAGAACCACTTCATGTGGTCCATTAAAGCGAGGGCAGCATGCAGAGGACTAACCAGGTGCAATTTTGAAAACAGGGTAAAGATCACAAGGCTTTCTTTACAAAGAAAGACCAAACTTTCCTCTTCATTAAGAAACTCATAGAAAACAAACATACCAGTGATTTCATGCAAAAAAGTTTCAAAATGGAAAATAAGGGATCACAAATTGATAACTGCGATTTTGAAAATTTTTCAGCACATTGACTCAAAGGAATACATGTTGGGAAGTGAGCATATTGGAGGTGGAATGATTATGATCACTCTATATATGATAAGGATATAGATTAGTTTGCTAGGTGGGGAGTCACAAAATGTTTATTTGATAGTTGTGTCCATCCAAAAACCTACCTTAACCGGTAGATTACCTAATAATAATAATATATGATAAGACTAACCTTACAAATGATCTTCCGCTGGGATAACTCTGAGCAAGTTTGTCAATCTCATCTTGTAGTCCCTCTGGAGCTGTACATTTCCTCCCTGCATCAACAGTTGTTACAGCATTCTTGTCCTGTGAATGGCCCATATTTCATTCATTAAATACTTATACTATATATTTTTTGTAACTCCACTGTAGTGACTGAAAATATTACTCTAAATCACTTTCAATGGCTTTCTCAAATATATAATGTTTCCTCCAAAAAAAGTTATTCCCATAATCACATCCTAACACATTGCTTAAAACTGATTGAAAATTCTGTTCACCATAAGCACACATTAGTTTCATATTTTACATAAAGCATAGTTTATTCATGCTTACCATTCTACAGGAAAGGAAATTGCATTACCTTCACTGTAACCTTCAACAGACGATTTGGTAAATCTGAGTAAGTAGCTTCCCACTCCTTAAGACTCCAATTTTTCGACCTTAAGACAGATTCCACAAGCAAGATATCAGACAGAGCATCTCCAACAGCAGGGTTGCTAATTTCTAATAAGGAATGCAATTTAGCTGCAGCTCTCCTTTCTCTTGAAGATAAACTGTAATGCAATATGAGTTTTGGGATTGATCAACAATGTCTAGTACATGTACATGCCTCACACTTTAGATATAATTGATTTGGATACACCAATGGAAATGAAGCATTATATATACGTTTTCACAAGCCAATTTTAAAATACTATCAAATGATATTTTATTTGAATCTGCTCTTCATTTCTGATACAAAATAACTGCCAATTGAAAAGTAATTACCATCTAAACTTTCAATCACAAATTACTGTGGACATAAACATTTATGGATGTTATTGGTCAACAGGGCATAAATTATTCTTTCATTTGAATGCCCCATTATGCCCTCAACTCCTTTATGTTCATGTAACTCCTAATTATTCCTTGCAATGGGTGAATAGACACAAATGGTGCAAAAAGGTGAACATAAATAAAGAATGGGCAACATTCGGCATACAATTTAAATATTTTTCCCATAAAATAGCCATCTCATAACATATCACATGTAGAGAATTCAATATCTTTCAGAAATAAAAAAAGATTCACCAGAACTTTTGCCACAACTTAAGATTTTTTTACAATGCAAGTACATAACCCATTCATGGAACATTGCCAATTTTAATTTCGTGAATGGTGCTTTAATTGGCTGTTATGATTCGACAAATTGAAAATTGAGTCCCCAAGCCAAAAATTGCAGAGATCGCATTATGGAGAGTACACTCAGACTTCAATGAAACAAAAACTTTACCTTTGATCCTCTGCAACTTTTTGGATCTGTGTCACAGCTTCAGTTTGGAACACCACTGTCCCATGACCATTTGCTTCAAAGTAAACACCTATATCTCTTTCTAATGCCTTATGGTGTAAATATTTGACTCCGGTTGAGACACAGTCCACTGGAATTTTCTAAAAAAAATAAAAGTAGATATGTTTTCCCAGACACAGAGGTAATCACCAGGGTCACTAGAGTATCAAGGTGTATTGATTCCAAGAATACACAGGAATGTTAAATGAAAACGGTGTTTCTGATATTGAAAGCGTTTAGAGAATCGAAACAATGAACAACACTGGAAGGCTGACAAGATGGAGTTAAGTTTAACTGGAGATTGAAGGGAATACCAGGAAAAAATTGGAGGCAATGTACATGTGAAAGAAAGGCAACAATACTACATTATTTTGAAACTACTGGTAAAGAGATAAAATCTACTAGAGGAAATAGTCGAGAAAATATTTTAAAAACTGGAAATTCTGGGTAAAGGAAAAGTTGATCGAGAGGGTGAAGACAGAGAAGAAGTGGAAATACAAGAGCAAATTGTACTAATATCTAATACTACAATACAATTAGGCAAGAAACTAATATGGCCACTGGAATTGAGTTGATATGGTGAATAGTATACTGGCTTCCCACCTTCAAGGGCTTCAGTTTGAATCCCAGTAGAGACAAATTTTCAGAGTTATCCTGGACCCCTACTTGAGTGTAATGTGAAGAGGAACTCAAGAGGAACACATCATCTGTCAGATGGCTATTAAATTGTAAATTCTATGGCATATTTCATTTAGAGCAGGCTAATGCCAGAAATGGGTTTCTCTCAATACTCCCCTTTTCTCCAAAAATCCTACCTCTACCAAATAACCAACACTAATCCCTAATAGTGCAAGTAACCTCAGCTGTTGGTTGCCTCCCCCAATTTCTACTACTGTTAGGGTCAGTCCACCAACTGGTGGCTCCTGGGAGTCACTTTACCTGTGAGAATACTTCTTAAAAATATTTGCAAACACATGTATGAGAAGTTGACTTGCAGTAGAAGTATGTTTCCAAAGAAGAGTGTTTTCAAGATGCAATAATATGAAGTTTTATAGTATATTGAAAAGGGAAACATTACAGTATGTTGAGCAGTTTTCATGATTGATTGAAACCTTAACAGACAATGGAAAATGTAGCCACACATTAAGAGAAGAATTACAAAAGAAGCATTTACCAGAAGGAAGGGATTAATAACAGAAGCTCCAAGAATGGAATAGCACATATAGTAAATCCTTATCACATGATCATATGGTATGGCACTTCAACTCAAAATCATTTAGACTAATAGAGGAGGCATAGCAGACGGATTAAACTCAAAATGAAAGACAACAAACCATTCCATAAAACATGAAAAAATGCCAGTTTGTGGTAATTTAGCTGGTTCAATGTGAAATTGCCAGGTATAACAAGTTCACAGAGACTTTCCTTTGCAAAGGCTTGGGCTTTAATTTAACATGAGAAATTTTAAAATGAATTAAGTTGAAACCTGGGTCAGTAAAATGTAAAAGTTTCTTTGGAATTCACTATGATTTTCTTCATCATTAAATCATGAGACATAGGCACAGTATTATACTGATACGCAGAAGGAAGTGATGGTAAACAAAAGAATTTTACAATTATTATATTTTAACCTTCACACTTGTAAAAAAGAAAGATGTGAGAAATGAAAAAAGGAAGAGAATATTAAATAAAAGAGTCTTACCAGATTTTCTGTAATATATTTTGTTGAAGCTCCATTGGCATAGGCAGTTTGGACAACTCCTAAATTCAATTTCAATTTGCACTCCTGAAGCAGTTCATTTATATAGCCAGCCACTATGCAAAAAATGATCTATGATCAATTGGAAATATTCATCAAACACATTTCATGTTATAGAGTGTTTTTAAGCTACTAAATTATATACAAAACCCTTCATCCCTTTTCTTTCTGCAGATAAACTAGACAAAACATAGCATCTAAATGAAATGGAACTCTCAATTTATGAAAACAATAAAAAATCTTCAAAATTTAATAATTTGTCACACTATAAAGAACAATAAAATAAAAAAATGAACAGTTGACTTCAAATATACAGTCTACAGATTACCTAAGCTTGCTATACGATCACCATCCAAGAGATGAAAAACTTTGTTATCATCAACATAAAAGTAAACCACCCTGTCAGCATCACCATCCACTGAAACTCCTTTTTCACCAGGTTTTAAATCTTCAAGACCTCTAGGCAGTTTCTGCTGAACTTTAACAAAGTCAGCCCCACACTGTAAAGCATGAATCCGATGTAAGAAAGTAAATTAATGTTCCAATACTGGAAGAGAGGGCAAAATATCTGCCAGTAATATGCAAAAAAGATTGTCACACAGAATGAGTAAACTAGACAAAATTATAGCTACCTTAACATCAGATACTTTTCCAAACAATGTAGCATGTACCTATTTCACTACATACATATTTTAAAATAATTGGGGCTAGTCTGCCACTACTTTTGGTTGATAATCATACTTTTATAGTAAAAAGGAGACCTAAGTTTAAAAATATGTACATGAAAATTAGCAATTTTCTTTTACAGAAAAGTAGTTAAGTAGGGCTTCTGCCTCTTTATCAACAGATATCGAAAGGTCAACCTTGAGGAGAGATTCATCACCTGAAAATTTGCAAGTTAGTTCCATTTTCTCTGTATGTTCCTATTCCAATATCTATCCCTGAGACATTTGGAATTGTACCAGCAGATGCCAGTGGCAAGGGAGAAAAAGGGAATGAAAAATGTAACCAGCATTAGGTTTTTGCATTCAGAAATGGTACCATAGCATTTTTGTTATGTACATATAGCATACCTACACGTATGGTGGGAGACTTATGGTTATTCCCTACAACAAATTTTCAAGCAAATCTCCACTAGTAAAATGCCACCAAAACATATCCAAGCACCTATATCTAAGTTTTCCCTAAACTATGCATCACACCTGTAATCTCAGACTCAACTGTGCAATCTCAAATCAGCATACCCTGAGTTTAGATCATCTTCGGGTATGTATGATTTTCCAGTCCATATATCCGTTCTCACAAATCAAGACAGTAAAAATTTCAATTTTAGAATTCTGAAACCTGAATTTGTGTGCATTCTCATTATCCCTTGGAGATGAAGGGTTGAATTTACCCCTTTTCCTCAGGTTTCAATGATAACTCTAGACTTTTATTTATGATATATGTTTCATTAAAATTTCTTTTATTAATTAATTGGCCACAAATACACAATCCAATTTTTTTTAACAATCAGAGGAGCAATTATATGCAGTCATATATATCAGAATCACACACAATGTTAAAATCTTTAACATCATTTTTCCATTGGGAGAATTTTTTGTTAATCAACTAAAATAGCACCACTACAGAAGCCTGAACTCAGTTCAATCTGTTATTACATTTTAATAATGATTTCTATTGCTTGAAATCGGTTGAAAAAACACAAAGTCAACATGTAAATTCTATGAAAACTAAATATGAAAGTAGGGAACTTTCTAAGAAGTTGAACATTCACATTTAGAATCTGAGAACAAAAGAAGATAATCCCTAAGCTTAAGTCTTAAGTTAGAAGCAGACAATGCACACTATAAAAACTAATTTTCACATTTTTTACTAAATTGTCACGGATTAATAAAATAAGTGATCTTTTAGACTCTGACAACAATGAAAAAATATCAAGCATATTTGTTCAGAGGTTTTCATTCCATTTGGATTCAATGAGCTCTACATTTTCCTCTAGTTTTCACTGCATTTGTTGGTTTGAATAAATCATTGTTTTCCAGCATTTTAGCTTAAATCGTAAGAAATTGTTGACATTCATTAATTTATTATAAAAAGGTCATAGTGATCCAGGGGTAGATCGGTATACTGTTGACCAGAGAGCCCGAGTTCTACTCCCGGGCAAGCCACTCTGGGCACCTGCAGCTCCACCCAAGCTGTGCGATTTTTCAGGTATTAGATCTTCCTGGAAAACGTTAACCAGCACAGGGAAAGGAACTGGGCCCCCTACCCTGAAGTGTGAATTTCACACACCATCGGGCTTAGTACTGGGTGAACTCTACCATCGACAAATTTCAAAGAAACTGCGGGAGATGCCGCAACAGTAACTTTTAACGGAGTCATCCGCTACGTGTGCATTATGATGCAACAATTTCAGAGAGTAAAAATCATTCGCCTTGACCGGGATCTACCATCTACTATCACCTACCAAACTGATCTTCGGGTTGATTAATGTGTTTAAGGTTTTTATAATTTATAATAATAGTATATTTTACAACATTTTTTCCTACCAACTTCACTTTTACATACCAAACCTTCATTTCACATATTTCTTCACTGGCCACCTTGAAATGTAAATTTGAGGCTCACTAGGTAGGTTACCCAGAAAAGGTTGGTTTAGGGTGAACCTTGAGCTGTTGTAACTATTCTTATCCTGATGCCCTTCCTTCTATAGTAATTTCCATTTAACTTACAACCGAAATAATGTGGTATTCTACTCCCTGTAACTACTTAACTGCCCTCATCTTTTGTGCTTTCATAACAGAATTCTGAATTCAGGAGAATCTCATCAATTTTGACTTCTGATAATTCAATTTTAACCTCTGCAGAGTGACTGTAATATGCCCAGTAATGAAAAATCTCTTGGCTGACTAGCAAATGACTGGGATATTTTATGACAATCACCCTACTGACACCCCCTGTGTGAGCACAAAAATTTAGAGAAGGATATACGAGGTGTGTTCAAAAATTAACGAGAATTTTAATTTTTCAGACAATAATATTTATTTATTCTTATACATTGATGTTGTCACCTTCAAAGTAGTCCCCATTGAAGATTATGCACTTGTGCCAGCACTTCTTCCAATCCCCGAAACACTTCTCAAACTCAATTTTTGAGATAGCCTTTAGTTCTTTCAGCAATGCGCTTTTAATGTCATCTACGGATGAAAAACGACGGCCCTTCAAGGTTCTCTTAATTTTTTGGAAATATGAAAAAGTCACACGGAGCCATATCTGGCAAATATGGAGGCTGGGGCATCGTTACAGTATTGTTTTTGGCCAAAAATTCACGAACAAGCAATGAAGTGTGAGCTGGTGCATTACCGTGGTGCAAAAGCCATTTTGGAATGAATTTTGCTGCCACGTGTTTCATACCCACAAAATTGGAAAAAATGTCATGGCATAATCCAATCCATATGTCAACATCATCAGCGACATGCCAACATTATCAGCTCATAAAACACGTCTAACCTTAGTGTCTGTCACAGACAAAGTCCACAATGAAAACAGCTGAAAGTTTTATCATACTTCAGGGGCATGTATACCAAATAGGACTCTCCAAGCCCGCGAAATGAAGAAATTCCCATTAATTTTGAACACACCTCATACACCTTAAAAGTCACATAATATGACTACAGTTTGGCCTACCTACCTACCTACACATTCTTGTAGTTTAAACATCTTATGCAAGTCTAAACCATTATTTCAGGCTAATAAAATAAATTACTACAACCTAGTGGGAGTTTTCACTTTCATTATTAATCTTTCCCTTAACACAGTGTCTAAGGTGCAATTTCATATATTTAAGCCCTGGTGACTATAAAGGGTACATTTCAATCAACTTACCTCAAAATTAAGAGTTCCTTTACCAACATTGTGTAACTCTACTTCCAAAAAATCTTCACCCAAAAAATTAGCCAGCAATTCCATTTTAATTGAACCTACACCATTTGCACCATCAAATATAATTTTTGGATGATATGAATCACCACTGATGCTAATCTGAAAATACAAAAAAATCAGCAAAATCAGTAAAAATATAAACATCTAGGAGAAAAGGTCTTGCCTGGTTACCTATTTCTATAAATAGGTGGTTACTAATAAATACTACCAAGAAAAATGTCCATAAGTAACCAGGTACTCCCACTTTCTCACATCATATTCATTCAAACCGTGTGCCCAAACACCAAATGATTTCAAATTCCAGATTTTTTTAGAGTTACCCTATACGCATAGTCTCATCACTGCAAAAAAGATGCTCAACTACACCTTACTCTTTTGAAATACTTATGAATGAATGGTGTATATTAAACATTTATGTTAGAATTAATAACATTATTATTGATGATAATATGGTTACATGGTTGTATTACATGATAGAAATTTTCAAAATTGGGAAAGAAAAGGTTCAATTCTCAACATAGGGGAAATGTAATATCATTGCAGGAATACCAGGAATATTTAGAGTATTTATGGTAACAGTAAATATAAGCAGACAAACACATTTTTCATCCTCATCACTCCTGACCCAATAAAAATTTACCGACTGTGATTACATTTTTTCGATTACTATGTGATATGAAATTCTTACAAAGCATCTTAAATGGAACTCTCCATTCCAACAACCTTCTTCCTCTATTCTCAATTTGTGTCCCCCTCAGCCAACACGTAACTTGAGTCTGTTGCAGATTCCAAATTTCCGTCTCTCATGGTTCCCTATTCCATCAACTTCCCGCTACATTTAATTCCCCGAGCATCCAGTATCCTTCCTTGGACCACTCTTCCTCCCTCAATGCTTTCACCTCCTTCCTTAAACGCCAGATAGCAACTTAGGTCTCTCTGATTGCATATGTGCTCTCCACCCATCTTATATCTGTTCTTGACATTATATGTTAACTTTTCATTATTGCTTTTACTCATTCTTTTTCTTAGTGTATATTATATGTCAGCCAATTTAAAAGCCTTTGTGCCGTTTTTGGCTGCTTTGTTAAATAAATTTGTTTCTTAGTTTTTTCATTCCTGGTTATCATAGATTCAAAGTTCACTGGCCAACCTATTCAGAGTATGCATATGGAAACTGTGGTTTCACAAATGTTTAAATTCATGGCATTTAGAAGGCTCAATGTATAAGCAGTCGCATCCATAAACAATGTTGTGATAAAATGTACATAATATGCCTTATGATCTGTTGGGAGTCATTTGGAAAAGGAAGATACTTACACAGTTAGATTGAAATTTTATAAAATACTTTTCCTTCAGATGAGTATTTACAACTGAAGTGCAGGTAATATTCTGCTTCCCAACTTACATTTGACCATCGGACACAGATCTAAAATTGTTCTAGAACAAGTGCATCACTAGGTTGCTATTGTTGTTGTTTAACCTTGCAAAATATAATGGGGCTCCCCGCAGAAAAAGTGTTTTAACAAAAAAAATAAAGTGCTTTTAATATATACTAGGGATATTAATTTTGAAAAAAATTGGGGTGTTCCTAAACCACTGGACATTGTAGGGTCTTGAGCCCCTTATTGCATTGCTGAGTTCATGCGAGAAGGAGAATATTTATGAACTTCTGTTTTCCATGCTCAATTAATATTAACTAATGAAAATAAATATACCAATTAAAATTGTCCACTTCGATACTTTAAATTGCTTTCTACAGTGACTTGAACTACCTCTCCAACATTGCATGACTTGGTAGGTATACACGAAATGCAGATAAATATAGTGGTCACTAGTTCTCAGTAGTCATTTGGGGTTTTGGAAGCAGGATGGATGGATGGATGATTAAAAAGTCACTTAATTTAAAGCCCTGACTTTCAAACATATTTCATTATAGCCCTGTGGAAATCATGCATTTTTTAAGATGAAAACCTAATATCATCAGTAACAGGTTGCAGCCATGGATGGTATGCTCACCAATTATGTATTTTCACAACACTGCCTGTTAACTGTGACCATATGACAATAAGTGTTAGGAAAGCATTCGTGTTAATGTAGACATTGAGATTGTATTGCAGAAAGAGTTCATTAAGTAAGGGATATAACATTTATATTCCAAATATCAATGGATTTAGCTTTGTTACTGCCATCAAGAATTGTGGAAATGGAAATAAGTATGCTGATACTTGTACTCCGCTTTGAATATGGCCTGAATTTGTAAAGAAAACTTGGATTTCATTGCAATAATCAGAATTTTTCGGTGATACATGATTCACTAATTGCATACTCTGAAGACAATATGAAGGAAACTATTTTATCATGCTCTTATCAAAATTATTAAAATGCAATACACACAGTTTCTCAATGGTTAATATTTGTTGGCCTTATTACTCCCTCATTACTGACAAAAGTGGCTTTGGCAGCATTTATCTACTCTATATTCATGCACTAAACTACAAAACAGAACAAACATACTTTTTCTCTATAGATGTTTTGAATACACAGAAAATTATGGAAATCAATATATTTGTTGATAAACTTCAGCTTACAATGGCATTAAAATACTAAATTAATGTGCAAATAAGTTCCAAATCTAGCCTTAGGCAGAATGTAAGTACTGAAAGTTTCATAATGAATCATGAAATGATCAATGATAATATTATAATGTATTATTTGACTTTTATTATCATCTGAGTTGATAATAACAAAAACATACATTGACAAATGAAAGAGACTTACATTATCACTTCATTCAAATTTAAAAGGAGTTTCACTTTCTAATTCTTCTTCCAAACTTCTCATTCTTAAGAATCCAGGGTCAAAAACTGGAGCAGTCAACCTTGGTTACAGAGCCTTCAAGATCACAAAATTTCAACTTTAGGCATTATATGGCCATGATTATGTTTGTTCAATTTTGATCTGTTCATGATAACCAAAAAACCAATTTAGAATCGGCAAAAATTCACATTACCATGTTTCAACTACAATTGTAAAGAGATTGGCCAACAATAAATACTAGACATGTATAAAAATGAGAAGAAATTGATAAGCATTTAACAAATGTTGATGCATCTGTTGAATAACTTTTGCAGACATTCGTTGATTTTAAAATCTATTCTTTACAAGAAAGTGCTCCCTTTGACATCTTCCACATATACCTAAATATTTTCTCAGAAAGTAATTAATAAAACAAGTTTTCAGGATAAATAAAACAGTTTCTGGCGTAATTTGGTGGAAAATCTTCATACTGACTTTTAATAATCAAACCACTTTACTTTTCCACATAAACTTTATATACGTTTTTGAGTTAAGTGGAAAAGTAAAGTGGTTTGATTATTAAAAGTAAGTTTTCAGGACTCCTTTTGCCTTTCTTTAATTTCATTAATTATCTAGTCATACACCTTTGCAGTTTTTACACTTTCCTTTCTTCAATGATTGTATAACAGTCTCCAAGGATATTATCTTACCCCATCAAATTGTTTCATTACCTCAAAGATATTACCAAATACATCTCCCACTTCATCATTGTGGTCTGCCATGGAAATTGCTAGTACATACACACTGCTATGGTATGTGGGCTTTGCAGGATATCTTTACCATGGAAATTCTTTCAATTTTATGTCTGCCTCGATCCACAACCCTGTCAATCCACTCAATGGCTTTTAGTTCATCCATGAGATTCAGTTAGGTACAAGTATGATAAGAACAAATAGCTATCAACATTATGGGTCATCAACTCAAGGATTATAGCAGCCCTGCAAACTCTCCTGTTCTATCCTGCCAATATCTGCATTCCTTCTTAGCTCCTTGAACTGACATTTTTTTATTGTTTGCTTCTCATAGTTTGTCCATGGCCTTCCTCAGCAAGTCTTTCTCACATGTTTCCTTCAATTATGACTTTCAATGAACTGATGTACCTCTGCAAATGTCCAATTAATTTCCCATTTCTCCTTGCATTTGTCCTCCATAGGCTTATCTATTCATCTACTCATTTGAGAACTTCATTTATCTTCCTACTTCAACTGCAAGCATTTACTTAAGCTTTTATCTTCTTTCTTTTGACATTGAACTTTTTCATCCCTTACTCTATAGTCGCTAGTAAATTTCAAGAAACTGCGGGAGATGCCGCAACAGTAACTTTTAACTGAGTCAGTCTATGTCAGTCAGTCAGTCAGCTATGCTGTTTACAAATCATGGCATAAATATCTTTTTCCATTTATTTGTATCCCTTTTATTTTTTTCCTTTCCCTCATTAACTGCTTTCTTAATACACACAAATATTAACAGTAACAATGTGCACCCATGCTTTCATCCCTCTTTATTTTGGCTTATTTCCTTCTTTCATCATGACCAACATTTACCGATAATTCATCCAATAGGATCATTTTGTAAAGGACATCCTATTGCAGTTTAAAACCTACCCAAGTATAAAGAATCTAACTTTCAGATCATTAATATATTGCTTAAGAATTGAATTATTCTTGGCTGAAGGGATAGGATAAATTCTAGCCTGTGGTAGCTTTAAGTTAAATTCAAATTTTCAAAAAATAAAGGGAATTGAAAATCACAAATTCTGATTCACGACTAGTGAGTTACATTGATGAAGTTTTTTGGTAATGTCTATGGTTTCATGAAATGCCGTTAAGTTTCGATAAAAAGCCATAATACCACTACCAAAAACATTAGATAACATCAAATGAACATGTGATATTTAGTACTTACCTCTTTGCAAAAATTTTTGAAGGCTTTGGTGAGCTTTGCAAAGTATGAGCTCACCCAGATTTCTTTTCCTTTGTTTGTTTCATCAACAAAATAGTGAAGCATTGGAGTTGTGACAATTCCAAAATCCCTTGATTCTCCTTGTAAATCTTGTATTCCATCAAGGGCAGCATTTAACAGTGGTACTCCACTTGGCCTGGTCATAAATGGTGGCACAAGAAAAGTACAACAGTTTAAATCTGTTTGACTGAATGTTGCCAGCTTGAGATTTTTTATCAGAAAATCTCACATATATGAGGAATGATATTACATGAATAGCCTCTTAGTAACTAATAATAGAAATAAATCCTAAAGAATATATATATTTCACTAAAGACATTTATATGATGTATAAATCTGAATATCTCTTTATTAGTAGCAATTACAGCATACAATTCCACTACCGGATGGTATCATAACCATTTTTTTAACTATTTTCCATAAACATTTTGTTTTGTGTTCCATAATACCCACCTGGAGATGGGCCATTTGTTCTGATTTTTTTTTTTACTACTACATATTGGTCTGAAGCACGGTGACCAGACATGCCCCCATTAATGTGATGTCTCTTTTACTGAGTTAAGTTAATAAAATATCTCCCTCTAAAAATATGAAATGTTAAACGAAAATATCCCTTTTCCCAATTTTTGGACAAAAATTATTTTCTCAGTGCCCTGTACTGCATGAATAAGCAATGAAAATTGCTTTACTCCTAGCATGGATACCCAATATGTGAATAATGACATCACAAAAAGTTTCAGCCATGATATTAGTATGAACTTGTAAATAATCTTCGAAACTCACAAGTGAATTTACACATGTGATACTATTTTCATGAATTGTAAGTTAAAATATGAGTTCATATACCATTATTATAATTATCCATAATTTATAATTGCTAGTGAGATTAACCCAAAACTGAATACTTTGAAACCACATTTGTAATCTGGCCACTCTAGTTGCTACCCACAGAAACCATATTGACATTTGAAAATTAAACAAATTGGCCATTCCACTTAAAATTTTTTTATTCTCACGATCTAGTTTTCATTATAGTATAACATCATTAGGTTTAACTTTCATTTAATGTTTAATTTTCAAATGTCAATATTTTTTCCACCAAGTTACACCAGAATCTTTTATCTGAGCCATATTGATTTCTCTAAAAATGATACTTTTATTTCAAACTAAGGTTTAGTTTTGTCTCTTGCAAGGGAGATATGGGATGCCAGTCTAAGACAAAGAGCTGACATAAATGATATAATTTCCAATTAATTAGTGTACTATGATTTTTTTTTATTTTTATAAACATCCATATTTTCATGTTGGACATGCCCCATCATCACGCATATAACATGCTTTGTTATGGTGAAATGCCAATGGTAAATGTCAGTTACAACCAACCATTTATTGTGTATTATGCCAGAGAGGTTGGCATATTTGTTTTATTTTGAGTTCATCATTCATATACTCGGACCAACTGTTCCTGCAGTGAGTCTTGGCTCTTCGTCAGAATAAATACATATATTTTAGGAATCTTGTACTTGATCGAACACTTTTACTTTCCAAAAATTAAATCTGCAAAATAAAAATCTAGGAATCATTTAGGCGGTACAATTTTGCGACGTAGAATTGGTTAAGACTTTAACAAAGGTACCATGCAGGACCATTATGAAGTGGATTGCTTAAATCGAGAATTAATGTCAATTGCCCCTTTTTTGACCCCCTTGAGCACTTTTCTGCCAAGCATTTAAGTATGGTGGGCAACCCTCCAAAAAAAATAACCACCCTAGTTTGGGTATAAGTCGATATTTCCAATAATAATAACATCATCTGAAACCACCAACAAATGGATATGATAGTGATGTGATAGCAACATCACCAGTACGTCTGTATCATGGTGGTCCCAAATAACAATATAAGGGAGCCTTTGTCGTGACAATTTTTTTGCAGGAAAGTTGCCTTCACATTTAGCAGCTTAGGATGAACAGTGAAAAAATTTGTCATCGTTAAGATACTAATTAATGCATCATGATCCTGTTTTTTTCATGCAAGTAAGCAAGGGATGTGTCATTATCGTATTTTATGAACTACTACAAACATTTTTACTTGATATTATTGGTGGAAAAAAACAGCAACTTTTGAGTATATATACCTCAAATGACAAAGCTTTAAAATATTAAACATTTTCATGAACTAATTGATAACTTATAGTGATTTTGGCTCATTCTTTCTGGGCCCGACTTTCTCTCCCTTACATGTATTTTGAAACAAATAATATACATGAAAACCACGGGCATTTTGGCACTGTTGATATTTCTTGGGATATAGGCATATTACTGATCAGGAAAGGTTGAAATTTTCAACAAATGTTTCTTCCCACGCATATATCACCATGGTTTTGGTATGCTACATCATATCAAGATGAACATTACATTGAAAAAATCATTGCTAACCTCAGAACTGATAATCATAACCATTCCTGTGGTATTTGGCATTACATAGGTGACTCACTGGCATGTTGTACAACTACGTTATTGAAAGTTCTCAAGTTATTTCAGCAGGTGACTTCATTCTGTGAAACGTCTCATCTTGTGTCCATCAAGTTATCCTCATTAATTTCTTAACATCTCCCTGGTTACAGGATTGAAATTTTATCCATAACTAAATAACTAAAATAATCTAGTGTTTCTTTAATTTCCGTCATGCTACTCAGCCTGGTTTCAACAAGCTATATTGCAAGCATACTAAATAACCTAGAAATTTTCTGCCAGCATTTGTACCAATGCAATTAACTGCTACTTCTGAATTTACATTTCAAGAAGTCATTTATCAATATGGTAGAGAGGTATTACCAGTCTCATTTACTTTCTGTTTTGTCACTTATTATGTCAAATTATAAGACTGAACAGTGATTAATTACAAAAACCAGGATACCAGTTTATATAGCAGTTAATCCTACTGTCCCTAATAACACATCATGTCACAGAATGTGTCAGTGTGTACGATTCAATTTCAACAGCATATAACTTTAATATCAGGAGCCCAAAACCCTACACAATCATATATAGATCACCAGAACACATTGCATAAAAAAGTAATTATATATCAAAGGGAGAGAGAATGAGTACATACTCTGCAACTGTTTTTGTAAGGCATGTGACATGTTGAGAAGCAATACAAATTCTTAAATACAAAACATGGGTGTATTACAAGGGAAAGTGGCAGTAACCCCAAACCCCACTGGGCAGTAAAGATTATGAATGAAGCACATTGTTTCACTTTAAGTACCTCGACTGGAACTGCCTGTTAAGTCGTGTTAATTGCTTAAACAGGCAATCATTGGCTACAAACAAGGGATTTGGCTATGTGAATTCACTTCTTTGGATGAAGCATTAATATTAACGTTTACAATAATAAAATAGGTAAACCACATGGGTTTTATCTCGAATGGAATAAATAAGCATGTATCAAACAGGAGTACTAACGACAGGCCGTTTATACGGATGAACAAATCGTAATTCAAGTAACACTTCAGCAGTAGAATAATCCATTGCAAGGGCTCACCTTGTGTCACGACCAACAAACACCTTTCCCTGCTCACTTATCTCAATACTTTCACTCCGAATGATATCAAGTAACACGGACTCCAAATTTTCATCACTATAATATAATAAAATGTGCATTAAGACGACAGCTCTGCAACGCCCTGGTGTAAATATGTATGCAATAATTTACCCTGCATTCACAAGGTTTGTTGCCAACTCCTCCCACTTTTGATCCAACATTTCTCCATGAGGATCTACTAATTTTACCCCATTATCTTGCTCAGGGTTGTGTGATGCAGTTATCATAATTCCAATCACGGCTGAAACAGGTAACGAAGTGAATAGATAATGAATGATCATTGTGCTCACGTGGATTTCCCAAGAATTGCATGTTTAGTCCAAACCATTACATACTTTTCATTGGGACAGGATTCGTACAGTTATTATGAAAAACTTTTTTAACATCAGAATTACAAAAGAATCAAATTTTAATTCACCATCTAAGAACTAGTTCATGTGAAATACTAAATGGGCATACCTTTAGTGGATTTTGATCTGAGAACTGCTAAGAGTCCCATTCTATACATTACAAAGTCTAAATCGTCCGCCCTAAAAGAATTGTTAAATAAAACCTTAGAGTAAACGCGAACAAGCTTATAATTATAGAAAACACAACATTTCCGTTGATCCATATGGAATTCCAAAACATACGTACAAAGTGCGAAAGCCTGCCGTACCATATTGAATAATCTTTTCCCCAATTTTTGGGTGAGAACTTTTACTGGAAAGACTTAGGGTTAATGCTAATGCCATTTTGACACTGGCAGGTTATCGAGAAAAGAAAAATACATGAAAACATTACCAAACATCACCTTTTAATGCACTGTGAAAAGTACTACATTTGCAAATAAATCAAAATTAAAACTAATTCAATACATTATAACGGCACCCTACCTATACCAAATTAAACTTCGAAATTGAGTAGAATTGAATGACACAGCTAAGCAACAGGTTAAATATTAACTTGAGGATTCCGCCCACGTGTCGAAATTTGGAATGTTGTTACCGCTTGAAAACAAATACGAACCCTACCTTAATGCCATCTATGAAAATATAAAAAAGCTACAAAAACTACGGTGGCGGCTCATTCAAAAACTGCGGTCACAGTCCTGCAATTATCGCCACGATTCATAAATATCCGATCATGGATTAATCCTAAATTAGGGTTGGTAATGAGTTAATAAAAATTTAAGTCAGTGTTCCACTAAACATATCAGCAGATTCACTTTTTTTAACAAAAATGTAATTAATTATTGCATTCTGTAACCTCTAATTTAACTACAGTTCATCTATCTTGACACTGTGAATTACATAATGACTTTGTACAGTGTATAGTAAATTGGTTTTGTCTTAAAGTTGGCTCATGTCTATCGGTTCTACAAATATCACCACTGCACACCCAGTACAAGTTCATTCATTGCACCCACTATATATGATTACACGATGGGAATCCAAATATGGATATTCTCATTTGGTCATATGATATATATATATATATATATATATAAAATATCTACTGTATAATCAGACAAACGACTTCAGATCCACTTTTTATATTCATTTGACTAAGAGATTTCAAGAAATTGCCATACGGTTAAAATCACTTTATAACATTAGTGTTAATTGTATCTCCAAAAAGTCAAAGTTGATTGGCACAAAGTGATTAGAAAAAAAAACTGTTACAAGTTAGGGGAGAAATAGAGAACACACACTAGGTCACTTGGGTTTATGGTCTCGGCTTTCTTGTTTTGATTCACGACCATAGCTACGTTCATTGTACATTTACATATTTCTCTCATCTCATCACACAATTATTATCACCAATACCAACACAACATCATATTAACCTATTATTTTGTTTTCCAATACTTCTCAATTAAGAGGCAACAGGACAGGGATTCAAATTTTCTCAAAGGATCCTGGCTGCAAATGTCGATAGATTTTCTTCATATTTTGTGTTTTAGTGGTGAAAAACTCATGACAGCATTGCAGTAAGACTGAGAAAATGCTTTACGAGTGGAATAAGATGGGATAGGCAAAAAAGTGGGTGGCGAGGCGATTCATTCGATTCAGTTTGCAGATGCTGTAAAAACAGTTAACCAGAGGGGCAATGGATTCCTGTTACCATTGACTACTTAATAGGAACAATGCAAAATGCAAGGCATGATGATTAACCACAATTGTATCCAATTAATGCAATTCTCCAGAGTAAGAAGGCTCACAAAATAATGAAACAACTTTGAAACCTTTCCACAAATTTTTATTTCAACATAACTGGTTTTGTCACAAAGGCAACATAATCAGGTCATGGAATATGTAGAGAGGTTAAAAAGTGTTTTGATTATTTCATGATCATGGATTGAAACTATACAAATCATTGGTAGTAAAACTAATTGAACATTCAACTAGGAGCGAATAAACTATAACAAAAATGAAACAGTTCAAGTACTGTGCAAGCATTTTGGAGGAAAATGGGCATAGTTGTACAGATGTCAGAAGACTATTGGTGAAAGCATTCTCAAGAAGTGCAGAACTGACAAAAGGAATTCTAACTAAAGATTAGTAGTATAATATGGAGATTAGCACTGCATGGATCTGAAAGTCTTCGAACCAGGAAAATAAATACAGACCAGAGACTTTCGAGATGTGGTTATGGAGATGAATTGATAAAATGAGTTAGGACAGAAAGGTAGACAAGCAACAAAGTTTTAAATTAAATATAGTGGGAGGAGAGAGAAAGTTGCTACGTAATATCCAAGGGTTGAATAAAAAAATGATGGAGGACATTTCAAGAGGTGGTGAGATGTTCAAGGCCATAACAGAAAGGAGAATGTTACAAAAGCAAGGAAGAAGACGGAAGAAAATTGTCTTTTCAGATGAAATGAATATAGTTAAAAGTATTGAAAACTGAAAAATATAGGAGAAGAGCATAAGACCATGGAAAATGTTATTTAAACGGATGTTAGGAATCACTTTACACAAATCTTTAATGGATATATTAACTACTATGATGAATACATCATTAATCCCATGTACATACATGGTTCATTCCTGAGGATCACTGACCCAAAGTGAATTGACTGCTTTTTTTTAGATGTTTTTGTTAAAAAATCACTTTTCCTAGTACCTAAACAAATCTCTGACCATATTTATATACGTAGTTACAAAACTCAACAAATCTTTGATTGAAATTGATACAAATAGTACATACAGGTAGAGTATTTAAAAAATATCATAATAACATAATTGAAAATGTTACAATAAAATGTTTATTAAAATGCACTTTAAAAGACAAATATTTTACAATTTCACCAACACCTTTTACATGACTTCTGAAATTAGAGACAATTTTCCTTACAATGTTTTGGATAACGGAAACCATTTCATGATATGCAAAAATGTACAAGTAAAAATGTCCATTTGAAAGTTAATGCATGAAATGAAGAATAGCAATTAGCAGAGGACTCTCTAATAGCAAGCCAAACTTTTACATGATTTTGCCAGAAAATTGTAAAATAATTACTGGTTTCGGCTACCAATCTTCAGCATTTGGAAGTTAAAAGTATATTTCCTTAGTATGCCATTTTTTAAAATTCTTATACAAATTCATCCTTGCAGTGCACTATACAAAAAAATCATATGCATGAAAACATTCAATTCTTAATTTCATCAGTAAACTTTTATGCTTAAATATGGATATATTGCCAATCAAAATTTCACATTACTACAGCAAGTGTTCATAACAACCATTAAAACAGATATTAACATTGTAAAAGGCCAACACATAAAAATACAATATCACAAATGCCAGCAGATCTTTGGACGGAATATAATAGTTCAAAATACTGACATTGAATTCTTAAGTATAAAAATATGCTTTTAAGAGTTAGTTTCCCATCTGAGACACATTAGAGATTCTAAGAATACAATATAACTTAAAAACTAATGGAAAATGAATGGAAAATGCCACAAACCTGTAGTCAAAAGTTGGAATTCCTGATTCCAGGTTTGGTCAATTACCATATACTTAGCTGCATAAAATCAATTCTCATTTTGGCATCTTCCCATAATCATTTTTAGCAGAGACATTTACATGACAATTTAAACAATTGCAACCAATTGAGCATTCAATACCCATCAAAGATTATTTATAATCTTCCTCTAACATGTAAATTTGTTCTTAACATTCTCCATGCATAAAAACAATCGAAAAAATTAACAGAAACACAATTAAAAAGGTAAACATTATAAAAAATACAAAATCTTCTTAATGTTGAAGATTAAACTGTTCCATACAATTTAATAAGCACAATTTTCCTAACAACAGCCGAATGTTCTATACAAGTCTGTTTAAGTGCCTGAATTGCTTATACCTGGAATGATCTCGAGAACAATCACAGAGTAAAAATTAGACAGCCTAATGCTATGTTGAAAATAAGCAATCATGGCATTCCTATAATAAATGCTAGAACAACAGATGATATTGTGATGAGAAGGATGGATCCAAATGAAGTCGAAGCACCAGCATAACAATCAACCAAAGCACGGGCACGGAGAAAATTTCGCCCAAGGTATGACCTGTAATTTTGCTTGGATTTATCAAGCACATGAAGCTGCAAGGTGGCATCTTGGAATATCAAATCTGAGTATGGGGGTGCAGAATAAAATAATCTGGAAAAGAGTATAAAAATTTATAAAGGTAAACTTATTATACAACCTCATTCATGTGTTTTAAGGTAAGTGAGGCGAAATGATAAAGTTAGTTCTCTTTATGAAAACATTAATTACCAGCAAAAAGAGTGCTAAGACATTTTCTCAGAGTATATCCAAGTTTAATGTTTCACATACAAGGGGATAAAACTATATGAGAATGACAATGGGAGGACAGGAGAGAGTGATGGTTGAAATGTGACATTGTACAAAATTATTTTATGTAAAATAAACACAACAAAGCACATTAAATAACTTTTTTCCATGCTGAAGTATTGATAATAATTTGTTAATATTGATTTATACTTGAAAAACTGTCCCAGGGCTATAGAAAAGGTGGTGTTAAAATATGTATTACTATTATGAAAATTTATAAATGAAGTGTGCCATTTGGGGAACCGGGGTGGGGGCCAAAAGAGTCTTGAAAGTGTGTTTTACATATATGGACAGTTCATAAGCATCAAATACATTCAAAGCATATTAAATTGTTTAATATTAATTTAATTAAATTATTTAATTACTTTCATTTAATTTCAATTATTCCAAATTTTCCAGTATCTAGAGACAACATTTTAATGTGCTCTCTAATTTAACTTCCCAATTTGGAGCAAATGGGAGATTTCTGAGAGAACTACCTCCCTTCCATTATTTCTATCCTTTCAAATTGGGGCACAAAATGAATGGAAATCAGAATTCAAATCTGCACCCAACTGCAGTTTCTCTTTTAAACTTTCTGCATACATACTTCCTTTATGTCAGTTATAAAGTGCTAAAGACAGAGTGCTATCTTAGTTATTATGGTAATTTACTGGTTATAGTAGGTTTTAGATGGACACAGACTATACAATGGTGCAGCAGTACATTTCCTTGCCTCCTGAACAAAACACAACCTGACATTTGACACCAAAATAAACCCCCCTTCAATTCCATATACTTCCTTCCTCCCATCATTTCGTTCAACATGCCTATCCTATTCCTGGCCCTTTCTCACTTTTCCAACATTTTCCTCTAGATCACAGTCTACAACATCCCACAGTCAATTAAAATGCTCTGCATCAATCTTTCCTGCCTCCTTTTGTCTTTCTTCCAATACAGCAAGGTTAAATTACTATCGGGAAGTAAGAAGGGAAGATCTGTGCTAACGGTTAGAGATAAGTTGGGTAAGATAATAAATGACACAGAAAACATCCAAGATAGATGGATTACATCAGATCCCTCTTCCTTCCTCCTTTCATCCCGTCCAACATCCCTATCCTGTTCCTGCCATTTCCTCGTTTGCATAAATTCTCCCCTCTATCACAGTCTTCAGCATCCCATTGCCAAACAATATACCCTTCATCCATTTTTCCCACTTCTTTAGGAATTCTCCCAATAAAATCCTATCCTCCCCAACCAGGGGACTGTCGAGGAAGGAAAGGAAAACAGTCGAGGAAGTGCTAGGCATTTCCTCGACTGTTTTTCTTTTCGTCCATTTCACCATTTTCATACTTCTCCACACCCACATTTCCAAATCCTCCAATATATGTCTATCATCTTGCTCTAATAATATACTTTATTCCAAGCTGTGCAAAACCATACTCCATATCAAAGTTTTAATGAGTCTTTTCTGAAGATCCTCAACCAACATTTTTGCCATAAATCCCTCCTTCTTGTGAAAGCTTCTTTGCCTAATCCAAACCATCTACTTATATCCCTAACTATTTTGACCATTTTGGTCCAAAACACTTTCAAGATAGGTGAACAGTTTCACATGCTCCAGTTTATGAACTACTATTTTAACATATAACTTAGTCTTTGTCTTCCTTGAAAACCACAAAACCTTAGTTTTGTTTACATTCATTCTCATCTGATACTTATCACACTGACTTTTCAGTGTGCCCAGCATTGCTTTCAAACCCTTTGCAGACTGACGAACTTGAAAAGCTTGATCATCAGCAAACTTAACTGATTTTATGAATCCTCCACCAACTTATGAGTTGATTTGATCATAGCGTAGGAAGATAACACTGATCCACAAACTGACATAATAGTGATTACACTGATCCCTATGCTATGTTCCTCCCATGCCTCTTATAACAGTTCCTCCAGGTATATGTGGAAAAGCAAGGGTGATTATGGACATTGGTCTCATATCCCTCTTAATACTGTCAATCCAAACTCTCCATCCTTCATTTGTATATTCAGTTTTGTATTACCATAGGGTAAACTATGAGTAAGAATCAATACAAAATATAGCAAACCCCATAATATACAAGGAATAATGCTCACGGATCTCAAATTATGTTACATACCTGAAATCATCTTGGAACTTTCTTCCATAAAACTGCTGTGCATAAACAAACAAATTGGTAAATGCATTCAGTTCTGTTTCATTATAACCAAGTCCACCACGGGCAACAATTGCATTTGCCTTCGCCTTTCCTAGATTGCACTTTGCATAATCTGTAATTGCAGCTCTTCTGCCTGCAATGGCGAAAACCATGAAAAAGTAAAAAGAAACAATTCAATGACATACAATGGAAGTGAGTCATTTAGGCACATGTTACCAACACAGAGAAGCACGGCAGAAATGTCTATGCACCTGCAACTTCCCAAAAACATAGAAAAACTATGGAAAATCAATAGTTTTGCAAAGAGGTTACATCCTTTACTTAAAAAACAAAGCCCTCAAAAGAAATTACAGACAATTTTTCAAAAAACATTTAAAATAACACTATTCAATACATGATGTAATTTCACCAGCTGAAAAAGCTAGCATATGAAAGCCTAATTTTATCTAAATCTCCTTAAAAAAATAATTTCTTGGAATTTATACCATCCAACTACGAGGCGTATTCTTAAAGTAAGTACGGTTTGCTTATATTTAAATATTGGCGCTTCAGAACACAGTTTTGCTCCTGCAGCGCCATCTACTGATTCATTGAGAAGCTATAGCAGCATTTGTTTTGTTTCAGAAGTCGTTTGCTTGTCCGTACATGCAACCAACAATGTCCGCGACAATCGTTGATCCCGCCAGCTGTGAAGTGCGTTTTGTCATATGATTCTTGTATGCAAAAGGATTGTCGGCTGCTGAAATTCATCGGGAATCATGCCTAGTTTATAAACCTACAGTTATGAGTGAAGGAAAGGTTAGACAATGGTGCTGTGATTTTAAAAATGGACGAACAAATGTCCATGATGAAGAGCGAAGTGGTAGGCCCAGTATTCTGACCGATGAAATTGTTTCACAAGTGGAACAAAAACTGCGATGTGATCGTCGATTGACAATTAATGGCCTGGCTGAACAATTTCCTCAACTTGGACGCACTACTGTCTACAATATTGTTACGGAAAACCTCGGATACCACACATTGCGTGCAAGGTGGGTACCGAAAATGCTCACCAACCACCACAAAGAGCAAAGAATGTCCAGTGGACGAGAGTTTTTGGGTCGTTGGGAACTCTTTAAACCACCCACCGTACAGTCCTGACCTTACACCCAGCGACTACTTCCTCTTCTTGCACTTGAAACAGTGGTTCGGTGGACAACATTTCGAAACCGAAGAGGAACTCAAGAATGGCGTTGTCAATTGGTTCAACCCTCAGGTGGCGAGTTTCTATGCAGAGGGGTTAAAGAAGCTGGTGCAGCGGTACGAAAAATGCTTAGAAGTGAACGGCGATTATGTAGATAAGTGAAGTAGGTTTGTAGCTAACTAAAAGTGCCAATAAAATGTGTTTCTTATAAGTATATTTTTTCCTGTGACCAAACGGGCCTTACTTGATGAACACGCCTCGTATCTAGGATATTTTCTTCAAGCCCTTAGAAATGTATATGTATATCATCTCAAAGTTACCATATATACCACTGAACTGAAAGTCCAGAAGAAGTGAAATTTCCTGATGTACCAATGAAGTCGTAAAATTATCATAAAAAATAATGATAACATCAACAAGACTACAAAATATGTATGTATACTAATCATGATCATTGAGCATTATTTGAAGCTCATAGAAGATAATAAAGAAGACAGTGATTGTGAATGAACTTGAAACAAGGCGTAAATGAAATAAATGCATGATTACATAAAGAATAAACGTTAACATTTAATATATGCTTTATGCAACAGGTCACAATAGTTTCAAGTAAACACTAAGTCAAAAAATATAATGACTCAATGTTTGAAATGTGGACTTCCCACATTAAAAATAAAATGGTATCATTTGACAGAAAATTTCAGTGTAAGCCGCAAACACATGACACTAAGTATTAATGAGTCAGTGAAATATCAGACCCTTGAGGTCAGATGCCATGAGTCCATGTGTAGACAGAAAATAAAGCAATGTTGTGATACTGGTGTTAGTGAACATGGTATGGACTCAACCAACAGCAACCCTGAACTGAACCCTTGTAACTCTGGCACTGCTGAAACAGTTTTCCAACAGATTGAAAATATTGTTACAGCTGCATGTGGTTTGGCATGTTCTAGCAACATTGAGAGTGAAAACTGGTAAAAATAATATATATTGTTTGCAGATAAAATAGCCTTAAAAATTTAATAAGACTACATGCAGCTAAAATGTCATTTGAAAATGGCAAGGAAATGAAGCTGGAAATTTACTAATTGTTTTTATTTCACAATGTTTGTGAGGAAAGTACTTCTAAACAGTTGGCATAATTAATCAACTGACCTATCCCACACAATCAGCACAACTATTGTTTTCAGACTAGACACGGTGGCTTTTCTCACTTGTTCTTTCCTTAGTGGTTATGATATCAACATAAAGCACAACCATTTTTTGAATATATGATCAAGGTGGGATCTCTCTACTCATTAGGATTGTCCATCCTAACCCCTAATCAATCCCATGGTTTATTGACTGGAGTATACATTAGTACACCATATTGCCAATACATAAATGTATTAACCCACGTTACTGATTTGTAGGCACACTCCCTACCCATGGTCCCAGAAATGGTTTTGTTTTTGCATCAACAAAGGAAATCACCATTCAACAATACTCATAAAATAAGCCATCAAACTAGCAAAATGACTACATAAAATAACTTGTATAGCCTCTTGTCATTCAATCCATAAGTCTCAAATACAAGCAAATCAGTTTTAACCCTAAAAAAAAAGCTAAGATTTTTGAAAAATAATAGTTTTATCCTTATAAAATATTTAAATGTAAAATTACCATCGGGGCAGAGAAGCTGAAAGTCATTGGTGAGTGTATTTCTTGCCCACCACTCTGCCCTTTTTCCATCAGTGTTTTCCATTACTGTAGTGTGCTTCACAAATGCAACATCCCCACCACCTTCCACTAAACAGCGAAAAGCACCTACAAAAGAGAATTCCATTAGACTATTTGTTCACTATAACCTATAGAAAAAACATAGAAAAAGTTGAGAATTCATGGTACATAATGGTTCCAACATTAAACAAAATCATAGGTTCCTATAATAGGAATAAAATGATAATTACTCCAAATACATGCATAAGGGGAAACATAACTGTATTTTTCTTCCCACTGTGGTTAACTTAAACTCTTTAATTCAATGATTGAATTTCTACATTTAAAAAAATGAAATTACTTGCTTCTCTCATGTATGCTAATCTTAACCACATTGAGCAAATAACAAATGGAAGAGTAATATATATTCTATCTTAATCACTATTAATAGCAACCACCAAAATACCACACGGAAAATTCAGATAGTTTTACTTTTTGAGATATTAGGCAGAATCAGAATATCAAGAAAATGGCAAAAATACACCCTGTAATTATTCTGCAAGTATTTCAAGGAAATTTAAAAATTGTATGATGTATAATTACTTATCTAAAAGTATTACTGAATAAAATTACCTGTATGTCCAAAGAAATCTTCTGAGGCATCACGCTTGCAGTAATTACTGCTAGAGCCATGGCAAAGATCACACATGTTATCATATGGCACACCAGAGTTATACTCGGATGAAATGGCTCCTGGGACACATGATTTTGTGAAATACTGTGCAGCTGCCTGAATGGAGTCACACCCATAGCTTCTAATCCATCCATTTGATATAATATATGCCATAGGAATCACCCAACCAGATGCCATTTGCATACCAGTGTGACAAGTATTTTTTCCTGTTGAAAAAATACAAATTTAACACAAAACAAGATATAAAAGAGGAATAAATAGTTATGATGCATTTATATTCAATTCATGAACCAATGACCATCTCCATAATATAAATAATTTACCATAAAATTCATTAAGTAATAATCTTACACTAGTATAATAAATTTTAAAATACAGTTGGTAATATCTTTTCAGCATTAAGACACACTATTTATCACTCACACAAAAGATAATACCCTCATGATGATGTTACCTAAACTGAGGGTAATTCATTCTGGTAAGCTATGAAGACAAAAACTGAATTAACTTGCAGTATGATTGTTTGCATGGATATCTAAAAATTCATACCTCATACAGACTGAAATTTAAAATAATTAACATTTTTTACACTTTGAAATATTGGTCCACTGTAATGTGAATTAGCGGATGACTCTTTTAGAAGTTATTGTTGAGGTATCTCCTTCAGTTTCTTAGAATTTGTCAAAAGTAAAAATCCTAGTGTTCAAACATTGGCTAAAACCTCACAGATTTTTCTTCAAAATGTGCACTACTATGAATACCTGTTACATTTTTTGAGGAGACACTCTTTTTTCATTTCTTGTGTTTTATTCACATTTTTTAGCAATGGAAAGTATACTTTTTCCCATTTTTCAGCCATTTTTATGAGTTGAAATATAGCTTTACAGGAATATAGAACTATCGTCATGTGAATAGCAGAATAAATTTTCCTCAGAAAGCTAAATCAATAACATAACCAGGAAAAAACAAACAAATAGTAGTGAACGAACAAAGAGTCATGGGTACAGATTCAAATTTGTCATATGACACTGATTAAAATAATGCAGTGTGGATGGTTAATGACCTATTTGATGCAACGTAAAACTATGTATTTCTTTGCCCTAAACAAGAATATAGAATTCACAGGGCTAATGAATGTGAGGACAACAATATTGGGCAAGTACGGATAGCACATTAAATTAAAATATTAAATACCAGTGACTTGTGAAACCAAAAACTTATAAGAAAGCTCAGGTATTTAAAACATATTTTTTAATAAGTATAACAAAATTTCAAAGCATTTATTTATCTTTAGGATTGTAATGTTACTAAAATTTTAAGTTGCTATGAAAAGAATAGCATGCATAATCCATAAAACAGATAATCTGTACATGGATAATCAAGAGTTTACTTTACTTTGCAATTTCCGTCAAACCTTAATTAGTTCCTTCCCTTCCCATTCTACCCCCCTCTTCCCCAATTCCACTCCCTCAAAACAACCCCTAACCTCCTCCCTTGCTGTCTTGAAGGAAACTATCAAGCTTACACCTATCAACATTATGCACCTGATGATGATGATGAAGCGATGTCGAAACCTATTTCAAAGTAAATCCCTATTAAATGTTGTGCATGAGTTAAGATCTTTAGGTATTTCTCAGGGATTTGGTTCAAATTGAGCTAGCTGCATTTGATGTCTTGAGTAATAAAACACATTTCAAAGCTGAAATATTTACATAAAAAACATCCTTTGCTTTATATAGTATCTTTTTTGGGAAATTTCTTTCCTATCCTGAATTTTACGAAAACCTAAAAACTTGGTAAATTCCTAAAATTTTGGAACTTCACTAATCCCTAGCAATCATGAAGCAAAACTAGAAATTTATTCCTAGAAAGATTGTAGAGAAATGCACACCTTTCAAGAATGTCAACTCAGTGTCTGGATCTTCCTCTTTGGCCACTGCAACAACATAATACTCGGGTGCACCTAAATTGTACACCTCCGCAATGAATGGAATGAGATCATATCGTAAACCTCCTGTGTATACGTCACCAGCATCAAGGACTGTTGCATCTGCAACTCTGAAAACGGAGAATATATTTAAGTGAAAATATATAAATTTAAGATATAATCAAGGTGCATCTTTATTTTTCTGAAGAAATCTGAAAATGGAATTACACCAAAGCATATATTTCATATTTTGACAATTTCAACACAAGGATAATCAGTGAAGGAACTAGCAAGATACATGAGGTTGCAGAATATTCTAAATGCCTGATTGGCTTGCTTAGAAAACACATCAATGGAGTTCAAATAAAAAGATCAAAATGTGATTTATATTGAATATGGCAGACATACTGATACATTGACATGGAATGCAAATAAAAGACACCATGTTTCTTATAGCACATCCATTGGTGTGGTAATATCACAATTTAGCATCAAATGAGTATCATACATGGCAATCAAAATGTAGAAGGTAAGGGAACATTTTGGTAAAAATTCAGGTGCCTGCCATAGACAACTTTGCAGCCTCAACATAGCTCATCTTGCAAGAATCACTGGAGAACCTAAACAGATTCAATGGCAGTATTGTTCAATTACCAGCATATAAAACTTTAAATCTACTTTGCTACTAACTCTACCACTTAATTTTGAACTGAAAAAATGTAACTCTAAAGTGGAAATTTAAACTAGAGTTTTAGAGAAAGCATTACAGAGAAAGTATTACAGACCATGGCTTATGCATGACAACATTTGCAATGGTACAATTATACTGGATAGAATCTTGAAATGTTTAAAATAAGAATACTGGTAGGAAAAATTGTGAGAATAGAGCAACATGATAAATTAATGATAAACACTCCAGTCTAACTAAGGTATTAAAGAGGAAAAAAACCTGACTAAGCTAAGGCATATAACAAAATACTCTAACATCAGGCTACATCAGGGTGAAGAATTACTAATTAGAGAATTCTAATACTTACACAACTCTTGTTTACAAAAATGGACACTTTCCCTAATACAGAAGTCTCATTACTTATAATTATATTTCTTCCTACATTTTAATTTACCTCTGGGCCCCATCTTTTATCAATAAGAACTTGACAATTAATATTAGGCGAGTCAATAAGCTAACTATTAAAGTAATAGATAGTTTCCAAATTTTTACACCACAGTAAACTGATGGCCTACCCAGTTTGTACAGCCCGCATGCAATGGATCTGGCTTGTGGCCTTATAACAGCTCATCTCAGGTTTAAGCAGCTGAGCCTTCAATGCAATCTAAAAATCCAACAGCAAATAAATTTGGACAAATTACAAACAACAACAAAAACATGAACAGGAAATTACTTAAGATAACTACCACAATGCATATTCCAACTTAGACAATATAAAGCATTGACACACATGTAAATGAAACGTAAAAATTACTGGGTAAATCACAAAAATTACAATGAATTACTAAAAAATCTACAGAGAGATTAATAGGCATTACGAGCATGACATTGATGCAGGAAAACACAAAATCCAAGAAGTCAGATAAAACTAAAGTTGCAATCTTACTTTCATCTTAACACACTTATCCAACTCTGGATCGGAAGTGATGCACAGAGTCATACGACGAACTGGACAATCCCTGACCCCATAGATTAGATCAAGGGACTTTCCCATATAGCCTTTATAGGTTTGCTGGGATTCCGGTAACAAGTAAATATCTCTAGTTGTATCCTAAAATGGAAAAAGCTCTAAGTGAAAAACATTCAAACAAAAAATAAATTAATACATTTTTCACATTACAGACTCAAACAATTGATTATGACAAGCATTCACTTTAGTATTTTCAATTTTGAATGAAGTTTTCATGCATTATGAAGAGACCATGAAAGCAACTATCACAAAGTTGAGTGGTGTGCATACAAGCCTTCTGAAATTTTCTGCAATTCACACTTGTGGAGTCAGACAATTGTTTTCCAGTCAGAAAACCAGAAGACTTGTAACTTCAATAAATGTGATGAAATTTTAAAATTTTATGGAATATTGACATTTGAAAACTAAACAACTTGGCTTTTCCACACATATATAATTATATAACATCATAAATAAATAACAACACAAATATAACATCATAACGAAACCTAGACTGTGAGATAATTGATGGTATTCGGCGTAACTTTGTGAAAACGATTCATATTGGAAATGAAAGGATGATAACTTTGTAATTTCACAGAAATTTATTACGATACGACCCGGGTTTCGACGTCCAACGTCATCTTCAGGTGAAGGTTCACGTGAAGATGACGTTGGACGTCAAAACCTGGGTCGTATCGTAGTAAATTTCAGTGAAATTACAAAGTTATCATGCTTTCATTTCCAATAGGTTGTGAGAATAAAAATTTTAAGTGGAAAAGCCAAGTTGTTCAATTTTCATAAGTCAATATGAAGAATTTACACCAATTTACACCAGAAATTGTTTTATTTTATGGAATAACCAATTTCCACATTTCCAATCATATGCACCAAAAACTGTACTCATTTAAAAAAAAACCCACAACATTCAATATATTGACATCCTTGTATAAATACCTGGAAGAGCAAACTATTTCTTGTTCCGTACTTGGGTGCTGACTCAAAGATGTGGAATTCATCAGGGTAGTATGAAACAGGACTCACTCCTTTAGGATCAATGTCATTTGAGTTTCTTATTAGATTGTTATCATTGAAGTTTCTAGGACCATCGACACCTCTGTTGTTTTCAAAATCTCGTGAGTTTCCAAAATTTCGTCCATAGTCTTCAGTGTTACCAAACGAGTCCCTCGTTGAAGTATCACCAAAACCTCTCACACCAGTGGAATTGTGTCGCATGCCACCATATAACTCCACAATTTTCTGCAATAAAATTTTTTTACATGAACGAGTTACAAAAACTAACATCAAATAAAACAAATTTTTTTAAACATTGTACAAAATAAAAATTCATAAATAACAAAAGGGAGCATCAACACGGTTAGATTGATGAAATCTCCCAACATTTATTTCCAACGGCAAAAGAAATATATAAATATAAAAATCATTGTCAATAAGAACATCAAGACATAAGAAATACCTTATTTTTCCTACTTGCATAGATATAAAAGAAAAACATTTTCACTCGCCCAATTTGAATTCAAAATTCAAATCCCATAAAAATAATAAAATGAGGGATTGTTCAATGCATTCATTATCTCCCTTCTTTAAAGCACCCTATCAAAAACTTTGATACAACTATGCATGCTATTTATAAGTTCATTCCATACAGCAACCTCTAATCGGCAACTATATCAGTGTTAATGACCAACAGTAATTGAAGGGATAGCAACAACAGATTATTAAAAATTAAGGATATGCAATGTATACCCAATTTCCATGCTGTTATGGCCTCACAGTGACACATGATATAAAACCTGACACTTATTTTTGTGGATATTGTTTAGTTTTATCTCTATCACTACAATGATCCAATCAATCACTCATTAACCCTTGTAATAATTTTGCAGAATTAAAATTATTATTAACTGATTACTTAGTTGACCATGTTTGTCTGTGGAACTCATGAATTATATCTAGTGTCTTGTTCTTGTTTCATGTTTTTTTACAACTTGATAATCCAGCAAAAGGATAGATGTTGGCAAAATAATGATCATTGGGTCCCTATTTATGCCTGGATGAATTAATGAACTGGGAACGGATATTTATTAGCTAGCAGTTTTTGATGTGCAAAAAATATATATTCTTTCAAAGTCAATGCTAATAATTATTTGTCTTTTGCATCTAAAAATATAATTTCTCTTATGTTAGCCTAGATTTTTAATAAATCAAACTAATGAGATGAAGACGATAGTACATACGTACAAGAGATGGCATTATTCATCCTAGCCCTTCCTGTTCATTACTAATGCGAGGGTCAAGTACTAAGTGCCCATTGACCATGAAACCTCATCCCATATTGTACGATAAAGTAGACACAAGCAAGTCCGATGGTTAATCCTTGGCAATAATCCTAATGACATAGTGTTGCCTACTTCCCAGTCTGCCCAAATGGGACTGCTGCAATTAAGCCAAATCATATTACTACAAGGGGAGACAACTCTTTCATGCAACTCGATGAATAAATGCACAACAGCTCAAACCTACTGTTTAACACTGCGTTGTCACTCAAAAATCATTGAATCCAAAAATGCACACCAATCAGTATCATTAATTAAAATTCAATTACAAATGAGGTGCACTATGGGTCTGCAGTGCAAGACTTTTGTAGGTAACTTAATGAAGAGGAAATTAATTTTTACTCCAACATACCTTCAAGAAACGATAATATTTCCTGCGAAGGGAATTACTTTTTGCAGACGTTGTGACAACTGCATGGGATGGCATAGTACCCCAGTTGCAAAGCCTGTAGTCATTCAATGATCTCCGAGTGCCATCTAAACAGAGAAGCTCAAAGTCTTTCTCTTTAACAGAAACTGAAACAAAAGGAAATTTTTTTAACAAAGCAGAACTTTAAGAGGGTTGTGAGAGAGTTTCATTGCGGTGACTACTCTTCTAAATTAATGATTTCCAAAGACTATTTCAGGAATTTATTTCAAATATTTCAAGAACAAAAAATTGGATCCACACAGACCAGACCTAAAATTGGGATGAATTTTCAGAGTGAATATTGGCATCCAGATACTCTAATTATTCAACTACTGGCCTGAATATCCGTCAGTCACACAAAAATATTATGTTGTATCATGACTAGATGGTTCAGTGACTTTATAAAACTACTGCAATGAGTATATTTGCAGGAAAGCAATTTATTAAAAATGTTAACCAAAATGAGTAATTCAAAGTACCAGGATATAAAATCCCTTCTTGCAAAGGATTTCACTCATGATTCACCCTAGCTTTACATTATTATCATTATAAGCAGCGCTCCTTTCTGGCAGGTGCTCGACAACCATTGTCTTCTCGCTAAAGCCACCTCTGTCAAACTTCTGTATCCTTTCTATCTTTTTAGGAAGGTCCAATTTATTTCTTCTCCTTTCTCTCCTCATATATCCACCCACAATTCCCTCACCTGCTGACTTTTATTTTCTGCCACGTCTTAGAAATTGGACAACCCAGTTCTTTTCCCTTCATTTTATCATCTCTCCTTTTACCTATTCACCTTCCTCCTCTTCCAAATGATTTTCTTGATGTTTTCTAGTTTCTATACTGCAGTTTGATATGCCATCATCCAAAAGTGATCACTTTCTACATCACATCCTGGTAGTTCACAGGATTTTGCCACCACATTTTTCAGTCTACGTTCTTAAAGTTAAAATATCGTCTTCCATTCATTTTGCCCTGAAGATCTGAACAGGAAAGCATTTCTTCACCCTTGTGTGTTTCTCATGCATGTAGTTTTTTTATATTTTCATGTACATAGTCTTTTGTAGTTAATCAACCATTTGTCTGCTACCATCATCATTTCTTCTTCACAAAATATACGAGCTTCTCATCTTTCTCTTCTCTTTCCCATCATGTATTTTCCAATTATTCTTTGTGGGATGCAAGGAATGGGAAGAGATTCAAGTAGCCTCTCTTTCATGCAGCACATTCTATTCCTACAATTAAAACAATAATGACTAAGTAATTTCTATGATAACAAGTCTAATTCGTTGTCTCGGGCGTGACTTCATGAAATCGACTTAACATAATGAAAAGAGAAACTTTATAATTCCACATAGATTAGATTAGAAATCTATGTTAATTAGATCAGAAATTAGATTATTATTTAAAAAGAATTAGATTAGAAATCTATGTGGAATTATAAAGTTTCTCTTTTCATTATAACAAGTCTAGACTCCACCAAGTAACAATGGCCTCTAGTAGGATTGGTAAGTGGATAGAGGGAAAATTCATCTTTATACCTAGGAGGCAAGACTTTTCTATGAACTCAACTGCCTTCAAAGGCACCTATGGTGATATCTCTTGAACATTGATGGATAGTGAAAATGTAATGGATTCTTACAAAAAAAATGTCCTGCAAATTAATTGGTTTCCCATTCTGATCTTCATGGGAAACATATTCTTAAGAATTCAAACTCATTATAAATTGGCAGAAGAAATGTTACAACCATACTGAGTGTACAAGAGATAGAAAACCTTGAGAGAGAAATGGAGTTAAACTATGTGGACCTGATTGGAATGCATGAAATGATGTAGGAGGGATTTGGAGAAATAATGGGTTAGGACTGCCCTAAGGAGGAATGGAAAGGGAACAGAAGGTTGGGATAATTATAACAGATCAAGAGATCAATGAAAAGAGCTAGGTATATAGGAAATTCACTCATCAAGAGGATAGAAAGCATCCCCCCCCAAAGACCTGCACTAATACAGGGATATGTGCCAACTTTAGAACATGAGATCAGAGAGGTAGGAGAGATCTATGAGATGACATAAAAGGAAGTAGAGGAGGGCAAGGATGGTTATATGGTAGTAATGGGAGTATGGAATTCAGTGGAGGGAGAGGTAAAAGACAGAAGGGAAAAATCAGATAGCACATAATCACATACCGAAATCCAGTCCTGAGGAGGTCAGTGTGTGTACTGTGGTATGTTTGAGAAATGCAATATCACCAGCTTCCACCAGACAACGGAATGCTCCTTCATAACCAGCATAAGGGTCTGCTTCTGTGCACTTCTGCCCTGGTGAATGCCCAGCACACAGTTGACATAATTTATCTGAGTTGTCACCTGGTTCAAGAGAAAAAATATAAAGAGTTTCAGGATCACAGCTAGAGGAACTACATCTGCACAAACCAGAGAAAACCAAACTAAATCTCACTAGGTTTGATCGGTGAGTATAATAACTCGTGATGATCTATGGACCACCGCCGTAATTCAACAGAGGGACACTTTTACTTTGTACTTATATTACTTCTTCGTCAATAGAAATTACAGATAAATACTTAAAGAAATGATTTACAATATTTAAATTAATTTCATCCATTTTTTTGAGGAAAACTTATATTTGCATTATTACACAAGGCGAATTAAGTATATACATGTAGATGCTAATAACTGACTTGGGAGTGCACACTTCCAATCTTAAAACATCCAAATCACACTTAATAAAAGATTAACCCCTACTTCAAACAATACAAATGGTATTGAGCAATAAGAGCATTTGTCTGCGGGAATGAGGAAGAAGGTAGCTTCAAAAGGTACCTTTTTTAACGACTTGTAAGGAGAAGCCATTATATGAAAGTGAAGAGAACAACAGTTTCCATCAAAGGGCATTTTCAATAAAATTCACATTGGCAGACATTACTTGGCGATTGTCACTAAACAAAACAAACTATGTTATGAACTACAGACAATTAAACAAAAGAACCACACAACTTGGTTCACCCATTAAAGTATCATTTGGCACAGTGCACATAGGTACAGGTACAATAAATCAATTTTGCCATTTGATACTTTAATGGTTTAGCCTGGTTCTATTCTTCTTTCATAAAATTTAACTATGCATCCTAACAAAGTTCATTTGAATACTGTGATGATATTTTTACTGTAAACAAAAAAAATGCCGAGACCATAATCTAAAAATTGCTTTTACTTAAATTCAGACCAAGGCAACTGCTGTGTAATTCAGGACAAGGATGCCTACTATCATAAAATGTCCCAACTTATTGAAAGTGGCCCTTACACTAAACTCTAAAAAAACCCTCTAAAATGCATGATTCAGGGTACGAAGGCAGTGATAGCTGGTTGCTCACATCTGATTGACAAATCTCTTCGCTTCAAACTCCATGTTTCCAACCCTACCCTTCCCAGACTGTAAAGCCTTCCAAAAATCCACAAGAACGACTGCCCTATGCGACCCATTGTCTCAGCTATTAACTGAGACCCCCACCTACCATTTATCAAAATGGTTAACCCAAGAATTTTTGAATTCCAATTTCCAAAACGACTCCAGTATCAGGAACACTACTGACTTCATCAATAAAATTCAATACATCAACTTGAAAGACACCAAAACACTGGTTTCTTTCGGTGTAGAATCTCTCTTCCCTAGTGTTCCTATACCCGAAACATTAAAGTTCCTTGAAGATTGGCTCTCATCTAAACCAATCTCAAAAGAAACTTTAAATGAATACGTTGTTTTAACGAAACTAATCATAAACCAAAGTTTCTTCACCTTCCACAAGTTTACGGTCTCATCATTTTTTTGTTTACATTGATCCACGACCATAGCTACATTCCTTGTACATTTAAATTGATATTTTTATTGGTTTTTTATTATTTCAACAGTCATTGAAGTGATCTCTAACAAATGTCGTTCAAAACATTTCTCTACACAAAATGCATCTTGTTAAATGACCATAATACATTTTTCATTTAAATGTATCTTGAGTAAAGCCAAGTGTTTCCAGTAGCAGATAATATTTCAGACATTGTGGCAGTACTCTAACCTAATTTACATTGCTTCAAGAGATAGATTCATGAAAAATGAACACAGAAAAATCTTCAACTTACCTACTGGATTGTTCTTATTTATCAAAGCATTGACTGCACAACTTGGTCCAAAGTAGTTAATGGTTGACTTCACATGGTTATTACAATCTATGATTTCTAAGCCACCCTCCTTCATAAGCTGGAATTCAAAAAGTTACTACTAACATGGGACTCAATTGCTATAGGCATAACTAACTATTACAATATTTACATAAATTAACACAAATAAGTAATTAAAGCATTAACTTAATCATAATTTTATTTCTTCTTACATTTTATTACTCATTTTTTGAGAAACTGGTCCAACAATTTAACATAACTTTATCATTTTCATATCATCTATTTCATTTTCATAATTCCATTACACTCACCGTATAAACAGGAATCACCCAACCAGCCAAAGTCCCAACTCCAGCGAAGCATGCCTTTTTACCCCTCAAGTCTCTAATTGTCTGCAACTCTGGTAATGAATTTTTCTTAACCACAGCAACAGCATAAACAAATTTTTCACCATCTAATGAATAAGATACCAAACTTCAGATAAAAACTCTGACACAAATCTGTGATTTCAAAATAAATATTACATCTACAATATTGGTTACAAATACCGGCTTAATAAAAGCATATTTATATTATATTACATTATATAAAGATATTTAGTGTCACCGTAGCTTTTGGAATGACACAGACTGAAAAACAATTTATTTCTTTGCCTCTCCGACTAAACCACAGCCTGATATCCGACATTACATTAAACTCATTGCCATTTCCGCATGCTTCCTTCCCTCCTTTTATTACATCCAACATGTCTTATCCTTTTCCTATCCCTTACTTGCATGCCTAACATCATCCGAACTATTACAGTCTAGGGAGAAATCCAAAGGAGACGAGAAAGATGGATTGCTAATGGATGCCTTTTAATTGGCGGTGGAATGTTGAAGACTGTGAAGGAGGGGAGACCGTTTGGCAAGCATGGTATGGGGATGAAACCGAAAGGCATGTTGGATGGACTGAAAGAAGATAGAAAGGAGATAGAATTGAAGACACTTTAATGTAGGTTGGGAAGTCAGGATGTGTCTTATTAGGCAATAACTCTGTGTCCCTTCAAAAGCGGACCTATATGGTAAACTACTTTTAATAATAAAGACACCTTTCCCTTTCAAATGAATTTTTGACTTGAGGAATATCTCCTCTGAGCAGACCTGTACAATGCTTTTTGCATGCGTGTGTACAATCACACCATCACTTTAACAAAAGGTTCAAATAAAAATAATTTTTTATTACTGTCATTTTGGATGCTTCAAAAACATCATTCAAAGCAAAACGATAGTAGTATTACTGTTTATGTTACCAGAGTAATATTGAGCAAATTGGATTAAAGATTGTAAAATTGTCTCATAAAAATCATCCAAAAGAGACAAAATTGAGGTAAAGAAACGATGTTCACATATGCTTTCAATTTAATTAATGGAACAAAAACATAACATTTGCCAAATGAAGCAACTCCCAAAGTAAAGAAAATTTAAGTGACACCAAAAGGTTACCTTCATAAACCTCTTGCACAATAGGCACTAAACTGTGATACCTTCCACCAACAAAAACTTCGCCAGCATCCAGGGTTGTTACATGTGCACTCTCTGCATCAAGCAAAGCCATGCATTCATCTTTATTAAGTGCCTGAAATGATGGAATTAAAATATTTTTTAATTTGAGAAATTTTGATCCACCACTAAAAAAATACGCATTCTGAAAGTTAGTGATGTAAAGTCATGAAAAATAAAATAATATAAAAAATATCTCAACTTTTAAGTTACCTCAATTCATGTTTACTCAATGCGTAAGACATATTTAATCAATTATGTATTTTGCACACAATAAACTTTACGAATATGCCAAGGAAGATAGCAGTGAGAGAGAGAATGGGTGTTTTATTCTGTGACAGAATAGTTAAATACTTCATAGCATAAACCTTTTGAAAACCATTACTTACTTATGTGTATTAAGACATAATTTTTACGTATTGCTGTGTAGCATGTGTTTTTTCTACATAGTTTTAGAAACTTTGAGACTTTACATATTTGACGTGCTTTGTCATGTACAATTGACCACTTGTTTATCGTATCCTGACCACCTGGTGACAATACATTACTATTATTACAGCCACCATCCTATTTTTAAAAATTGGAGAGGAGTGAGCAGTAGTTTGGAAAACACTCCAATGCTCTGACATTTTTACCAATTTTTGAAAGAGTGCAGAGGACCAAATACCTGTATATAATTTAAAGCAAATGCCTTAACTGCTCCGAAAAATAAAAACCTGACTCCCCTCACTGCTTTTGTATAAAATTGCAAACATGATGTTAAGATATTCTGCCCCAAGCAAATAAATTACGGCTTTGTGAACAACATAGAGTGAATATTACAAGTATTTAACCAAAATGGAAGTATTTGTGCAAGATTTAAATACAACTTCACACTGTGACCGTTCTATCCTAATTTTCTAGGAATCGGTATCGTTATTACTGAATTATTTGTACATCTTCAATAGTTACTGAGCAACGTAGTGGTATCTTAAAACCCTATATAGCACACGCCAATCTTGGAATCCATACAACATTTTAAGGAGTTTCAATTATTAAAGATAGGTTGTCCAAATAAATTCATAATCAGGACATGATGTAAAGTTTGAATGGGTACCCTCTTGCAGTGAAGCTTCATTCGGTCATTTCCAAAGCTGAAAGCATCCTTGTCAATGGCACGAGAGAGATTTTTACATTTTGTCTGTTCTTCGATGTTGACGGTACACCAAACAAAATCATTCTCTTCATTAAGGAGGAGATCTAATTTGTCCCCTAAAAGAGAAGAGAGCACAATTAGACCAACAAAAAGACATTAAAAATTCACAAATATTTCATTCTTGTGGGTACCAACTCAAGTAAACCAAGATAAATATGCCGACCAACCTCAATTCCAGTCTACCTTCGCTAAACATAACTATTGAGTCGAAAATACGATGGAAGACTTCATAGAATAAGATTAAATGCATTTGTGGGTTACTTTTTCAGTCCTGTACGTGATATAAGTGCTACGATTTCAAAGTACACCACTTTTTGAAGGAATATTATTAACTAAAAGAGGTTACAAAGGAAACAATTTTGCGAAACTGTATTATCTTGATCCATACTCAAGATGCAATGATTTCATCAATTTCATAAGCAAACTTTACCTTTCACGGCAGTGAAGCATGTTGTCCAAATCACCAAGAACAAAAGTGTAATTTCTAAGCATCTTTTGAAACCCATGGCAAAATTCTTTCCACATTAACCGCCGCCCATTACCGACCAAAACGAAACACACCTGTTTACGGTGACTCAAATTCTTCTCTACATATGATAAAAACGAACCATATCAAAGCCTCTTTGAGCCTCTAAAAATTCTTTAAATTAATTTTTTTAATTTAATTTAATCTGTTTCCAACATTTATTTAGTCATTTTAATTCACAAGCTGCTCTACATGATCAAGTAGTAGATAAATGACAAACGAAACCAATGAATAACAAAAATGGATGATCCCCTGTATTTCTCGAGGGATATTGCATTTTCAACTTTTACTTTATTTTATGTTTTATTTTCTATTTGTTTTATATTCCCACCGAGTGCATTCGTTTCTGCAGGTATTACTGTACAGGATTTATTTTCTAAATGGCTTGGAAGTGAGAATGAACAGTTCATACAGTACAATATCCGCAGAACTTCTGCTACAGTTTTGTGCCACTCATTCCTTCCATTGGGTAAGTTAATTGTTCTAAGGGTCTATATTTTTTAAGTTCAATGGGTATTTTTATCATAGTTAGGTTACTAATACTTGTATGGCATGTTCTTGAACCTCGGTCGACATTTTCTCATTACTACTTTAACTATCTTATAGTTCCTGTGTTATTTTTGCAGGCTATGTGATTGGATTGACTCAATGTTGGAACTCTGGTTCAGTAATACGGGGAAACACTTTGCTCATAGCCTTTAGCACAGTTGCATCAGTAGTTCCACTGGTGGTAGGCTATCATGTTTGGGCATGGTATAAGAACGACTGGGGTGGCCATCCAATTGCAAGAACTTTATCTAGATACTCTAGTGCGCCAAATAATTGGAAGAATGTGGCATCGGACATTAACGTAGAGTTCAGGAGGTAATTATTTGTCTGTGATATAAGAAATGTGTTTTTTCTTGGCTGCTAAGTTAGATTAAATTACTCATCGTGGTGTATTAATTCGTTCCCAGAATTGACAAAACATGTATAAATACTGGTTACGTTCTAAAAACCGTCGTGACAGATAATTGGATTATGAAGTTAATGCCTTACAAAATGGAGATAGCTCACCAAAGTGACATTTCATTAGCTCTTTTGGAGGCTGATCATCACGTTATGTCACCAGATAGTTCTGGCAGCACCCAGTACCTCAACATTGAAGTACAAAGCTGTAGAGAACGAACCAAGCCTTTCTTTATAAGGTATGCATTTCATTGATATTTCACAGTGTTTTAGAATTTGAAGAAATGTGAGAAAAATATAACGAAGAACTGTACAATAGGTTGAATGCAGTTGACTTTAAGGATCTTCAAGATAAGCTGCAAATGCCAATAACTAATTTGAAGAATGTGGTCATTCACAAAACATTGAGCGACAAATTTCAGGCAGTATTTCGTGATCAAGTGATGAACAATGAACGCTTCCATTCTGCTGAGGTAATCTATTATTTCTTTCCAGAGTCAAGCTGTAACTTTCGATGAATGTTTCACTCCACTTTTTAAAACTATTTTCTTAAACTACAGGAATTTGAGGCATGTATTGGCTGTATGCAGGCCCCTGCAGAAATCAAACTTCAAAGAAGATGTATTCCAGTATCAGGAGAACGGTCTTGCGTAGCTTGCTATTGTAGACCTATGTGGTGCATTGAATGCATGGCAAAATGGTAAGTACAAAGAAAGTATGAAAGGTCAGATAAGGTGCACTATTTAGCTTGCCTCTGATCCTCCCAGTTATTATGTTAACTTATGTTTGCAAGTGTTTTCTAGGTATTTTCTTAGAATTCCAATTGACAAGTCAGCTTTTCCATGTTTATGAATAGTTTTCCAACCACTGGATTATATTGCATGATCTCTGTTGATAAATAACCTTTCAAGTTCATCATATTAAGAATCTTTATTAATTATTGGAAATTTCAAGGGTAATTCCAATTAGTGAAATTCAAAATTAGGGCTTGCCAACCTTTCTTTAGATAATATTGTCCAGCCTCGGTCAAAAATGTACACTAATATCTCATGTTATGCAGTACAATATGCAGCAGTGTTCATTCTCTGGTGAGACCAAGGAAAGTTGAAGTCAGACCAACTATGAGGGAATCTTATTTTCAACTATTTCTTTGTGTTGGTTGACGTCATGCAAAAAGAATGCTTGCTTGGAAAGTAAGGTGTAATGTACACAGATAGATAAACATTAATTGGCAAAGTCCTCTTTAATAATGTTCTTGTAAATATGTCACCATGGATAGTAGTGAAACATACCCTTAAACTTCAAGGGTAAGGCAAGGAGCCTAGATTGTAGTAGGCTAGGAAAATTATGTCTCTGCTAGCTATTTATTATATAATTGAAGTCTTTTATTTAAAAAAAAATCCAGGTTTGCATCAAGACAAGACCAAGATCATCCGGAGACTTGGTTGGGCTCGAAATGCCCTTGTCCCACTTGCCGCAGTCCATTCTGTATTCTAGATGTCTCCCTCATTGAAGATCAGAATTCTACTCCATCAACACCAAGGTTTGAGGGAAGCTCACAGACACCATCATGACGGATTCCAACTGTGCCTTTTTACTCACCTTTAAATTTGAAGTGGAGATTGTTTATTTTTGGGAGATTGTCAGTGAGAAACATTATTTTATAGACTGCTTTAATTTTAATAATCTTTTGATTTATTAGAATATTGTTGAAGTGCAGTCTTATATATTTTCACAGCTATGCATGACACTCTAATTGCTCTCTAATAGAGTTTGGTTATCAGTTACATAAATTATCACATGTAAGGATGATGGTAAAGTATGAAGTGGTTGTAAAAAATAAACCTGTAATTCCAATTTTTCCACTTGCATTAGTAGAAAAGAACACAAGGAGCTCTTTTAATATCCGACTTGGTGATTGGTAGCTTATAATGCTGTTTAAGTGCATTAAAAATTTATTTTGATGTGTTTCGAATGCCATATTCTTATTATGTGTGAAGGGAAACTGTTTAACAGAGATAACTGCTGAAAATATGTTAAAGCTTAGCTCAACTTGAATTGGTATAATGTATATTTCCATGCCGTCTGCATTTGAAATACTGGGAGAGTGGAAATAAGAAATAAGCTTTCTCTACCTGATCAAAAGTATCAAATTACTGCTGCTTAATGATTCACAATAAAATGTACCTTTGATATTTTTTACATATACTGGTTAAACCAGTGAATATTTGAAGGTATGAAAAATGATAGAAATGGTGTGTATTCATTGGAGTCTCAGTATTTGTGATAGTATTCTAAGCAAGTGCAGAGTCTGCTGTTAAAAATAGGAGTTTTAATCTCGTTGTTTGGCTCAAATGATGTTTGCTCGATAAGACATCAGGCATGTCTTTAGTTTCACAGAAAACCATCCATTCATTCTTATGATTAATCATCATAAGTGCTTTAATTCCCTATTATATATTAGCACTTCTCAAAACACTTTCAAAACGTAATGAGCATTAAGATGCTTACACATGTTAGGTTAAAAAAAATGTCTCTGGTGATTGGTTTATCCAGGCTATAACTAAAACAAAATAATCATTGGATTTAATAATGTAAATTAGAACAAGTATGATAGGGATTTATTCCAACTCCTGGCAGAAGAATGATATCCTTGAGGAGTACAAATTTGTGTCTACTGTGTTTGTGCCCCTCCATATTGGGTTGATATTGTGAACGTTTCTTGGTGCCCGGAATTTAGGCAGAATTGTTGTGCCGAGTTATCTCCAAGATAACTGCGCAGAACTGTAAAGCTTAAGCCTGAACATCTGTAAGCAGTGTTAATCTAAACAGTCATGACAAGTTACATATGGGAAAATTTGGAAAATATTTAAATCAAATAAATATTTTTGTCTCTTTTCCTCAAGTTAAAGTACAGAAAATCTTGCCATAGCAACAAGGACCTAAAATTAGATATTTTGTTATACTAAAAGCCAATAAAGACAAAAAAATAAAAAAATATTCAATTATTCCACTGTTTATTTTGAAGATTGTTCAGATAATTAACTTTGCTTTTTATTTTTAGCACAGAGTTCCCTAAAATGAATTAATTCAGACCTCCCAACATTTTTGTGAGAGTTTGATAGGTGATTTTATGCTATAAGATTGGGATTGAATTGTTATTTTATTTTTAACAGATTTTTTTATATGAAGAGGTTTCACTGTATATATACATACACACATCTTCATAGTATGTTGTGGTGACCTCATTATCTTTTGGAGTACTTAACTGCTAAATGGAACATCTCAGGTCCAAATGTTATAAGTCCTTCTGACTATTATGTATTGAACCCAATCGCACAAAGTATCACATAAACTTTATTCATCTCAGAACATGATTTTACTAACTGTAAAACTACATGTACTGCCTGAAAACTTCCACCTATTCTTGCATAAATTGCATTTGGAATAGTGATCATTATGATAAACTAAAAACATTCTCTTGAATGTTAATATGGTACATTGAAGGTCATCCAGATTGTTTACATGCTAAAGTGCAGCAATATTGATTTGTTGAAAATACTCGGAATGTTGCCGCAATATGACACTCATAGTGCATCCTTGTGGGTCGCGGTAGTTCAGGGGGTGTACCGTGGGACTACTGACCGGAGGGTCCCGGGTTCGATTCCCAGGCAAGGCACTCTGGGCATCTGCAGCTCCACCCGAGCTATGTGATTTTTTGGGTACCAGATCTTCCTGGGAAACCATAACTGGCACAGGGAAAGGAACTGGCCCCCGTTCCCTGATGTGTGAATTTCACACGCCGTCAGGCTTAGTACTGGGTGAACTCTACCCAACCTACCTTCGGATTGAATACTGTGTTTATGGTTTTTAGTGCATCCTTGTACTAATTTGAGGAAATGGAACAGTGGTGTAGAGAAAATTCATCGGGAAGTAACAAAGCAGAGATGAAGGCCAATACAACCATATTTTGCGTGACTAGTGGTCTTTCAGTATCATTTTTATCATAATCATAAGAAGCAGTTGAAAATCATATATATTAGATATATGTGTGTGTTTGTTGTAGTATCTCTCGTTAGCCCACTCCTCTCTTCATGATTTTTAAAGCTCTTAAAAATATTCATAAAATATTATAAAGAATGATGAGAATGCATAATAGGTTAATTCATGAGTAATTGTTATGGAGAAATAATATATTATTATTGGTATGGAAAGTACACAGAGATGAAGAGGGACCTGATGTAGAGTAGGTTGCTGGATTGGGCTTTGTTTGGAGTTGCAAAATATTTATTTGATAGTTGTGTCCATCCAAAAAAAACCTACCTTAACCGGTAGATTACCAAATAATAATTGGTGTGGAGGATATAAATTTTTCCAAAATAATTAAATAGTGAAAAATGTGAGAATCATCTCTGCTAACCTAAGGTTATTTAGTGGTAACAAAAGCTTAAGCTATTTTTTAGAGGAGAGAATATTCAGAATCATAGGTTCATGCTGAAAATTATTTAACACCAAATTCAGTCGAGCTCAGTGGCATTATAAGCTTTCATTGTGATATGCATACAATGAGGGATTCAACTTCTCATAAAGCTTTTTTGAGTGCTGGGAAATTGATAAATTAACTGCCCCCATACCTTGTCAATTTAGAGCCAGCATGTTGATCAATAGCAAAAACATCTTTAATTGACTAAGGGTAGTTATTTTCATTGAAAGCATTCCATTTTTGTAAGAAATGGCTGCATGGTAGCTCATTGGCTTGAAAATTCAGCTACTTACTGGAGGGTCCTGGGCCCAAACCTCAGTTCAAATGTCTTTGGATGAACCTATCTAAATATAAATGAACCTATCTAAAATATAAATGAATCTATCTAAAATATAATAGAATCTATCTAAAATATAAACTGAATTTAGGGGGAACTTAAGTACCACAGGAAAAGGAACTAGTTCCCCTTACCTGAATATATTAGTTTTCATGCCTTATGACCAAGTTCATGATGAGCTATACCCTCTCCTTTCAAAATCAACCTTTGGATTGACTATTTTGGCTTTTGGGATCTGTTAGATTTGGATTTTTCAGTTATTACCTGTAAAATTTTTAGATAATAAATCCAGCTTTTTTCAAGAGGAATTAAGAGTTCATTATTTGGCACAGTTACCTTTTTCTCCTACCTAAGTGTATTGACTGTTTATTCTGGTACTTGTTTGCACTGTTTTTAAATTCTTGACTTCAATTTATGTTGTCGTCAACATGCTCGATTGACTCTCAATATATCTTTTTTAAAAAAATATAATCTTTCGTGACTAATTGTTTGATAGTTTTATTCGTTCAGTGATTGTACCCCATTTAAAATGACAACTCTTAAAATGCACTAGGCATCTTGACCTTTGCTTGAATTTGTTTATGAATTAGCAATGTTCAATTGACCCACAAAGTTGCCAAAAGTTTCAGTGGCCATTATTTTCAATGATAAAAACTCCCAATGGAAATTTTGCTGTCATAAAACTGAGTGATTTTGTTCACATTTGGCTGTTATCTTTGTCTTTCTTATACCTTTTGGATTATGAACTTTTTCTGTGTCATATGATACGGTATACTTGATTCACTGAAAGTGTTACATTGGCAATTTTAGTGACTCCTAGTACAAAATTCCAAAATAATATCACCAAAGGGTGAACACCCATTCAACCCTTCCTTAATAGTAGTAATAGTGGCCTAAAATAGAGTGGCTGATTAATAACTAATTCAAAGGTCCTGCAAACCATCTTTCATTTTGCCTTCCTTTAGAAGGCAGCATTAATTATCATGAATTCGAAAAGTCATTCTTTGGCCTTTAGATCAGGTTTTTAAACTTGAAAATAACAACTTAACATAATAGCAATCACCCAAATCCTAGGTGGAGAAAAACCAACCTAGGCAGGACTCAAATCCATGACCTCTGGGTTGGCAGGTGGAAATGGTACCTTGCTATCACCGGGATCTGCATTTAGTTACCGAAGTGGCAAACTCAGACACAGCTTTAAAAAATACATCTAGGATTTTTTTGGGTTGAGGTGAATCATGTTGTCCATCACAAATTGATCATTAATACATACCTACCTAGCCATTGATGTGACCACAATTCATTTCCTATGATAAAGAAATTTTCCTGAATGAGTAACCTTTTCCTTCACCTGATAATAAGAGATTTTATTGCTCACTTCTTATTCCAAAGAGCTGGACAAAATAAATGCAATATTAATAAGGTTCTAACTGAGGCAGCAAGACCTTTTATATGACAATATATCAAAGCAGCAAAAAGGGGAGAAAGATATAGTGAATAGATTCTTTTTGTTACACGTTTGCAATATGATGGATTTGCTATGTACACAAAAGCCACAAAGTTCAAAAATAATGATTAAAATTTTTGCTTGTTGCTTTACATCAAATATCATAATGCAGCATGATAACACAGGACATGAATCATGTGTATTAAATATTGTATCCTCCGAAGCTCAAATTTCCATTTTACTAAAAGGTAAAGCATCTTTAAAGAAAATGATTGTTTTGATAAATTACTGATTAATAAAAAAACTCTCATGTTTGTATTTCAGTGCTATGTATTTATTTTCATTCAAAATATTTGAGAAATTGATTTTAACAAAATTGGGATTTAGTTTAAAGGTTAATTTAATTTAGGTTAACAGTTTCTTATTATTGCTTATTAGCCTTCTCATTTTCTCATGGTATTATGATAGCTTCAAATATATTACTAAGATACTTAGGTCATTAATATTTTCACAAGTCTTTTTATCTGATCAACTTAACTTAAACTATCCAGGTCAAGACAAATGATTTTTATACCCTTTGAAAGTTTTACATTGTAACATGTATTAGTGGATGACTCCGTTTAAAGTTTAAGTCAAGCAATCTTCTTTGAATCTTAAACTGCAGTTCACTTATACAAATTGTAAAAATATTGCTTTCTAATTCCAGGTCATCCTACTGATACTTTGTCATGGAAGTTCTCAATCAGCAGAAATAATTAAATAATTTTTGTAGACTGCAAAGGGATTAAACATACACCCTTGTTTAATGATGCCTTTAGGTTTTTTGCGCTCTAATGATATAAGACATTAGTCAAAAACATTTTTCTTTTTGGATTTTTCAATAATACTACTTCCAAGTCATGTTGAGTAGGGTACATTTTTACATGTTATATGTATTAGATTAGTTCCTTTACAATAAACTCTAAATCAAAAGGAATTGTCTGTTTGGTTGTTAACATTATATTACTAACGTTCATGTAAGGGTGCATATCCTAAGTTCTAACAATGACTGATGTAAATTCTCTCTTTTTGTTAGCTTCCAATAGGCCTGAGTCTGTCTCTCATTGAAAGAAATAATGTATCTTGTAAGTGAATTTAGGTACCTATGTATGTGCATGGTTTAAATCTTGTTAAATGAGGAGAAATGGGAATTTATATTTATTTTTATCAATTTAAGTTTTTATAATAATAATAATAATATTATGCTTGGTAATTTAGAATCAATTGTAATACATCTGTCACCTCCAAAAGAATTCTCTCATTTCCTTCCTGAAACATCTGCAGAACACGTTTTATCAGCTGTTGAAGTGAGATTTGGCTGATGTGTGGACTTAACAGACTGAAGCAAAATGTTACTAACTCTTCAAATGTCCATTGTGATAATAAATACATATGAAAATATTTTGTGCAGCTTTTCTAATTCATTTCTTTCTGCAACCTTGCTTCATAATTTCTACCTTTAACGTAGTTTGCTTTGCTTAATGAAAGTAGACCATAGTGCTCTGCAAATGTCAATAATATTCTTCTAAATAGATATTTTTAGTATGATGTCAGCAAGTTCTTAAATCCATCTAATGGAAACTTCCTTTAAACCAGTGACACTTTATTGAAAATAAAGTACCACTCCTCTGATGATGAGTTTCAAAGAATTGAATAGTAACAGAACTAAATGAGTGTTCATAGTTGCAATGGTAATCATTTCTGATAAGTAAATCAACTGGAAATATGTTTGACCCCTTTTGGATTCACTCAGAATCCTCAGTTAAAATCTCCAATGCCTTACATTCATCAAAAAAAAGTTTGTCAAGGTAATTTCATGTCATTATAACGGTTGATTATATGAAATCTATTATCTGCCATTTTCAGGAAAAATGTAAGTTTTCCCTGTAAATTTTGATAATTCTGTTCTTAATTCTTTTGGTCATTAATGGTGTTTTTGGTTTTGTAAACTCTCCTTAACAATCTTGCTTACATGTTGAATAAAAAGTGGCCTCCACTGAAATCTACAAGCTTTGGAGTAATTTGCTTTCCTCACAGTTAGTTACTTCTTTCAAATTACTCTTATTTTACAACCAAGTTTGCTTTTTTATAGTTCTTTCTTTTTCTGGGCACCTAGGTTCCATTTCTTTCAGAACTGGAAGCTTTGCAAAAAGGCAGTTTGTAATGTTTTGCTGAAGTATTTGGTATATAGATCAAAATCTTTGTCTGTCGTCAAGTTTGTAGGCATTCCTAAACAAATACCACTTCAGCTCTCATTGTCATTCTAACAGTTATGTCAACAAACGGTAATAAAATGAACTAGATCAAAATATGATTTTCGTTGAGTTCCCTTTGTAATTGGAAGACATGGCTGGATGCCTAAATTGCCGAGTCCAGCATGGTTATCAGTTTTGGAAGAAAATTATCCTCATTTTTCCAACTCTTGTGAAGCCAAATCGCTAACACTAGGCAAGGAATGCCTTGCCTTAACCACCAGTACGTTTAAACCTATGCAAATCATTCCTATAGGCAAAACATTCAACTAAAGAATTTTTAAATAAAATCTTTGAAGTAGCCTATTTCTGTAATTATCTTGTGTTCAACAACATACTTTCTTTCCCCGCTTAGGAGGAAAAGTGAAAAAAAATGTGGAATTCATCCTTCAACTACAATAGAAGCAGGGTAGGCAAATACACATTCCATTACACTTTTTATCATATCTATAATTGCAATGTCTACACAAGCATATTTATTAATAAAAAACAGTATGGAGAGTAAAACATTCACAATTTATTAGTGGCCTCTCATTTTTCATTCACACAGGCACAAAAAATACAAATTATACAACATTCATTCATAAATGTGTGTAAAAAAAATGGCACCAAGTTTTTTTTTTAACAAATTGGCACAACTTAAAATCCATTCCATTAAAATGTTTTATAAAACTGACAACAATACCATACTTAATTCATATGTCATTACATCAACAGTTTAAGTGGAGCCATTACACACCAAGCAAAAATCTGACAGGTATAATAATACACTTATAATACAGCTAGCAAGTAAAGGACAATCTCTGAGCATTGAAAAAATATGATTATTATCAAAAGTCTCCATGAACCTGATACACTTTGAAACATTTGGCCTTGCACAAAAATAAACGTGTAGGAAAACAGCTGTGGTATTAGCAGCCTTCCCAAACACACAGACCAATACAGCTGCCGACTAAATGTCTAAATTTTTGTTATCCAAAATTATAAAAGTCTTTAAAAAGCTGAGGCAGATTTATTTTTAGGAAAATTCTTTTCTTTAAATGTGGTTTTTGGATAAGCTTTTAAAAAGCACAAGGCACAACATTGACTCTCAGCAATCGGCTAAAATTATAGGGTAAAGGCAACTGCACTCACACAGTCAATATTTGGCAGTGAAACACCATCTCTGCTGTCTTCAATTATACAAAAGATGACAGCCTTATGAACTTATGTGCACACACAAACTAAAATTCTTTTCAATTACAATAGCTAATTCTAATTAAAAGCAAGCACTAAAGTTATTTATTATAAACTGCACAATCCTGAAATGGAATGTTAGTTTAATTTGTCATCTTTCCTATGGGTGTACATAATTTAACTGAAATGATCATGGTAAATCTTTGATTCAGAATTTTATCCCAGTTGCCACCAATGGCCTACGAAATGAATGAAGAAACTTGACAGATCATCATTCAAATTGACTTAGTCTTAAGACAACCAAAATTATCTCCAGTAAACTTGAAATGGTTGATGATCTATGATTGAGCAATCATATCAGGGCCAACCTGACACCAATGAATTGGATTTCACTAATAACGGATTTCTTTGGGTGTGATGATATTACCAAATGTTATTTGCCAAGAGATTTACCAGAATTTACTATGAAGTGGTAAAATCAGTTATTCTTATAATTAAGAAGAGGGAAAATACAAAAGTTTTGTTTCCTTCAGCCATAAACATACATCTCCAATCTGCACTGTACCCGACTTAGTGAATTTCATCCAAATAAAATTAGTTTAAATGCAAAGTTTTAATTGTACGCATGAAAGTTACTCTGAAGTATTTACCGTTTGCTTCATAAAATAAGACAAAAATTAAGTATGTATTCCTAATTCCCTATTTTATGTACAGAAAATTCAAAGATAACTACTATAAGCAAAAAACTTGGCAAATATTACTGAAACATACTCTTCATAAAATTTGAACAGACCTCAACATATTAAAGACTAGACTCAAAAAATAATGAACCAGTAAATCAAAGAAAACCTAGCCAAACATGTTAGAGCTGAGGCAAACAACAAATGACTAATCAACAAAACAGATTTAGCTTCAAATTAAAATTATTTCAACAAGTATATATTAAAATTAAAATATTAAGTAAAATTCAATTAAATTAAGGGCAATTTATCCCAACATTTGTTAAACAGTGGTTTCTTTATGTGTATTATGCAGAGATGGCAATGGAAACAAATAGCAGCCACAAATGAAAACTAACTCACTTCCTGCACACTATAAGCAGCAATTCTCTCACTTATAATTAAATGAAGGGGACCTAATTAGAAAACAGTAACTGTATATTCATCTCACATAAGCTGAGAAATGAAAAATAATAGTTCTGTGATCACCCTATGCACAGCATCATTTCTGTAATAAAGGCAGCTTACTGCTATTAACACTGTCACCTGTACTAACATACAGCCACTAAAAATGCCAATGATATGTTACAAGGCATTCATAGCCACAAGATGTATAAAAATATCTACAATTTTGCCATGTGTATAATGGGTATGTAAAAGTAATTTAAAACTAAGAGGAATGTAACTATAAAATAGTCAACATTATCTGCAACTTGTAATGCATTGGTAGTGGAATGTTGAAAATAATATTTCTTTGCATCTCAAGACATCATTTGCTAAAAATATGATTAAAATAACAGTAGTTACAACACTGGGAAGAGTCACTTGAAACAACTTATGAAGTTCTCACAAAATATCCAATAAAGCTCTTGACATAGAACTCCTCCTCCTTTCAAAAACCTACTCAGCTCAAGAGCACAATTTGTACCCATTCAATTGTGGGGCTAGCCCAAACATTTTTAAGTATTTCAGTTTCAAGTGCCAAATCATTACCATGCCAACAAATCCTTGGAATGAGTAACCAAGAAAGGCACTACCTCACAAGTACGTCAGCAAGCGCAGGACTTGCTCTCTTGCCTTCCATTGCTGCCCCTTCCTCCACTCCCATTCGCCCCTGAGGTGCTGCCATCAAGTGCAAATCTATCAGAATCCTTCACACCCTCCATACCAGTCAGTCTGTCATTTTTAAGAATCTGAAAAAAATAATATTTTTCTATATCAGTTCACGCACAAGGAATGGAATTTTGAAATTTTCACCCAACAAAATTTTAATCCTATGCAACAAATACTTTACATACATGTACTATTTTCACAAGTCTGTAATCAGTCAATGGCACATGGAATTGCATAAATATGAAAATGTTCACTTAGTTGGTGTTTCACGACTGGCAGTCACTTTAAGTCTGACATTGCTTCAAGAGGCCAGTGTGTCTGCCAGCCATGGAAAGCCAACATAATAAAGGTTTTCACTTTTTTCTAATTCTCATCGCATTGGCGGCTACTTATGGATGAACTTAGGAAAAATATAGCATTTGCAGTACAATGTTATGATGACAAGTGATGAAACTGGATTAAAAACTTTGCAGTGATCTTGCTTTCAGTATATTGTACAGTAACCAGAAAAGAACAGCATTTTAATGTAAATATGCTTTACATTCACTGCTACTTGAATTTCCATAAAATTCTGGAGAGACAAAAGTAAAAATTTCAATGAACACTTATAAATGCTGGTCACAGAAATCTCAAATGCATTAAATTAAAAAGATTCTCTATCACAAATGGGTCTAGACACTGTGACAAGTTTTCTGAGATTGCTGTAAAATACCTGCTGTATTATGTTAATGGTTGCTTTTTCTGCAAAAGTTTTTTTTTTCTTTGTCCTATTTTGAGCAGAAGAATAGTCAAAAACATTCCATACTTCTAGACCTATCATGACTTGCACGTATTTCGCAAGGATGGTTATGCAATACTACATCCAGTTAGTCCTTATGGAGGGTGGATAGCTTTGTTACTGAAATATTCTTATTAATTTGAGTTGTCCATGAAGGGAGGTGTCATGTATCAGTAAGAAATATTTTTGGTTTGGTTCATCACTGGATCTTTAAATATCTTTCCTAGATTTTAAGTAACTATCCAATTTTAAAAAGTATGACTTCAGTCCCAGTTACTTAAAATTAATGTACACTTCTTCAATTTCTATCAAATTATTATTTACTTAATATCCTAATTACCTTAGTGACTAGAAACCTAGCAGCCTCTTCAATGTTGATGTTTTCCTTGGCTGATGTCTCATACCATCCTGAAAAACCTTTTTCCTTGCAATATTCTTCCATTCTAGTTGGATTGTTGACAACGCCCTCTTTTTGCTGGTCACACTGAAGGATAAAATTAAAATAATCACATTCTCAAATATGCTCGCATATGCTATTTTACTTAAGGAGAAAGCCGATTTATTTTAAACCTCTTATGAATTAGAAAATTTAAATCAATGTATAATATTCCATAATACTGGAAAGGTGCCTGATTATTTCAAGATACTCTGAAACAAACACCTTTATGAAAAGTTATGAAAAAGTAGTGATTCATTAATTTTGTACAAGAATAGGTTAGGACAAGTATCATATATTTTATAAACTAGCAGTTAATCACAATATAATTATTGATTCTCAGAATACCACACGCATTCACTATTGAACCATCATTAAAGTTGGAATTCAGTCTTAAATTTAGAATGGGCATTAGTGAAATGCCAAGGAAAGGAATCTCAGACAAGAATGGTCTACATGACTGTTGTCATTGTTTATTTACAATTAATTTAAGCTGCTCAATCCTCTGGGTGACTCGACAATTTCTTAATTAGGATTGGTTGAATTGATAGTTAATGATTTTATTGTTTGGTTCAAAATCGTACCAATATTTAGTTAACTCCATGATGCTATAGTTGAATAAGATTGGCTTAAAGGTCAATTTTCACTATCTTGAGACTGGTTTTTCCATTTTTACAAACAAGTTCTGAAAATAACCCAGTATTTTTTAGCACTAACATGGCAACCATAAGGCCCATTACAAAAATCTATTAATAAAAATACTACAGAAAGTTAATGCACATGACTAACAAAATCAACATTGAACAACTCCAGGGAATCAGTTCACGAATTGAGGCTAGTAACTCGATCTGAATTTGCAACAGTGAATGAAAGATAACAATACCACGTTTGACATTAAAACCAAATACTGCTTGTACAATTAAGTATGGCATTATCTTATCCTCTAGGAGGCAAACAATATTTTAATCACCACAACTACATTGCTCACCTTGTTTGCTAATAGGACACAAGGAATAGGGCTTCCATCAGGTAGCTGCACTTTTGAGTCAAGATCTACCTTCCATTTGACAACAGATTCAAATGTAGCTGAACGTGTCACATCAAATACAATAAAAGCCCCAACAGCTTCCTTATAATATACTCTAGTCATATTGCCAAAACGTTCTTGACCTGTAAGAGAAAAAATTCTTTCTCAATACTGACTTATGGTTTACGTTACTTACAAGTAATATTAACATAAACCATATTACAGGATTAAAAGTAGGAATACCATTAAATAAAGTAAAGAAATAGGCTCATAAATAAAACAGTCTTTGTGACTCAGAAAGGTCTTCGTATTGAAAAAATGTCCACTTTTAAATTTAAAAGAGGGAGTTTTTCATGTTTCATTTATTCTACTCCATTGATGAATTTCTGAGCATGTAACTATGTTTTGTATGTATATTATTTTATATTATGATCATTGATGTGCCGTATATCTTGGAACATTTATGTACCCAGATCCTGAGGCAAAAAAAAACTTATTATTATTGAAATTGAAAAATAAACAACCTGGCTTTTCCACATAGAAAACTTTTATTCATGACCTAGGTTTAGTTGTGGTGTAACATCTTCAGATCCTGAAGCTGTTATGTTATGGTATAACATCTTCAGAACCTGATGATGTTATACCATAGTGAAACCTAGGTCATAAATAAAAATTTTCTATGTGGAAAAGCCAGGTTGTTTATTTTTCAATTTCTAAGAATTGGGTTTTAATTAAAGAGATTTTAGAACAATGTTTCTTTTAAGGAAAATAAGAACTAGCCTTATACCATGGCCATCAATGAGTTAACTTCTAGAATACATATTTCAAATGAATAGACCCAATAAGCTTTTGTAAAATGAGGTGCTATTGGCTCTTAAGTACATGGACATCTTACATACCTAGCTCAATTAAGTTATATTAGAAGAATATTATTAGTTAACAAGATGAATTAGCTGCACTTTTAACCTAAACTACATCTAACAAGATTTATATGTAGCAGAATATGCCACATTTAATATAATGAAAAGAAATTCTATCAAATCATGTCTATTTTAAATTAACACATCCAGTGTATTAACATTTCTCTATAATCTCTTGCTAGTAATAAATGAAAAAGAAAAACTTTGTTTCAATCCACCACTTTATTTCAGGTACGACTTAGTACGGCGCCATCCTCGGGTACCTGAGGATGACGCCGTACCGTCGAAACTAGTCGTACCTGAAATAAAGTGGTGGATTGAAACAAAGTTTCTCTTTTTCATTTATTAAAATGAACTTCCACAAAGTTGAGGCTGAAACTATGGAGTTAATCTCTTGCCAGTATTCAGTTCAAAGTTTTCCATCAGTTTTCACAAACTCCAATTTTTTTATGCAATGGTGTTACCTGGTAAAAGAATTTATTCAGTATTCACTGATCATACAAAAAAATGAATGAACTTTAGATTAAAAATTTAAGATAAATGCAAAATATGTCCAAAACTAGAAATGTTCTCAACGGGAGGACTACTATATTTATCAGTCCTTAAAAAAATTAAGGACCCCAAGATACCAAGAGCTTGACATTACTACCTCTTGCTATATTCACAATTCACAGCATTGGAACTCTAATAAAACATGACTCAGGAAATATTGCAGTAAGAGTAACAAGGGTTGACGGCAAGAGTTACATGGGTTACTAGAGTTACTCTTAGGTTACTACAGTCAGCCTTTTGTATGGACACCATAAGTAAATAACCTTTCTCCAATATCATAATCCAAACTTAAAAATACAACATAGAATTTGTAGGTGTTCAATTTTTAGCCTCACCCTAAGCATTCAAAGAAGAGCTTTGTTAAATAACTTAATCAGGAGCCATGAATACGCTTTAATCTCAAGATGACAATAAACAAATCTCGCAACAGATTGTATCCAACAGTGGACCGAACGGCATTTGATGGAAGAAAAATTAAAAACATTCTCGGAAGATTAAAATGGTACCACCAGCATTACAGAAGACTGCTGAATGCCTTAGACCACTGTCGCCTAAAATGCAGAAGCGTCTGCTTCGAACCATGCCTTATATGCTGGTTAATAGGTTGCAAATTCATTATCCGCGACTTGATTTATATGGCTGGTTCGTGAAACTTTCCGCATGCAACGTCCAACCCGTGCAAATCGCGAATTCAAGTGGAATGTGTGAGTGACCAGGCTCTTCTCTAATAGTTGGTGTGGCTTTCCACGGTTGGCGTCTCGTCATCTCGGATGAGAACACGCACGTGCGTCCGTGACCTGTTATTATTTCAACGCACGTCCAAGCTACGTCTTCATCAATTTTTTTCTCTCTCTCTATCCCCCTCCAATGGAAGCTTTACGACTTTTTTTATCAATCCAGCATAAATTAAATTGTAACAGCACACCGGATTAGTTTGTTGGGTAACGCGCTCGCCTGTTATAGTACGTAAAATCCAGCCTTGCCGCAGGAAAGGGTTGACTGGCCATCAACTCGGTCGCTGTGGTCGATACTGGGAACCAAATAACAAGCCGAATGTGGTTTATCGGGGTCCCGTGGCCAACAGAGCCGCCCGCAAAGCACTGAATTAGGAAAAGATTTTTTTCACGCTGTTAATTTTGCTTCCAAGTCTTTCCACGGCTCTTTACACGGCTCTTTACACGACGAAATAAGTAAATTCCTCTAAATCTCAGCCGTATTGGTTCTTGAATTTAATGGCCGTACACCAGAAAGTGGAATGCGTGTACACCGGAAAGTGGAATGAGTGGATCCCCCTCGCTCGAAGTCCCAGGAACAGGTTAGAGAGGACAAGGTAGGGGATGATGGTTTATGCCTTTTCTTGAAGTCTCAGTTTCCCAGGAATTGCCATTGGAACTAACGGGGTGGCTATTCTCGATGATTTGGATGTAAAGAGAGTTGCCAGCTACGAGTATGATGCTTGGTAATGTTGCATAAAATACTATAGTAAAACCAGTGGCCATATCATCACCCTACATGCCTAAAATCGATGCTAAAAACTAATAAAGCGCAAGATTTCTAAGTAACTGAATTAAGATTTTGGTTTTAGTTGCTTCAAAGAATAAGCCCATGTCGCAATAGCTTACGCAATGTTACGCAATGATATTCTATTCTCAGGAGGACTATTTCAATATACACGTGGGGTTGGGGCATTGAAATTGTCGCAGTAAAACCAAAATGGGATGAAAGCAAAGGCAGAGTTTCGCAAGTTCCTGAAGTAATATCCGGCATGCAAATAATGAAGCTGTACCAGCGAAATATAAAGGTGTACTTAGAAAATATTATGTGCTCCAACTGCCTTTACAAACGAAATTTTATTCTTAAAGAACAGAAGAATAAACTCAGAATCTCGCCCGGAACAGAATTGTACAATTTCTTCACAATTTAATTTTGGTGAAACTTAGCACTCTCACGTAGTTTGCGGAAAATGAAAAAATAGCACGAAATGTAAACAATGACAACAAGATTTGAATGCTCGTTACTATTCCATTGTCCACGCCAGTGGCATTCTGAGTTAATGGCATTTAATAGCATTTCAAAAGGAAAGGTAACTAATAATTATCCCGAAAAACCGTTTTCGATTAACACTTTAGTAAAGATAAGTTATCAATTTCAATCAATCAATCAAAAATAAAAGATGTCACTGCCTTTTTATGGCGAGAGGTGCTATTGCGATTCGACGAGTATTTCTTCAGGATTGACCCCTCCCGGGACTGCCACCTTGTTTGGTCTTCTTTGTCAACCTTTGTTTTAATGCTCCATTCTTTCAGCTCTTAAACGAGTCTTGAGAATATGTGGAAGCTCATAATTGGACGATTAAGTTAACGTCGAAACGTCGGCTGAAATGGATGTTTCGTTTCAGTGGTTACTAGTAGTTGTAGATAGCGGTATGAAAACGTGCAATTGTGCCCAACGATCAATTAAAGTCTCATGAATGAATAAAAGAAAAAAAAATAATTATTGGATCGATGTGAAATTTCATCAAGTGATAGTACTACAAAATTAATCTCTAATATTAAATTGAATCAATCATAAATAAATAGAGTGCAAAACACTAAAGGTTACCCTTAAAAAATGCAAATGAATTGCGGAGGAAATTAAAGTCAAATATAATTAAGCAATTACAACCTTCACCTTTTTCCTGGTCAATTAAATATAAACTTTCAGAAAATCATCGTATTCCCTTATCAGTCGGGAAACGACTGCGTAAGGAACGGGGCAAATGATACAATAAGCATGGATTTCGAACTCACCTGCGATATCCCATAGTTGAAGACGAATGATCGTGTCGGCATCCCAATTGATGACCTTCAAGGCAAAGTCCACCCCTATTGTGGCACGGTAGTGCTGCGAGAAAAACTGATGAACATATCGCTTTATGATTGATGTCTTCCCGGTTCCGAGCTCTCCGATGACGAGGATCTTGTACAGGTGCTCCCTCTTCCCGCCTCCCCCGGGAACCATTACACCGGCACCCCCACCGCCGCTGGCGAGTGCCTGGGAAGCATGAGAAAAACAGAAAACGGACGCTATGAGAACGTGTGGCTGGGGGAGGAACTGCGAAGAAGAGCTCTTCCATTTGTTTTATCCAAATCCTATGCATCCCAACTCCCGAGACTGGAGCAGAGTTTTCAGGGGTAATGCAGAACACACAAATCCACATGCAGAAGTAGTTCTCGGGCTGGACTGCGTGAGAGACATTTTTGGCTCAACGTTTCTCTCCCGTTGCAGGGAGCGTCTTCAGGAGCGAAGACGTTGCAGGGAGCGTCTTCGCTCCTGAAGACGCTCCCTGCAACGGGAGAGAAACGTTGAGCCAAAAATGTCTCTCACGCAGTCCAGCCCGAGAACTACTTCTGCATATCTCAACAGCTGCGAAAGCCTACGATCTACGAACACAAATCCACACTTTAAAAGCAATTACTAAAATTAGCTTCATATTAAATTAACAGTTATACGTCCTAATTGAGTGGCGCCATGCTTGCTAGTCAGTTTACCATCACATAAAGTAAAATAACTTAAAATTTACAATGTTTATAAGTCACTAGAAGCTCCATGTTTCCAGGCTAGGAATAACATTAAGGTTAGGAGCAAAAGATTGATTTGCCTTTAACGTCATATTCATAATTTTACACCACAACCAAAGTACGCGGGAAGGATTTTAAATAAATACAGCTACGTTCACAAGGAACCATGTGATAAGCCTCCATGTTGCTTGGGGGCGTCAAAACGCGTTTTATTACTGAACATGATCAAGAGAATAACATGATTTTCCTTTAACTTCCCATAACATTTTAAAAAATAACTCTAAAAAAAGTGATGAAATCTAAAATATGATCTAAATTTTATGAAAAAGGAAAAGACCAGCGGCTAACCCCGTCAAGATTTGAATAACCTATTCTTGCGTCTTTTAAGGGCGTGACTCTGGCAACTGTTTACTCACTAGTACTTCACCAGTTTAACTACATCGATCACAAAATCAAATCGGCAAGCCCATTTATTATGGGTTTCCAAATGAAATTATCTGAATGAAGACCGGAAAAAAAACATACATACCAAGCCGGTTGCAAAATAATATACGAATGAAATAACGAGGTCGTTCCACCTGGAAATATTCGCTAAGAGCGGGTCGAACGTTGAAACAGAAGTTATCTTGATCTCCATGCGAAAAGCGAAGCACTTAAAAAGAGATTCACTTTGTTGAATGAGTTTTCCCTCCAGAAAATCTCGGGTATTTTTTTAGAACTGGCCCAACAATTATACAGGCATCGCTAATAGCTTCTAACAACAGAAAAAATATACGAGGGACTAAATAACAAAAATACATAACGATTCTCGACAAGGATCCCAAAAAAACCATTGAATTCCGTAATTTTTCAATAAATTTTCTTTTAAATCTCTGCTTCTTTCCCTTTTCCTCGTGTCTCCCTTTGCATATTCTCCGCGTCAAAAAGGGTAATAGATAAGTATTATTTGGGATAGCTCTTAAAAACAAACCAAAAACATCCAATCTGAAGTTGGAAGGATGTGTCGTAACAAAGAAATCATACAATTAATTTTTTACGAAACATTTTATATGAAACGTTTCTCCCTAAAAGAATGGCACTTTTTTGCTCCACTTTGGAATGTTGTGTTGTAATAGGCAATTTCGATCACGTGGCATTGATCGAAATTGCCACTCTAACAATAATTGACCGTTTGAATCACTGTGTGAATACTAAAAGCATACATTATACGTTTAAGGCCACCGCAAGGAGCACACCAATTAACTGGTTACTTTTTTGTAACCATATTCACCCCTAACCCCCACAAACTAGAGCGATCATTTTGCTTTAAACTTTCAATTACTAAAGGCTACTACAGTTTACGGAGTTGAAATAAGACCGTAGGCTTACTCTTAGCTGCGCTTTTTTGTTTTCGCTTTGACAAAATGTGTGGCACGAAGAAGCAACGAATGCTTTCCTAAGAGTACAAAGAGAGCACAAAAAGACAGTGAATTTGAGCTTTATCGTGGCAGTTTCCGTACTCTCAAAGCTCGATCACGAGTTATAGGTTCCCAAGATCACGCCCGTTCCATAGGATTATGATAACATTGGAAGAGAAAGATATATATAGTATTTTTCGACGATATTGGGGAGAACGCAACATTTTACCATTCGATAGTATTTCTCAGAATGGGTTCGAGGGATGTCCTGTGCCAAGGCGCGCACGCCAGGCAGTAACTCGTGGCGAGTTTGCAATAACTATGCATAAGTACGATAGGTGGACTACCTTTGCCGCAAATGAGGTTTTAAAGCGAATTCGTACGGTAATATCAATCACCGCACTCACCGAAGACGTATCAGCTACATGTGAGGTTGGGAGAAAAGATGAGGTGTTTCGATAATTCAGCACCGGTCAAATGCTAATTTTCGCCCAACCTCAAGAAATAAAGCACGGGAAACCTCAAAGAAGAGAACGTTTACCAATAGGAGGACTGAAATGAAGCTATCAATAACACCAAGCAAGCCAATAGTTTTACACAAAATCACCGGTAGCCTGAAAATAGATGACCGATGCTACCATTAGCAAATCGATCAAATTATCAGGATTAGCATCACTAGTTTTACGTGTTTTTTTTGCAAAGCCTTGATACGACTAGTATGACTCCAAAGAAAACAGACGCGGGTGGAAGTTTTCCCGAGAAAAATTTAATGAATTCCTTCTCGAATCCCTACACACCATTTTCAGTGAAGACCAAGAAATAATCTTTACGGCTGACTATTACTGAATTGCCCAACATGTTCACCCTAGTTTAAAGCGAGCCATTTGTTAAAGATGCACGAGATGATTTCATTTATTATTCTCAAATTTTCAAGATAAGAGATTAGGAACATCCAAAATAGGAATGCTGTGCTTTTAGATTGACACTTGAGGGCATTTAATAAAAATTGGGAGTCGTTCTTGCAGTATTTTTTTCGAAGCAAACCGAGAGGAATCTCATCTTCGAGGCCGACAGAATCTAATCTTCGATTAGCCTCTGGGTGTTGATATAAGAAAGGGCTTAAACCACACAATGCTTGCCGATATCTTTGTACGATACAACGGGCACCATATGGATACTAAATACTGACGACGGATAAGCGTCAACTATAGACCCTGAATGGAAAACACTACATGAATTACCTATGTCATAAACTAATTTTATGTTCAAAAATGAACGCGACACTTCCGTTAAAGACAGTAAGGAAAACCCATGTAATGACCAACCTGACACACAGAGGCAAAAAAAATCACATTAAAACGATCCACTGCTGTTTTTCGGCCAAATTAAACAAAACAATTCAAATATTAAAATGGTTGGGATCTGTACATGTTTTTAATATACGATCGCGACAGGACCGGTGCGCCAAAAGAGCCAATAAGATATCACAATTCGTAGGTCGAAAGGCAGGTAAGCTAAATGCAAACCAAATAGTTTCATACAAATTTAAATGCGTTTCTCCAAAATTTTACATAAACGTCAACCGATAATCACATCTCCCCTAAGCACTGAACAGGTAGCATGTGCCGCCAGTTTTTTTTTTTTTTTAATTTTTCTCAACCCGAATTTAAAATTATCCAGGCTTGACGAAGATTTCAACATCAGGAACCGGATGGCACGCAAAGAAAGTTAAGGCAATGCAATGCTTTTCCTTATTCCGTCCTTAACATGAAAAGCCAAAAAGCAAGGAGTGTTTGTCAGATGATACCTTTAATTCCAACTACTCCTCAAACGGACCAGGTTGGCAATTCAAGCCTATTCCCGGAGATCGGTGCCCTTTCACTTCGCATCAGGGATTGGGGGCAAGGTGGGATTAATATCACCTCCATATAATATATTACCTCTCCAGCGACCTTTATGGAAAAATTGAATAACTAGAAACAAGTTGGAAAGGAGAGCATAGAGGACCTCTGCAGATAATTCCTAGTAGATCGAGTTGACGCACGGCTGTATCGTCCCCTTTCAGTCTTACACCCAGACGACACCCGAGGAGACGAAAGGACAAAGCAAAACAATGCACACACACGACTCGCACTCGCTCCGTGGAGTAAACCGAGAAGAGTGTCGCGGTCACCTCCGTCTGCCAATGCGAAGAATTTCACAAAAGGTCCCACGGGCATATACTTCAACGCAACGCACGCAGTCGATGGCTGTTCGAGGGGGCGATGGACTCGAGGAAGGGGAGAAGGGGAGGGTGGCGTAGAGAAAGGCCGACCCTGGATGACAGGTACATACAACGCGGAGACTGGAGGCAATAGGAGGGGCGTAATGAGCTAGTTGGTGCAACGAGTGATACCTGCTGGGAGGGGAAAGAGGACATCCCCATGGGACGGGAGGGAGAACTGATGATGATGCATCTCAAAAGGGCTCTGCTGGGTAAGGTGACATACCCACGAGAGGAAAAGCTGAGGCCGCAAAGGCATTTCTCACTAGATTCGCTAATACGTATCTCGAAAATATTCAAGGCACCTCAGGGGTTCGTGGTTGGGAACGTTGAAAAACCGGATATGCTTTAAATTACGGCTCTCCCGCATTAATGAACATTTTAATCGAATTTGTTGTCTCAGGCGTAACTTTATGGAATTTGCATAACACATTGAAATTAAATGATTTACTTTGTAATTACACACACATTATTTTAAAAACACGATAAATTTCGGATAAATTTCAACGTAGAACGTCATCATCAGGTGAGGATACCTGATGATGGCGTTCAACGTCAAAACCTGGGTCGTTCATTTTTAAAATGAAGTGCGTGGAATTACAAAGTAAATTATTTAATTTCAATATTTCGATCGAAGGTCTTCCTGGATGCCATCGTCTTTGACAGAGTTAGTGCGACTTTGGGTAAGTCTCGAGGGAGTGCAACTGGGACCCTGATTTTCTTAACAATTGATTTGAATATTAGGGTAGTGCATGTACGTCTGTATAATTACATCTTAATGACGAAGATTTAGACTGATTTTGTTAGATAATGTTATTTGAAGTAATAATCTTAACAAATTAGAATAATTTCAGGCGTCACTTCGTGGAAGCGATTCATATCGGAAAAGAAATACTTAAGTCATTCCGTAAATATTTTATTAAACACGACCACGGTTTCGACTCGCCTGATGATGACTTTGGGAGTCGAAACCGTGTTCGTGTTTAAAAAATATATGCGGAATAACTAAGTATTTCTTTTCCGATACTTAAAAAAATTACTTATTCGTTCGATGATATCATAAAGTTTCAATTAGAACTGAATTAGACAACAAATTGGATGAGCTGATTCTTTTAAAAAAAAGATACATATACGGATTCGTGTTCAAAAACCAGACACGGTTATTTTGGAAGTGGTCCATCTTGTGATAGCCATTAACAAAAACATCATGAGTACCATGTGCGTAAACTATGAGGATAGTCTATGATAAAATTGAGTTATGAAGACATCATTCAAGACTAGAGAACATCGCTATCCTGCTACTATCAGATCCCTTTTTGGAAAACTCCACGCATGTGTTCCGACCATGAAAAGCAGTGACGGTAACGTTATTAATAATAATAAATAATAATGGTTCAACGTGGGGAAGCCTGACTCTAAGAATGATCATGGGGAAGAAAAAAATTAAGTTCCATGTTTTCAAACCTGGATTGCGCACTCTTAAAGAACATATACCCGCAACATTGACATTCCAGAAAAATTAAAGCGAAAGAAGCCCGATAAATTATTCAAGACATCGTATACGTAGTGTACACATGCATACGTCTGCCTTTCAATACAAAAATGAAATGAAAAAAAAATCAAGGATCGACCTACACACGACAGAGGTATTTATGAATTAAAATAAGTGCAAAAAAATTTTTGAGATAGGAATTAAACGTCTATAAGTCTTATTCTGAACTTCACTGTCGTTACCACTATGTCAAAATAACGTCCGAAAATATCGTTCGTTATGGTTACTCTTAACGAAATAACTGCTGTTTGCAATACACCAGTAAAAGCAGACAGTCGTAGCAGTACCATTTGGGCAGTACACGCGGCACTGACGAGGAATTTTGAAACTCACCCACAACCTCACTATCAATAATAAAAGTCGATACTGTCGATGCATTGAAATGATCGAAATAAATATATATTTTATTTACAACCTGAGATCTATGTTGAATAAGTCAAATCGTATTCATTTTTGTCCTTGTTACTTGAAAATATGAATTTGTAACGAAAGTCCACAATCTGTACACACAATTCATTCGTAGGAATTTAATTGGTAGCATTCATTAATAACGAGAAAAAATAGGATCGAATTATAGTATACGAATATATTCTACTGTTTCAGGCTTCACTTCGTGGAAGTATTTAATATCCATACCAAAAAAAAAGGAAAGAAATATTTGTACTTTTCCACAGATTTTATTAGATGGTACAACGCGTTTCACCGACTTGCGGCATCATCAGTACCTGATGATGCCGCAAGTCGGTGAAACGCGTTGTACCATCTAATAAAATCTGTGGAAAAGTACAAATATTTCTTTCCTTTTTTTTGGTATGGATATAGTATACTATAAGAGTTATCCATAAAAACTGAAACAAGTAAATATTCGGTGGTCAATCTATACACGGGAATCAACGAGTATATAGTATACGGCATTTTATCGATTTGTCCATTGGGAAACTAGATAACAAGATCAATAACTAACATATTTAGGGATTTTCCTATTCAACAATTAAACCATTTCATTTGAGAAACTTTCCCCATTTCACATCACTGTCCATTTGGCACACACCACCCTCAGTGTCCGTCAGTTGGCTTGCAGTGATAAATACACGGAGATGCAGCCGGGGGGGGGGGGGGGGGCAAAAAAAGCAGTAGGTGGTGAAAGTGAAACGTGTTTTGACAATTGGCTGCTTCCCCTGATATCCAAAATTGTGCGAGGGAGGAAAAAAGGATCCTTCCCACAAATCGTTTAACGTTCTACATACTTTTGCTTTTCTTGGACCCGGGATGTCAAATCAAAGCGGAATCTTGAAGGAAGGAAAGGTCGTGAATGATCAGAGAGCAAGAGAGATGAGTAGTCGGGGAGAGGGGTACTATTTCAATTCCTACCCTCCCCAGTGCACCTACCATAAAAAAGTTAAATCGGCCGCTTATCTTCCCCTGCCGCCCCTCCGCTATCTCTACCGCGGAGACTAGGTATTATCAACCGGGATGGGAAGGAGGGAGTGAGAGAGCTAGGGAGAAGGACTCGCGTCCACTGTCACGGGTATTTGTCGAGCTACTGTTAACCATTATCACTGACACATTTACAACAGGTTTTATGTAGAAATTAATATCTGAGATTCATATTTCACAATCACAGCGTGACTTTTTGTTCTAGCACGGAAGCCTTTCTTATCCAAACAATTTAGTTTCTTCACATTTTGGTACTTTAAAAAAAAACCACGAGCAACTGCGCAAGATGTTTGATTACTAAGGTAATTTGTTCCAATACGGATGAGCCGGAAATCACAGTAAGGCGAGGAATAAAAGAAAAGTAGAAATGTTGGGAGTGAATCAGATGTCACCGTATGGCACTTAACGGGAGGCGAAACGCGGCATCCGGCTTACGTTTTGGTCCCGGCTTGCATGGTCGTTCCGAGCATACCGTCATGGAGTAGCAATTATCTTGATCCGGAAGTCGATTTCGAAATAACAATGAAAAGTTTAATACCGATCACAGGAACAGTATATTTGAAAATGGATTATCAAGTCCTATTCGGTGATAGGTTTAGGGGTCGCGAAATTTTCAGGAAAAAAAGGACTCATTTTAGAAATGAACGAAGACTTACTACTTTCCACCGCCAACTAAATCCATTATAATCGACCCAAAATTTGGTTTGATAAATGAGGGTTGAGCTCGCCCAATATTAAGCCCGTGTGAAATTCGCGTATCAGCAAGGTACGGGAGCCAGGCCCTTTTCCGTGCCGCCTTTGAGATCTGGCATCCTAAAAATCACACAGCATGGATAAACCTGAAGGTAACCACAGGGCTCAACAAGAATCGTACCCGAGCTCGCCTTTCAGTAGCCTCTGCTCGCTGAAGAACCACGCTCCGTCAACAACTAGCCTACTACGAAATGTGTACGCCACATATTTCACGTTCAAATACATCCATTTTCATAAAAACCTGCCGCGGCTAAGTTTGACTTTTTGCCGCGAGTGAATTTCGGTGACTCAATCGTGACGTTAGCACAGGCAAGTATTTAGACAAACCGGACAGGTAAAATGAAGATAATCCAAAACTGATAATTTCAACCTCATTTTTTTCAGCACGGAATTCGGAATCTTTAAGAGATACAGACACGGACGTCGTCGATGATATCTCCCGATTCAAGACAACCAAGCCATCTTTTTCGTCTGCTTTTCATTTGACTTCTTAAAACAAATTGTTGCCTCACTAATAACACAATAAGATTAGATTCCCTAAGACAACACAAATGTAGGGCAGAGTGGTTGATGCAATCGTGGCTGAACAGTGAATCTTTTCAAAAAATCAGTGAATCTGGAACGGTGAATCTTGTTGGAATCTTCGAGACAAGAGTTTAAGTGAATCAATTTAAATTCACTACTACAATACTTCTTTACATAACTCTCACCAAATAAAAGGCAAGAATTCTATCAACGGAACGAAACCCCTCTTGATTACGTTACCCAGTCATGCAAAAAATTCAAATGCACAGTTTCTTTGGCGGGCATTCCTAAATATCACCATAATGTTTTCAAAGCGCACGAGCTTGAGTTCAATCCATTCGCGAAGCTGTTGACCTCATGACTGTTCCAGCAGCCCCATCTCGATCATGACCTCGAAAATTCCTTCCCATCACGAGTATCTGTGGTCATTAAAGTACCGTTAGCGCACCTCTAAGACGAGCACACACCCCTGAACCTGGCGCTACAGCTAAAGCTCAACATTCACAAGGCGAAAGTGTTATCATGTAAATATAGAAAACCGGTCATTCACAACACACGGTGAAAGTTTAAAAAAAAAATGATTGCGAAAAGTGAGAGAGAGTTGGGTGCTGCTTCAGACCAGAGAGCAAGCGTCTTCGACGACGCGCGACTGATTTAACAAACCGAGTAAGAGGTTAACCACGAAATTATACCTCAAACAAATTTGGTTCAACTAAAACCATAGAGAAAAAAGTCTGCAAAAAATCTTTCAAACCCTAAATTACAAGGTTAGCACCACCTTTACGCACCGATTGTATTTTTCCATATCATGGGGTTGAACTTAATTTAAAACTCGTTCATAACATTGACTGATACTGACTTCATGAACTATTCTCTTGTCGATTTCAGAGTACTATCACGACCTATTACGACCCCGTTAGAATTCGTAACACCTTATGTCCGTCGCTAGAGTATCGCTCACCGAATGCTCGCTTTTCCACAACCTCTCCTCTCTTACCGAATTAATTTGACGACGAAACTGAACCGTTTCCACTATCCTCAAACATCGGAAACTTAGACCTATCTCACCTTTTGGAAAATAATACGCGCAGCGTTTTTCATTTCTTGTGGCCAATATTTAGTTGACCTTGTTCTTGCTGGATAATGTACGCATGACCCTCACGCATTACGTTATGTGCGCCACTGTAAATTAGCAATGCTACTCTAGTCATATTATTTTCCAATAAAAGAGCTGTTGAAATTTCGGACATTTTTGTGTAATGAGAGAGAAAGGCAAGACCAACAACGAAAAGATAAAACTTACGAGAACAGAATGCCATTGGAAAAATAATTGATAAAAAAGGGGACGGATGACGATAGAGAAATGCGATAGACGAAGAGTGCAAACTTTTTGTAAAAAGATCTGTGAAAGTGCATACACCTAACAAGCCGGATGGGTGAAATGTGTAACGCATTAAATTGGTACACGTGTGGGCCGTTTAAGAATTAATTGCCATTCGAACCATTTCGTGGTGCCGTGGGCCGAAACCAAAGTTTCCCCTCATCATGCGGATCAATAAATCATCGCAATTAACACATGAGCAAATATGGACCGATAAAACTTTGGACAGGAAACTGTTTCCGCCGCACGAGATCGACAATTCAAATTTTTAAAAAAATGAAAAAGGAGTCCATGGAATGTAGCATGACAGAATATTTGCAGAGGAAATAAACCCGAAAGACCAGAGACGAGATAGCAAGGTATTTCAAGAAATATCGTTTCCTTAACGAGTTGCGAAATTAATCCTAAAACCAGAACTACACGTAGTTGGAACGGTAATTGCAACACTCCGATGGACATACCTTCATCATCGAATGTGAGAGCCAGTTTTCTAATCCGCACTTGGGGATACACCTGACAAATAAATTGACAACAGACAAATTGAGCAACTAACTAAAGGTGACTTTCAGCATAAATCATAATAAAACATGCAATGACGAAATTAAGCAAAGGCCACTTCGCCGACGGAAACCACAATGAAACAACTTAAATCAGAAACATGCCAACGGTTTCTATTAGATTTTCCGGTCAAACCGAAGTTTTGGACGGAAGATTAATTTGTTCGAAATCACCAAAAAAAAATTCCAATTAATTTGAATATTATTCCCAGTTAACACAAATAAAAGGTGAACATAATTATGCCTATCGAAATTCTTATTTCGTACCACGTTAAAATTTTCAGATGTTTAATACTTCTTTTGATACTGGCAGGCCATCTAAGGAGCCTGATCCTTTTTCATGGCATAAAATAATGAAGGGCTTTACATTTGGTGACAGCTGAAAGAAAGCCCTGTGCAAAAATATTTCGGCGATTACCATAAGAATTTTTAAAGTCAAAACTGTGCAAATTACCCGACACATTTCAGACGGAATCATTACACATATGCTTTGTTATTTGAAGAATTAAAATTAACATTTGAAAGAGCCTTAGGGAAATAGAACGCTGCAGTGATGACCCTTTAACAGGTCTGTCAGACCGCATATCTTCGGATGTGTACCTCTCATTAATGCGTGGTCATAATGACAGCATTTGGAACGAGGAAATCCGCCAATATCGTAAAAAAGAGACACGAAAGAGCAAACATGACGATCATTAGAAACTTTTTGCGTTAGTCCTCTGGAGAAACGAAAAATTAATGCTAAAACAAAATCCTAGTAACTAATGATAGCGGGAGGGCGTAACCAAAATCTATTTTTATCATATTTTCCTTAACTCGGCTTTCTATTGACTTTTCCTCGAGACAATTGTTGATGGATTTGGCGTATAAGAAGAAAAAGACTGTACTACACAGATGAGGAAGAAAGATTGCCGCCCGTGATGACATAAGAGTAGAATCAAACTACTTTCTTACGTTACGATACACGAAAATGTATGCGTATGTGTGTGTTTATATAATATATATATATATATATCTGAAAACACGAAGGGTATTATTACCCGATAGACAGCCCACTCGCGCGTAGGAAAGGAGGCACGACACGGTTGCAAAAACGAACTATCAGGGCCTTATGTAACTTTTAGAAATCTTACGTAATGTGGGAAGACGCAGAGGCCATGTACGCACAAGCACGCCAAGGGATGCAAAGTAATTTCCTCGGGTGAAGGAATTTTTTTTCTCGTGACCAACGGAATAACAAATGAGTCAAGTCACGTGAGAAAGGGAGGGGCCTTCATTCAGTCACCGACTCCTGGTGTGGTCCATCACCACTTTTCCAACGACGAATATACGCCAATTACATAACTTCACGTCTGAGTGAAAAGGGAGAGTGACAGGTATAGCAAGCAGTTATCAGTTCCCAGAGGCCTCAGTGACAAGGACGAACTATCAAATGAGAATAGAAATACGTCAAATTCTCAATCCGTGAAAATACGACGCGTGGAAAATAATTCTCGTCGAGAAGCCTTTTGAAAGTATGTAATAAGGGGTTCCCCACCGAAGAAAACAAATGAAGGGATTCCAAAGCTGCCGTAACGCAATTAGGGGAAATCCTTGACCATTTGAAAGGGAAGCCACAAGAAAGGGAAATGCCCGCGACGCGACGAAATAAACCATTGAAACGATATGAAAGTTTCCAAATAAAACCCGGATCAATGCTCCAACCGACCAGAAAAAAACCTCCAAGGGTAATGTCACCTATTGGAATGCCGTGTTATCTTCTTTCATCAACGGTTAAAATTTAGCGAAAGAGGATATCCCTTGATCAAATAATTTTTTTAAAATTATTATTTTTCACCGTTCAAGTTCGCAATTCGCCAACTGTAAATCGAGTCGCACACACTTTTTGCGGTACCGGCACCACCAAAGTATATCGACCACGTACAACCATTGGAAGGTTACAATGAATTAAGTTTAATTACGACTTTAATAACCCACAGGGCACCGATCCTTTCCTGAAGAACTAGTTGGAAACTTTGCATGGAGGAGAATATAGCAGAAACCACGCACACTGCACTTCTAATACGACGCAACTAGATTTAAAATATTAAATTTAACCTTTTTAGTTTAACATCTCCAAATGTTCGAAAAACGCGAGGCTACAGGAACGTGGTGCCAATCCTATTTCTAGCACAATTAACACTTGACTTGAGAGAAAATAGATTCGTCAAGAAAACGATCATTTTGACATCATTCGGAAAAGCAGACTCATTCGAAAGCAAAATAAAGCAGATATTCCAGGACGAACTTTTAACATTGTAACACGCTTTCGTCAATTCACCAAACTTTAAAATTGTCATAATTAACATTTGAAAAATGATGTCCACCATAACTTTGAGCACAGTATTGTCTGGGCTTACGATAAATTCGAACATGTAAATCGAAAAATTCTCACCATATACGACGTGTGCCTCCGGCGAATCGGCAAAACCGGCGACTGCACAACCGGCGAATCCGTCCAGCTAAGTCCGATTCTCTTCCTTCTGCTAACGCCGAGCCCCATTGCGAACTAAAGTCTTTTTATGTGGAGTTGAAAAACTTAAGCGTCTTCAAATAAAACGAATACGAGAAAGCACACTCGAGGAGAAAGAAACAAGAGTTTAAAAAAAAAACACGTGTGGGAGGAGTTTTGAGTAGTCCAGTTTCACGCTCAAAGCTGACCGGCGGCGAAACGCACACTGTCTGATTACGGTCTTCCACTGACTTTTGAGTAAACCCTTAACACCAAATTATCCTCCCCCTTCTGCCGGCAAGTCCCACCGCAAGCCCACGCGCGCGCCAGTAGATCGCCGATGAAGCGCCTCGTGGTTAGCTCCGACTAAAAACAGGTTCGCGAGAGGTCGTAAACTGAGGAATCTAATGCCAACGACACGAGTCTGGACCGAACGTCGACACCGGACACAATTCGTTTCCGGCTTTTTATTTTCGAGGGAACAGTCCGAGTGGACGCGGCGCTTGGGGAGATTTGAACGCGCGAGGGACAGAGGCCGTGAACGTACGTAGGGAGCGGACGAAGCCCTGAGGTACATTGGGAACAGCGCCAGATCTCTAAAGGCTGAGTCCAGTCACGTGGTTTAATCACCATCCCACCTCGAGACAACCCCCCCCTCTCCTAACTTCCCTCCCTCCCGAGCTCTCTCTCTCTCTCTCTCTCCCCTGCACCCTTATGAGCCCCTACCTCAGACATCGGGAATGCGATCGTCACTCCATTACGGATGACCCTCCAAACGAAAGAGGAACTGCTTCCTATGGAACTCTTTTAATATGAGAGGAAACGAAAGACGAAAGGCCATTGAAATTTTTAAACTCTCAGAAAGTGCATTACGGTAAATTGAAAAGCTTTGTTTGGAGACAACATTTTTGGAATGTGCCTTGTTTATAAGATAAGGCCAACGCAAGTTAAGCCTTCAATCTGCATCGACCATGAAAACAACTTATTCCTGTTCTTAAAGGATAAGGCCATGTATTAATACAAAAAAGATCCCTGCAGATTTCCCTTCAAATTTCGTGAGGCTCCTTGACTTAAGGAAATAAGAAACATCTCAATAAGCGCAGCAATTTCCTTTCATAATTTAATTTTTTTCGAGGAATATAAACTGCAATGACGAAAAACTGATTGGCACAAAAAAGTAAAAGAACAACTAAATCAAACGGTTTCTAGTTTTAAAAAAAGTTGACGAAAAAGAATTCCTTTCAAAATACTCTTCACGCCTACTGGTACTTTCACATTAACCGCTCAAATAAGCAGCCCAAAAAAAATCAAAGGAAATCGCTGCCGACAAAATGTCAAACGGGAAAAGCGGTTCATTGGTTGAATTGACAAATATTAAAAATATAGCCGCTACGATTTTTTGACGCGAAGAATGAAAATTTTCTAAATCATTTTCCATTAAAAAGCAAAGGCGTTCACGGAATTCTCCGTCCTCACGTTTAGGATCATGTCTACACCATAATTCCACATGATGCTTCTTTATTCACCGCTAAATTCCCGATATGAAGGAACCACTGATCAGACAGGGGATCACTGAAGGACCCCATGACTCAATTACCTCGAGTACTTTAACAGAAAAAACAAATCCAAGATGGGCAATTAAATGAATGCAAAAATAACTTTAACACTGGGTGATACCGATAATCACGTTACATAATGAAATCTACGCGGAATTAAAGAGAAAAAAATTACCCCACCCAGTAAGTTTCGTTACATTTAAAGAACACCTAATCATAAAAATTAACAACGAAACGACAAGGCAGGCGAGTGATTCATACTGCTGCCTGGAATCCATATAAAGAAGCAATCAACTATCTTTGAACCGGACTAATTCGGCTCCTTAAATACCCGGAATTTAATTACTAAATTGAAATCGGTAACCTTGGCGGTTCGTTCACGACCAGGGAAACGAACGCTAACCAAAACTCGTCAGAATAATAACGACCCTTACAGCATTCCGAATATCACAAAAACGAGTGCCTGAACTACAAGGTTCGCTATAAAATTGAACCATTTACACAAGCTCTTGCACTGCTCTAAACAGCCGTGATCTAAGACAACATGTCATCTGTAAAAACGATACCCCTTAGTTGGAAGGCTGTAGAAAATGCTTTAATTTTACGCGGGGAATGAGGCATGGGGATACGTTAAAGGGAAAACAAAAGCTGGGTATTACAAATGCAGAGGAGATCAAACACAAACTAAAATGGCCCACTCAAATGTGCGACGTAAGTAAGCACTATCCAAAATAACGGCATAAATAGTTGGAGACTATTTTTAAAACCTTTTCCTGTACAGGTCATGAGCTCTAAGTATAGGATGGTCAAACACCTGGACTAAATTACTTTGCTAAATGTTTCGATCTAGCTATTACCTGGCTTGCTTAAAATAATTGATTGATTTTACTGTTTTTTTCACAGGTAATTTTTTTATTATTTGTCATAAATGTAAATTTTAAATAATATTTGGTTCAACTGTACCTTGCCATCTGGCTGATTGCCAAATGGCATTGTAATGAATAATTATAACAGCCCAAAATTGAAATAAAGCAACAATCATCAGCAGTGCAAAAAATATCAACTTCAGCAAAGTGTCTCAATATTAAGTTCACAAACATTTCGAAAAAAAATTATAAAAAACTGTCGAATTATGGGAAAACTGTTGAAAAAATATCATGCGTTAATTTTCAGAAAAATTAACTATTTCTCGAATAAATCGGGATGGATAAACAACATCTCCCTCCACAATTCATGATATTCTTAGTTGAAATCGGCGGTTGACCTTGGCGGTTCATTTTACGACCAGGGGACCGAGAGTGCACTTAAACTCGTATGAATAAGAATGACCCTCATTTTACTCTCATCGTAAAATCAAAATAACGAATAGCTGAACAACAAGGTTCTCATAAAATTGAAAGATTGTAGACTGGCTCTTAGACAACCATTCTAAAAAGAACGATCGAAGAATATCAGTAAACTGCCAAAAACATTTTCCCCAAAATCGGAATTGTCCCGTTAGCTTAAGCAATCCGAGCACCAATTTGAACACAAAGGTGTACCGCTTTTGGGGTGGCAGAAAGACCCTTGTGAGGATTCAAACTTCTCACGACGAAATCATATACGATTGACCACAGGGGGGGGGGGGTTAATTAACTAGTCCAGTAGAGAGCAAACACGTTTCAGGTGAGCCAAGTGCACTGTATGAATTGCGTGAAACATATCTTTAAGACAATTCGTCCGGCATTCACTGACAATCGCAAGACGAAGTTCTCGGAAAATTTGTAATTTCCCCAAAATATGGAATGAAACTATTTCACCACCAATAAACTACCAGCACCAACGTGAAACCAACGAAATTAACTACAATTAACCTGGGGGGACCAGGTAAGCAATTGCTTCAGTTTTATTCATTGAGAATAACCTTGGGGTACATCGCCGCTGTAATTGACGGAGAGAGAAGTTTCAAAGAGACACGCTAACTTGAATTGAAAAAAAATCATCGGTAGACGGACCATCCACTCTCACACCTGGAATAAACCATAGTATTCCTTGAAGGCCTCAGCATTCGTAGCAGCATTCCATTCATCCCAAACCACGCTCCCACCATACTAAGCATACTCCGCTCTCTCTCTCACCCCTACCTGAAAAAAAAACTCCCTACCTTCACGAGTCTCACTCAAACCTCCCCAAACCAGCTTCCAACCCCCACCTGGACTGAGTGGGAGGAATGTGAAGGGGAGGGCCAGTGAGAGACTCGTTCCTTTACGTAAGCGTTTGCTGGTTATATAAACTACGCTACAGAATCACGCGGGATGACCCCTTCCTTCCTTCACCTAGCTCCGCTCTCGCCTCTCCGACAAGCCACCCGACGAGGTTACTGATGAGGCCACAAATGATGCGGGAACGTTCTAAGACTTATGGTCGCAGCGACGTCGAACAGAAATTCCGTTCAGTCGAATCACGATTAGAATCCAAGACGCCACAGATCGTTTGGCAAGTGAGCGAGCACCTCGCCGGGCTATGTCCAGGCGACGATAATAGGGAACGAAAGTTCAGAAAAAAGAAAATCACACTGGCCCTAGAAGAAGGAAGCTAGCAGTTCCCCTCTTAACTAACCGAGCCCCGAGGCGTGTGAAATTTACGCATTCGGGGTAATAATTCCTGTGCCACCATTCGGTTTTCCACCAAGTCCTGAAGGACAGAAAAAGATGCACGATGGCATCAGAACTCTGCACCCTTAAATTAGGACTGACACTATCGACTAGGTTACCACACCTCGATTGCTACACTTTCGACTATTCTTAATACTGCGTATAATATTATAACTAATTCAAGCGATCGTTTATATTCTATGCCTTCAGCGAAGAGCATGTGTCTAGTCCTGATTCCAGAACAGCTAACAATAGAGAGGATAGGTTAGGATTTCATGGATGGATAGGATTACTAATTTTTACCACCAAAGAAGGTGATAGCATCAAAAGAGAAAATCACTGGCTGTTGAAATAAAATTATCTGGTTCCTCTCCGATTATACTGTAGGCCAAGAACAATGTACCTGTATAATACAGATATCGAATTTTTCAATAGTTTAAATATTCAAGGTAAGATGTTGGAAAATGTACACGATTTGAAGCCATAAAGCCAATTATTTTCCAAAAAACCACCTTCCACAGGTAGAAAAAGATTGCTCATGTAAACGTGTGATGAAAGTATTTTTCGAGCACTATAAAAGTGTGGCAATAGTACAACATGCAGCAAATTCATGGTCTCCACCGATAATTATCGGTGGAGACCATGAATTTGCTGCATTTATATTTACCAATTATAATAGAAAACTTGGTAAATTAAGTATGAAAATCCCAACCTTCACTTTCATTCAAATATTTCACCCGGGATCCATCGTGTCCAACTTTCGTACTTGAGGAAATAGACAATCTAAACTTCATATTTTCAGGATCATACAATATTTATGAACAAAATGACACTCCATTGCAGTTAATTAGGATCACCTATGCAAACATGCAGTATTATTCTCATCGCGAGGCCGACATCAAGGCGATTGCTGATGATGCATGGGAACGTTAATAGCGGACTACAGTGTCCCTACATTGCAACTTGGTGATGATAAGTTACTGATTCCCGCATCAATTTTGAGTGCATCGATCGCAAAATGTCATGACAATCGAACTGGTCGAACTGGTGAAACTGTATTTTCAGCACCAGAAAATTACGAACTTTTAGTGCTGTCAAAATAGGTACCAACTTAAGCATGGGATTGCTCCCCGTTCGTTTTTCAAGAAAACGTTCGAATCATTTCTAATGCATGTAATGTTCCGTAATTTTATGGCTAAGTTAACTTACTTAAGATTCTAAGTTAAATCTTTACACGTTTGGCAAATATTTCTCTTTGGCCAATATGAGGGAACATTCCAGTATGGATGTGGGTGCGTATGTGTGTATATACATTTTTATTTATTTATCCCCATATGAATAAATAAATAAATAAACATAGGTATATATATACACACGCACACACACAGACTTATAAAAACACACAATGAGCCTGAATCTGCAATGTTGCAGCTTATAGAGGCATAACTTGGGTATTTGGAAACCTGAATTGAAGTAGTGTTCAATAGATGCACGAAACACAAGACTAACTATAAGCAATTAGCTTCTCCGCTCCGTAATACATAATAGATTTCGCCCACCAGGTACTGTCACAATATAATCCCCTTCACAGATGCAGCGACGCAGGAGTCAAAATTTACCACGTTTTCGACTCGTCCTCTTAGGAATGGAAGCCATGCTGAACTAATTTCTGGCTGAATGATTTAAATTGTACGGGAGTTTAGGCTGTCATTGGTCACGGTCACCTAGCGAATTAAAGGAAGATCTACGGAACTTGTATTTTATCGTCTTATCTATCCAGTGGCACAAGTGTGGTGACAAATTAGATTGCAAGTTTAAATGAAACACTTAAAGTATACAAAGATCTAAAAAGTCGTCAACTACTGAATGCAAAAAAAACACCGATTTCCTTTTAATAAAATTTTATCAGTGAAAGATAAAGGAATGCTGAAGAGAGATAATGATGACAGGCGAGAAAATGCTGGCAAATTGGGGTATAGGAAGGAAAAGAGTTAAAAACTTATTTAGATGGCACGAATGCAGGAGGAAGTAACAAATTAATGAAGATAGAAATAATGTTTGGCAGACAAGAGGAAGTTCTCATGATGCGCAGTAGTAAGCAGTCCTAAGGAACCTTCCAAAGCGTATCTTGAACAGGTAGAATACTTCGAATGATTGGATGCCAGGAACATGCAATTGCCACGGTTTGCTTCCTTTCTTTTGAGTACTCGCTTCATCGATATTGAAGTATTGACTAGAGAAATTTAAATTACGATTTTAGGAGGTAGCGGAAATTTAATTCTACAGGATGTTAACTTTGCATTTAATCTAAATTTGTGTTAAAGCAGCCACACGTTGCTTTTAATTGGGGCAAAATCACGACACGCCGGAAATGGCTTGGCAGCAAATCCTAAATGCCGTCGCACAACAACGTAGCTCCATCCTGATCCCATGGTCACATGCTCGAAACCGGAAAATCTGCCTGCATGGAGCAACCATGCTCGTGATGAGTTCCTCTGTGTTAAAGTCTTCCTTTTTACCATTCGAAAGGGCATCACAAGTTTGCCTGAGAACCGAAAAGTATACACCCGCGAAGCCAATTCACGAAAAACCATTCATAACAAACAAATTACGACAGTTAAATATCATTGCAAGATTACGTAAGTACAGACGGAAGGCTGATTATGTAAGGGATGTATGAAGGCAATGCAGGAAAAGGTATTTCTGCAAAAAAAAGTTAGCTCAAAGGAAATGAGAGGAGCATAAGATTTCCGATTAAGTTTTGGATGGAAAAAAATAAGAAATACGGCTGATCGGTACGAGCCCAAAATTCGGAAAAAAAGCAAAGGGGTGGGAATAGGTTTAAACGGAGACGAGTTACGTAATCAATGACTCGAGAGTGTGGGGGGAGGAAAAACCTTACGCAACATGATGAACGTGCAAACCGGCCGAAGCCTTCCCGACGCTAACCAGAACAGACAACCCCCGGAGTCTTCCGAATCGACGCTAGCTTATGGAACTGCAGAAATAGGACAGAGAATTTCGATGGAATGTCCATGAAAACACGCACGAGGCCAACACCTCGCCTACCGTCGCGCCCGCCGTCTCCGGTGATTCCTCCATCTCTCCCCGTTCTGCGACCGATGGTTCCTCCTTGTCCACCTCGGTCTTCGTCGTCTCGCCCTCTGCACCTTCCTCTTCCACCGACAACCCTCGTGCTTCTCCCTCGGCGGGCGCCTCGACCGGACCCTGAACCACCTTCTCGCCGCCCTCCGAAGCCGCAGTCACCTCCACCCCAACCTTCCCCTCACCCCCTACCTCTTCCGACTTCCCCTTATCCCCACTCCCCTTCTCCTCCCCCACCCCTCCCCCCGCAGTCACCAAAGTCGCCACCTCGCCCGCCTCCTCCCCCTTGGTTCCAAATGATTCTTTCCGCTCCGTAGAAACCCTCGGTTCCGCCGACGGTCCTTCCTCCGCCCGCTGGACTTCCACCTTGACGGATTCTGGGATCACTGCCGCCGCCCGCGAAGCGACTGTCGCTGACGGAGCACGAGGCACCTCGCTTGCCGCGACCACTATGGCCGCCTCCGCTTTACTCTTCCCCTCCGCCGCCTCCACCTCCCTCTCCTCATCCGTACGGCGTCCGGCGGTGGGCGGAGCCTCGGCGTTACCGGCCGCTTTCTCAGCGGGCAGCTGGGCGGGGGGGCCAAGAGCCCCGGCAGCGCCCCCTCCTCCAACCCCTATCGCTCTTGCGGTGTGGATGGCTTCGGCACCCGCAACGACCCCATGGTCTTCGGTCGGTCGATTGGTCGCCCCACCGCGAGGTGGAGATGAAGCCGCCCTGGTGCCTCCCACCGACGCCCCGACGTCAGAATCTCCGCCCGCACCTCTCCTTAAAGCCGGAACCGGACGAGGGGACGCCGGGGAAGCCGCCAATAACGCCGCCGCCGCCGCAGAAGCAACCTCCTGGTACTCCCGCGACTTTATCGACGCCCCTAAAGGGCCCCTGGGTCGTGCACCCCATTTGGGCGGCGAGGAATCGTTCCTAGCGGTGGTGGTCGAGAGACTTCCCCCGGAAATCGGGGGCGTAGGCTGTAAAGGTGGGGTGGTGGCCCTAATAGACGAGCCGACGAGGGTCGGAGTGGGTTTGTAGTAAAGCGGGAATGTGGTAGGGAAGGACGACATGTACGGCGCCATGGGCGATGGGGTACGCCTCAGCGTCTCCGATGGGCCGGAGGAGATCTTCGGCGAAGCGTCCGGAGGGGTGGCATGCAGGGGCGGAGTGCTGACGGACGACGAGGACGAGGCGGATGAGGACATGACGGTGCCCGAGACGGATTGCGGAACCAGCGGGACGGGAGGGTAGGTCGCGGAGGTGCGCGACGGTGACCTGACACCTTCGGTGCTAACCCCGGTCGCGGCGGAGGGTTCGCTGTCCACGGAGCGCAGTTCCTCCTCCTCCTCGTCCGGAAGACCTACCGCCGCGGCCTCTGAGAGGGCTGCCTCAGTCTCCTCCACCACCGTCGCCTCTCTCTCGCCTCCTCCCGACGAAGACGATGCCTTACTCTGGCGGTACTTGCTGCTCAGCTTTCGCACGAGCGAGGATCCCTTCTTCTTTTTCTTCTTGGAGGGTCCCTCACTCCCCTCGGCCCCCGGCCCGAAAACACAGTCCTCTGCGGCAGACGACGTGGTACCCCCAGATGAGTCCTCCGGCTTCTTCTTCTTGGAGCCCTTCTCGCTCTTCTTCCCGCTTTCGCTGCCGCCCCCATCCGTGCCATCCCCGGAGCCGATGCTCGCCTCGTCCGCGCTCTTCTTTCGCCCACCGATCCGGAAGCTCCCCGTGCGGCTCGCCTCCCGGAGGCTCTTAAAAGCCCCCAGCTTGCTCTTTGACTTGGCCTTGCCGCCGCCGCTCACGGCGCCGTCCTCCCCGGGAGGGGTGTCTCCCGTGGGCCCCGACCCCGAGGGCCCGCTCATCTCCCCGTCCTATGGATCTTCGGAGCGCCTACTTTCCGTAACTTGATTTCTTCCCACCTCCTCCTCACCGACGCTCCGCAAGGCGACTGACTCCGAAGGGCGACGGAGGCGAAGCTCAGTCGTAAATAAAAAATAAAACCATTCGCACCTCACGGCGAGCGAACCGGAAGGAATCGCAGTGGGTTGAAGAGAAGGGGTGTTTGCTGGGCAGAAAGGATTGAATATTAATGGCGGACACTGGCGGACGAATTTTGTCCACTCGACTCGGGCTGGTAAACACTCACTCCGTGACGTCCATCCCCCAGCGCGGAATTCGAAGGAATCGAGGTGGAGGTGCGGGTGGGAAGCGCGGGAATTCGATGGGGGAGGGGGAGGATGGAGGTGTATGAAACACGTTCGACCCTCGGAATTCAACGGTGAAGTAGTTCACTCGAAACACTGCTGCCTCTGGGTGGGGACGCGACCACTCTTCATGTGAAGGTGGGACCCGGGAGGGGGTGCTTGATGCCAATCGTCCTCTCCGGAAATGAAGCACTCACACGACGACGGTAGGGCACAGGGGGAGACGCCCGAGGGGGTGACCTCGTGCAAATGCAAAGAAAGCACGACAAAGTTTCTTCCCTTTAGTCCGCGAAGGTGTCTGGAAACAAGGAGAGCCCTCGACCACCTAGCAGCCGCACATGTGACTGGTCACGGGGGCTTGGAGGGGAGGAGGTCGCGGGAGGCGGTGGTGGGGAAGGGTGGGGAGCTGCGAAGAGAGGTGGGAGGAGGCGGGGAAAAGAGGGAAGGGGAATGAATCCTTTAGGAAGGGCTTGGCAGAGGACGCAGGGGGGGCAAAGAGGGCAGGAGGAAGCAACGAGCGAGCAGAGTGCATGGGGTGAACAGGCGGCGTACAGAATGGGACAAGAGGGAGATGGGAGTAGTGAAAGGAGGGACGTGTGCGTAATGCAGGCGTGACGATCACCATCCGACCACCTTTGTCTCTCCTATCGCCTGACGATTGGAAGTGCGGCGATGAGGGCGGTGGAGGCGTTGGAAGGACTCGAGGACGGAGGAGGAAGGTGGGGGGAGAGGAGTGACGAGGAAAAAGAATCCGTGCGGGGCGGACTATTTCTCAAGGGACGAAGGCGGAGAAGCTGGAAGCTCACTCGGGATTGTTTTATGCCCAATAATTACTCCATTCCAAGTCGAGTCGGACGGTTGATCCTGTAGAAATTTCGTCAGACGCCTGACGTTTGACGGGCGGTTCTCATTCCTTCACCGGGCGATAGATAAAGTGGGGAAGAGTATTAACGAGGAGAGAGCAGGCAATGTGAGGGCTGTTTAAAGGGCGCTAGATAGTCACCATTCGCACAAAATACCTACTTCTTTCCTTCACCGCACAGCACGATGACCTTACCTCAAAACACTTACGGAAAACCCAAGGCTTTTTTCACTTCAGCGCAACATACCCACGCGCCAGACACATCCAGGTTGACATCGGGATCAAATGCTATTCTTGCACTCCATATAACGATGTTTGTGGTTTTGAAAGTCCTGCTCGATATTTTAAAACGAAAACTCACAAAGCATGTCGGGAGTTTTATCGCTCATTTTCGACGAGCGCATGCGTAAGCGGGAGATTTGCACTCCGCGGTTATTTACAGTTCATAGGGGGTAAACATTAATCACAAACCCGAAATATTTTCGGAGAAAATATTCACAGCACTGTTGTTTGAATAATCCGTACTTGAGTTTTTCGAAACGCCAAGTTCGGCACAAAAGTTTTCCTACAGTCGATGGCCTGGCTGGTTCAATTATCCAAAGCTTACCCGTCCCTTGCACAGCATTCACTACTCACACATCGATGGTTGGTCATTTCCAAAGATCGCGGCCAACGAGACCGGCGTGAAACAGGCGAAGTACGGAGAGAATCAAAACATATACCTCACCCTTCCGAAAGTCGCAGAGAAATATCATGCCACCGGCGGTTAGACTCCGACGCACTTTGACAACGAGGGAAATTACACAAAACCGGGACGGCGGAAAGGCTTCGTCCTCGTTACTCCTAAGGCCTCGGATGATGATGCCACAGGGCTCGAACGAGGCGGTAGGAATGAGCCGATGGCGGACAGCACGACCGGGAAGGTTTCACTGCGAAATGTGTATTCCTCAACCGTTTGAGGAGCGACCGACCTCCGCCAAAACCCCAAGAGGAGAGCCACTTTCTGTGGAGGAGGAACGGAGGGGTTGGGGGATCCGGGCGAGTTTCAAACAGTAGAACGACTCAGAGAAGGAACGCCAGGGAGGAGGCTTTTGTTTTGCCTCCCTGACTCCTCAGCTCACCCAAGCCCATCCTCCCACTTCTTTCATCCCCACACTTCTTGTCCTCTTTATCTCCCCTTCCCCTCTGCCCTTCAGCGGGCAAAACCTCCTGGTAAACCCAAACCTCCCTCTCTCGTACTTCGCCCGCTGCGGCATCCTACCATCGCGTCTTTCTTTCCCTTCCACTACGATTAAACGTACATCTCCAAAGAGGTTTCATCATCGTCATCAATCGACAGTTGTTACCTTAAGTCGAAAATGAATCCGCAAATATCTTCAACTCCCAAATGTGCCCCAGACAAAAGTTAAAATATTAGCGTCGAGTCCTGAGAAACGTGTCAACTCGATTTCATGTTGTTTTTTTTTCAAGTTTCCTTTTCGTGGAGCTTCGACTGTAATCAATAGCTGAACTTAAAAAAAATAAGCGACTAAAATCTTAAAGCATTCGATGGTCGGCTTTCTAATGACTTTAACGCGATTCATATAATCGTCGAAAACCGAATCACAATTCAGTTCCGAGTTTCAAATGGCTAATCTGACCAACCCGCACTTGCGTTGAAAGTAGTGTATTGCCAAATCTTGAGTTACTATCAATGCAAAGTTATTCTCAGGTGAGAAACGCGCGGAAGCACACAACATGTATCTAAACGCCACCCAGGGATGTGCGGGAGTTTTGGACAAATATTGTTTTAACGGGGTCCATGTCTATATTAACAACCGAATTTATATAAACTGGAAAAATCGTGGCCTTTTGTGAATACTTGATTTTCAACGTAGATAACAATAGATTACTCACTAGCACAAATAGAGGAAACGATTAAAAACAAAATATTCCATCAGTGGATGGGAAGATTCTTCGCACTGTCCTGCAGGTGAAAACGACCTTGAGGTACGACGCCAGGGGCGGTCCTATCCACAATCGTTCCCGTAGTTTTAAGGCCGCAGTGACTGGCAGCGCTGCCATGTGCTGGCGGGCGAAATAATTACAACATAGAAACATATCAGAGAATCAGAGTGCGGTTTATGGATGCCGTATGAGCTTTGTGCCACTTAACTAATGGCAGAACGCTGACCACTTGCGTTCCAAATAAGACAATCCCATTGCATAACACGCGCCACATGTAGCACACAATTCATACGTGATCTCTCATTACTCTCGCCAGCACCCTTAGACGCTTAGCGTAATAAGTTCAGAATCTTTCTCCATCTCTACTATTAATTAATCTCTCAGCCCCGAGTCCTCTCAATATTCTCTGATAAACTCACTATGACCCCCCCCCCTTCCCTCTGCGCGTCAATAAATAAATATGCGAAAAAAATAAATAATTATACATCTTTCTCTCCCTCTCTCTCTCAATGTATATATACACACACGTTTATAAATTATGTGAAAGTCTCACGGGTGTGAATAATAATTTGTGCCAAGATAGCACCAGCGAACAAAAAAAACAGAAATACTGCACACAAAAAAAAAGAAAGAAACTCACAAGTTTCCGAATTTTTGGTGGTCAAACCACTTTTCTCAAGGGAGATAAGGGAGGAATTCCCGAATCTTCACCTACGGTTCTCTATTAGCGTAAACCCACCTCTCTTAATCGTGAACGTGATCTTCAGAATTTTTTTATGGCTTCACAACTGCCACAGAATCACGGAGTGGTCAGAAGCTTGTCATCCCCTTATATAATTTTTAGGGACTTGGGCAGATATTATGTATTTTCTCACTAGGCATTCCGAATGGAATAAGGGGGTTTCGATTGAGTCCACTCTCCTGCTCATAATACTGACTCAAATTAATCCTTTTCTTGCCGTCCGGTATATTGTTTCGGTTTCCTAGATAATGCAATGAATACATTCCGTTTTCCTTACCATGAAAATTTACACCAGTTTGGGAGAGCTTGGTATACGAGTATGTGTAACTCCTGACCATACTTCATCTTTCCAACCATCCTACCCCCACTCCACATTCCACAACTTCATAAAGTCATCTTGAGTCAAAATTTGGGCTTCCCGTCGCTCATTCGATTCCTGGTCACTTTAATTTCGGGATCTGATGAAACAGAGATAACTTAGTCCAGTAATGCAATAGAATCGCTCAAGAGTACAAACTGTCCACCACAGAGCTTTACAAACACGCAGTCCGACGTAAGATACTTAAGTATTCAGCTCCAGAAGCAGTTTCATAAAGGTTTTCTGGGATTAGAAGTATCGATAATTAGAATGAGAACAGGTTAAGTGTCAAAAAGGCAGACGGACAATCAAAGAGAAACCAAGTAATGATAAGAAAATAAACGTGCGTATTCAATCGCTTGGTCTTGTTTTTTAACCTAAACCACCTGAGTCAAAAGGGGAGTGAAAATTAGGTCCAACCAATGTTTTACTGAGCCAGTAGTATAAAGCTATTCATGATGTCCAATGAAAATCATTTGAAATACAAAACAATAGGATCGAATTACTCTTTTTCAGTATAAATCGCAAGGGCTTGTCGCTCAAGTTTACCGGAAAAAGATTTTTTAAGCACCATTCAACCTTCGAGAACAATGAATCCTTTCCACAGAAATGACATCAGCGACGTTCACTGAATACTTGCCAGCCCTTAGGAAACGCAAAGCACCGCAAACCATACAGATTCTCAGAAATTGGTCTTGGTCCTTTGCCCATGGTGATTTTTCATGATAATCGGCATATGGTGAACTATATAAAAAATATATAATCAGTGAAGTAAGCACTTTACTAAATTCCAATAATACATCGTTTGCTCCTAAGTCAGTCATCGTTGAACAGATTTATTTGTCTAATATCTTAAAAAAAAAGAGATACAGTCCAATTGCGAAAAAATTTAGTCATTTTATTATGTACGTATATTACAGACTTGGAAGCGCACATTTGCTAATCGAAGCCTGGATTCCAATTTATCTTTTTTTTTCGGATTTACTAATATACATTCAACAAATATAAAAAATCCATCGCATCAGATGAGAGGCCAAAAAAATCAATCCCCGGAGAAGCGTAGGGTAAAATTTCTACATTAATATCCTCGAAAGAAATTTGGGCGTTTCGCAAAAGAATTGACACAAAAAACAATAAAAAGAAAAGATAACATTCTCCTTCACCGACGTACCCGCCCGGTATCACGTGCTTTCATTCTAGAGTAAAACACCTTAAGCTTTGAGAGTCCCGTCGTGTTTTTAACCATTGTTTTGCTGTTGCTTAAGAACCAACACAAGCGGATAATTATTTCTCTTTTTAAAATTTCTTGCCAAAGATCACCGCTTTTTTTTCTCACAGTTCGAATGCACAAACCTTCGCAGATCAAGTCTTTGCCGTTCCTCAAAGATCGACTCCCGACTCGAGGGCGCAGGTGGGAAAAAAGGGCGCTTCCCACCCCCACCATGTCAACCCTCACCCCTCCGTGCCCTCCATCCCCTCACCCCCCCCCCTTCCCTGTTTTCTCTCCACGCCTTCCGCACACGACTCCCGCTTCCTACGCGACTCTTCCCCACCTCTTCTTCCTTCCCTCCCTCCCGGAATGAAAAAATACTAGGACTTCTCCAATTTCACCTCCTCCTCCACTTTCTACACCACACCCTCCTCTCCCTCCCCCCGCACCAGAGCCGCCTCCAGCCAACTGCTCGCTGAGCATCCAATGGCGGCGGCAACTCAGGGAGCAGGAGTGCGGCCCCCACCCCCTTTGCCCACAGTCTTGAGTGTGGGTCATCGGGAGTTGACTTCCAAAGCGATTCGCTGACGAGAAGAAAATGACGGGATCTCCGTAGTAAAAAACGAACGGTCAAAGCTATTGGGACGAATTAATCATCCCCGTAACACCACTCCACTCTCGTAAGAATGCCGTCTGCGATTTTCTCAATTCCCTCTAAAACATCATCGACACGAAAACCGTGGTATGGCGCACTTGATTAAGGTAAACAGTTTCATCATCTTGAAACCATTGGCACGATTAAGGTGAATTGACATCGCTTACCTGTTTGACAAACGTTAACGATTACGAAATCGTCCTCATATGGTACCGTATCATGCTACATAATACAAATGAAAAACTGAATGATTCAGAATTAATATATGAGCATTTTTTTAGAGTGGATAGCTGATAAATATCCGACTGAGCATAAAATAACTATGAAAGTCATTAAAATGTGTACAATATCATAGCATGTCTTAAAAAAACGAAGACTAAATCTATCATTGAAGTTGTATACACCTGCAGATATCTATGGAGTAACACTAAGGAGTATATCGATAAAAAATTAATAAAGAGTGAAAAAGACAAGTAGCAAGAATCAATTCCAGTTCAAGCTCAAGAATCAATTCCAGTTCTGTTTGATGTACTCTCACTCGATGAAAGAGATTACGTCAGATACCAGCAATGAACAATAGCGTAGCGTCAGCCAACGCCCTTGTGATGACTAATCACACGCCAAGTTATATAATGCCAATTAAAAGCGTGAAATTAATTCAAATCTCAAGATCAAGGCAATATCGAAACCCATTAAGCAGAAATCTTTGTTGCATAGAATATCAACTTTATAATAAATCATCGACTTCGATACCATACATAAAAATTTAATAGTAAAGGCCTATTTTTTCGATTCTTTTCGAAATATTATCGGTCAAAAAATTAACCATATAAAGTTCAAGCGTCGTTAAAACTTTCGCAAAGTTGCATTAAGAATTGGCATTCACCATGAGATCGAAAACTTGAGTGCAATAATATGCACGCTTATTTTAGGGAGATTCCGCCAAAAAGAAAATTTAAAATAATTCAACCACCATTTCGGAATAAAATATTTCATACATTAAATCATCTGCTAACACAACATAACTTTCTCCGACAATCAAGGAGAATAAAAATGCCTACATTCAATGAAATTTCACTCTGACTTTTAATAATCCAACCACTTTACTTTTCCACATAAACTTTTTAATTTTTACAACCAGGTTTCGTTATATTGACCTGATGATGTTATGCTATAACGAAACCTGGTTGTAAAAATTAAAAAGTTTATGTGGAAAAGTAAAGTGGTTTGATTATTAAAAGTCGGTATGAAGATTTTCCACCAAGTTACGCCAGAAACTGTTTTATTTAAATTTCAATCTATCAAAAAAATAATTAACGGCTAATATTTGTTAGAAGCATTAAAACAGTACTTTCCTGAGTTTCTGTAAAAGACTTTATCTGTAGCATACTTAAAATTACCAATAGACAAGTCAGTCGAAGGCCTTGGCTTTTTGTCAAAATTTCCCTCCACTGAAAATTAAGTTGTACAAATATGAGGCATTTAAAACAAACACGGATGCCCTAATCACAGAACATACGGTTGCTGCTATAGCTACAAAATTAATCATAAGCACATGACTGAGAATCATGACAACGGAAGAGAAACACGCTAATATTAAACGCGTCTTCCGGACACTGGTTCTTTTTTATACTTAAAGGTGACCGCAAGAGAAGTCAGTTTCAAACTTGTCTCGGCATAAGAAAGTTCCAGTCAGATGCTAAGGCAAAAGGAAAGAAAACATCCCAACAACCGACACTAGTAAGATTTTGTTTCGCCAACCTAAGCGTCATCAAATACCACATACGTGTGTGGCCAAAATCGGCAGAAAATATTTCGACCTGTAAGAGAAGACAAAACTAAACTAAATTAGTTTCTCAAGATATTAAATTTCCACTACTAGTAATCACATTTTCCATTTAAGGTCCATATTAACCTTATAATAAATAATGGGTAGCGAATCAGGATTTCGATCATCACTTAAACCAGAGCACTTATCATCTAACTCAAAGACCACGGATCGAATCCTTAAAGAACGCAAATCGTTTTAGCCCGAATACACTTTTTCCTGCTGGGATTTTCAATTTTTTTTTATTTCTACGACGACCTCGACTATAGAAGTTTGCACGTTCTTGTGGTGGTGGAATTTCGCCTTGCTACTTACCAAAATCTAGCTTGCACGTTCTTGGATAAATTTCTTGCTGCATCCTAAGGTACAATTATTTGTTATAATTAAGCATATGTACTTGCATGTTTGTGGAGTGAAGGGAGGTAGATGCGTATTTGCATGCGTGTAAAATGATAGGATGTTTCTATGAATGTATGCACTACTGTGGATTTGGGTTTGCATGAATGTGTTGGTTTTGAATGCGGTTTTTCTTTTTTCCTTTTTTATGGGTGGTGACCTAACACCCCCCGCCACACGCCATTGCGGCGGCTTGCGGGGTATTATGTAGATGTAGATAGAAGTTAATTACATTGCTGCGATGTCATATTTTAATCGATGGGACATTCAAAACAATAACAATTGAGGAATAAAAGTTTAGCTTACTCCCATTTAACTGTTCTATTAGTAAAGCATTCAAGGGTAACTTTTGTTGCAAATTAATTTTTGCTGAAGTAACTGCACACGAAGATAACGAAATACGCAGACATTGGGGTCGAACTTTACGAGTTTATAACTGGAAATAAAAAATATATATATGTATATAAAAATAACAACAGTCATTATGCAACCACATGGACGAATGAAGTTTGGTATAAGTGACGATAAAGTTAGTGCAAATGTTTCCCTGCGTTTTGAAATGAGAATCAATAACCATCTTCCGCGATGAAGGAATGTCATAAATAGGACGGCAGACGGTTGAACGCAAGTAGCTAAAGTTTTCTCCATGGTAATACTTCCACTAATTTTCATTGACATTTGGCATTCATAGGGAAATTGAAAACTGGAATTTAACGAGATAGACGCTGATTTGAGGGTGATTCCGCAGGTAAGAAAATTGAAAATAATTCAACCATCATTAAGTAAGAAAGTATTTCATATATTAAATCATCCTCTAACACAAACAAACCTCTTCCGACACTCACTTGGAATTAAAATGTCTGTATTCAACAACTGGAACGTGAAGGTCCAGTGGGTAGAACACCGTATTAATGACCGGAGGGTCCGAGTTCAATTCCCGGGGACGCCTCTAGGTACCATTAGCTTCACCCAAGCTCCGTGATTTTTCGGATACCATATCTTCCCGAGGAACTATAGACGGCAGAGGAAAAGGAAAGGCTCCTTCCTCTTCTAATTATTGAATTTGAATGAATGAAAACGAAACGCCATTGGTGCTAGGTGAGCTCTAGCATTACCTATCAAACCAACCGAGTTGATAACTGTGATCAGTATTCATTTTCAACAAACGAAAAAGAACACCGAAGACAACAGAAACATTACCGATTACGAATAAGAATTGGTTTTAATCTCATGGTCGAGGTTAATTTTTATCGACACATTCTCGCCGATAAGAACACTTACCGTCGCCCAAAGTCTAAGGGGTGGCGAACTGCACCCCTTGCTCCCCCAGCAGGACACTTCGATGCGCACTAGCGGCGATCGCTCCGCAGCCCAAGGTGCGATTTGGCCCCTTTCGCCGGAGCGGCTAAATAATGGAGTACTTATTACTTACATTCAAACGCTCGCTCGCATACTGCACATCATCGGGGGCGTGGAAGCCCAGTGAATGGAGCGTTTGGCCACTGACCGGAAGGTCCTACTTCAAATGCCGGTGACTCTGCCCACCCCCAATTTCTCCCAGGCTGTGTGATTTTTTTCGGGCGTCCGGATTTGCTGGGAAACTTCGGGGTGACGCAGAGAAAGGAGCTGGCTCCTCTGCTCGGACGAGCGTGAATTTCACACGCCGCACGCAATGATCCCGATTTCGAAAAAAAAGTGCCCGAAATGCGATTTTTCAGAAATATGCGCTCACTTCCAAGACCCATAAAATTAGGTTAGCGGGGTAATATAAACTGTAAAATTTGATTATCTCATACTAGTAGTATTTAGGGGAGGCGGCCGACAGCTGAGGTTATTTGCGCCATTAGGGATGGACAGGAAAGGAGAAACCCGGCGTCGGCATTGGCCTACTCTTAACGAAAGGCGCCAAGGGGTCCGCAGCTTATCGTCTCATCCGACGGACGACGTACTCACTCAAAGTGCTCCAAAGCCCTCCACAAAGCACCTTAAGTAGGGATCGAGACATCACTGAAAAATATTTGACGCCGCCGGGATTCGAACCCGGGCCCTCCCATCGCCCCATCTCGATCCCCTTGATCTTCTTATTATTGTTCTTGACATCCTCTGTGGAACCAAATCAACCAACTCCTACCCGTGTTAGGACGAAGCTGTCCGCTAAGACATCTTGAGCGCTGTAACTGAACAGTAAAGAGCCCGTAACACACCGAAATTCTGACTCGGGAAAACTAATCTTTGATTTAAATTAGATCAGCACCTGAGTTTCATGGGAGCACAAAGAGTACTTAATTCAAAAGCATTATAGGTTGAGTCTTGAATTTTACAATATTTTTTAAATTTTTTCGCATAAGGTCCTACAGCGCGACGTGAAGTGGACGCCAATCCCGGGCAAACCAATCCTCGTGTTGTTTCCCGTGGTTTGGTTGCAGGATCCTGCGCTCAGGATATTATAAACCGCAGGGAAGGCGGAGGGATTTTCCTTTCGGAGCTGATGATCGGAGGATGCTACTTCTGCTTCAGCGATTGATTCGTCTGCCGTTCGCGGCGCCAAGATGCTGATGTCATCTGTCTCCGCAGGAAACTCCGACCCTGGGGTGTGGTTCGCGAAATGCAGCCTAAACCTGGAGCTGAGTTTCCATTGTTCTCCCATACCTTGAGCACTTGAAAGCTACCATTTTTTTCGGACGCAATCCCCCTCACATCCGTTACAATGCTACGGTAATGCCCCTCGTCCGGAACTCAGCCGTTTGAGAGACTCAAACGCCAAAAATTGGCTCAAAATACAAACCCCTGCTTAGTTTATATAGACGTAAACAAATTGAGAACTAATTACGGCTCACCATCACAGAAAACATTTCAAATCTATTCAAAAAGCGAAGACAACGAGTAAAAAATTATACATCAGGACCTAATTTTCGTTTTTGCTGTCGGCACGTATAGAAAAATGGAAAAATAAATTTTGATGGGGTAAGAGATAGCCTATAGCACTATTCAGTATAGAGTCAATAAAATAAGCCCATGAATTGGACATCAAAGACGCCAAGGAAAATCACGAAGAAATGAACATGCTACAGGTAGCAAATGACATCGCTAAAGTTTTAGTTTTTTGTTAGTACTCTGCAAGCCACCGCAAGGTTGTGTGGTAGGGGGTGATTACACAACAGACTAATTTTTACCCGAGCATGACCCTACCGCGGTCGGACCATGTTATTACCCCTTATCGTTCGTGGAAAAAACGACATCTCAAATCTAAAACTGTTCTACACTTAATCTCTCTAATTTTATTAGCACGATCTCTCCTACTGTATTACGATGGAGGTAATAATAAATGTTCAACGTCACTGCTAAAGAGACGTCCTTCCAATTTATGCAAGAGCTTCGATTTTTAATTTAACCTTCGCTCCGTGAGTGATTCCCAGCCTAGCTGCCCTAATAATCTTTTGGATACGCTAATAAGTTTATCATAACAACGTTTTACAAAAATAGCTCCTCGACGCTGCACAGGATCCAATTCGGCAATTAATCCGACTTCGTGAGAAACCCATATACTTGCAGATAATTCTAAATGAGGCCTAAACTAGTAGCAGAAACGCGAGAGAGCCTTCAAGCCATTCTGAATGCTACGAAACAAGTACTTCGGGAATATAATATGAGCATCTACAAGAAGAAAACTGAAACCCTTTTGGGTGGATGAGAGTATTATATAGGCAGATTACCACCATATAAGTGGAATATTTCATCTACCTGGGTAGCATTATAATTTGGTAAGGAAGAAGTTGGACATGAACAACTACTAAATTCAAAGAACCCAAGAAACCTTTACAAACAAGAAAGCAGTTCGTCATAACGTTTGTATGAAACATGTAAATCTACGAATCTGAGATATGGAAAATTGGAAAAGATCTGGAAATAATAGGAGCCTTACAGCATGGTGTTTTAAGGGAATTCTCAAAACTTAAATAGATAGAAAAAGTGAGGAGCGAGGGAAAGAGTAATACTGAGAACTCCACAACAAAGATAACCTAAAGCCACTTGCTGCTGAATAGGACACACCTTGAGACACAATGGATTGGTTCAAAACAAAATAATGGGAAGATCTCTCGAAGAAGACCAAGAGACGAGTACATAGGACAAATTAAGAAAGACGTCAAACAGAGAAGCTATCAGGGGGGTGATGGCATTACAACTGAATGGGGAAGAACGGAGGGTTGCAGTAAACCAATCTCGGGATTGAAACGTTGATGATCAATAGTTGATAGCACCTCAATCGGAGTGGGAAAAGTGTAACGAAAATTGGTTCGAGCGCATACAAAAGTGTATTGATTATCATTGAGAATACTTCGAAAAAAATAAAGTCATTTGCAGCAATAGTTTACTGTCTTCTCATTATTAAGATGAAAATATAATTAGCAACCCTCGTAACATACACGGTTGCACGTATGCACACGGTTGTTACCCTGTGTTTTCCGTGATATTTGATCACACAACATTAGCGCTAATCAGTATTCCAAAGCAATTTGTCATCTTTATTTTATGGTGAAAAATATTTTGTATCAAATTGAATTTTTATTTCTGAAAAGAAAATATTCTACTCTAAAATGTGTGGATTAACTAAGAAAAAAATGATCTGAGTACTCAATTCAAGACCACCAAAACCGAAGGGTGGACGTTACGGCAACAACCGTTGCCTCAAAGTCCACCCTTCTGCGTCTTGCGATTCTTTGACAACCCCTCCAGTTCTTCATTTGTTCGTATTTCACAACCATGTGCCTTTAATATAGTGCACTGATCGTGGTCGCAAAATAAAGCATGCGAGAAATTCAACTGGACCCACTCGACGGCAAAAGTGTGCCTTCGATGGATGATGATGGTACCAAAATTATTCAGAAACGCGAGCAGGTCGAAATCACTTCCGATCGAGGTGCAGGGAAACATCGGCAACGTCCGGATATGAAATTTGCTGGTTCCCCCGCTGAATTCCAGCGGTCATTTCCAAGTTCGCTCAACGCCAGCTTAGGTGACGGAAGAAATGCGTCGTCGACGAAAATTCAAATGAGGTACTGGTAATCGGACCGACCCAAGGGTGGAGAATCAAGAAAAGCAAACGTGGGAGTGACAGCGTCCCTGTTACCCACCGAAATGACGACGGGGTTCGACACTCAATCGATGTGAGGCGAACGCATGAAAGGTTAAGGCGAACATGCGACTGATGGAGATATTATCCGTTGAATACCTCGTTAGCTCGCCCACTTGATGTGACACGAGAGGGCAGGGGGGAGAGACTCTTAAAATAAAATTTCATTGAATTCCTGCCGAATGGTTCCAGGTACTGAGGATTTTTCGTTTGCATTCCTTTGAGACTTATCCATTAACCTTACAAGAGGAACCAATTAAGTGAAATTTAACCTTATCGAAAAGTTTCAACTCAAACGAGGACTAAGGGTCCTTATATAATAAACTCGCCTTCAAGATCATTTAGATCGACCGGTCTCGAAATACATGATAAAATATGTCAAGGAACTGAAAATGTATTCCCTTCGCGAATGAGGGATTTAGTATTCGCCCCTACGCAAACGAACGCAGAGAATAATTTTTTTAACGGGCGGATGTGGGCACGGAAAAATCCCCTGCCAAATATTTGCTTCCAACCAGAAAGCCTCGTTAAAATCTTCACTTTTTTTACAAGATTCCAGGAACACTAAAATTATGATGCATTCAAATGGTGTATTAATTATACAATAACCAAGTATTTAGTATGTAACACCTTCATGGTACTAACCTTTTTATTATCTCATGCTCACTAACATTTCGCGAACACGCTGAGTAAAGTAAAAGTGAGAAGTAAATAATACATGCCATAAAAATTTGAATCTTTGGGTGGTTTTCGTAATATGGCAAATAAATGTCAAATATTTCTTTTCCAGCAAAAAATGGAACCAGCATTTTTAGAGGAAATTTTGCTGACAATTTCATTGATTTGATCGTTCTAAAATGGCAATGGAGATAACATCAGAAGATATGCCATACTAAATAAGTTAATAGGAATTTATGTGGAACTTCACGCTCCACAGAAAATATATTCATTCTTCTACTAGTTTCACTACAAGGTAGCATCTTTGGGAATAACGTATATTAGGATTATTCCTGAAGATACTACAGTATAGTGATTCTATGCAGTTTATTAAATATTATGTAACTAACTGAATTGAGTCAATTTTCACCGATTAAAAAAGAGTGAAGAGAGACCCGGCGTAGGCATTTGCCATTTGTCTTGTGGGAAAAAGAAATTATGGGATTGATCCAAAGAAAATCAAGTTATTATCACGCAATTGACGGGGGGAAACCAGCAAGCCAGCCTCGACAACATATCTTTTCTCCTTATTCACTACTAAGCCCTTTTCCTCAAGAATGTTTCCAAAATAAAAGAACTGCGACACCTTCTCTAGTTTATTCCATTCTACTTTATTGTTTAAATTTACTTTCCTACATCTCGAGAATATCATTCCTTTCGTTTTCTTGTGGTAAATCTTCAATAATCACTCAATAGCTGAACAATCACGGCTAGTCCTTGGCTGTCTGACGAACTAGCTCAATCAGCTGAAACAATAATCATCTCGCCGCCTACGTTTATTCCCAGCCCCAGTCCTTCCCATGCCACTCTTACCATTTCCTCAACAAATACCTTGAAAAGAACCGTCAAAAACGAGCAACCCTATTTCACCCCTTGCTAATTATTGCCAACCCCGTTTCTCTGACCTAATTCTCGCCTAATTCATTAGCATGTTTCAAATACGCCGCGCAACCCTTCAGTCTATCCCTATACACCGGTATATCGTGTGTGAGCGTGTATGTATGTTTATATTATATATATATATATATATATATATATGCGGGTCGCGGTGGTCTAGCGGGTAGAGCGTTGGACTGCTGACCAGAGGGTCCCAGGTTCGATTCCCGGGCAAGGCACTCTGGGCACCTGCAGCTCCACCTAAGCTAAGTGATTTTTCGGGTACCATATCTTCCTGGGAAACCATAACCGGCACAGGGAAAGGAACTGCCCCCCCTACCCTGATGTGTGAATTTCACACGCCGTCGGGCTTAGTACTGGGTGAACTCTACCACCACCTACCCAACCGACCTTCGGGTTGAATACTGTATTTATTGTTACATAAATATAATATATACAGTATATAATATATAGCTTTATGGTATAATATATATAGTTTCTAATATATAGTTTTACATACATTATGCCTTCTTAAAAGGCTAATATTTTATAATACTTTATACTAATATTCTCATCACTGTAACGGTATGTTTATACGTATCACTCGCTTCTTTCCCCTTTCTACAATCAAATCCCTTTAGTCTATTCCGCAGAACATTAACATTGTCCTCCCTAAAAAATACAATTTGATTCTCTCCAGTGATACATTTTATGGGGCAAAAAAAACAATATAGTGATTTTGAAGAAAACGCATCCACTTAACTCTTTGTATTTCTATTCTCAGAAAATGTGCCTAGGCATTCTAATTCATGATGCTATTAGTCTATTACAAATGCCATTCCGACAGTGAGTAGAGAAAACTAGAAAGAAAAATAGAAGTAGAAAAGAGAGATAAACTATTTGGGAATACAAGTGGGTAGAGGTGTAAAAATAATGGTAGAACCTTGAGAAGCTCTATTACTTATATATAATTACTTGATAGTGCGCACAGACGAAGGAAAAACGATGTGGAATTCTGGGAGTAATCAATAATTTAGGGATTGGTCCGAAAATTCCTCATACATAAAAAAAACCTCGAGGGATGAAAGTTTTGCAAAAATAATTAAATAATTCCTGCCATAAATCAAACTTACCACGACGTTGCTAAAGTGTATCGGGAAAGTGAAAGTATAGTTCCACGTGCACAGGAGGGCAACCACTACACGCATCAGAACTAAGAAAATCAAAAGGCCAACTCCGTGGGTTAAAAATCAAAATGATCTCAAGCTTGGGTGAAAAACTGAAGATCGCGAAGGAAATGAGGGCACGTATCCAACACATGTAAAAATTCCTGGTCGCATGCCAAGCAACTTTCCCGGAGATGATGAGACCGTAATTGATGAACTGAAACTGGTTTTTTTGGTCATTCTTGTCTTTAGAACGACTTGTTAAATGCGCTAGATTATGTAACTAGTAAGTATTGGTATAGTTGCGAACTTAAGCATTCTGCCTCACCTGTCAAGCCGAATGGACATTTTTTCGTCATTTCCTACTTTACTCCGATCAACACGACGATGCATTTGAGTACCAAATTAAAGTATGCGACCTCACATCGACAGCTGGATGCCTGAATATTAATCCTCTAATATTCCGAAATCAATACTCAATCTACGGCCGGGACTAAAACCGGCTCTAAAGTGTGAAAGACGATAAAAGCTACTAATTCCCGAGACGAAAGTCACGGGGAAATGCAGGAATGGGAGGAAGAGAGGCTGGAAAATCGAGGAGTCAACGCCCAAAATAAAGAATATTCAAGAAAAGAAATTAATAATGTTCATGAATATATTTTTCTTGATTACTACTCAAGATGCAATAATACCACATCTATATAAACTTCCATAACGTCTTACCTTATCTCCAACATTTAAGTTGACTAACATTAAGTCTTATATACTGCAACCCGAGAATTGTCAATAATGAGTTTTTTTAATGATGACCAGGAGGCTGTAATTAAATGAGGACTTATCACGGAAGAAACAAGAATAGGGAAAGGAAAAGAGCAAGGCAGTATTCCCTCTCAACCATCATCTTCAACGACTAGCTTATACATTCCCCTGTTTAAAAGTTTTGTTGCTTTCTGCTTTACGTGCGCAGACTATAGCATTTCCGGCAGACTACTTCTCTTCACATTTTTTCGTAAATTAAAAAAAAAAGTTCTTTTCCGATTCCCTCTACAAACTGCCAAAAATACTATATCGTTCGCAAAACATATGAAGGTACAAAAGAGGGCGTCCGATATGAGAATAGATGATTCATTTCTACCAAACCTGAGACTGATGACCATTGACGATCCTCGTATTTTCATTGCTCACGTCTTAATCTTAATAGGCAACTCAGCAGAAATTTAAGTGCTTGGATTGTAAAAAAAAACTTAAATTTCGCCAATGGAAAAACATGGAGCAGCACGGGAAAAAATCAGATCGCATGTAGTATAAAACTAATCGTTTCATTAAGACTACGTGTTTGGCCTGGATTTTCCCAGGCCTGCTGCTGCACTTGAGAAACTTTAGGAAAGCCTCCAGTTTGAGCTCTCTTAAATTAACAATACAGTAATAAGCATGGAAATTTAATACATATATATTTGTTTGCGAACAGCTGAAAGCACCAAATTACAGAGTTTCTTATTCGAGGAAAAATAATGAGGTTAAGTTAACTATTTAACGTCAACTCGTGGAAGGATGGAAGTCGTTCGGATGCTTGGAGAGCTCATAACATGGCAGTGCAAACTCGAGTGGAAACAGTGAGCGCAGCGTCAAGTGATGAAGGTCCAGTCACGGGAGAGAATGAGAGAACAATGAGTGGCCAGGCTCTGCTCCGACAGAAGAGCCCATGAGAGACAAATACTTATCACATGAAATCGTGAAATTCACATGAAATTTTTTCCCGCTCACATATACCGGAAATTTGTAGCGACATATTTAAATTATACACAAGATTTGAATTGAAATTTTAAAAATCAATCTTCCCTCACGCGAACTGATAAGCTAGAACTGGTTCTCTTCACACCACAGTGTTACGTAGAATGACAAGATTGGAATCACTACATTATTCGAAATTCACGGCGTAACTAGTTTGGTTTCACTCGTTCGTGGGAATTTTTAGAACGAGTTCTCAAAAAAGAAAATAGCGGTAAAACTTTTACCGCATCTGATATTTGAGCAGTGAAACATGGATTGTGAGGATATAATTTACCTTGTGGCACCTTTCTCATTCGAATCATTGAACATGCAATAATTGGTGAAATCAAACTCATATAACATTGCTTGCTAAGGTGGTTTGTTTTTAAAATTGAAAATATTTTCGATGGAAAGTTACTACATCTGGCTGATGCACGCTTAACGCTTTGCGAGATGGATGTGGGGAAATACGTCAGGGATCCTCAGGTATCGAACCGAACTCGAGCACCTCCACCCCTGCCATGAAGTTGACCGTCTACCCTCCCCCCCTCCCCCTGTGCCCTACTTCATAGAATAAAGATTCGGTTACACGAGCGGGGATATCCCCAGAAGCCCGACGCGGTTTCTGAGGAGCTTAAACAGAGCCAAATGCGAGGCTTGTTATGGTTTTCATGGCATAGTTACCAACTGAAGAATTATTTAGGGCACGCAAGCGGGGGGACGGGCGTTAACCTACTCTTTAATCTCCTTCGCGCCGTTCGATTTCAGGGTAGGCACTACCTTTGGACGGGGCCCTGGACCCGACGTTTCGGCGGCCGAAACTGACTTCGAAACTTCGGCGTATGATTACATAACCGTATACTACTACCCAAGAAGACTTCAATCTATGGATTACTACAAGGCAATTTTATTTTCTCTTATCACCAAAGTAGATAACCTAACTCCTATCCATTCACGACGCGCGCCAGTTCCAAGAATGAAAAATTCCCTACAGTTACACAAATTTCGACTCGGAAAAAGGATGTGTGTTCGAAAAGGACGGAATCGCTAAAAGTGTTTTCCTCTTCCTGAACAATAATATTATTTAAATATACAAGGAACGGCCGTGAATCAATGTAAACAAAAAAATTCCGAGACCGTAAACTTGATCAAGTTTACGGTCTCGGCATTTTTCCGTTTACAAAAATATTATTAACTCCCCGTCGCTACATTTCAATTCAGTCACGATAATTTGTCTCAGCTATCGGTGCATAAATACATAGCAGTTTTCGTTTAATCTCTCCGCGGGCAATTCCGCACGAACAAAAAGCCTACATGCGTAATCAGGAGATTTGTTATTCGAATAATGTATTACGAAAACGTAATCCTTTCAAACCGTCTTGAATGAACCGAAATCAATCACATTTCTAAACGAATGTCACTCCTTGCGCTATTTTTACATGTGGCAAGAAATCAATATGAGGGATCCCTTAAAGCGCAACGGAGTGTGGCGTGTCAAAGACACGCCTCACTGTGAGGCGCACACTTTTTGGTGGGAGCCGCACTTGTCGGGACGGACCGAGATGTGCGCCAACGGAGGCGTTTCTCTATGGGAATCCCACCGCTATAAAAAAGGACCAGCCAAGAAGTTTGGAAATCACAACTGATGCGAGAAAAGCTGTCGAATGAGAGGTTTCGAGTCGCCAAAATCAAAACATACCTGCACCGAATCTCTGAGAGTCTAAGAGAGTTCATCGTACTCATACGCCTTAGACTGAGAATGACGTCAAGGATTTTTACGAATACTTCCACCCCAACTAGATAGAGAGAGAGTCGGAAAAAAATCGTCGGGGATAATTTTCCGTCCACATTCAATTTTCTCAGCCTGTATTTGGGATTCCCAGGTTATACGAGGCCATACTGAAAAGTAAGGTCTCCTATTTTTTTCATGGACAATCAAGTTTATTCTGAACTTTGCGTACATAATTATAAATTTTGAGCATTTATCTATTTTTCTACAAGATACGCTTAACGATCAATCACTTTTAGCATCCTTGTAACCAGCTTTTTAAGACCGGCGTCGTACCTTTCTCCCGCCGCGTCATATATAGAAATAGCTAAATGCTCAACCTTTCTAATTATGTACGCAAAGTTCAGAATAAACTTGATTGTTCATGAAAAAAAATAGGAGACCTTACTTTTCAATACGCCCTCGTATATTGGCCTGAAGTAAGCTCCATAACACAAGAGTTGCTATTCTAAATTTATGACAATTACCCTAGTGACTTCACAGCCGATATACTGGAAGTTCGCTGAATTTTGTTGAGTTTACTGCACCAGAGTCAGACATCCAAGAGCAAAGTAGTAGTTTGTGAACGATAGAGGTAGTTTGACTTCATGGCTCGTCTCAAGCTATCTTCCACTAGAACACATTTATAATGTCTTTACACCAATCATTAGGAAATCGCCATAGCGACTGCGCACGGAGAATACCTGTAGACCAGTGTCGATCAACCCTCTTGCAACAGAGCGGCCCAACTCAGAGGAATGCCCGCGGTTTTCGGCTAACACTCCTTCGCGGGATATTTAGTATCGGATAAAGCCTTAATCTAAGTCAATGCACACACATTATCGGGATTAGCGGTGCCTCAAAAATAACCACGTATTTAATCCATACCTGCATTGGCATTTGGACCAATAAGAGTTGCTCTTTACCCATGCCGGTTCATTCAGATCTGCGACCTTTGGCTAAGCAGGAAAGCGTGCCATCCGCCTGACCAAATCGACCGATTTTTACGCATTATTAGGCGTGATAAAGTGTCAAGACTGATTGAACTGACGTGGTGAAAACTGCTATGAATAACTGACATTATCATTCCTAAATCGCCGCACAAATGAACAGGACTTGTGACAATTTGTGTCTCACTAGCTAACGGAGAACGTGCTGGGTGGTATCCTTTTGAAGAAAATTAAAGAACTGAGGTACTCAAGCCGCTAACAGAAACCATAATTTCAACTAAGATCAGTCTTGTCGATTTCTAAGTTCACTTTCTTTGCGAGTGTGGAACAAAGCACGATGATTATTAATGTTTCGCACGAAATGGGAACGCACACACGAAAGTGAATACAACCGTAATAATATACAAGTATATTATTAAAATAGAAATACCATCAAGCAAACGCGAACAAAGTGAGCTCGATATTATTTTCCTCTCCTTGTCCGCCATTCCGACCAAATTAAACTCAGCAACATTTCGGCACGGCTACGCAGACACCCTGAGTCCCTAAAACATTCAGGTATGGAAAAGCAAGGGATGGAGGAGGAGGAGGAAATTAAACCTTCCCTCCCATCATCCGCCAAGGCAATGGCAAAATGATCTATTATAATGGGGTCGCATTAGGTCTAACGCAAGACCGCACACGACCTTTGAAATATTTTGTCACTCATCGCGGTCGACTGCATCCTTAATAAGAGCGGGGATTTTCTCTTCGACCACCGATCAAATACGATGTGGTGCATATGAGAGGAGACATTACGTGTCAAGGCAAAACGGGACTCCAATCAAAGCTCACCATATCCCAGCTTAGCGTCCCTTCCCCAACCCTGATTGTGATTCCACTTCACTTGAGCTTAGATGATGTCTCGGATGTGACAACTCCCTGATGGCGCTCGATAATAGCAGACTGATTCATTTCAGGTCGTGAACTGTCGAGCAATTTTATATTACTCTTGATACAAATAAGAATTTAAATTGTCAACTTTTAAATACACAGTCTAGTGATAACGTCTACTTTACTTTATTTAAATTCATTATTTAAAAAAAAATAGGATCTTGCAAAATATCAAGTGAATAATGCGTGGGATGGGATATCGAATGACTGACGTTTTGGCATAAGGTTAAGTTTTTGATGTTCTGTACTTAAAGAGTGCATAAATTTAATGGGCTCTTGATCAATAAACTTATACGTGACTAGGCAGTAGGTGCCGAGTGACCTGAGGTCAAGAATCGAAACGCATACAAATATACTTTAGTATTTACCGAAATAACCAGTTTTATTCGCGCAGTCCTCCTCTTATTTGATACATTTCACATGATTTTACAACTCATACTCTAATATGCACTCGTGTAACTATGATAGGTTACTTAAGTTTAAGGATAACTTAAATGAGCACGGTGTACAATCTAAATCGTTCGAATTTACACTCCTTCCAGTTCGATAAGCAGCGAAAAGTTAACCCTATAGTATAATCATGGAAGAATAATCCCTATCCTTCCATTTCGTAAAGTCACCACAAACGCAGGTAAACCCGATGTTCTAGATCATAACAGCCACCAGAATACCTTTCCATCCCTTTTCCCTCTCCGTGGGTGTGCCCTCCTCCCACCTGCAGCATTGGGCCAGGTTCCTCACCTTGGGTGGGAGAGAGTTTTGTGTGGAACGTTCTTGTGGTGGTGGTGTTTCGCCTGGCTACTTGCTAGAAACTAGCTTGCACGTTCCAGATAAATTTCTTGCTGCATCCTAGGGTAAAATTATTTGTTGTAGTTAAGCGTATGTACTTGCATGCTTGTGGAGTGAAGGGAGGTAGATGTGTGTTTGCATGCGCGTCGAATGATGGGATGTTACGATGAATGTGTGCACTGCTGTGGATTGGGGTTTGCATGTGCGTGTTGGTTTTGAATGCGGTATTTCTTTTTTCCTTTTTTGGGTGGTGACCTAACACCCACCGCCACACGCCCTTGCGGCGGCTTGCGGGGTATTATGTAGATGTAGATACCCATCTTCCACTCACCGTACTAGTGCTCACAGAAGCTGTAGGAAGCATTTCCTAATTACGAAACCACTGGATTATCTATTAGCAAAGCTCGCTGAAAAACAGCAAAGCAAGTTTTCCTTGAGAAAACACTTTCTTTTATAAACGTTTCCAAAATTTTGCGAGAAAACCATAGCCAAAAATGCCATTCGAATTGGATAAAGTAGTTAACCATTGGGTTGCGCTAGTCCAGGGGTAAAGCGTTGTACTATGACCCAGAGAGTCTTGCCCGGGTTCGATTCCCGGACAAGCCTCTCTGGGGACCCTCAGCTCCACCCAAGTTGTGTGATTTTTCGAGTACTAGATCTTTCTGGGAAACCATAACCGGCACAGGGAAAAGCACTGGCCCACCTGACGTGTGAATTTCAAAAGCTGTTGGGCTTAGTACTGGGTGAACTATGCCATCACCAACCAAACCGACCTTCGGTTTGATTACTGTGTTTTTAGTTTAGTTAACTACTGATTCTCATGCTGTCATGAGCACAACTTAGGGCTGTGCGAAACGACTCACTTACAATTTTAGTGCGAAACCCAAATTAATTCCAAATAATATAAGGGTACTTCAACGAACTTTGCAGGATTAGGATTTTTAAAGATCCATTGAAATGAACGGACAAATCTCACAAGGTTCGAACCCGGATCGTCAGCGTGGTACACAGCGGCAGTGTTTTCATCAATACATGCTTCAGGGTGAGATCTGACAAAACCCATATAAACCAAAGCAACTAAAGTTAATACTTGTAAAAGCGCCGAACATTTTAGTGAACTTTGCTTCGAAAGAGTATGGATTGGTGTTGGTAAAACACATGCAATAATAACTACGATAAGCAAAATAAACCTATTAATTCCTGCATACGAAAAATCTGGAATACATTCCAAAGCTGCGGTTTTCCCGCCGTTAACAACGCCGGTCTGACAAATGAAAGTATCAGATTCCAGCATCACATCATTTGTAGATGTAGTTTTTATCCTAGGGTTATTAACTTAAAGTTATATGGAGTGAAATTCCGCCTGAAATTCACAAACAGAATAGGTGGCCAGTTACTTTCCCTGCGCCGCGTATGATTTTCAAGGGAGATTCGGTACCAATAAAATTAATTACACAGCTAGGGGTGCTGAGGGTGCGCATAGGCGTCCCTGGGAATCGAATCCGAGCCCTCAATATCCGAGACGCGAGGTCAATAGCCCAGCGCTCTACTCATCGAGCTACCACACCACATTGGCTAATTATGAAAATACTCGTTCACGAATTTTCACTAATTCCAAATTTAAAAAAAATTGAATCATCCGAGGTTCTCCGAAATTAACACTCATGACAGTAGATTTATTACGAACTTAATCACTAAATCACGATCTCATCCTGGCTCCGAGCGTACCAATACACCATCTCGTTTGAAGTAGTACTCTGTTGGATATATTTATAGTTGATGACATGATAAAAATATCTATGCATGGAAGATTTCCAGTTAGTTTTCTTTCCGATCAAGACCATGTTTATTGCAAATATAAGTATCAAAAACCAAAACTAGAGAAACTAACCTCTCGTGACTTCAATAAATTGTATATTTTCAGTTTCATTGGGATTATCATTCATTACCTTGGCGTATTTGTGCCTTAAGTGATGTCATTCAAAAAGTGGCAATTTCCATTCACATCCATTTACCCTGCATACCAATTTACCATTACCAGTGAAAATAAAAGCAAATGTCAAACGTTAACTGTCGCCATGAATTACGCCTTTTATTCGTGACCTGGCGCTTCAGAGGCACAGGGAACGTCGTTGTTTTCGTCGAATAAAATCGGATCAGGCATACAACGAGTAAGTAGTCAATGATTAATTCAAAAGTCAATTATTATCACTGTTTCGGTAAAAAATGGGGTCCAGAAGGGAAACGGCGAGACATATGTAGACAGGGGATAGGTAAGTTAAGCAAACCCTTTACTTTAATAAACTTCGTACTTTCAGGGTTAACTTTGTGGAACTTATCCAATATGGAAAGAAAGATACAGCTACGTTAATTCCACTTAATTTTTTTACTTTACGACCAGGGGTTTCAATACATAAATAGTATCAACATTATGAGATGAATATGATACTGTATTAAAATCCTGGTCGTAAAATTATCAAATTAAGTTGAATTACACTGTTTTTTTCTTTCCTTTACTTCAAATTTCTCTTGGGGTTAATTGAATGATTACTACCTTTCTCCATTAAATAATAGTGAAAAATATGACAGACTGAGATTTATCATCAGCGACAATACCAAGTTTTAATATAGAAGATCTTGGGGAATATGAACACAACTACGTTCACGAGCATAGACCTTGTTGCGCACATGTTACTCCAGAATTAACACAAAATCACCATTTAAACAATAAAAAATTAACGCTGTTGGAGCAAATGTATTGCCAGTAAAGTTATACCACTCTAATTAATATTCCAAAGAAAATTGCTGCATAAAACACTTCGCTAAAGTATATCATTCCGTTTTTGGAAACGTGTCTTAATTTCACCCATCCGAGAAAATGTATACTCCTACTGGCATGTGTCTCTTTCGACCAATCTCTATTCTACATACGAAATCAATGTCAATCGGATGCACTATTTACAACTCAATGATTCATCTTTCTACTCTCAAGAAATTATCTACGATTACCAATCGTTATTCCAAAAAGGATATAGTACAAATCCTGCATTTATGAAGGTCAAAGATGACACCGGCCAGTAAATTGAGAAAAATAAGAGCACTACACTTGCTCTCCTTTATTTAACTAAAGCTGTGTAACTCATAAATCTCTTATAAAACGTTTGATCAGACTCAAATATTACAGTTCTGTCTGCAAATGTACACATCGTAAAAACAAGCAAGCGCGAACGACTCCGTCTCCGTCCTACAGCTCAATTATATGCGAGTTCATATAGAGCATTAGCTTTTGATAACTCGTTCCATGTATTGTCCTATCGCCTAAGGAATCAGCTACTCAACTACAACAAGGCCAACACATTCCAACACCTATTCAAAAAGACTCGAATTCAATATGTAAAGTTAAAATAATCCTGTTAACTACGTAGTTTTCCGTGAAAAATGATGAATTTTCAATTCTAAACGGTGATATGTTACAAAATGCTGTCTAAAATTTGTATTTGAAAATTTTGTTTACATTATTTATCATAAATACTATGTCCACCTAAACTGGAGCGTCTCTTTTCCCTATTCTCTCACTGATTTAATGAACTTTTGGAATAAGGGAATAACATTATGCAAGAAAATTAAACTTTTATTTACAAAACAATATTAAGATTGATAAGAAACTCGCTACTCCAACGATATTGCACAAATCCGATACTTCAACTGAATAATTCAGAGTTCGCGGTGGGAGCCGAGAGCACGCAACGGAGACGAGGGAAAATAAAATGGTGACGAAAATTACGACGGAGACGATCTGCCGCGCTGCGGATGAAGGGATGCACTGGGTGTCAGCCCGGGCTGGACGGACCCGATGGGCAAGGAGCCGAGGGGAGCTGTGAGGAAGGTCGTAGCAGGGATTATGGGATTGAAAAGGGAGGAACTTTAGGGGCGGGGAGAGGCAGGGGGAAGAGGAGCATGTTGCGACAGTGATGCTTAAATGAAGTTGCGGGGCACGAGCTGAGTCTGCTTCGGCGGCAAATGAAGCGGATCAGGGAGTTGTTAGGAGTACTGCTCGTTATCCGAGACCGTCGTGGGGTACCGCGGGAAGGGCATAGCTGTTCAACTCTCCCACAAGCGCAGAGTAGACGTGCGCCGTCTGTCTCTGGGAAACTCTACCCAGCATGAGAGCACTTGCGAACCTTTCGAACTAAGGGTTGACTGAATTAAGTTAATTGATTAATAAATAGCGCCTAAGGTAATAGATTGATGGATAGATAGATGCATAATTTATAGCTCTGCAGCAAAACGTTTTGTATGTTAACATAAATATACATATATATATATATATATATATATATATATAATGATTTCTTCGAAGTATAAGTGTTGAATAAAAAACTTAAGACAGTAACACACAGCACGAGAACACATAAAAAGAACACTCACAATAATATCTTGATAATTTCGACGGACTAAGTCGTACTCACGAGAGCAATATAACTTTTGGACGGCACAATAGAACACAGAAAAAAACAGATAACACGTAAAAGGACACTCACACTGTAGATGATTTAAGCTTTCGGCCTACTCCGAGGCCTTCTTCAGGTCAGACCTGATATATATATATATATATATATATATATATATATATATATATATATATATATATATATATATATATATATATACAAACATAGAACATTCAAACACGAAAACCCGCGGCGAAAAAATTCTAAAAGAGAATTGTAACGCTAATTAGGTTTTATTGAGAACTTAATTGGTAGTGCATCGGCCCGGAAAATCGAAGGTCCACGATTCAAGTCCCGATCAAGGAGACTTTATTTGTTCTTGGAATCCGCATCCTTCTGCCTTCCTTACTAGTCTTGTGTTTGTCTTTTGCACGTGTTTCCATCCCCTTTCCCGCATTAATACATACATATATATATATATATATATATATTCATTCAAACAGAAATAGGTATAAGGAAAGGGGATAGGAAAACACATAAAAGGCGAACACAGGACATGTGGGGAAGGCGGTTTTTGAGCAGATCACGAAAGTAAAAATATTTCCTTATCCGGGATGAATGAATCTGTTTGAATGAATATTTGTGCGCCGTACGGCGGGATTTTCAAGTTTGAATATGTGTATATATATATATATATATATATATATATATATATATATAGTATATATATATGAATAGTAATTTCTTACCTATTTTCTCTACTTTCTCTCTTTCTCTATTTTCTCTACTTTCTTTTTTTTTCTTTTTCTCTTTCTTTTACCGTCACTACTTTCTCTTGTCTATTACTAATGTATTCGTGCTGTTACTCATGAATTATAAATATATATATATATATATATATATATATATATATATATATACACACAATTCATGAATAACAGAACGCACATACGTGTAATAGACAAGAGAAAGTGGATAAAATAGGTAAGAAATATCTCTTTTAGTGGTTTGATCGGAAATAAACGTCCTATCGTTTCATTAGAATGTCATCACATTTGGACCTTTAATAAGAATAATGAGTTTTGACATGACTTTGGACACCTCGGATCCAAATGCTTTTGACGGACCCTTTTTACGCACCATCCACAAACTATTCGTTTCCCTAGTGATACGAGGTGAACGGTTCTTATCATATTTACGACACCACGGTGTTGTTATGAACAGTTTTCCATTAAAATGGTATTTGATACGAGTGTATAAAACAAAATTTTAAAAATAACAAGAGATAGACAGCCCTGTTTTTTTTCATTTAACCAGACGAATTTATGTGGCAGTTCTAATACACTTCCAACGGAAAAATGTATGCAGATATTGTTTAAAAAAATAATAATCAATATGACGATGATGAAAATGTCTTTTAAGTTCACTTAAGAAATATCCCAACACAACGTTGTCACTCCGATTAAGAGGAATGTTTGACTCGGCCGAAGATCGAAGACCAAGTAATGAATCTAGTTCCACATCCATCGCGCTTATGCACTGAGGGATGGACGATTAATACTTTGTGGGACGAAGATTGACGACTCCTCCGACGCTCCACGACATATTCAAGCCCATTCCTCACCCCCTGGGTATAGTCTTCTACCACATCGTCATTTATTTCAATCAAATGCGTGCATTAACTCCACGGATATGATCACTAGATCTTTTTGCATTTTGTTAAATGCATTGAGAACGTTTCAGCACTATTATTCCGATATTAATTTCGCCTCTATTCTCAAGGGAACATTACGAGATTCATTGTTCAGTACACACTACAGTGCCAGAGATATCTCTAAATACTACAGTCTTCTTTGTAATCAACTCTTTTGAATTACTTTGATAATAAACAAGCAGATTTCAACAAAACATAAACAAATTAACCACGAGGTAAACAACAAAAAAACTGACATATTCACTTATCGCAAAAATGGGTAGATGTAGAAGAAAAAGTAAAATGACAATGGGTATTTTCACAAAACAAACTTGAATTATATGGAATCTTTGCATTTGCACACCTAAAAAACTAGCAGATAACGCAAAAGCATGGATACTTGCAAATTGTGTCGGATTCACCTAATGATTGATCCTTCATCGCCACAGATCTAATTTTATGATTCCGCGGACGCTACCGAGCGCGCCAACTCACGTCTTGGTCCTTCCGCCCCGCAGCGAAGCACTGACCCATGTACTCCTCGTTTATGGGCACGATACCAAACGAAACGCGACGCAAAAGGCCTTTCGGTTTTCACCAGCAAGCGTGCTCCGAATGCAGCATTCGGCTTCCTTATGATTGAGACGTAGTATTACTACCACTCACCCTTTCACTTCCGCCACACGCGTTTCGGTAGGGGTCCTCCAACTCCCTCCTACTTCGTGGCGAGTCACGAAGGTCACGTTTACGGTGGTCCTTACTTCCGGTATTAATTTGGACATTTATTTTTTCATGTGAACACGGACTATTTTTGATTGTTAGGAAAATGAATACCATTCCTTTCAAAGGTAAGGTTAGTAGGGGTAAGGAAATGTATCGTTCCGCTGTTGTATTGGCTTCGTCCATCTAAAATCTACCTAAACCGGTAGAATACCGACAATAATAATAAGCCCGTCATTACATAACTTACTGTTATATAAAGACCTGCTTTTTTCACCCTCATCCATTTCTGTAAAAACAAGATCCCATTGAATTACCCGGATTTACATCGCAGGTAACGAAACATTAGCAACATATAGGACAGCAGTTTCCTCTGTCCATTTAAAAATATTTAAGTGTTATCTCGGAAAGTTGAAATGGACAATTCGAGTAAAAAGTCTTTTTTTTTACCGACTATGATTAATTATTGCTCCATTTATTTCATTTCCTGTTCGAAAAAAACGGTAGGAACTAGATTTAATGTATTCCACGCATCGTATGTTCGTACGTACTTCAGTGAGACGGCCGCAAATGTCTCTGACTCCATTTAAAGTGATATTGTCACTTTATAAGAACTATTAACAAATATAATGGAAAATCATCTCAATCAATTTTATTGTGAAGACAATAGAAATAAGAATAGTGCCAGATTAAGACGCATTTGAAAAGAAGAGGAGACTGATGACAGATAGGCTGAAGATGAAGGAAAAATATTGTCAAAGACCTTAAAAGGAGCAGAGAACTGAAAGGATCCGAAACCTGGTAGTTGAGGGAAGAGGATAAGCGCAGATTACATGCTTTAGACATGTGCTTTTGTAGAAAGGGGGAGAAAGCAAGTTAGAATGTAAGGAAGCCTAACGACCAAGTACAAATCGAATGGCGGAAGAGAGGGAGTTTCGGGGTGAAATCCAAAAAAGGGCAGAATAGGAGAATAGAGGAGATAGTACGTGGCATTCTGAAGGATCTAGTAGACAGGAGAATGCTGACCAGGAACGGCAGAGGAAATAACGGAATTGACCTTTTGAACGGCATAGAAAGCTGGTAAAAAGTTTGAAAATGTGAAGAAGAACGTAATGCAAGACAACCGATATTAGACTGGAGGAAATTCATACGATAAGTAACTAGATAATAGATGTCTTAGAGCTTATCGTAAATAGTTAACTGACGATGAAGATCATTTATGTAAATACAACATAGTTCGTGGGGATAATCTTGCTTGGAGTGATATATTTTAATGGATATGGACCGAATCATTATCTAACGGGTCAATGTTTGATATGTTACGCAAAAGTTTTCAACCCGTGCATTGTGCCTGGGTGCCCTATTTGTCGTTTATGTTTTGTTATTATTTCTCGTCGACTATGGCCGAATTTGAGAGGGGCTCAAGGTTTATGACGTTGTCACCGAATTTCCTATTTATACATTATTTGAGGATCATACTTTTAAAGCTTAAAATAAATGAAACTTTAATGGATACTTTTCCAAGTTACCGTAATTCTTTGCCGATAATTTACCACAAGAGAAAATTTTATTAAAGTACTCATCTAATTCCATAATATTTCGAATAGCTTCCAAGAACTATTGCATGGGATTGTTTTGCGCGATATTCAAGATTTGCCGATTTTTGCGGATCTGGTTGGTGTGGTGGTCAGATCAGTGGCTTCCCATCTAGAGTCCGAGTCTCGGCGGCGGTGGGCTATTTTCAGTGGTGTTCTGATTTATATTCGAGTGAAAAAGACAGCGATTGTGGCTCTCCGTCCTCAGTTGGGTCGTAAAACTGAGTTGTCCCTGGACACTTTTAACGATACTGGCCATCTTCCCATCATTCTCCTTTCCCCTACGCATTCTCCATATTCACCTAATGAAAATTAATGTACATGGAGAATTGAAACATCCACTCCAAAAGGTGAAAATTAACTCAATCGTCGGTCATGACCAATAAAGATTACTGATATAATTTTCGATACTTGGGGGATTACTTTGTGGCGAGAAAAGGCTCATCATCGGAGAGCATTAGGAATATGGAATAAAGTACAATTTACTGAATCAAGCATTAACAACTCGTAAGTTTAAGCACCAACAGATTGAATACATGAAACCTGACCGATCATGAGTATTTTTATGGCAACTTTCAATGGCACTTTAATTGCCACAGATACTGTTAGACTAACACTGCTCAATATAAATTTACCACTTATCGTATTTGATTCATACTAGCGAATTACACCATTATAAATTCCTAATTTAAATATTTGCGCTTTATTTTTTGACAAATTTTATTGCACATGATTATTTCTGCTTAAAATAGCGCAGAGCAACATCGATGGGGCTTTAACGCGGGCTACCCGCTGAACACACCAGCTTACCACTCGAGCGGAATAAATACGAAGTTAGATATGACGCTCTTAACCTTGTGATCCGACACAATTTGCAGCCACCCTTAAATACATAAAATCAGGGTTAGATAAGATTCATCCTGCTTAGTGGGAAATGGAAAATTTCTTTTTTGCCCTAAATCAGACAACCCTTGTCTGTCCTATCCGTCACTTCAATAAAACGGAAACCATTCAAACACGGATACATTCGAAAGAGTGAAATTACGCCGCATAGAGCCCATCACGCCACCGATCAAAACTTGACTGTAGTCGTTATAAGTGCCACACGTAACTAAGTAACGTCATTCCATACAATCCTTCGTCAAGGACGAAGACGACCACAGGGATGCGAAAGATTCCTATTGACCTCAGGTATGAGAGCCTAGATTAATTTCACATACAAACTTGGCGCCGCCGGCGTTCTTTCTGGCGACTTATGAAGGTCGCGGTCAAAATGGAGCATACTTATGGTATCAACGAACACTTCATCATTTATCGCTGGCGAATGGTAACCTACCCTCTCTCTTAAGAGCTAATTAAGAGCACCCTTGAAAGACAGCAACCAATTCCATAACTCCATTCACGACCATCAATTTAATTGTGTTCAAACACTTCTAATAAGATAAGTACTACGTCTGATGTCACTTTGTTAACATGTCTTATTTATACGATGACAAAATCAACGAATCCGTAAATTTTCACACAGAATTTTAATAATTGGGTCTCCTTGATAGTTACGCAGTTTGTCCAAAACACGGTTGGTTAAATTTTGACAATAGTGCGTAAACATTTAGGGTGAGATTTCAAGGACTTCTTAAAATGTTCAAGAAGATATAACAGAATTGACGGATTACATTTTGGTCACTAAAGGAGGGTGAAAAATGCTTCATATGCCCTGAAACGTTGCGATTTACACTGCACATTAATACCATGATTTAATTATCATTACCATACATTAATAGTATGGGATAACCTTTGCTAAAATTTACAAAAATGTACGTTACCGAGAGAGCGGCATGTCACACTATTACCCATCTTCAACAAGAGGATAACAAACAAGAGAATGTAAAGAGGTAAGTGGAGAGCCCAATTTATTTATGGCGAAACCTGCTGATCCTAGATAATTTTGAAAAATGTTAGTCTTAGGCCCATATGAATAAAGTTCTCCCAGCTCTGGGTCTCTTGGGATCCTCCAACATCAAACATTCCTTCCAATCTAGTGTTTCGTTAGAGTGGCTTTCACTGTAGCCTGTTATCAATCCATTAACGAAAAAAAGATGGAAGAGTGCACTTGGCACTTAAGAAAGCACTAATTTTTCTATGCAATTATAACGCACTTATCCTCGAGAAGCAGTTTCCAAGAAAAAACTTTGAACGAAGACAAAAGACTTGTTTGGGCGCAGCTTGGCATAGCAGTATCTGACGACATAAAGATAGTCAACACTAAGTATTTTTTAGAATTAAATTCAGTTATTATGACATTGATAATTTTCGCAATTTTTAGGTACTGACACGTTTTTCCCTCATTTAATAATGAACTTCGGCTTTTTAACTTCAACGCTTTTCGTTCTCGATCGTCCAATACGAGGGTAATCTCGGCACAAGATTTTTGGCAAAAAAGCACAAGAATTTTGGAAAAATAGTTATTTATTTTTCAACATAATCTCCTTTCAGCTCCAAACACTTTTTTTAAATTTTTTAACAGTCTCTCCTTTTAGGCATTTCGTTCAAAACCACACCAGTCGGTTGATTCCTTTCAAATAATGTGATTGTTTCAACTCAGTAAAGCAGATATTTGTTTGTGCATTCTCCTTGTTTGAATAAATCTGATTCCCACCATCTTTTCCTCTATATTAGAAAATGCAGTATTGAGATAGAGCCAAAACTGAAGAATAGGAGGGATGGGGAGTGAGTTGGAATCATAACCCCTTCAATTTTGCAACTAAAATTGCTGAGGGATGAGCAAGTACGAGGAAAAGATGCTCTTACCCCTAGAAACTAAGTGACTGTAGTCAGTTCCAATTCTATTTTATCCTCTCTTAATTGTCCGATGTAAAACTTCTCTCTCCCGCTTCTGTTTCCATTCACGCTTTGTGGCTCCTATTTAATCTATTCCTAGACTTTTACTGTGAAAAGTGTTTCTTCGCTCTATCTCTGAATAGGCACGTTTTCTTTTTCTGTTGAATTAATAAAAATTACGGAAACCATCATAGTTTGATTATAACCGTTTCATTTTAACCGTCAAATTAAGTTAAACGAAAACTACTCTTCCTTATGTTAACGAATTTCAAGGGTAAGTGGAATGAATGTCCACCTCGAGGTTAAATGTCACAATAAATTTACCGCCACTTAATCTTACAATATTGTACGCGCTTTGTGTACATCCTCCTACCATATACTCCTTCTTGACGGCGTCGGATAGTATCTTGAGGTTTCAACTGTACGATTCAACACCGCAATGATCGCTTTAAATGTTCTCACACGGCGACACCGCAGGCCTTCAAGTTAAGCTAAATCAAGTTAAATGAGTCTCTACCAAAAAATGCTGTTCTGCAAAAGGAAGCCCAATGGAGACACAAATACTAGGAAGATAGCGGATGAAAAGGAGCGTAATTTTATTATGAATATCACATTCCTTTTAGCATAAATCACCTCGGCATTATCGCGAGAATTTAACATCTAGGTATTAATATCTTAACGCATTAACATTACCCCCAACATTTTTTTAACACTGAGAACATCGGATTATGTATCACACGTTCGTTCTTTCTCCTCAACTACAACGTAAGTATGAACAGTGGCACCGAAATAAATACTGTACAGATATAAGAAAGCCCAATTATTAAACACAGTAATCAACCCGAAGGTAGGTTTAGTAGGTGATGGTAGAGCTCACCCGTGTACCAAGCCCGACGGCGTGTGAATACTATATTCACACATCAGGGTAGGGGGGCCAGTTCCTTTCCCTGTGCCGGTTTCCCAGGAATATCTGGTACCCGAAAAATCAACTAGCTTGGGTGGAGCTGCAGGTGCCCAAAGTGCCTTGCTCGGGAATCGAACCCGGGACCCTCCGGTCAGTAGTCCAATGCTCTACCCACTAGACCACCGCGACCCGCGCCCAATTATTAGCTAAGCGTAATCGATAGCTGACTGAAAATCTCTCAAATTTCTGTTAATTCCAGAAATCGTTAGCTTTCCTAGGAATTGTAAACCAAATAAGAATTAGACCTGCATGTAACAATGAGAACGCCCTTTTTTATCGCACGCAAAAGTGACATAGGACGTGTAAGGAAACTTCGACTTTCTGAACCGAAGATCCGTGGTTCAAGTCCCGGTCAAGGAAATATTTTGCGCTTGTGATCTGCTCGATTCCACCTTCCCCACCTCTCCTGTGTTCGTCCTTTATACGTGCACCTATCCCTTTCTCCAAATATCTATATCCATATGAATGAATATTTGTTCGCCATTTGGGAAGTTTTCGTGTTTGAATGCATGTATGTAGGTATTCAAAAGGTGTGTTCAAAAAATAATGAGAATTTTAATTTTTCGGACAATAAAATTTATTTATTCTAATACATTGATGTTGTCACCTTCCAAGTAGTCCCCATTGGAGATTAAGCACTTGCGCCAGCGCTTCTTCCAATCCCAGAAACACTTCTCAAACTCGATCTTTGAGATAGCCTTTAGTTCTTTCAGCGATGAGCTTTCAATGTCATCTACGACTGTAAAACGACGGCCCTTCAAGGTTCTCTTAATTTTTGGAAATAGGAAAAAGTCACACATATCTGGCGAATATGGAGCCCGGGGCATCGTTACAGCATTGTTTTTGGCCAAAAATTCACGAACAAGCAATGAAGCTGGTGCACTATCGTGGTGCAAAAGCCATGAATATATACATATATATAACCTCGTATATATAACAATTTAACTATGCATTTAGTTTGTAGTGAATAATTTCAGTTTTTATACATGTCTAACACCGGAAATTCTAACTACAAGTTTTATTCTAAGTCACTGAACAAATTTTATTTTATTTCATATGCGTTAATTATCATAATATAGCTTCCATATTGGCTTAATAATTTCGTTATTCCCACAACTAGTTATTCCAAAACAGCAGATACTCTTTTAGATAGAGGTATATTTTATCTATCAGAGTAATTTCTTATGATAATTAATATTATGCAATAACATTGGAAACAAAAAATACCGGGACCGTAAACCAAGTTTACGGTCCCGGTATTTTTTGTTTACATTGATTTACGACCGTAGCTACGTTCCTTGCATATTTAAATAACATTGGAATTTTAAAAAATAAGGATGTGAATAATTGACAAGTGAGGCTGAAGTGTTTGCATCGCTGCATTAAAATTCTGAATTTTGTTTCATCTTGAGTGACGAACTTAACTCCCACACATTCGATGACTGCATAATTACCATCAAATTCAAAAACTTATGAGAAATATTAGAGAAATTAAAAACTGACCACAAAATGCTTCTTAATTAGCCACATTAGTATAGTCCCTGCGGCACAAGAGAAATAAGAATAACTTCCTAGGAATTAATTTTAAATGAACTCATTTCCGGAAGCTGTGAAGATAATGGAAATATAAATAGCGATATTCTTTCACCACAACAACGAAAATTGTTTTCATTATAATTACGGCAGGAGAAAATTTTTTTAGTGTAACCGTCAAATTTATTTGAGCGTGTATGAGTGGGATTATTAATGGCATAAGATCGGATAAAAAAATTAAAAATGGGAAAAGGAGAAGGTAACGGTGCAGGAAACCCAATTATATATTTGATTTGGGCGTTAATTTTTCTTAGCATTGCATTCCCGATTGCATTAATCTGCGCTTTGGTTTACGTCTTCGTCTACACTCTGCAAGCACTGCGAGCAATGGAATATCGGTGAGTGTTTCCTAACTTAAAATATTGATTTTCAAATAATTATTACAGACAAAATATCTGGGTACCTTTAGCTTCACCCGAGCCGCGTGATTTTTTGGGTACCAGAACTTTCTGGGAAACCATAGGCCGCACAGGGAAAGGAACTACCCCCTTTACCCCGTTAATGTGTGAATATCATATCTTTGAGCTTCAGTGAAATCTACAATCATCTATCTAAACAACCTTCGGGCTGATACCTGTGTTTTTGGTTTTTTTTTGAATATCGGAAATGTAACTGTTCTGTACAGGCCATGGCATCAGTTAAAATGTATAAACAGTGAATTCAATAAATTTTATTAATACATAAAGTCAAATAGGAATACGTGCTCTGAAATATCACCGCTATTAAAATTTGAGTTATTTAACAGAAAATAAGATAAATATGATAAAAAATTTGGAAAGAGAAGCTTGATAGTGGGCAGGAAACAAAATTGCACTCTGTTGCTCTTTTCAAAGAAATCCATGAAGTAAATTCGAATTATCATAGCATATGAAATACACACATTAAAACTAAAATTTAATTAATATGTCCTTACAGGATATAACGGACTTATTAATGAGTGGAATCCAGATCCCGAACAAATGCCTGAAAAATACGTTCAGATGAGTCAATGTTTGTCAATAATGTAATTAACACCAAGGATACAACCATATCAAGCATCAAGAAATTACAGTATCAATGGTATTTGATTTACAACTAAATATGTAGTGGGTCGTCCGGAGTATATTCAACGTATTATCTCAGTAAAAGACAAACTATAAGTTAAAATAGAAATGATGCGACAATGTGTCGAATATTTTAACCCACCAATGTGTTTCAGTTAATACCGAAACGTTACTGAAGAAAGAAGCTACAACAGGGATACAGGTGAGAATACTTGGCACTAGGAATTTGGAAAAGATACTGCTTTCTCTCTCATTTATCACTAATATTTCATTCTTTATTGCATGGTGTGAATTACTGCAAATGAAATTCAGACAAAAGTCACACAAGACTCGGTCTACCTAACATTTGAAGGATAAACTCCAAGATGGGGAGTGGCGAAGGATCAGGAAAAGGAAATTATGTCATCACTGCATTTTGGCTAGCATTACTGGTGACAATTTCGTTTCCGATATCCGGTCTATGCACTTTCTTGTATATCTTTATTCATCCTCTAACGGCGATCTTAATAAATCTCACGGTAAGTTTAACCACCAAATCATGTTCTACAAATCAATGTACCACCTACACTAATTAAAAGCCAATCACCAGACTGTAATGGCGTCAGGTGCAATAAAAACCTAGTCCCATGACAACGGGAAAACACTGCTAAGGATAAATAACTTCCTAAATAGGTCCTGCATGTCTGTAATCTTGAACATACTATTCTCTGAAAAAATCTCAGCCAATAGTCTAATATTATGGCTCCTTAACTCTCTTTAAGTTGTTTTACAAACGAAATAATTGCATATTCATTCACTATTATGTCTCGCGTTATTATACATATATATATATATACTTATATGTATTGTATGTATATATTGTATTGTACAGCAGGATCAAATTGGAAATTCCACACTATTATCGAATTGTTGTATAGTTTATTGAGATGGGGTAATAAAAATGGGCAAAAATTGATTCGACCTTAACTGAGGCTAAACGAAAACGGTTTTAGCAAAAAAAATTTGTAAAAGAAATGAAATGTAGGTGATAACACTAAGAAAATTTCGTTTTTTGGGCATGGGTAATTGCAAACTAGAGAATCCTGTTTTAATCGAAGCATGTAGGGAAATTCCTTAGAACTATCATGAGCATAACGGTTTTTCGGAAGGTCCAAAAGTATTGATTATACCTGTAAATCTGTGAAGTCATTACATCTTATTTTGTCAAACATTAGCGTTCTCCAAATTAGACAGAAGTACAATGTAAAGCAAGTAGGACGCGCAATTAGTAATATTTTCAGTCACAATATCATTTTTTGTATAGGAGTATATAACAAAACAAGAATTTTCATCCATAATCGCAAAACAGTTTTCTCTTTATCTAAATTAGTTAGGGTAGGAGGTTCATTTGTCTGGCGTGTGGCATATGCTGTCCGTATTATTGGTTGGCGTAGAAGCCAAGCCAACTACTCAAACACGGCTTTTGGTACAAAATTTCAAATACGTTCACCTTTTCAAGTAGCATGATTTTTCACTGAAGAGGCGTTGAAGCTTATTTCACTACGCTGGGGTGCCTACAGCCTTTTCTTCCAAAGGCACCATGCAAATGCATGTCATTACAAATTAACTTTAGGTTTTTCTAAGTAAAATAATTGCCCCTATTCGATGACTCCAGCAGCTAAAATCTGATTGGAACATCTACATAACGGTGGGAAAGGTCGAATACTTTTGATTCAATAAGTAAATTAGAAAGGATATTATTGATATATTCACCTTTTCCATGAGAGAGCAGAATAAAAAGGGTACGTTTGTCGGGCAGACATTTCATGAGCTACGAGAAGGAGAAAGGTTCAAAAAAACTAACTCCATGTTCAAAGGACAAACGGAAATAAAACGATTCAAAAACTTACTATATGGACATGTCAAGGGCTATGATCTCATTGTAATTGCAGATTGATTCTAAAGTAAGACCCTAGAGTAATGCGCTGGCGAAAGAGAGGGTTGATGGCAGTAGTAGTTATCTACAAAATTGTTCATGCAATTTAGAAGAACCTTAAATGGGAAAAAATAATATGAGAAATAATATGGCGCTGGATTCTGAAAAGATGATGAAGAAATTAAATAAAAATGGACATTGTTAGTCAAAATGCGTTAAATAAAGTTGAGGGAATAAATAATAAGATATCCCTGCATGATAGTCCACCTCAAGCAGTTGGTGCACTTAAAAAAGTGGGCGTTAAGAAAAGTAGTTCGGTAAATTATATGTCCATACGTGAACTAGCTCTAGGCTAAAAAAGTGTACATCCAATTTTGACTTAAGATTCTCTTCATTCTTTCAGGAGCTATCAAATATACTTCTAAGGGGAATTCAATTCCCACATACATGCTTGAAAAATATACTGGAGTGAAGAACGAAGATATAGAAAGACAGTCGAAATCTAATCAGACCACCAAATTGTAACGAAATGGCTTAATAAAGCCGCTAAAATCACGAAACATTATGTACACTTAATTACGCGGAAAATCTCCTGAAATAGTAGTGTAGTTCAAGATTCCAGAGAAAAATATCTTCTGAGATGTGTTGGTTTCTTTCCCAAGAATTTCGTGAAATTCCTAAGAGACATAATGTCTTTGATTTGTGTCGGTCATTATAATCGTCCTTGTGAATTGAAAGAGGTGATAAACCAACAATATTCAATTCATAATCCTTTCACTGGAACATTTAAAACCGACGAATAACATATAACGGGAGCAATAATCACAGTATCAAGTGTCGCAGTTCGAAAAGTTCACGTCAAGGGATATCAAATATGCTCCGAAAATTTAACCCCTTCTCCAGACTCACGATATCATTCACCTACCGAGTAAAACTAAATATTGACAAAAGAATAGGGCACTTGTTGTAGTTGGTTATGAATTCTCTACTTCACCATGTATTTTTAAGTAGGTATAAAGGCCTTATGAAATTTCCATCGAAGAGAAAAGGATGTAAAAGCTATTAGACTCTCCATTCAAATACGCCAACGATGTATGTACTTCAGATAAATTCCTGAGGCACCAGCTTCAAAATTTAAAGCTCAAACATTCAATGCCCTTCCCACTCTGAGGCCCTGGATTCGAATCCGAGGTTGACAGAATTTCTCAGTGGTATCCCGATCCCACCTTGGGATGTTATGTAGAGGGTACTTCAAGTGGAGTACTCCGTCCGTCGGAGTGAACTTTTAATTAAGAAACCCTAGGCGCCTATCTTTAAGAATAGGATAATGCCGAGGCCGAATTTCCCTCCACCCTTCCTCCATTCCCTGATTACCTCATCACTACTAAATTACATAGGGCGGGTGAGAGGGACTAAATGGTCGGTTCTCCGCTGAACCTCAGTTTATGTGGCGATCAGAGATTTTCAGTGAATTTCGTCCCTCAAGCTTAATGCATAGAAAAACTCTTTAATCTCAATCAAAGGATCATCTTTTTTACCCTCTTTCGAGGATTTAACTAATGTCAACCATTTATGTCGCTAGAACTCCGAGCCAATTATTTTTAGCATGTGTCTACGCCTTCAATCATTTACCGAAAGGAAACATGAAGGTTTCCATTGCTAAGTATTTCACTCAATAGGGCAGTTGCAACTGAACCACTGGATATTTTCAGTATGTGGTCTCAGTCGCGAATTGTTTAAATGTCATTCATTATTTGATGAATCTGAATAAAACCCAAGTGTCTATATCAAAACAAGTAGCTGAAATTCCCAAGTTTTCTTTTCAAGAACGAACGAAACGAGCATGTTGAAACACAGCTCTGTCAACGCCAAGAATAAAACCGGTTATTATGTAAGAGGTCACCACCGCATGGGCATTTCTCATCCATTCAGATACCGAAGATAATCTGAATCCAGGCCAAAATGCATGCATGAAGCAAGCAATCTTCCCGCAATAAAACGAATTTAAATGTCACTCAAATATTGATTTAATTGAATGATACTGCGTATTAAATGACAAATGAGCCATGGCATGGAAATAGACGTGTGTTTTAGAGGCCTTGGAACGGGTATAACTCCATGATAATAGCTGAATTACGATCAATTAAAATCACTTATTGATTTTCCACGAGCTTACTATTTAGTCCACCATTCATGGTTTCATCAGCTTGTATCACAATCAAGTTACTTGGCACCGAGTGCATTGATAATTGCACTAGGTGCCAAGACTATGATCGAGGGAATTTCCGTTAAGTCAGACGCTTGATTTAATGTCTTTTATAAAAAATCCGAAATGTGTTCCCCTTGGGCCAAAGCCTTAATCGCTAACTCAACTAAGTGAAACCATAATGCGTAAATCTTACAAAGTAATATTACAATTGCTTCGCGTTCGTATTACATAATCCGTAGTGTGGGTTACAGCACACGCAAAATACATCGACAATCTCGAATTACATCGAAAAATCAACAATCCAGAGTTTGATAGTAAAATCTAAGCCTATCCCAACAGTCAATCAAATACCTTTACACATGTACATAACATGCATTCAACAGGACCTAAAACCAAATTAATGAATAACTGATAGTAGCACTGTTACACTGGATAAAATTTATTACATCAGGTATTCCTGATGATGATGTATTCGTACATCGAAACCCGGTCGTATAATAAATGTTACCCATTGGAATAGTGCTACTATCAATTATTCATTATGTTCAATTTCCACCACATCGGTCTGAAAGTCCTCAATTTGTTTAAAACTATATTACCACATCGTATGCAGCTCAAAATTATGATCAACATATTCGGACTAGGCTTGGCTTCGGGACAGATAAGTGAATTCAACGACACAATCAAATGCGAGAACAAAATCAAATCTCGTACCTTTGCGACGATATATGATTTTTAAATACCGACCACCTGAAAAAAAACAATTTAAATAGCGACTTTTAACAGGTACACGCACGTTATTTTACAGCAATTTCATCATTTGACCATCCAATGGGCAACTTCTCATAAAAATTCCATTGCGCTGAAATAAAAGCGCTCATAAAATTTCACCACCCATTCACGTTTACTACCACCAAACCTTAGTCATGAGCCATTTCTCGGCAAGCCCGTGGCCCATTCAATAGTACTGAATAGCATTCAATAGAATTATGGCAGCAGTGCTGGTTAAATATCGGTAAGAGCTTAAAATAGAAACAAACTTGAAAGTAGGTTTCATCTGCTTACTGCAAGCACTCATTAGGTATTAATACACTTTGACGAGCAACAGGGATGATAGAAAAAACACGCAATAAAGAGGAAACCTTTGTCAATTGATAGATAGATCTGTGGTAGATGAAACACGACCGTGGTCTTGACGAATGAAAATTGTCTCCGCATAAATGAATACTCTCGACGAAAATAATAACGAAACTGGGGGATTAGTAGCACGTTCCTCAAAGTTTAAGTTTTAAATCCCCAATAATAATCAAAAACTCTCTCGAATAATTTAAACGAGCACGATCATCAACACGCGAATGGATGGTGGAACGTAAATATTAATTAAAAATTCTTATGACTTATATGATCTGCACACCTTCAAAAATCCTACCCGCACAAGCGTGACGGAGTTGTCTCATAATCTATAAGGATTTCCATCAAGTAAATCCAATTTACTCTTCAACTAAGTTTAACTAGACTAGACAGAAAACTGAACTGAACCTTTACTGAAACTAGGAGGAACAAGGTTGAGCTTTTAACTTTTAAATAAATCATAATTGACGTGTCATCTGCAATCTTGTCTCAGACGATATCAGTTTTCGAGGTATTTGGCATTTGATTCGTATTTCCTTCAGCCCTCTAAATTGAATCTACCCTCTAAAAAAAATTAAGAATCTTATGAAAAATAAGTAATTTCTAAAGTTATCAAGTACTTTCTAAAAGTTGACAACTATTAATTATTTCTATGAATCGAGTTATCTTCCGCAGTTGCCTTTCCAAAAACTGAGGAAGCGCCGCTCTCAGTGTCGAAAATCATGAGTACTTTTATAGACGCCCCGCACCACGTGAGAGTGAAATGGGTTGCCTACGTAAACCGCATTCGTGTCTCGCAATCGGTTTGTCAGTGGAACCAAATTCGACTGAAGCGACGTTGGCACAGTTATTTCGGGGTTCATTAAACAGTGGAGTGCGTCTCCTCAGGAGAAGAGGTGAGAGGGCAAGGGGAAGGCATTTGGAGGTTGCTCCAAGATGTGAAACTCTTCCGCAAAGCCCTCAAACCGGATGAATCAATTTTTTTGAGGGGGGTGTACACGTGGGGATCAGTCACGTGAAGGAAGCTGGGCAACGTAATGCTTAATTTTAAAGAATCTTGGCGCGGTCCGAAGTGCACACGCCATTCAAAAAAACAAAAGGAACTTCGGTTCGAATGCTTGAGACAGTTGCTTACGTTCAGCTAGCACGTGATCATTTTCTCCTACAGCTTGAAAGTTGCTGCGCAGAATGGAACCACGAGGCGGAGCACTTAAAGAGAATCAACCATGCGCTCGTGATTACAGAAGTCGACTGCGTTGCGGAAAACACCACCTCAAGGTTAGGAAACAACATTACTCCCAATCGATCCATCACAAAATAAACATATTTGGAACGACTATGCATGTCCCCAAGTTACAACGAAACCGGAAAATCGTAACCTACTTTTAAAATAATAATTACGCTGAATTTCAATTAATAAAATTATAATCAGGATTTGACTTGCATGGCAGGCAGTGGGTGATGGATGGCATTGACTTGCGAGGCGTCGAAATGTCTCCCATAAACAAATGGTTCTACATGAAATCCAAATATCGAGGGGAAAATCACAGTGTCCGAACCTCTCTGGGAGCACACGGAATATTATATCAACCGGAATTCCTATTCACATGAACTCACACCGAAGCAATCATGATGTCTAAATGGTAGTGAATATTTTAGCCCATGAATTGCTGAAATTGAGAAATAAACAACTTGACTTTTCCACATAGAAAAAATTTTTAGTCGCTACCTAGGTTTCACTTTGGTATAACATCTTCAGGTTACTGCGTTACTGAAGATGTTATACCATAAAGAAACCTTAGGAGTGAATAAAAGAATTTTTCATGTGGAAAAGCTAAGTTGTTCATTTTTCAACTTCAATATGAAGATTTTCCACCAAGTCACGCCAGAAACTGTTTTATTTATACATGAATTACTGTCAGGTATGTTATCCTATCCACACCATGAAGTGGTGGGAGGGGGGTAACTAATTGTTTGCAAAAATCAATGACATTTTGTATCGGAAAGTTTTATTTGATCGCTCAACAAACCGCGCTTTTTCATCAGTCTTTAATTGCCTCAGAATACAAAATATTCACTGGCGCTCTCTGAGATTTGAGTCCCCTTTCACACCAACAGAATAAATAGCAGAGTAAACATTTCACTGATTTTGTTAAGCAATATGTTTTCGCAATAGATACATTCCACGAATGAATTTCCACGACTTGCATTTCAACAAAAATTCAACATGTATCAGCAAAAATAACATAATTTCCGTTTTACGGGAGTATAAAAGCAAAACTTTCGTTCTGACTAAAATATTAAAATAATGTACACACATAAGAAGAAATACAAAATGAAGCCATTCAAATGATATTGATGAAAAGAAAGGAACTCGCACTTCTCTGTATTTTTAGGAGTATATAGTGGACCCTTTTTCTGGAACAACTCAATATTTAAAGAAGACCTAACTCCCAGAGGTATGGAATTTCACAGCCAACGGGATGTAACATGAAAAATATCTCCCGGAGCGGAAACGCGACTATTCTGAATTATAAATAAGCTTGCAGTTGGCTTCACTCCTTTCTATCCGTTAACATTGTAGACAATGTTCTCATGCAGACAACTAGGACACATGTCCTAAACCATTTATACATAAAACAGTTATTTGAAATCATCAGTGCTGACAGAACTTGATCCTACGTAAACCGACGAAGACGACAACAAATCGGTGCAATTAGCTTATCAACAGGAACGTTAAATATGAATTATATCCTACATATTTGTAGATTTCAGTATGTAGGTCAACTGAGATATCCGAAAAAAACGAGTGAACTATTAACGTAAGAAATAGTCCGAGTATTGAACAGTAATAACCGAAGTTGATTGGGTATCAGTTCTCTAAAAGACTTCATCTGTTACAGCGCATTATTGGGCAGTAATCACGTGGCCGCACAGTATACGAGGGTGGCCCCTGAAGTACCCGGCCTGACCTAGAGATGGCGGCGGCTGTTTCAATTAAGTATTTAGCAAAGTTTCACAGCAACAAAGCAGAGTTACTGCGCCGTTTCGTAACCATGGATGAAACGTGGGTCCATTACTTCACACCCGAGATAAAAGAACAATCGAAACAATGGATTCAAAAGGGAGAGCCGGCTCCAAAGAAGGAGAAGACCGTTTCATCTGCAGGCAAGGTCGGTTTCCGCATCGGTTTTTTGGGATACGCGTGGAATAATATTCATTGACTATCTTGAAAAAGGAAAAACTATCAACAGCAAGTATTATGCGAACTTACTGCAACGTTTGAGCGAAGAAATCAAGCAAAAGCGGCCGCATTTGGCTAGGAAGAAAGTATTGTTTCATCAAGACAATGCACCATCTCACAAATCCGTTATTGCAACCAAAATTTCATGAATTGAAGTTTGAATTGCGACCTCATGCACTCTATTCGCCACATTTTAGTCCCCTCGGATTATTTTCTGTTCGCAAACTTGAAAAAGTGGCTCGGTGGTGAAAGATTTTCCAACCGTGATGAAGTGATGTCGGCAGTTTAATGGCTATTTTGAGGAGCAAGAAAGTTCTTTTTATAAAAAGGGTATCGAACTTATTGAACGCCGCTGGGAAAAGTGTAGATAGCTGAAAGGAGATTATGTAGAAAAATAAATACATTTTTTTCCAAATTTTTGCGTTTTCTCTATTGGATCTGGTACTTCTGGGACCATCCCCGTACAAATATTTTTCCATGAAAGTTATTAAACATTTCAGGAGTTTCTCTATCCCAATACCCTTCCTACTCATGAGCGAGTTACACTCTCAGCACACTCAGAATGACACTGAGCAGGTGTGATAATCATGTAAACATTTTTCCACCTAGTGATCTACGGCAACGAACTTAAATGCTCCAGTTCGAACGATAGTTCCCATTTCATTAGGGAACGCGGACGACTTGACTCAAATGAATAAATTCACAAAGAATGAAAGAGTCACGCCATCAATTTCTAAGTTCTCCCTCGGCACGCCATGAAAAACTCACGTGATCGTGGAATGAATGGCCTCGTAGTTCACTTGCCGTCGCGACTCGTGAGAATTTCTGATGGGAACGTAATACGATGCTTCGATCCAGAATGAAGTAACCTTTGTATTCAAGCAGAAAATGAATCAGACCGTATTACGCAACGCGGTGGTACCGGTTAGCAGCATAATTGTTTCGGATGCAATGTACATGTAGACGAAAATGCTTCAGTTTGAGATGGCCAAAGTATAAATACCAGATTGCAATTTTTAAGACAGTTATTTTCCTCTTTCTGACACGAGTATGTTCACAATTGTCAGTTTCTAAATGCTATGTCACACGATTCCAATATTTCTCCTCGATCGCGGGGCACAACCAATGAACGGCATAGATCAAGCGCATCCATTTAATGTCGATGTTAAGAGGTGGCCAAAGCAGTTACTTAGAATAATAACATTTGTCTGAAGGTGATTCTTTGTCACAAAAAAATCGTTTTATGTTCCATCATATGTCGACATGATAATAATGACTCTAGATAAACATCCAAGCATTAAATAGCGTAATAAAAATGACGGAAACTCAACCAGTTTTCCGCTTTTGCCTAATTCTCCAGCTTTTAATGACAAAAAGAAGCATTGTAAACTTTTAAAAAGACCTAGGTGGTAGTAGGTTTCTCACGGAGCGTCGATCTTTTATTATCTGTTTTCAAACGGCCATTTTCGTAATCAGTCACGTCTCTTCAGTCTCACGTCGGCTGACCCGTTTCGCTACAATGAAGTCACGCTGCTCCCGTTTTGACGAATTTAGAGAAAACTCCTGCATCCGCAGTTTGGCATTACCGAGCAGAATGATGTCTGTCACAAGCCAGCATATTCAATATTAAGGTCCATTTGGTAGTACGAAAGGGCTCCCTTATATTATTTAGCTTAGTCGGACTTCTCGTGGCGTATACACGGATAGACCAAGATTTTTAAAGGTCTAAACCCCTCCCCTTCACTCGTCTCCGAAGATACACAGAGAGGGCCAGATCCTGTCGTCTAAGTGGATCACATCATTTATGAACGACATCTACGTGATCTTATCCTAACGCAATTATAAGCAACCATTTCATTTCATTTTTTTTTACAGCCCGGAAGACCCTTATAAATTATTTACGAGAATTACTAGGCCGTAAGCCTTTCCCGATCTAATTCAGTTACATCACGCTCGATCGATACTTCAGCCGAAAAAAAAAGTTCCCAAGACTCAGGAAGGGCACTGCTTCAAGACCGTTTTTGCGTGCAACTTATGCAAGGCATTTCATAGTACAGGGTTCGTCCGGAAAATAAGTGTCTTGACAAATAAGTCTTTTTTGACATAAGGGGAGTCGTCCACTACGAATTTGTACCTGAACGACAAACTGTAAATGCTGCATTTTACGTCCAAGTGCTCGACAGGCTTCGAAAACGAGTCGCCCGCGTCCGGCCAGCGATCAACCGTATGACTGACAACCTGAGCGACAATGCGCCGTCTCACACCGCGCTTGTCGTGTCGGACTTCTTGGCCAAGCACGGCGTGGCAACGCTGCCGCACCCGCCCTACAGCCCGGACTTGGCACCACCGGACTTCTTTCTGTTCCCGAAGATAAAGAGGAGTTTGAAAGGAACGCGATACGGGACTTTGGACGCCGTCAAAGAGGCCGTGACGACGTGTCTTCGAGAGGTTCCCGATGATGCCTCCGCGGGAGCGTTCCAGGAATGGGAACGCCGCTGGAACAAGTGTATCGACTCACAAGGGTCCTATTTTGAGGAATATTAGCTTAAGATATGTAAAAGTGTAATAATTTTTTTTTCCTGAGCTCAGTACACTTATTTTCTGGACGAACCCTGTACTTCTGTACCCCGAGATCTCAACCCAGAAATTCACAAACATCTAAATATTTGTCGGCAAACACTTTTGTACCCAAAATGTCCCATAAGGGAAAAAAACTGTACATAGGCAAGGCATAGGTAGTAATGAAGTCTACATCTCCGGCTTGAATGATATAAAATGTTTAAGATCACCTTTCTTCCATATCGCTTGAATCCCTTCCCCACTCACATCTGCTTTATGGCCACCCAATATCATTTACAATCGAAGATTAAATATAAACCCACACTACATATTACATTTAACATCTCTATAAAATCGAAACACTATATGCCCCAGCACTCTTTTAAGCCAAGGAACAAAAGGCATTACTCAAATACCTCGATACTAACTGGAAAATTAATCTGATCTGGGCTTCAAACTTGTGGTCTCGGAAAATATAACCGTGTGATTTGAAACGTGATAGGTAGCAGGTAGAATATGCCACATACTGACATCTCTTCCACGTGTGTAGGTGTGTATACACAAACACACACAAGTACAGACGGGGAAGATGTTTCAGTATGTGCGCGTGTGTGAGGACACACACACACACATGATTTCGTCGAAGTAACACGGAAGTGTTGAATAACAAACTTTGACAGCATCAAACAATATAAGAACACATAAAAATAATACACACACGTTATTTCTTAATAGTTTCAAGGGAATTTAGCTCCGTCTTCATCAGAAGAACAAAAAGATCAGCACTGCAATTTCTTCTGATGAAGACGGAGCTAAATTCTGTTGAAATTTAAGAAATAACGTGTGAGTGTTCTTTTTACGTGTTCTTATATTGTTTGCTGCTGTCCAAGTAATATATTTTTTGTATATATATATATATATATATATATATATATATATATATATATATATATAGACATAAACTTGGACAGCAACAAACAATATAAGAACGCATTATATGTATATCTATATATGTGAATGAATACATATATATTTTTGTATTTATATATATGTATCGTAAACTTAGATTTAAACATTTACAAACAGAAACAGAGAAAGGGCTCTCCCATATTTCGTTGTCGTTACGACGACACATGAGTGCCCTTTCTCTGTGTTTCTGAGTCTATGTTCAAATCAAAGATTTTTGTCGTTGCTGAAGAGAGTTCCTTTTCGAAGATTTATATATATATATATATATATATATATATATATATATATATATATAATATCCCGGATAAGGAAATATTTTTACGTTGTTGATCTGCTTAAATCCGCCTTCCCCACCTTTCCTGTGTTCGTCTTTTATGTGTTTTCCTATCCCCTTTCCTTTGTTTATTTCTGTGTGAAGTAATATTTGTTCGCCGTATGGCGGGATTTCGTGTTTGAATGTGTATATATATAATACATTTATATATGAAAATCTGTACCCATGTGGGCATATATATAACCACACACACTCACGCATTGCATAATCGTAAATTTGTATACTCACGCATTACATAATCGCGTTGACCACCTGCCAACTTAGCAACCGCGTGTGGAACCACGAAATTTCAGTGATGGGCGGCGAAGGAAACGTGTTCCTCTTCCCTAAAGGGGAACGGAAACTACGGTCCGGTGCGCACTTTACACCGACTAGTTTAAGTGTCACGACTCAGTCCGTCTGGGGAAATCTTCTCTTACAGATCCCTCAACGAGCATTCATATCGTAATACAACTAGCCATCGCGCTAACATACACTCACTTACACGTTCGGCCTGCTAATATTGCTTCCCCATCCCTGCTTCAGAATAATAATGAAACGCATAACTAAATTCGAATGTATTAACGTCTGCATAGTGCATATCAGAGGTAAAGATCTGTTGGAGTGGAAGCTATGGGATCACTGTGGAGACATACGCGCAGGTTCATTCACCCCTATCTCAGCATAGAAACCATTACATAACGTCGCGGTCAACATTGAGATTCGAAGGATGGTGTGTTACTCCTGAGGCATAACAAAAGAAAACAAATTGACATCATTAGGCGTATCTTTTTTTCAAATACACATGACAAGTGAACCTTCGAAATATAAAGAAAGTTTGTTTAATTCGACATTTTTCCTCGAAAGAAGACGTAATCAAACAAAAAACATGTACGTCCAGCGTGGTCTCACAATTCGCTAACTTTTTCATCTGCGTGAGAACGACTAAGATGCAGCTGTAGTATCCTCTGAATTTTTGTATTTGAAAGTTATATCATTTACAGTATCCTCGGACCGATCGATAGAATCTCGTACCCCGGAAGACCTATAAAGCTGAAATTTTGCGGACAGGTAACCCTGAAGGTATAAGGGCGCGGTTGCGCCACCCCATGGTCGCTTGTATCCGATGGGTTCAAGAGAGAAAAATAATACTCCCATCATATCACGTAGGAAATTGTGCGGACGTATCTTTCAGTATCGTGCCATCGCTAATTTATTTGGATTGAAATATAAATAAAACAGTTTCTGGCTTAGCTTGGTGGAAAATCTTCATATTGACGTTTTTTTTTTAAATAAACCACTTTGCTTTTCCACATAAACTTTTTAGTCACAACATCATCATCTGATGATGTTATGCTATAACGAAACCTGGGTCGTGAGAATAAAAAGTTTACGTGGAAAAGCAAAGTGGTTTTATTTTTTAAAAAAAACGTCAATTTAAATATAAACTTAAATTACTCACTTTATGCTGGAAAGAATGCTTATTTTAATTCAGCTCCTTTTTATGTCGCTTGGGTACCCATTTTCGAAATCCGTATTCATATGCAAAATGTATAGCGATTTTAAGGAGGTGACAAAAGGGTTAAATTCCTAACTGTTATTCCTTTACAATGTTTGAAAGACTCAATTCAAGTTGAACCCATAACAAGATGAGAAGTGCGGATATAAAAGAAAATCACATTGTTATTCATTTGGCCCTTCAAGGCCTGGAAGTAAACAGCACACTATGGACAAATTATCTTTTGTAAACATTCATGAATCTGGAAAAGATCTTAAAATTTGACAAGGGACTTTATTTTGAATTATTTATCAAATACTAGTGTAATCCCAGAAGTTTCCCGACCCAAAAAAACAAAACAAAAAATTTTGAAAAAAATATTATTTATTTTTCAAAACAATCTCCTTTCAGCTCTATACACTTTTCCCAGCGATGTTCAATTAGTTCCATACCCTTTTTATAATAAGAATGGTCTTGCTCCTTAAAAATAGCCATTAACTGCCGACTTTTCTTTTCAAGGTTGGGAAATCTTTGATCACCGAGCCATTTTTCAAGTTTGCTAACAGAAAATGGCGATTGTCAACGGGTTATTTATTTCAGGAGTATTTACAACTGAATTGGTGCTTCCACAATTAGGAGGTCAATGAGCACAGCGCTCATGAAATTTCAAAATAATTCCGCAGGCACGGTTGCGCTACTTTTCTCGTATAGGCACCGGAGGAGCACTTTCCTCCCCAAAAACATTTTTTCGAGCCAAAGTAATAACTTGACACGGGACGTAATTAGGTGCAACATGCCGCCGGGCTGCCGAGGAACATCAGCGCAAATTGATCCAACAATGAGGAACGAACGAAAATACAAAAATATCGATCGACACACCGGTCCTCTACATGTCTTGTTCATTCTCCCTCACACCAAGAAAGCGAAAAAACGTCGGGAAACGTCAACAAAAGCGGAGCCCGAAACTTTCTTCCCTACTCGCGACGCGAAACGAGTGATGGGGTGGTGGATTTGAGGGGGGAGGGTGTTGCGACGGGGGGATGGAGACAGCTAGAATGGTGGGGAGAGGGGGAAGGAGAGAGGTGGAGAGAGTGGTAGAGGGCAGCGACCGCAACGTCCGTCAAGGAAGAAGCGAGGGGAAGACGAGGAGTGACATGGGGCCGAAGCAATTGGCCAATGGAGCGTGAGGACAGGGGGTTGAAGGGAAAGAGAGCTCCTTGGAAAGCGAAAAAAAAATTACACGCCCGCGGCGGGGAGGGGAGGGCGAAGACTTGAGGGAATCAGCGTGGGTGGGGCGGAGCGGGAGGAAGTGAACGGAACAGGGCTGGAAACGAGGAGACGAAATTAACAGGAAGAGACGGAAACGGAGACGCATCATCGGGAATATAAACATTTAACCACCCACGCTCCAAAAAGATTTCGACGCGGAGCAGGAGCAAAATTGCAGAACACAGGGGGACGATTGCCCACGCAATGATTCGCATAATTTGATAATTTGTATTAGCAAGCGCGAAGTATATCATCACAGGACTCGCGCACCATCTCAAACCATTGAAAGTAGATACATTACGCAACGCATCAATCTAGAGCATAATCTCAGAAAATTATATGAAATTTTTGCTTCTAGTTTTCAAGAAAATTCCCTTATCCTTACACATTCAGTCGCAGGTCCGAGGTTTCGCTGAAAAAAGAAACTTTAACCAGTTAAGCCTACAGGTTTATCTTCATGTAAACGAATGTGGAGTAGTTATCGTTAAATAAGCGTAAAAACTGATTTCCTGGGACGCGATATATGATGACAACAAACGATCCAATTCCGTTGTAAGGGAAAACGGCCATTTTCATATTTAGGTCATTTTATAATAAACGTTATGAATATTTGAATTCTGTTAAAATATTATTCGCTCGTAATCGTAATACGATGAAGCCATACACACGATGGCAACAGTACCATTACGTTTGCTATTGGCCCATTACTAAAGAAAATTCCCATGTAACAAAATTTTTACAAAAATATTTTTTCTACAATTAAGACTTAATACTGCAAGGTACATCATGAACGAGGACAAATTCTTAATATTACTTTAATTTGTACGTTGGCATGCATAGACCATTTACTCCGTAATCATAAATTTTCAATAGAATTGGCGATTTCGCTATTTAGCAGAGAAACAGGAACTTTATTTCAAATGTTTAAATGATGATACTGTCCTTTAAAATGTTAAGTTTCAGTCCCTAAAAGTATGTATTACATTCTTATCAACTGACAACGATTTTCCACATTTGGAGTCATTTCATGATGAAATGCAATATCAAAAAGTCGTTTGTCTTGAATTTTGGCAACGAAAGGAGTACCGAAGTACCGAGTACCTCCCTCTCCTCTCCACGTGCCAATATCTCCTGTAATGCATTGAGTTGATTCATTACCCCTCACTTTTATTCGCAAGACGAAATCTTTGGAACGATTACTCCTATCCTTTTCAAGTAAACTAAAAAGATATATTAATACCCGATGTATCAATATGGCCGCAGGTACCTCATTAGCGGTGAAAACGAAAAAAATCCCTTCTCCATATGTGTCCCTCCTCTATCAAATATTTATGATGATATTTCGCTGTCATTGAAACAATTAATCCTTTAAAGATTTTAGTTACACAGAAACTTTAGGAGTTTCAAGTATGAAGAATAACAAATTAAGAAATAGTCATTACGCCGCGAATGCAGGAATTATATTTTTTTCACGATTTACCACTCCATCCCATAACATAAATACAGTATGATCTGTTTGATAAAATCATAACGAAAAAATGCGAAAGTTGACTAAAAGTCTCAGATTTTCATCTCAGAGAAATATGATGTTATCAACGCGTATTTCAACCGATGGTCAAGGGTGGTGCTTGATGTCTTTGGATGACTCGGTACTAAATCCAAATGGCGCGATATTCTGGTTATTAACACTTAAATTGGATACCAAAGGCAGACACGGGGTAACGAATTGGGCCCCAATACCCAGAATGTGTGAATCGAACATGCCTTAGAATGACGTTCGCTCTCACCTTTCAAAACCATACCCCGAGATGACTCTGGTTGATTAACAGAGCTTTGTTGACTCAAAAAATCAATATATTTTACAAATACGCATATTTAGCACAACATTTAGTTCGACAACACACGCACTAATCAATCCGAAGGGGAGTCTGATAATTGAGGGTAGAGCTACCTACCACAAGGCCCAAAGGCGTACGAAATTCGCACGTTAGGTGGTCAGGGGGTCAGTGTATTTTCCTGTTCCGCCTGGGGTTTTTCTTGGAGCATATAGTATTCGAAAAAATCACACAGCTAAGGTGAAGCTGAGGGTGCCCAAATGCGTCAATCAGGATACGTCAATGCTCACTGAACTATCACGCTCCTAAAGTTTAAAACAAGGATAAAAAATAAAATGTTGATTCGGGACCCAACTGGTAATCTTCTCTCCAAAGAATGTTCGCCGGAGGAATACAGGAGTAGAATCGGGAGTATCCGACTCAGTCACTCACATTTTTCCAGCGACAACCGTTATGGTTTTTTGACTCCCGATAAATTTCAGCTAATCGAATGTAAATTCCTAAAAGGTTATTAAATACATTTTTTAAATACGAAAGAGAGTTTAATTGCAATTACTGGACCAGAATCTCTCGTCAAAGACGTTGCAGCTAGATGCATTCCTAGTCCAAAATATCTTCATAAATCCGCTCAGAAGTCCAAGACCTGATCGGATAAGACGGTTGGGTGACGCACCCGCCTGCTAACACGGTGTTCGTGGGTTCCCATCGGCACAAACTGGCTGTTCATCACTCGACAAACATGAAAAAAGCGGAGAGTGGTTTATTAAGATTCCAAGGGCACACGGACAGCAAGGGCCAACTCGAGAGGCTTCGACTTTTGGCATTGTGTCCAAGATATCCACCTACCATAAAAAGTTTGTTGTCTCAGGCGCAACTATATGGAATTTGCATAATATATTGAAATTAAATGAAATAATTTACTTTGTAATTGTAAAGTGTGTGGAATTACAAAGTAAATTATTCCATTCCATTTCAATGCCATAAAAAGCACTAACCATTAATTTTTGAACTGATTATTCATTGTGATTACAAGGGAATTCGACATAAAAGGTTTCATGAAAAGAAGGCAATTTGACATTTCTAAAAACTATATGAGCAATAGAGTCCATAATATTCAGAAATTGACGGAAAAGCGATCAATGTATTCGACGTAAGGCACCTTAGCACCATTTAAAATGAACTAATACCAAAAAAAATACTCCAACTACACTCGGTTCCGTGGGTTACGCGAGGCAACAGCTCTAAAATTGCATCAGAGATTGAGTATAGTAGCACAGGTTTCCTCCAAAGAAGTATGAAAAATCCTTCACCACTTTCCTTGGTCAGAGATAGAGAGAGGATTAATAATCATGGCTCCTGCCTAGAGGACATCTTAAAAACGAAATTATGTGCTCGTCCAGTGGAATAACGTTTCAATAATCCGAAGAAAGAAGATCCACTATTCCATAAGATTGCTTTAAATGCGTCAAGAATTGCCAATAATTGAAGCAAGGAGATTTGTGTCGCATTTCTCCTTATATGTTGTCTCTTTCGCGAATTTCAAGGCGGCGCCCTCAAAGCCGTCCACCTCTTTCCACTGGGTATCCACGCACGTATGCGACATGACCCCGGCATGGGCAGGAAATATGCACAAAGACGCCGAACGGAAGGGTTAAACAGAAGAAGGCACTCTTGGTCCGGGGAGGACGGCGCTGTAAACAAACGGAAGTCATTACGCCTGGTAAAATGCATCATTCGAATTCGATCAGGGCTATGTGGGGGTGGGGTATGAGGGGGGGAAGAAGAAGAGGGGACGTTGGGTGGTGGAAGGCTTGAGGCGGAATTTCATTGGTCTGGGGACACCACCTCTACGCAGATGACGAGAAGAAGAATGAGGTGGAGGAGGCGGCGACAGAGAGGAGCGCGGTAGGTGGGGAGGGGGGAGAGGGGAACTGAGTTACGCAATCGGCCGAGAAGGCCTCCAGACGGAAGAAATAGGAGAAGCATGCCGCCTGCACACACACCAGGGGTAAGAATAGGACGGTTGCAGTAGAGGGTGGAGAGGGGGTGGAGTGGGGGGGGAGGGCACTAGGAGCAGCGGATGGGATTGGTAACGGGAGGAGGTGGCGGGGATAAATAAAGGCTTCTTGGATCCCCTCATACGAACCGCGAAAACAAAAGACGAACGAAAACAGTTCTAGGGTAAGAAAGTAGAGCGACGTTGTCCAATGAAGCAAAGTAAAATTTCCCAAGGTCGCGCGAAGATCATACGACACATCCGTGGCGATAAAAATTGTACCAGAGTTGAAATCAAATAATAATTCTAAAATAAACAAGTTCATGCGTGTGACTTGGATAGGAAAATGTCCCCTAATTGTTAACTTTGAATGACAATAGGAGATAAAATTATTTAATTTGATGTCATGATGCCTTCAGAAACCAATGACCACACATTTATTACACGTTTGAGTATTAGTATGTTGCGCCTAAGTACGTAACAACACCATTTGAAAACTCAAGAACTTGCCAACAAAATACTGAGAATTTCAACATTTCACCATAGAGATTCCTTTCACAATACGAGTACCATCCCTGTCGGTGACCAGGAACTCGCCAATGAAACCAAGGATAGGACATTAAGCGTTCTATTTCAGAATTCAAATCGACAAGCTTTAGATATAAGTAGGCACCGTCAAGTGCCATTTGTTCAATTTTCAAGATTTAACCGCATTCGACATAAACCTTTGACTCTTAATAACCATTAAGAAACGTTAATCGCGATAAAAGATACTGGTGTAATTACCGTAAGATTGATGTCGTCGTGCAAAGGAGTTAAGGGGCATCACTCAATGAAAAGAAAATTCATCGCTAATTCGTAAGATATGCGATCACAGCCCACAACAATGGGTATATAATGACAATCTTTTTTCTAACAAATGAATTAGTGCTTAAACATGCAAAAGTATGGTCAACTCTGTATTTGTCTTGATTAAAATAATTTATATTGCACACATTGAACAAGTGAACATGTTATGAAACTCGTATAGCCTTGGTTAATTAAAACAAAACACAGGAAAAAATTAGTCAAGGGCGTGTCACCAAACGTGTTTTAAAAGGAATTAAAAACTTGTGTGGCGGTTAGGGGGGAAATTAATCCCTCGCCAGGATCAACCCTATATGGCGAGGCAAGATCCTGACGACGGATTACGCGCCGACGGACTTATGCCAGGGACTTCTTATGGAAAAATTAATTCCCCACCAGGAGCAACCACAAAAATCACAAAACTCTTCCATTAGGGTCCGCTCCTCTCATGGGAGTTTGTGTGGACGTGTGTTGACAATCCCTGGGCTTTCCGAGTTAAGTGATCCCTGGTGGGTAATTAATTTTCCCGAAATCAGCACACAAGTATTTAATTTCTTTTCAAATATGATTGGTGCCAAACCATTTTAGGACTAAGGAATCCATTCGCACCTTGCTGAAGTTATTGAACATTTATTAGAGGAAGACCATTTAACTTTGGGAATGCTTTATCATGGCACGATTCGGATATTAAGATTGACAGAATGCCAAAACATAAATGTACTCAAAACAAAGTCAATAGCAACGAATTTCGTTTGAATCTATTGACAAGGGGCTGTGATTGAGTCTTCGACCAAAGATACACTCGTAGGTCATGAAGACATTCCACAAATGTTATTTTTTAGTAAAAGAATGGCTTCAACAGCCTTGGAAGGAGTGAAGTCGACAGTGAAGCCACGAGAGAGCGTTATATGTCCTGCTTCAATCAAGTCCAAGAGTTTTGCCTTCGGATAAAAAAAAAGAGGTGAAGTGAAAAAAACGTAAATCACAAGAGTTTCACATGGCTTATTGTATCAAACCTTGCTTCTCGTTCGAAATATCGGAAAAAGTAAACCTCATTAGGTTGCTCATCGAGTTACGGCGAAAGTGGCATTTTCGGACGACAGGGTCTAATATTCTCGATAGTGTTTAATAAAATCAAGTGTAATATACATAAAAATTAAATGAAATAAAAACCATTCGCTATTTTCCAACATTATTATTGATATACGCTGCGATCAGTTTACCTCAATACTTAGGGTATAATTCGCATTATTTAGGGAAAATACGCCAGGGCCAGACCACGCCAAACTGAAATGTAACCATTTCCAGCATGTGAACTGTGAAAAATTATGAAAACTCGTATAAACTACAGGTAATATTCTCCATCTCGTTCAAAAGACTCGAATCCCTCCTATTTTACGTGTATACAAGAGGAAAAGAAAGAAAATATAAAAGAAAGGCCGTAGAAGATGAACACCGCTGTAATCTCGGCTGGAACTTGTAAAGAAATCCTGAAAAATCTTTAAAATGACGGGGTCGACACGAGAAGAACACAGACTCCCTCTCTGGACGACGACAGAGTCAATACGTCGTTACCAAGGAGACCAGCAATGAATAGCACGCCGGGGATGTGAAAGATGCGAGCGGAGGGGAGACAAACGGGTTCCAATAGGCGCAAATAACCTGAAATGTGAGACGAAGAGAATCCAAACGACATACAAGAAGGGGGGGAAAGATGCGAGCAGAGTGTGAGACTTGAAGTATGGAACTAGGGAGCCAGAAGAGAGTGACTGTTACCTCCATGACGTACATGCGACACTCTCAAGCCGGTCTTTATAACACGAGAAAATTCCACCTCAATTTGCGAGCTCGTTTCTGATCAAGAGTTACAGGGTGACTTAATAACTGAATCTCTTACTTTATACGCAGGTGATTCTCTGGCTCAGGGAAATGAAAAGTCATAAGTCTATTCGAAAATTTTTGTAACAAATTTTCACTCAAGCTACTCAGACATCTTTTACTCGTTCATCCTGATTCAGGCAGGATCATGGATTAGAGTGTTCCAATTTAAGGTTAACATTAGTGCCTGCATCTTTATTTCAGAAATGTAAGATTACTACTGGAAACGATTGAGAATTATGCTCAAATTTTCAAAAAGGGGGAAAATGGATATCACTACAGGCATAGAAATAATTCGTCTATCATTCTGATACGATTTATCAGATTTAAACATCGGAATCGAATTCAATCAACATTTACTGTCGGGGTCGAAATGGTATGATCATGGAATTAGAGCATTTATATCCCCATTGGTGTGCATGCTTATGTAATGTGATATGCACATAAATATGGAAAAATACATCTTGCAACGCAAATCCGAGTTTCCCATAATGAGCGGTTTTCTACACTTGCTGAATTTTATACCTCATGTTAGGAACTAGGAAATCTACTATATAACGGTAACCCACAACCAAAAATTCCAAGGTTGAAAAAGAATACTTATAAATGTAAGCGTACATTTCTAAACTCATTTTTTGCCGGTTACCAGCGAAAAAGTGTAAACATTATCAAGGCTTACAATTCTTTCCGAAGCGAAAAATAAAGCGATGGAAATACGCCTTAATCTTTTTTCGATGCATACATAATCATATAACTTATTATTTACAAGTAGTACACAAAAAAACCCTGATATTCTGAAAATTCGCAAGAGTACTGCATGCTGCGTCGCCTAGACTTGCGTGCGAAGCTAATAACTACAGGGTTCGTCCGGAAAATAAGTGTACTGAGCTCAGGAAAAAAAATTTATTACACTTTTACATATCTTAAGCTAATATTCCTCAAAATAGGACCCTTGTGAGTCGATACACTTGTTCCAGCGGCGTTCCCATTCCTGGAACGCTCCCGCGAAGGCATCATCGGGAACCTCTCGAAGACACGTCGTCACGGCCTCTTTGACGGCGTCCAAAGTCCCGTATCGCGTTCCTTTCAAACTCCTCTTTATCTTCGGGAACAGAAAGAAGTCCGGTGGTGCCAAGTCCGGGCTGTAGGGCGGGTCCGGCAGTGTTGCCACGCCGTGCTTGGCCAAGAAGTCCGACACGACAAGCGCGGTGTGAGACGGCGCATTGCCGTGATGCAGCCGCCAGATGTTTTTGATCGCTGGCCGGACGCGGGCGACTCGTTTTCGAAGCCTGTCGAGCACTTGGACGTAAAATGCAGCATTTACAGTTTGTCGTTCAGGTACAAATTCGTAGTGGACGACTCCCCTTTTGTCAAAAAATTTGATCTGATCAGTACACTTATTTTCCGGACGAACCCTGTAGTTGTTCACATGGGAACGGTAGCCACCCAACGATGCCCAGTTTGGCAATATGACACTCATCGAAGTCATTAACATACAAATGATAACATTTACGCAGATTACGGATTGCAGATAATTTTTTGCAAAAGTTGAACTTTCTACGACTTATCTGTATCATTTTTAAAAATTAATATCGCGGAAAAACTTTATCTCCGATAAGACAGGTAACATAATAGGACGTGACAGGATGACTCCGATAACAGGACGTGACAGCATTAACTTCGACATGAGTCACAAGCTAAGATACTAGTACCTCTGGAAACATTGAATTCGCAAAGCCATTTTTAAAGTTTTTTTTATTTATTTCAAATGTTTGTAAAGGTTTGTTCTTGCAGAAGATCCTTAGTAAGATAAGATGACAGGAATTTTTTGAGACCTGGTTCATTTCAGATACAACCACCACCGTTGGTCCAACATATATATCGTCAACCGTTTCAAGAAGGTGGATGATACTAGGTGAGAGTTTGGAATTAAAATGGCAAAAGTTCCGGGAATCCCTTTCCTCACTACCCCTAGGGAGAGCGGTGAACTTGACGAATGTGAAAGTGTAATCAATCACATCGATATTATTTCCCTAAAGAGAACGCCGTACGAATTCCCACCGTTTTCATAAAGAGCTCTCTCACGCATCATGCCCTTAGATAAAAAGTGGAATGCACGAACTAAAAAACTCTGGCATAAATTATAAGCCAATATCTTCCGAGTTCTTATCGGACCTCTCTCCTCTTTATAATTAAGAACAACACGCCAGCTACGGTTTGCCTCATTTCGGAAGGAAATCTCATTAAATTTGACCTCTCGGCACATTTCACTTAAAGTAATATGGATCTCACCCATTCAATCTCCATATTGATCCAGACCAGAAGGGCCCTGATGACCACTAATGCTGTTGTCGGTCACCAATGAGGAGAGGCCAAGCAATAACAGGTAGGCACAGTCGGAATAGTGGAAAAACGCCGACGTGACTGCTATCACGACTTCCTTGCCTTACAAGGAACACATTTGTTATATGAAAAATATGAATACTAATGCATGGCGCCGAGTACTTACCTAACTACTCGGCAATTACCTGAAAAGGTGACGGAGCCAGGTTATTAAAAGGGATGGTAATAAAACAGTATATAGGCGATGAGAGGATTTGGAATGCTTACGTAATTAATAAGGAGAATGAAGGCAGTGATGACAGAATTTGAGGTAAAGATCTGGTAAAAAAATTAATGTGTAGCCCTGTATGCCGGGATAATCTTTATATATTTAAAATTAGGGTGTACTTTAAAGACGCAAACTGTTTGCATTAATTAAGACATCGTTCGTTAAGTCTCGAGCAACTTAGCAGAAAATTGTAAAAGTAAATTGAATGGCGTATAAATAAATCGTTATAAATTGCTATGAACGGATAACAATGGTCACATTACTATCGAAAAAATTAGCATGAGACCACTTGATAAAAGACAACTAGATCCAAGACTCAACTCACTAATCACACAAGTCTATTTCTGACGCCGAGAGAAGCATTCTAACCCCACTCCACTTTAGTAGGAGAGACCGTAGCGGGTTATCTAACCAATCGGTATTTTTTCCCATTCACAATTCTCGAGCAAAATGCCAAAAGACAAAGACGTATTCAATATAATTCCGCGTGTATTAAGTGACTACTTACCATCGACCTTGCATGGAGAAGGTATCATATTTCATGTGACCGTTGGTTTCATGTTACAAGTAGAACGTCTACCGGAGCACTGGATTGATAAATAAATCAATTAAGATGATTGAGGAGCTTGATTCTATTGATCCAAATCCATTCGGCCCTAGACAACAACACGCAGGTCACAACAACGGTTGACGAAAATCATATATCCATTAGAAGGCACTCAATATTGCATAAACCTTTACCGAAATATCTTACGCCCTTTTTATAGCGTTGACTGGGGAAACTATATATCCAATAAAGTATAACACTGTCAATACAGGTCCTGTTTATCACCTCCTTCACGTCGTCGAACTCCGCGTGCATACCGAATGTATCAACGTTAAAAATGCGCATTTCTTAAAAAAAAACATAAAATAAACAACAAATATGACAAACCAATCGGGAAAAATGAGTATCACACTTTAATCTAGCATTCTCAGAAACATCGAATCCCGTGAGTTTACCGAGTTATGACGATTTCCCGAGAGCAAATAAAGCATCAATAAAATACACATATCTGTGTCACAACAAAAAAAAGTATATCCCGTAGAAATCATAAACAAGGCTGGCAAACGGAGAAATATAGTCCTTCGTAGATACCGAAATGAAGTCATCGATTGTCTTAGACTAAACTCGGCAGTGACTTTTTTTTAAATTGACTTCTGTCTTAAGAGCCTTAAGACACCACTTCCGTTGCTAAAGCAATAGTCACACCACCATTCGAATTACGTGGCTTATTGTGAGGAAACGCCGGATGCATACGTGCTCGTTTCAGCCGTAGCTTACATAATCATCTCGTGGGTCTGAATAAGTTATAAAAAGGTAACGAGAGAATGGTTGCAGATTCCTCACCTAGATGGCGCATGCTGTAATGAATGTGCTATACCGCTAGATTCACCTCCAGCATTTGGTACCCATTTGTGAAAGATTTCTCGACGAATTAAATCAAATACGCATTTTTCTAGTCCTATCTTTTATAAATTCCGATTCACACTGGCCATTCAAGCGCATATTCATTTTTACGAATGCAATATTTTCTATTTTACACACACACACACGTACGAGAAGGGATGGGGCAATGTACCAAAATTGTCTGCGTTAGCACCCATATCGATGAAAAACTTTTCCTAAATACGGAATCAAGCGGGCACATTAAATACAATACCAATTTATCATGAGAAACTGGGTTCTGGGATTCTGAGTCTTTCCTTGATGTCGAGGAAGGCCGAGTATCCAAGAAAGGCAGATTTATTTTTTTTAAGAGCTTTTCAAAGACTTATCTACATAATCAAATTAAGGGAAATGAGGAGGCTTTTAAAAACAACAAATATATTACAAATAGTAAGGCAATATCTTGGCCCGATAGAGATTATTCCGCAATAACACAGATTTTTTTTAAAAAAACAGTGACCGTATGATAAGTGCTCAGACGATTGAAAACACTCCTGTTTCTTTAGAACGACCAATATTCTTATAAACCTATCAATAAAATGCTAAAAATTCATTCGGCCGAGGGAATGTTTAGCTTCAGCAAAACACACTATCAGGAAGGAATAAAAAAATGTAATCGAAACCTATGAAACACTCACTAACAAAAAACGGAGAATACTCAGACACCTTTTGCACAAAACTTTGAATAAAGGGAGCAAGACATTTCAGAAAAATAACAAATTCTTAAAGGGTACGTGGTATTGGTGAATTTACGTGTCATCGCTATTAGCTAGTCACAATTCCTTCGATCACTCAACAGTGAAAGAGAAAGACTTAAAAATAATGTACTTTCTGTACTCCTCGCTAAATTTAGAAAAGGCGATCTCAAAGGGTTCGTCCCTTACTGAAATATAACCATGGGATCCACGAAGAATAGCTTTCGAACACGAAAACGTGGCCATCATAGCACCCCTGCGGGTCTACAGTACCTTATACTATTAAAACAGAAATTCTTGAAAATTTTCTCTCGAAATTGGGTCAATAATTTTGATGACGACAAGGATTCTATATTTTTCAGGTAGAGAAAACAACTGGCCTACGTGTACGACCTGACGTGGATGACATGATTGCCAACAAAGGAACGTTCGTTTGCGTAGTGTAATATTAAATAAGGTTGGACTACCCCGTTTTATTTTAGTTCAGTGACACTGTGACGACCAGATAATTACGAAATAATGAGATCACAATGAGGATAAACTCTGATATTGTTTTGAGGGACAGAGAAAGCTCGATCCCTAAGTGGCTCGGGCTTGGACACATAAAGTTCTAGTGCCAAACGTATTATCTTCATTAACTTTACAAAGTAAAATATTAAAATTGATACGCTGTTATAAAATAAAGTAGGAAATTTATAATGAACGATATCACTTTAATTGGTAAAATTTTTCAAAGAAATACGTACAGATCGATGGAGGTTGGTGGACTTTAACTCATCATTGCTCATGAAGTTGTAGGTATTCGGAGAGAAAGGAGTACTTATCACTTGTACAAAAAACTTCGAAAATCAATGTAAAAATTATATATTTTTAATATGCGTCGTAATTTGTAATAAACGGTAGGCCCTTTCTTAATTCATTATAAAAAATAATATGGCTTTAACTTTAAAATATGAAGCTGATCAATCCTGTATCTCCAAAATCATTTAAGTTAAGGCACCACTTCTCCATCACGGCGTGAAATTCGAACGCATTGGGACAATTTAAAACATCCTTCCCAAGCAAAATTTGAAGGAATGTATATTTTTCACGCACAATCAAGCACCAAACTACTGCACTGATATGTTAAAACTTAGTTTGACACTGTATTCCTACATATTTTAAGTACTGTTTTTACTGAAGGCATTCGCAATGGTCCAATGTAAAACGGGCATTTTTTTAAGGGACAATTACTGGAAAACTAGTGCAGTAAGTGTAACCATTAAACTTTCCAATGAATAAAGGCCTGATCAAAAAGCGAAACTCCTCTCTGGTGAAATTTTCAGCATATCTGTGGGTTATCCCACTCTGGGACAGAGCCACCTTGGCATCTACAGTGTCAAGCTTTCCTGGGATTCAGAACGCCCGGAGATATTTGAGAGAAAACGAATGGGAGAAAGAGAGAGGCCCAGAATATTTGTCAGCAGAGAAAAAAATCCCGTGTGACATCGCTCTCGACTAACCGCGTTCCGTGGGAGCATCTACTTTCGTTCGCCACCCTTCTCCAAGGTGACCTCAGACAAATACTGTATGCTTACAACGCATTTTCATCGGCTCTGCCGTATACGAAATGCACTAAGCCAGTTCTATAAAAGTTTACGATTCCACATCGGCGATTCAAGCAATTAACGTAATAATTCTTTTTTCAAGAAACTGTAACAGTAACTTTAACGGAGTCACCCGCTATGTGTGCATTATAATGCAACCATTTCAGAGAGTAAAAATCATTCGCCTTGACCGGGATTCGAACCCGGATCCCTCGATATCCGGCCGAGTGCTTTAACCAATTAAGCTACCGAGACGTCCGGTAGCTTAATTGGTTAAAGCACCGAGACGTCCGGTAGCTTAATTGGTTAAAGCACTCGGCCGGATATCGAGGGATCCGGGTTCGAATCCCGGTCAAGGCGAATGATTTTTTACTCTCTGAAATGGTTGCATTGTAATAATTCTTGCCTAAATTATGAAAAATATGACCGCGACGAGGGTAAACAGAGATGCCTAGGGAAAGGTCGAAGTCTTTCTCTTCGGTACACATGGGCGATTTAGTACTCTCGTGAATTACACTGCGTTATTGAATGCGTATTTGCATCCGTTCAAATAATAGACTTCGATAATTTGGCTTCAAGTTTTAATGGTTGAGATAGTAGTTTAACATGGACCTTCACATGAATGGTTTCAACGATTCCAAATGCAAGAGTCAAAAATATGATGGCAAACAACATAAAACAATCGAACTGCAAATAGAGAATATGAGAATATTACGAAGTAAAAAAAATTTAAACGACAAGGAGTGAGTTATTCGCAAAGGCGATGAAATGAAAAATGCATGAGCAATGCAACCACGGTGTATTTTATTAATCGTCTATTTCTGAAATACGACTTGACACGACATCAATACTACTGGATTAACCAGCCACTTTTTCCCGCAGTAGTGAAAGAACCGTCTGTAAATTCAAACATGATACACTGATAAAGAGCCAATATACGATCTCGAAGTCCGAACGCCCATTTTTTTCGGATTCTCACATGGCGACATCGTGGAAGCCATCAAATTGCAATAATTATCAACATGAAGATACAAATTAGTAGGAAATTTAATGGCACAAATTATTACCCATAACATTCACATTCTAAGAAAATATATCGTCATAATATTTCATGCCTGGCCAAGAGGAATGCACATTTTAAAAGGCCAGTCCGAAAAAAAAGTGGGCTCCTGATAGGAATTCTTACTCCTTAGGAATCGTACAACGGATGAAGGAGCCAAATTTCTCGAACGAATCACCAAAAGTCAACGATGTCGATTGATCTGGAAATCCCTCAAACCGAGGCTTTCACGGACAAACACATCCTGTTTACGAGAGGAGTGGTCGAAGTCTAACGACGACCGAAAAAGACTTCCATATATTTGAAAGGCTACGTTAGCTTTATAACGTTCCGAGTCCTCTTACGAAAAATATTTGATGAAATCAGTTTCTTCTTCAGATATCCACTCCGACTCCGCTACTACAACAGAGGCTGGGATTCACGTTAGACAAACGGGGTAATGCCCCACACTATGCCCTCCGAAAACATCTTCTCGACCTCGGGGAAGGAATGTCGCGAAAAAATACACTATCCCACTCGACGTGGACATTGGCCATTCGAAAAGAGAGCGGTTTTACGAAGGAAATGATTTATGCGACGTCGTGGGTGCCGGGGAGAAAAAAAACCCGACACCGAGAGAAATCTCTCATGGCCGGGGATGGGATAGAGGAAGGGGATGGTGGGGGAATTGAAAAAAACTGTCACCTCTCAGTTCTCGGCTACGGAGGAAAACAATGCGATGGGATTTACAGCACATGCCCAAAGAAAATGATTCATCCAGCGTATGTGAAATTAGGAGAGATATCACGAACAATATATCTAGCTCCCGTTGACATACGAAGAACGGGAGATGTAAAAATTCATCTCGCACAAATCGATATGAAATCGTCGGCCTAGTTCACCCCGGCGCCGCTATCAATGATGATTCAGAGATAAGGTCGAGGAAGAATGCGGTAAAGAGTGAAGCGTTCCCCACGCGAAAAAGCACTTCACATTATCGAGCAATCGACCCTGTTTACTGCCCATGAGGAAACGGATCAAACACATACAAAAAAGAATCGTGAATATATGCATTCATACTTTCCCTATGAAAACGGATGTGGGCTAAAAAGTGAGATCTGGTTCGACTTCTGAGCAACTTAGGGATTATGTATTAGCTCCTTCAGACCGATCCAGGCAGCGAGCAACGGTCACCCGAGGGCTAAGTGTGGAACGTAAGCTTTTATAATTCTACAGTATCTAACTCAAATCTTTGCAATTATATACTGCGAAATCTTCGCAAGTTACACCGAAATTATATTATTTGGCGTTCTAAAGTAATGACTCTGTTGATATCTGACAAAATAAATCTTACGTAAGGACAGACATAAAAGTTTGAAAACACTGACCATTTCGAAGTGTCTATTTTTTTCTTATGGTACACGAAGTCAGCAAAATAGACGAGATCGGTATCGCTATGAATGATAGTTTGTGAATAATGACATAGCGGGCATTATAGAATAGGGGTTGATGTCGGGCTCAAGGGTTTATTTGTCCTAAAGTAAAGAAGGAAGCATCTGTATCTCAAGCGTAAAATTGAGTAAGCCAATAAAAAGACGAAAAGAGAACGAAAGTGTATCAATTCGTGTACACTTATCGATGACAAGATAAGAGCGACTGATTTTACAACAAAAGATATATTCCTTATTTTGACACGTAATGAAAACATTCTTCTACGAGAAATACATATCATGAAACACCACTGCCGTTGATAAGAATCGATAAATTTCAACGATCACACTTGTAAATATTCTCGTGTCACCTTCAGTGCACATCAATACGTGAATCTCCACTCGAGCTTGTGACCTGACAAATCTGTTGGAACAAGCAACTTGAAACACATTACGTGCCCTATCGCCTTGGTTACAATCCATCGACCTAACAAGTGAATGAGATGCGATGAGGGCAGGACTGAGATATTTATAGCGTTGGGATCCTAAAGAGGATAGCAAACATTAACAGTACCGAAACGTTTTCCACGAAACGAATTATATAAAAAAACGACTCTCTAAAAATATACTATTAAAGCCATCCACGATTGTTTTTAACCAGACTCATGAATTCCATAAACAAAACATCAGTTTTGCAAGGAATTTAGTGAACTTTGTTCCAATATATGAATGTTATCGAACCAATATTTTATTTCCAACCATAAAAAATAATTCTCAAATATCAAGGGAGTAACTGCTACGTGAATTAAGAGTTTAACATAAATTAAATACATATCTCATATTTAAAATGTTCAATTTACCATTACATGCTTCGGAAAGTATCTTTTTTCAACATTTATCTTTTACGCACATCTGAAAATTGTTTGACGTTACACTAGATTCTGTAGTCTTGTCAGATATATCATGTTATCATGACAGGGATTGGATAAACAAAAACAATTCGTCATTAAAGTAAAGGTAAAAACATTAGTGTAACTAGTGTAAAAACTAACCCATGCAGGGAGACACAAGTAATAATTTACGCTTGCAGTGGTAATTGAACTTAAGAGTTGAGCTGAGCATGAAGAGTGAAAAGAATAGTTGGTATTTATGCTCATATATGAGGTACATTTTTTAACTTTACTTTTCAGTGCCTCACATACGTATATTTATGTCACTTACTCATAACGATGCTGGTGCAAATTTTCAACAAAATTCGACATCTACGCAATATTCTACAAGTCACCGCAAGGGCATATGGACAAGATTGTTAGGGCACCAGCCATTTGTACATCAACATGAATGTACATTTGCTCATACACATAAACGCATGCACAATTACATAAATACGTGGCTATCTAACAATATCGGGTGCGTTTCACTTAATCATTACATCTTGGTTTTTAAAAGGAAATGATTGGAGTGATTTTGTATTGACTGTACCATGCACGGAAAAAGCGAATACTTCACCTAACTATGACGGTTTCCATCCATCCATCTATCTTACTTTAATAAGTTTTTTTATTTTCTTAATTTTATTGTGATAAAATTTTTATTTCATTGATCTTTTTATTATAGTATTTTCATTTTAATAACATTTGAATTTTAAATAAATATATATACATGCATAATTATATATTAATAATTATATTTCGATAGATATTATATATTTAATTTTATTAATGATAACAGGGTCAAAAGACCACTGGAGGTGATCAGTCAATTCTCAATTGCTAAGAATGGAATTGGCTCTTCGTTTTAAGTGTTGCAATTCATGCAGCCATGCACGGGGGACGCATTGAAAGTCGCGTGATTTCCAAAGAAGATACTGAAAAATTCAAAGCACGCTATTCGGAATCGTTTAATCGTCATTTTTCCGAATCTGTCCACTCCCTGTGGGTCATAAAGAAAATTTTCGCTTAGCAGCCGCAAGGAGTTTCGTTTTTCTCGAACTAACCCACTTTCCACCCACACTGCATCGGCTGCCAGCAAGGAGAAATGCCCCCCACGTATGAACAAGGACAATGGGAATCTCGCCTTACGAACGCGTACCAGTTTTCCAGCCTTGTTGCAGCGTCATGTGAGACAGCGGCCGCAACGGGTATCACCCTCGCCCCACATGCACGCGAAGCCTTTCCCTTCCCCGACCCTAGCGGACACGCGACCTGAACACCGCCTCCTGTCGACACTCCACCAAGTGCCCTCCCTCCCCTGTGTCAATCCCTCTCTTTCGACACAATCCCAACAGCCAGACGGTTTGTTTTCCTTCACATACAGTTCATTAGCACGGAAGGGGAAGTCACCCTCCACCAATGGTATCTCTCCTGCCGATATTCTGAATTTCACCTTAAGTTACTCGAGTGTGATACTCGCCAAGTAATCATAAAAATGAAATTACATTGTAGGATCTGAGCGCATTTATCAGGTTGAAGAGTAATGCCAGATGGATTACCAGTACGTTGAAACTGATGGACTTATTGGGGATATAACAGTAGGAAATTTGTGAGAGTAGGCCAAGGGAAAATTACATATGCCAAATAAACGGGGATTATGGACGGAGGATCTATCAAGGCGTGATGGAATTATCAATTAAAATGGAAGAAAGGGCTGCAACCTACCAATATTTACATATAAATACTGATTATGACGACATGGCTCTAGAAGTGGAACTTATAAAAGATCACTGTACTCGTAAATAGACCCTTTGCTATCTATCAAAATAATATGCTATAACCGTTCATAACAGCATACCAAAGAGGCCATACAATTTCAACTAACATAAAAATAAATATGAGATAAGTGTGGTACAAGTGTGTGGTAAAGGTTTTCCCAATAGGCGTGACCAGAAAAACCCTGACATTTTTCACAATATAGCCCTCCAAGCAATACACAATAAACTACAAGTGAGTAAATCAGACAGGATAACGCACAGGATACTTGTGCGAATTAAACATCCCCATAGAGGAATATAAACTTAATTATGTTCGTTTACTGTATGCATCATTGCCATCAAATATCGTCCCTAGTGATATGAGATCAGTTGAGTTGGCCGAACGGATGATGTTCTGTCTTCGTCGAGATTTTGAAATAAAAACTACCCAGTGCAAACCCTCGGCCTTCTTTGAGTGATAGGAATCATCTCGTGATGCGTGGACAATGCAGTTCAAACATACTATCTGTACGCGATCTGCACACAATCAAGGAGTGTACATGTACCACTCGATGGAAAATTAAGGCTTTACGATCCCTTATTTATAAATTGGAGATCATTACGGTAAAATTAAGTTCATAACTGGAGACAATGTGAGTTTTTTTAAGTCCTTTCCAATTCACGCGTACTGAAATTTTACCGTATTTCCCTTTAAGGAGGTTAACTATCCTATAGAAATCTGTGGGAGACTTTTATCCTCAAAAGAAAGAGCACATATTTCTTTGTACATAATATGTATTTGGCACAACATCACCTAGGTTTTGTAAAAGATCTGATGATGTAGGTCTTCTGCAAAACCCAGGTCGGGCTGCGCTAAATACATTTAATGCAGAAAAGAAAGTAAGGTCTTAGGAATAAGTAGTAACACTCTTATCACATACTTCAGTGCATGCCACCTTAAATATTTTACTCTCTTTTAAAGTTAAATTATCGTATTATGTTAATAATACCATGAAGTAAAGTTATTATGCCGAAATATAATGTACAAAACACGTTCATAAGGTGGCGTGTCGTGAAATTCGGCTCACCGATTTACACGACATGGCAAACAATTGGAAGTTCTTCACCAAAGACGTTTTAAGTTTGTGGGAAGAAAGCAATACTAATTTCACGTATAAATCAAAATTATGGTTTCAGTGAAATAATGATATAATATTATTTGGGCAACTAATTACATTTATTACTATATTATTATCATAAGGTAATCTACCGGTGAAGGTAGGTTTTCGGATGGACAAAACTATCACATAATTAACTTGCGACTCCAAACAAAACACAATCGAGCGACCTACTCTACATCAGGTCCCTTTTCATCTCTGTGTACTTCCTTCCTCCCTTCATCCCGTCCAACATTCCTATCCTCTTCCTGCCCTTTCCTCGTTTGCCTAACATTCTCCCTTCTATTACCGTCTTCAACATCCCACTGCCGCTCAATACACCTTTCATCCATTTTTCCTGCCTCCATAGCATTTCTCTCAACAAACCCCTCTCCTCACCCACCATCTCCAGTACTTCCTCATTTGTTTTTCTACTATATATACATAAAGTTTAATTACTTTTTTTTAAATAATATATATATTAGAAAATATGACATACATACTAAATTATATTTAATTATTACAATTCTTTAAATCTTAAAATAACAACATTTTACCTTATTGCATCATACAAATAGATTATTCTCTAGATGATACACATCATAAAAATTAATATCTGAAACTCAGAACGGGAAACTAAGAAATTTTCCTCTTGCTCACACGACATTCTCTTACGTATATCTTCGAAGTTTTCACCGTGTGTGTTTTTTTTTCGCAAACATGAGTATATTACATTAATCTCTTCAAAATAGTTTTGAAAACGCCGTCAAGGTTGTGAACAATTAACTTGTCTCTCGTCCAAATTGACCGTACTCTTTTCTAAATGTAGATGAAACGTGGGAAGAGTGAGGGAGGAAACATTTCTCAATTCCCGCGAAAAATAATAACCCAAAAATCTTGACCTCTCCAGGGAAATAAACTCATTCACGGTCCTATAACTACATTAATCGAAGCGTACTCCAACTCTCATTGGAATCTTGGTCAAAGATTACCACTCCGAACTAGAACTTCTAAATATTTGACCCCATTTCCAATGAACGTCTCAAAGGAAAATGCGTATCTCTGCCCCGACGGATAAGAGCAGGCGTCGTTGGGAGGATCCGACATACGGTTCATCGAACGCCCAGCCAAAGCCGTGTCGGCATTTGACCTCGACGACAATTAGATGATGACGGCTCCGTCACCGAAGACGGATTTCAAACAAATGCAGCGATCGAAACCGACTGCACTCTGAAGGAAATGGCTGACCAGGCGTGCCGAGTCTGCCACTCCCTCATCGACGCCTCTCAAAATTTCGCTCTAGATTTTAAAAAAAGATTCGTCTTAACAGCGAACGTGAAAGGTCGCAAGAACTGGAAAAAAAACACATCGATGAAGTTTCACAAAACATGTCCGGGTGTATTCGTGATGAGAAAAATGGATTCTTTTTTGAGGATGGAATTATTGCACGCCGTATCTGCAAATAAATTTCACTCAAGTCACATCCTAAGTTAATTATAAGCCTAAGGGAATGGAATGATTATTCAAAAATCTTACGGCAAAGACACTTAGGGGTTGATATTTGGAATCTAAAATGTGTTTCGGCAGGAAGATAAAAATAAAGAATAATAGCCTCGCTTGTGATCTTTCCTTCCTTTCCATAAGTTGTATAGGGATCCGCATACGCGGCTTCCCCTAACATAAAAATTAAAGCTCTAATATAGATGTGCAAGAAAACATCAGAGAGTAAATGTTAAAAAGCAAGTGCTTTGGCGAATATTTGGAATTCATTAAGTGCTAAATTCAATGTAGCCTATAAACATGCTAACATTTGGAAAATGCAAACACAAAATATCTAAATACGATTTAGGATTTAGGAGGAATACGTTTTAGGATTAATTCTTGCTACGCTTGTAATCAAAATAAATCATCCGATAACTTCAAAACCGTAATAATCAAAGTTAACTAACATTAAATACTGACATGGTTTCGTGAAAACTGGAAAATTAAAATAATTACCAAGAAAAGTGTGCCAATATTTGAACAGATACTCTGGAGGCCACAAGAATTCCGAAGGAAAAACCCTTCAGACATTTCCAATCCTCCACAGCTTATCATTATCACTAAGAAGTGACCGTGAGTGGAAGGCATGTGACTAACCCATATAAATTTATTCAAGTGGATAAAAGGATTCCATACGGGTATATCCATATATTTCTCGTTTAAGCATCCACATTACAGTCGGTATTTCGCAAGTACCCTTACCGTCTGTATGCTGTGATGAAATAAATCCTTTCATCCCATTAAAATTTTCACATACCATCCGATCGATTGGTTGTCTTAGATCACAAGACATCTCCTTTAACGGCGTTAATTGGCCATAAAATCGCATCTGTGTACGTGAACGAGAGGGTGGCGATTCAGAAGGTTGAAAACAACCATGGAGCAGAGTCAACAGCTCAAACAATTTCGATAGTTTTAACGACGAAATAATTCCTTCTTTCAAAGTGCCTTCACTAATATCTCACAGGATATCTCCGATAGCTTAACAAATCGTGACACTCAACCGATGGCCAAAATGGAAATCTCATATAATGGAATGTTTGCTGAAAAAATTAAGCCTAACAAATCCTCCAGGCTCTATCAAATACCCGCTCGTATATATAAGGATCTAGCTTCGGAAATTGCGCCGTATCTAGAAATAATATTAAAGAAGTCGCTGGTAGGTCATAAGGTACCCAGGGATTGGAAAACGGCTAACGTAACATCAATATTTAAAAGAGGAGACATGGAGGAACCAAGCAATTACAGACTTATTTCCATCAAATCCATTTCGCGCAAGGTTATGGAATATATGCAAGTCGCTAGTTCAATCGTGAGACACCTCGAAAATCAGATGTTATTAATGAAAAATCAGCACGGTTTCCGAGAGGGTAGATCCTGCGAGACATAACTTGCGGTTTTTGTTCATGATATTCTTATTTCGGGAGAGAGCAATGTTCCAGTGTACGTGATTTTTCTAGATTTTAGGAAAGCCTTCGACAAAATACCTCATTGTAAACTACTCGCAAAGCTAGAAGCACATGGCATACATAAAAATATCCGGGGTTGGATAAAAGACTTTTTGAATAGTCGGGTACAGACTGTAGTCATAGGTGGAGTTAGCTCAAATGTAGTAGAAGTTACTGCAGGTGTTCCCCAGGGAAGTATCAGCGGACCTCTTATGTTCCTACTAAACGTTAAAGACATTGACTCCGTAGTCACAGGTGAGATACGTTTATTCACCGACTATTCAGTGGTTTACGTATATATAATAAGTTCCAGACTGAAGCAGTCTAGCTTATATTCTCTAAAGCGTTATACTATGACCTTAGGGCAGAACTCACCACGATTAATTTGATCTTTGACCACCCTAGGAATTTACTTTATCAGTGCCCGGCCTCTCTGGTAAAAATCACTGGGAACATTCAGAATCAAACCGCGTCACGTGAGTTGACCACTCCCATTTTGAGATTCAGAGAGAGTGCATGAGAAGGAGCACGTCAGCGGGGCAAGGATATCGCGGCAGTGGTTGAAATGTCATTGCCTCGAAAGACTGCCGATAAGCGCTTTAATTTTGATTCCTGGATCATATGGGCGGTTAATACGATCGATTCGGTACAAGCGCACCGAAACTTGTCCAGTCAAACCATACCCGTCGTGAATAGTATGTTTGTTTATCGAAGGAGGCACCAATGGGAATACATAGCCAATCATAACAAGGAGGAATTGACACTAAAGAAATTATAATGGGCCCACAGTACTTGGGTAGATCAGACCACAAAGATAAAATATGGGAGATAGATTCCAATACAGATACTATATATTCAAATACTCATTCTTTCTCAGAACAATCAGAAATCATCATAGCAAGAAACCGAAGTCCCTTTAGAAATATTAAAAACATTTAATTAACAAGTCGGGAACAAATTAAAAATCGCAAAGATATTAGGTTTAAATGAAGGTGCATGAGTATGTTAGTTGGTAGTTTGTGTGTTTGCATATGTATGGGGTGTAAGGGTTTTTGCATGAATGTATACCATGTTTAGTTTGTGGATTGTACAAATTTGAGGATTTTGCATGCCTTTTTTTCTTAATTACGGGTGGAGCCCTTACACCCCCACCACACACCCTTGCGGCAGTTTTCAGGGAATTAAGAAGATGCAGATGAATCAAAAGTTAACTTTAACCTAGGTTTGAAGGATAGACTCTAGGCTCAAGGTATTAACTTCCTAGGTGACGAGAGGATTAGAGCCAAACTGGATTAACAAATCCTCTGCAAAAAGTTTCAAATGTAAAATAAACTTAAAATTCACACATTGTGCCATGTATGCAAGTAACAAGTTCTGCGACTTCCGCTGCCAACATCATAACTCCGAACGTCCAATTCACAAGGACTTGTAACTTTCGAAACGGCTCCCGGATCTTTTTAAGATATAGACCACGGGAACACACAAAAAACGTAGAAACTTCATTTATTATAAATCTTCACAGGATTTATTAACTATAGAATATCTCAGGCGTCCCTGTGCCGAGTCATTTTATCTCTCGATGTTTTGCATCGTGTGTAGGGCGCATCATCAAGTAATGCTGTATGAGTCATCACAGAGAAGTCGAAAACACTCTATAACAAAAAAAACTAACAAAAAATAGTTGTTAAAAAAAAGAAAGGGTACTTGTACGCGCGCATAAGCGACACATATGCATACATTTTGCGTTTTCTAGAAAATCCCGGACCAACAATCTAAATCCAATATGGATGGAAGTCCCCGGACGCTCTTACAAAAAAGGCACAGCTGGGGATAAAACTGTACGTCTGCTGGCCATATCCACCGAGTAACGATGACGAATAGACTTGGTTGAGCCAAAAGTTTCTCCATTAAGACGACACGGTTTTTTATGTAGGCGTCATCAACTGGTAAACACTACAGGATAAAACGTTTACTTTTCGCCTGATTCAGTTTCCTTGGTCGATACCTGGGTCATTTTAACTGAAAAATTGTGAGGTGACCAATTATTTCCATCGTCATTTTGAATCAGTTCCACCAAGTCCCACAATCGATTCTCTCTGTTGAGAGGCAACATCGGCTCCCATAGGCAAGCAATAAAGTCCCCAGGGAAAGGTTTGGGTTGTGCTATTGTCGCGATGATTAGGGAACGCTACTGGGAGATATTTTGGAAGTTCAACACTTCGCTGGAATTCCCTTTCGTGGCATTAAGGGAGGGGTAACGAAAGACGCCATTGGAATGGGGTTCTGAGCAAATAAAGTCGGGCACCATTGCTGCACACAACTAGAAATGCAGGACACGAATCCAACAAAACTGTGACTAAGAAAATTATGAAATTTTCGGGAAATGAACTAGGCATTAATTCTATTTAGCACAATCTCAATACGACCTATCAAATAATTAAGGACCCATATCAGGCACTCTAAGTGAAGAGGAGAATCATTTCAATATCCAAGTAAGGCTACTTCAATGAATTGATTACATGCGAATTATATGGTTATTCAGCGAATTCGATCGTCAACAGCAAATATAAGTTGCTATAAACAGTAACCAAAGTGGCAACAAAACATGGCAGGAAAAGAGACCGGCACTTACCCAATCACGATAGGATGAATAACAGCCAATTACTCCAATGAAGAAATTAATAAGGGGCACTCACCTGCAATGAGAGAAAACAATTATAGCATAAAATCAAACTGTTTCACTAAAAGTAACTGACACTAAAGTAATTAATGGTTAGTTTTATGGTATGCACTCTACGTGAGCCAATACCTCAAGGAAAGTCTCCTACCGAAGTAATTTTCGGTTATCAGAGCAATAAAGTAATATAACACACTATTACTCCTCCAATGCAATATTTTCAAGGCACTTCTTTCGTCACGCCTACCGACTCTTTCACCATGCTGACTCTAAGCTAACCCCGTGATGACCTCAAAGTGACCCTTTGGACTTCATCCTCCCAAGGGAATATTATATACTGTAGACTGCGACTGGCCTCAAATCCAAAGGATTCTCAGCCTTATTAAATGACTGTGTTACATATGAATGTGCATAAGCGATTTAAAATCCTATACTTAATCGATTATAGCATTCATCTAAATAAAATACGAGTATTTAACATATAGATCACGCAAAGACAATACGGAGTAAGGGCTTCAAATATTTTTGCATAAAATAGGCAAAATTACACAAAGTAATGTAACATAGGCTGCGCCCATTTTGGGTAATAATTTCTGGACATTTTTTAGATGAAAAAAATCGATATTTTTTTAAAAAAATCTTTTTTCACACAAAGACGGCATCACATGTTAGACTAAGAATTTAGATTTCAATTCATTCACTTGAAGGAGGAGCGAAAATTTACCTTTCGCATTCTTTCTCTAGCTATTATATCATTTACCAACGTACATTATCATTTATGTCGAGAGCTGAACAGACGCTACGTAATTCGTGAACGGCCGCTTCGAAAATCAAAAGCCCGGATTATTACTTTAGAAGTTAATTTTAAAAGTGCAAATTTTTTCACGTAGAAATCCGACTCGCCGTTTTAATGGGAAAAAGACCCGGAAAATCGACACGTGACGAGGTCGAACCCAGATTCAAGAAAGAAGACGCAAATTCTTACGGTCTAAAATCACCTCTTTAAGGGTTAACTTCAAAAGGAAAATTGCAAAACTTCGAAAGTTGTAAATAAACCGTACTGCGTTAATTATCAAATAATTTTGTACTTACAACTATTGCAATAGTGACCCAATTCCATACATATGTGTTTGTTACCATAGCAGTATTTCATAATTGCGTTATATATTAATAAAAACAATTATTTTACTTAGAATTATTTATATTTTTACTTACGCAATACCGCTACCTTGCACACGTAAATAAGAAGCCTACAATGCGAATTAAGTCATCCAGGTACAGCCTTACGGATAAATTGTCCAGAAAAGTCATAAATAGCCGCTAGTTTGTTCATAAAATGGAATTTGTCGATATCTCCAAGTTAAGTTAACGTTCAGATTGGCTAAAGATTGGATTTAAGAGACATTATAAAAACGGGCATAAACAAAAGTAAAATTAGAATTTAGTTCGCGTCGCTGCTCCTCTTGCACTTTTCCCATCCTACTTTCCCCATACACGAAATTTCCGGGAATGCCAGAGTAACGCCTGCGTCGGGATGGATAAAAAAAATAGTACAAATAAACCTAACCTTAAACGTACACGCTTCAAAAAAAACCACGGCGAAAAAATGAAAACGAACATGAAGAAACAATAATCACACAATGAGCAAAATTACACTTTATTCATTAGTTGGGAGTAATATGGTAATCCTAACTGCAATTATGATGAAACTGTTAATTAGCTCGAACATACTGAGTATAGTTTATTTACAACAGATTTTCCTATTCTGAAGTATTATATTAGTGTTTTCAGGGTGGAGAAATGAAAGGAATGGAAATAATAAGAGTCTTTACAGAATTTAAGTACGAATACCTAAAGCACTCATGTAAGCACATTAATCCAAATGCATATAATGGACGAATGTATATTTACAAACAGCTAATGCAACTTTACGTAGCACGTTTTACTTTGAAAGTTTACATATTCATAATGATATAATGTAAAAGTACTCTCATGTGCTTGGTTAACCTCATTGGTGCATCATTCGAAGATTTTTGGGATGTTTGTAGAAACTTAATCCACACGATGTAATCAACTGACAAGTCCCAAACGGACGCAAATACATAATTTACCGTATTTCCTGGTGCCGGTTTATCGTAGAACATTTTAAGAAAAAAAAATTTCCAAGAGTGATGGTTACACTTGACGATCTCAAGAATCAATACTAATTCCGGCATACGTACTCTTAGCATAACTACACTTAAGGTTTGAGTCATTCATCTGCGTCCGTAACTACCATCTCATTTTGCACTGCATTCGGCATACATTTGGCAAATTCGACAAGCAGTCGACGGCAAGCAAGCAGCATTCGACGAGAACAGCTGCGGATTAAGCTCTTCAAAGGCAATACTTGAGCTTCAAGCGAACATTAATTCCCTTGGTACGCACGACTCAAATTGAGACGAGATTGATGAATGGAACGGTGGCGTACGCACCAAGCTTTCGGGCAGCTTGCCACGCTTCCGAAGCGCACCGCGAGTTATGAAGAAATCCAGATAAGCAGATAATGATCGTAACATGAATGTAGACAATCCTGTTTAGGTCTCTTCGAGGGTTCTCACCTTGGATTCGCAGAATGTTATCAAGACGCGAAAGCATTAATGCGGCGCGGAAGCTACCTTACACGGAATAGTTTGCGAGAATTATTATGTAATGCATCTATTAAATACCCCGCAAGCCACCGCAAGGGCGTGTGGCGGGGGGTGTTAGGGCATAATACGTAATTTTGAAAAAAACCGCATGCAAAAGCCACAAATTTATACCGTCCACCAACAAAACATGGTATATGTTCATGCAAAAACCCTTTTACCCCACACACATACAAACACACAAACTACCAACTAACATGCCAATGCACCTACAGATACAAATAACATCTTTGCAAAGTTTAATTTTGTTCCGATTTGTAAATTAAATGCACGAAATGCATGCAAGAATGAGTATTTGTATCCAACTGGTTTGGAATCTATCTCCCTTATTTTATCTTTGTGGTTTGATCTACCTAAGTAGTGTGAGGCCATTGTAATTCCTTTAAAACCATCTGATCGGTGTCATTAATAACATTTAATGACACCGGAATCGATTCCTGGAATTAATTCTTCTCAGTAACGTTAGTTACAGAATAAGAATGACTCCTACCCTTGATCTTCATTAGTATTGTACACATACCATGGGGGAAGGAAAATGATGGTGCAATTGGTGCAATTAATTGTTAAAAGATTAAAAGCTTAAGGATTCCACTGTAGCAAATAAAAAAGGAATTACTCCGAGAAAAACACCAATTTTGTAAACGATTCGACTACTTTCTTCGGTCACAAAGACTAACTACACCACAATTTATGCTATGCAGTAAAGATAGAACGTTTCACTCTTTCGTGCACTCGGCAGCGTCTCCCCAAAGTTATAAGACAAATTATTGCGAATTTAGCAAATATTTAACTGATTCCACACAGAATATGAAAAAAATTAATTTTCCAAAGTCTATCGAAAAGCACTTATTCAACAAATGATCTTGAAATTTTAGTTATTTTTTACTGCATTGTGCATCGTGCGTATTACGAACATCTTTATTACAACAGAATTAATTAAGATATGTATAATGCTCTGCTAAAAAGATAGTCTAATTTTGCTGAAATATAAAAGGGCCATTTAACTATCAATTATTCCAAAAACATTATTCAACGTGACCAGGTTGACTGCATTTTTTGAAAATGGCAATATTTTCCTTTTCCTTACTCTTATTTCATAGCTTTCAGTTGAAGTTTGTGTGAACAACAATTTTCGAAGTATAATTTAAATAACAAACTGCACATACACCGAAGGTAACGGTCTCAAACACCTCTGCAGATAAGATGCAAGAGTGCATAACGCACGTTACTGGTCCCTGAAAAATAGACAACAGCAAACACAATGCCGCCTAACGTCCCCCGAGGAAAACCCGTATCTTCCCCACTGGCCCTTTGTGCCTCGCTCTACATCGAACAAAGGAACACCTCTCGACTCTTTAAGGGTTGGAACATTTAAGGAGGACGCTGGCGCACAAAAAAGAGCGCCGCGGAGGGGGCGATCATCAATTTTTCAAGCGGGGTGGAAAGCTATCCGTCCTCCCAATCTCAGCGGATGCAATAGCAGCATGACGGCACGCTGAGACGGCGAGAACGCTGGAAGAGACGAGGAAGGGGCGCCTAAAGGGCGTGGTACCCACCGGTGTCAGGCTAGTGGTGCCTCAAAGCGAACGATTTGAGGTCCGCGACATAACCGGCAACCGCCGCCGAGTATCGACCCTTCAAGGCGTCGAAGAAAAGGTGAGCAGGTAGGAAGGAGCACTGAGGGGGTCCCCTCAGCTCCTTATGGGCTCCGGCAACGGGGGGTACGAGTAAAAGAGATGAAATTGGTTTTGGGGCCGAGGTACTCGGTCCTCTTGGACACCGTCATGAATTCAGCATGTGGGAGTCGAAAGAGAACCAGGTGTTATCGAAAGTAACTGCAGTCCTTTCACGTGGAACACGAGTCGCAACTGTTAGTTATTTTACAACCTGGAATGACATCGCATGCCATTTAAGAAATAAACAAGATCTCAGTGACAGTGTAACTTCTGACACTATAGAACATTATGATTCTGTGGCCACTAAATAAAATTAATTCCCGATGAAATTATGTACGCAAAGAAAGAGAGAGAAACACCTAAAGTTTTCCAACGTACCACCTACGTAAATACATTTTTCCATATATTTAATCATAGAATGATATAATAAAGAGTTTTAACTGTGAGTGAATGTGTGAGTTTCTCCGTAAACGCGCCATCGTTATTTCATTTGAATCATTATTAGCGGCAAACAAAGTTTTACGTAACATGAATTTTAAATCGGAATACTCATTCAAAGGAAAATATGACAAAAATGAATGAACTCGTGGAATACATGAAAACATACTCATACATAGTAAACTACCCGAAGGAAACATGCTTGCTGCTGATCAAACGTTGACGCAAATCCATCAAAACATTACCTCCTCAATGCTTGGAAATTTCATAAAAACCAACGTCACTCTTTTTACGCACTTCTCGGGACCAGCGAAACCATTCAAAAGTATGCTCTGGTAGAGATAGGGAGGAGGGGTGGTTCGAGAAAGGTTTGTTTGGGACATTTCGCAGACCACAGAGGTGAAAGGACGTCCAGGGTCGCCGCTTACTACGGATGCGGGCGGCCTTAAAAGGGATTTAGAAGTCCCAAGCAGGGTGAAAGGCATGGGGGAAGTGTAAAGGGGAAGCCTAAGTTCCTACACGTGTCACGTCTCAACTAATTAATTAACAAGTAACGGAAGAAAGGAACTAAAAATCGTTGGGAGAAGAGAAACTGTGTGAACAAGTTTTGAAAAACAAAGAACTCCATGTTTCTATAGTTGAAAAATCCACACAATTTCCGCGAATAGTTTTTTCTTTCGTTAAACTAAGACTTATAAAGCATTGAACAAAGACTTTAAAGGACGAGAGACAAGTTGGGCATCGGAACGAAAGCAACGAAATCCAAGGTCCAGCGAAGAAGACTAGATGATTCCACGCGGCTACTTGAAATACGCCAGGTAAGTTCTAGGTTCTTAAATATAAAACGAAAACTCCAAAACAAACAACATAAAGGGATTAACGCATTCGCCAAGAATGTAATTCAATGAATAATGTAAGTGGCACAAAACCACACGCGTTCGACAACCTGGTGTTGTTAAAGGTTATATAACTGTCATTACAATAATGTGAAAAAAATGTAACACAAAGTTTAATTACTGAATGCTAAAATGGTAAATGTTAAAAATTATTTCATCCGACGAAAAACCACTAAAAAACAAATTATTATTTTTATGAAGTAATCTACCGGTTGAGGTAGGTTTTGGATGGACACAACCACCAAATAAATATTTTGTGACTCCTAACAAAGCACAATCCAGCAACCTTGCTGGAAATAACAAATATTAATCATTAATGGCATTGTGATGGTTTCAAAATATGTATAAAAAGAACTCTTCCCGAGGGTTTTAATACAATCAATCACTTTCTTGCTGCATCTTCTCAAGACTTTCATCCAGAGACTTCTTAACGCGTTGCTATTCGATAATAAAAAAGTTAAAGATCGACAAGATTTCACATCGGTGACCATTCAACAAATTTATTTTTCTCTCAACCGAGGCGCAATAAATCACACATTTCCCTAACAGCAACTCTTTAATCAATATTAATTCATTAAGAGTTTATAACTTTATTTAACTAAGCTTTCAGTATGAACGGAATTCATAACCCGTGGCAGCAAAATGTAAAACGGATAGCAAGTTTGATTTATTCACCATCAATAAAATGTTATTTCTTTGAAGAACACAGGAAGAAACACGAAAACGTACGCAACATGATTCCAATGGTAGATTATCTGTCGAAAGCAGCTGTAATCAACCGGGAGTTTAGCTTGATAGGCGAGGGAAAATTTTAACTTTTACTAATAAACATAATGGTTGAAGTTTGCATATCAGTTCGGTAAGGTCAGAGGCGTCAAGTTTCTTTCCCTGAGCTGCCAGCTGATTCCCGAGCTGATGTTACCGAGGAATAGCACGTCTTAAATGAAGCTGGGGATACCCTTGGACATTGTACTTGTATTAGAAGTACCCTCTGGAAATGACCTGCTGAAACCGAACGTTTTACTCATTGGGCTAAGGAAATCTTTACATAGATATGACCGAGAAAAAGATTACGATCAATACACGTTCAGTCATTCTAGGATGTTCCCTCTTTCCGTATATATAGACGAAAATGTAGATAATTAGTCATAAAATTAACATATCGGTCACGGTAGAAAATCGATGGCTAAAGACCACCTGACCTTGAAATTGATAATAGGATAGTAAGAGAGTATTGTAAACAGAGAAATCTATAGAAACATCACCTTGCTACCACTGCGAGTTAGAACGCTCATGAGCGCAAGAGACAGAAGTGCCCGTCCTCTTGGACAGCGTAAAATTTACGGCAGTCACCGAGGCGTGAAAGAGGCGACGCTTGATGCTTAGATAAGAGAAGCAGGCCAGCCCAAGAGATGTGACGTGGATTTGGAGGTTCGATCGATGACGCTCGCGGGTGGTCCACAATTTACTCCGGGGATGGCTTACGGAAGTGGGCTTGAGTTCACGTTCGTGATCCCGCCTCCACACAGACAACGCCTCTGATATCTCCCGGAGTTCCAAACCGCTTTCACAGCACCCCACTGTCGCGAAGGTGTGTGTTCTTTCATCTGTTTAGATGTGTAGCATGTTTATAGTTTATACAGCCTCTCGGAGGTTTTTTCCCAATCCCCATACATACATACAAGGATAGTAATGATGACAACTTCGCCTCAAGGGCAACTTAACTTATTTACGTTAGAAGGATATTGGAGGAAAACTAAAATAATTTCGTGAAACTCATGGGCTTTTCCGGTCCTGGAGGCGGCCCCTACACCAGTAGAAGAAGGATTTGCAAGTGTCAACTTTCAAATCATTCTTCTTCGGCGGATGAAACCACCGGGGTTTTTCAGATTTCATGAAACTCATGGACGTTTCGGGGCTAACTTACAACTATTATATGGAGCGTGGCTATGCACGGCAAGGAAACATGGCCGTTGAAGCAAGATGATAAGTGTAAATTGGAAGTTCATGATTAGTGGTTGTGAAGAAGAATGGAAAAGGTGAAATGGAGAGAAGAGAAAAAAATGAGGAAGTTGGGATGTGCGGGGGGGGGGGAGGGAAATGGGCATGACGGGGGAAGAATAGGGATTCTTGGGATAAATCCAAAGGAGGCATGAAAAATGTATGCAGAGAGATTTAATTGGTAATGGGATGTTGAGGACTATGACAGAGGTGAGAGGTGTAGGAAGGGTTAACCAATTTTGGGTCGTAAAACAGAGCAGCCATCAGGTGGCGAGGGAATCACCACTGAATAGTGGGGGGTTGCAGTAAACCAATCTTAAGACTGAGCAAATTTTCGGATATGGATGAATATATTTTATATACATTATCAGAGTAAAATTAATGGAAGCCGCCGCTCGGTGATAAGATTAATGATTTGGGGAATGGTTAACAGTAACACAGGAAAAGCAACACCAAACTCTCTTACTAAATGTAAATTTATGTACACACACACACGTATGCACACACATAATATTCAATGTACACGCATGTGCATACTTGTTGATGCAAGCGTAAAAAACATACGTTTTAAAAGATTTAATACGTTTTTCAAAACTCACGGATTAACGTATCCAACTTTTGATAATCTTTGTTTGAAAATATGTTTTACGCTAGTATTTATGAATATGCGTGTCAATTGGACATGGCTTGACGCCAAAGATGTGTAATTTCTACGAACTACATGTTCTAGGTGTGTTCAAAAATTAACGGTTTTTTTTTCATTTCGCGGGCTTGGAGAGTCCGATTGTCAAACTTTTTTTCTCATGTTGGTATACATGCCCCTGAAGTATGATAAAACTTTCAGCTATTTTCATTGTGGACTTTGTCTGTGACAGCCACTAAGGTTAGACATGTTTTAAGAGCTCGGCCCTCTGTGTGGGGAAGCAGTACGTTATTAAATTAGTTTAATGTAAGAGAATAAATGTTCCGCATCAACAATGAGGGAGTTTAAAAGCATTCCCTTTACTTAATTGTGACTTGAAGACACTCGGGAATGACAGCTGGCTTATCGCGGCTTCTTCATCTAGTGTGTTTACGGGAGAATTACGGAGCAATCTTCGAATAGTTGCAGTGGTTTCGAGGCTGTGTTAGTGTCTTATCACTGAATCAACATCGACTCCCCTACTTCAAACTTCTGTTCCCAAGCGGGATAGTTCCAGGCGGTTTTGGTATCTAAGGATGCCTCGCGAGAATTCCCTAAAATTTACTCTCCCCGTTAATTTCCCAAATTTGAAACTTGACTTTCATATTCACCGTCAATAACATAACAGATAACGTTCGTGAATAACTTAAAAGGCAACATTAAGCTTCATACGACTAGACTACAATTTACACTAACTAAAACTTACATCCCAAAGGTTAAACGCGCATTACAAAGGAATAGCAAAGAATCCTACATTTGGGCCAGCACCACGCAATACACATGTAATGAGATTAATCTTGAATGAATTATTTTAACGTAGTATTTGCTCCTAGCTTTATGAATCATCACAACTAAGGTCCTATTTATACATATCCCATATATTACAATCGGAAATATTATGGAACAGATAACATCGGAATCCAAGAAAATATATCGCGAACATATTGTGTCGCACGTCTACCTCCAATTTGACACTAGTATAGATTTGAAAAAATTAAAAAAGCAATAGCAATCTTAAAAATTTCTAACGCTTTAGTAATGTACCGTGAAGGAATCATTACCTGAGAAGTACGATAAATATGCCATTAGATATCTTAATATTCAACAATATAACTTTTCGAGTTCGTGGCGTTATTTATTGAACAGTGATAATGCCATTCGTTGACGAAATTTTTATGCCTAACTGAGCTGATTGTAATAAAAAGATTTAATGAAAATTTGTGCATGTGGGAATACCCTAATCGTAATCAATCAGGTTTTACGTGGGCAACGATATTATTTGGAGTTATATATCGTAATTGGGGGCGTGAAAGTTCGAGGGAAGAGCGTTGGCCTTCTGGAGGGCCCGGGTTCTATTCCCGGGCAAGTCTCAGCTTCACATGAGTTTTGGTACCCAATTTGTTATGTACTAGAACTTCTTGGTAAACCATAGGTGGCACAGGGAAAAGATCAGGCCCGCCTACCGTGAAGTGTGAATTTCACTCGCTGTTGGGATTAATATTGGGTGAACTCTATTGACACCTGCCAAACCGACCTCCGGGTCGATAACTGTGTTTATGGTTTTTACATTGCAAGTATGAAGCCACCGCGTGTGAGTACTACAGGAAATGATGTTACATTTCAAATGCAGAAAAATTGGTTCTTTAAGCCATCAATAAGAAGGAGGGTTAACGATTACTCAAGGGAATATCAGTTTGGGGGCAGGGATCTCGGTACGCATAATCGGGAAGTATTTATCTGTTGCGTAGATTTCGTAGAACATGTAAATTGAGTAGAATCAATAAATTTATTACAGAAGAAGGGGGTAGAATGGAGGGATAGGCTACTTGTCCTTTACCATGTGGCATGTGCCAAACTCCTCAGGTGTGTGTACGGATGTGTGAGTGGGTGGAGAGTCCGAATGGCCAGTGCTAGGAGGAGGAATGAGACAGGGACGCCCATTACCATGCGTACTTTTCAAATTATATCCAGAAGATATGATGAACATTCCACTGGAGGAACTGTAGATAGGAATGAAAGTCAATGGGGAGTTCAATCAATGTGATTTGTATGGGGTAAGAATCAATACAAGCAAAACGAAGATTATGAGATTTCCGAGAAAGAGGAAAGCTAGGTTAAATGTTAAAATAGGAGAAGAAAACCAGAACAGGTGGAACATTTTGCGTATCTCGGAAGAGTTTTGGACTGTGATCATCACAGCAGTAGGGATATAAGAAGAGTTGCCTAAGACAAAGAAGCTTTCACAAGGCGGAGGAAATTGACTACGGGAACTTTAAGCAAGGAGGATAAAAGACGTGAAAACTTCGGAACGGATCTTGGTTTTATACGACTCGTAAATTTGATAGGCGTATTTTAGAGCTTTCTGAGATGTGATGTAGATAATAATGGATAAGGTAAAATGGGCGGTTAGAAAATCAAACGAAGAAGTACCACGCAGGCATGATGGGGGAGGAGTGACGGTTGTCAGGATAAATACAAATAAGGCAAAAAAGTAGCAGAGCATTTTGATTGGCAAAGGAAGGCAGAGGACTCCGATAGATAGTAGGAAATTAGGCAATTGAGAAGGGGTAGGAAAAGGACAGGGATACTTAAGGAAATTAAGGGAGAGAGAGAAAGTGTGCGGAATTGGAAAAAAAATTATTGACATGTGGTGTGTAATGTTTTATGTTTGGCGAGGCTAAAATATTCACGACTATACAGTATGTGTCCATTCAAAATCATACTTTCAAACGGTCGACTATCATACAGGGTTCGTCCGGAAAATAAGTGTACTGATTTTTTCCCGCCGCCCCAGGCGCGCCCAGCACCGCTCTGACGGGCTGCGATTGGAGGGGGGTATGTTGGCAAGCGACGCTAAAAAAGGCAGTCGGCTCTGAGCTGTGGTGTAGCGAGGAGCTCTGTTAACGCGAACCTCCACGCTCGACCCACGTCACGGAACGCGATGCCGAAGTTTTTGGAGCAGCGTTATTCCAGCAAATTTGCGGGAAAGCTTGGGAAATCGTCTACCGAAACTGTCGGTATGATTAACCAGGCTTACGGGCCATGCCAGAACATGTCCAGAAACATGATCTTTCGGTGGCACAAGATGTTCGTGGAGGGCAGAGAAGAGGTCGACGACGAACCACGGCCTGGACGCCCATCAACGACACTCACCGACGAAAATGTGCGAAAAGTTCGCGATGTACTGAACTCTGATCGTCGTCTTAGTGTTCGGATGATAGCAGAGCAGTGTAATGTGCCAAAAACAATAGTGCACGAGATTATTAGGGACCAATTACAGATGCGAAAAATTTGTGCAAAGTTGGTGCCGAAAGTGCTCAGTGATGATCAAAGACTCAATCGTTTGGAAATCGCGACACAACTTGCGGATCACTGCAAAACTGATCCACATTTTTTAGAGAACGTCTAGAGACTTCTTTCTGTTCCCGAAGATAAAGAGGAGTTTGAAAGGAACGCGATACGGGAATTTGGACGCCGTCAAAGAGGCCGTGACAACGTGTCTTCGAGAGGTTCCCGATGATGCCTTCGCGGGAGCGTTCCAGGAATGGGAACGCCGCTGGAACAAGTGTATCGACTCACAAGGGTCCTATTTTGAGGAATATTAGCTTAAGATATGTAAAAGAGTAATATTTTTTTTCCTGAGCTCAGTACACTTATCATCCGGACGAACCCTGTATAATAATAGTAACATCGCCAGTCATTATCTCGCCTATTTGATTCGCTCCTTCATTGGTCGCAAATCCTAATTATGTCAACCCCTTGAAGACTTAATAAAATGCTCACAGGAGAAAAACGTAAATTCCCTCAAGCAATACCTCAACTAAGTTCTAAACATGCGATATATCACCGTTACACACATTCAGACAAGGCAGAACGGTTGATATGTCCTTGAATGTCATCGCAACGATTGGAAATCCAGCCTAAGGAACGATACGTTGTGGTTGATATTTGTACTTTTACATTCCACCATGCTGAAAAGAACTATTATGGGAGGGCAGGTGAAGTCGATTAATACAATAACTAATAGTCCACCGACGTAAATGCATCCACTATTTTTTTAATGAACAACTGCGCACGCAAATACAATTGCGTGAAAACAAAATCGGTGCGGCGGATTAAATTCGTTCGATTGTTCGCGTCACCAAAGTTGACCGACGTGTAAGAAATGCCAAATATTTCTGGATTCATCAGCAATTTCACCCGAACAATTACGCTGCCAGAAATTGGAATTTTTTTGGAATCTGCAAAACAGCCAGGATTTCGTTGCGTCGAGGGTTAACAAACGATGACATGCCGAAAATTAAAAAAAAAATACGATAGATTTTGACCCTTACTTCAAAACTACTGGTGAATATGTGACCAGAAAAATCAATGAAATAGTGAAAAAATAGAAACTGCACGATCAAAGGTAATCTACCGATTGAAGGTGGGTTTTGGATGGTCCCTAACGACTGATATGTGCTATGCACAGCGTTAACTTGCCCTTGTTTGCCCTAAATTATCTCCCTCTTCAATTACCCGTACCTTCTTCCTGCCTTCATGTCGTCAAAAGAATCAATTTTTTGTCTTCCATTGTCTTTCGCACTCAACTAACATTATTCATTTTATTACTGCTTTTAACATCCGGCTATTTCTAAATAATTCCTCCACCCATTTTTTCTGCCTTCTTCGGATATCATTTAAAAAATATCTTTTCTTGTATTTTATTCAATTTAAAACTTGGTATTTCTCTTTGTCCAACCGACCTTCCCAATTTTCTCGAAACCCACACCTCAAAATCCTTAACGCTCACCATCTTGGCTGAAAGACTAGGGGCTCGTTCTCCAAGCTACAAATACTCATACTGTATTATTAGTCCTTGTCATGGAACATGCGGAATCTGTGGAAGGTAATAACTGGTGCAGAACTTTTTACTTCCCTGCACTACACAGTGTGCGAATGCGAAAAATATCTACTACATTACATTTCACACCGTTTTTATACGAATTATAAATCGATTTGTAGCATTGAGAAACAAGCCGCAAGTTTCTGAACCATGAAACCGCGATTTAGTACAGTTATCCCCATCTCCACTGGCGACTGTAATCTCTTGGAAAACCCTCTTCAAACACATTATACAAGTACTCCATATAACTATCGTACCGATGCGACTCTCGCCGGCGGGGGAGCACACTAACAGGTTAATGGGAATTTTTAAAAAAATAACGAATCCACATCAAATGTCATATCTTGTGACGTATTTAATACAATCCAAAACCAAAAAACAACGGACACTGTAAATGTATTGGTCACCTCAGACACCAACCTTATTTCTCACATCCCGCAATCCTTAATCCATTTAAAATAAATTAAGAGATATTAGGGATGAATTCGAAAACAAAGCTGATACATAACTGACAATAGCACCTTATTAATCCAGTAATATGAGATGCTTCCCTTCGACCAACCGTCAATATTACGACCGTTCATTAAGAGATATCTTTTCACTTAAAACACATCATATCAAGAAACGACGAAAACGGTCCTCTACTACAAGGGTCTGCAGCCACTTAAGGTATGAAAACCCTCTGCGTTGGAGAACAAATATTTTCCCGAGAAACTTAAATGGCACGCCACGAGACACAATTCTCGCATTATACCATACGCAACATAGAAATTAAACACACACTTTGGCTAACATGTATTGTACGCAAGGGCATGCGTTGAAGATGTTCTGTTATTCGCGTTAACGACGTGGTGTCGGGTTAATCGGTTCGATTCCCGCCTATAACGTGCACCAATGACGATGGTCTTCATTCGAGATGGTTTTCCCCGCGGGAATTTAGTGAGAGCTCTCACTTTCCGTTCGTTCACCTCAATCAATCACTTTTGACAACTGTGGAGTCCATGACTATAACATGAGCATCACATGTATTTCGATCGACGACGAATCCGGAAACAACCAAATGGCGCCCTCAGAAAAAATAATTCATGGCCAGTAATTAGCAAAGATCATCAACAAACAAAACCTTGAGTTTTGCGTCAGTGGGATACCAGGTTGGTGCTGCCGTTATATGGTATTGAAAATCGAGGTCTGGTTACTGCCAGGTCAAACGTCTGAGGATACAATGTTCCAAACCGGATTTTGCATGGGCACCTTAGTCTAACTCTGGAAGGTACTGGGGAGAGAGCATTCCGGTTGATGGCAAGGATGGCTTCTGGTGTCATGAGGATGATACCCTAAACGATTCACGGTCACAAATACTACACAGGTGCCTACAACACACGTTAATTGGTCACAGAACGCACTGACAATCTACTTTAGAAAAACTGATACCATGATTACACTCTGAAGGAAAACTGATTACTGAATGAAGGGTGCTTTTCAGAAATATCTGGGAAGCAGATTCTAAGATAAATCAGAAATATCTTACACGCTCGTAAACATAGATGGAAACGCTATGTTCCAACAATTATGACAACTCCGAAAACATAACTGAATGCCGTCAACTTTTTTTGGAAAAAATACGCTCATTCACATTTCTCCCGACTAAGGTGCATGTTGGGATTTAATATTTATCCAATCACTCTAAATTGCGAGAGAAAATTTAAAGAATATTACACTTCATCACAAAACCGACATCAAAATCTGACAGCATAATTGCACAGGGAGAATGCAAACTATGAGAAATACTTTTTAAGTGGAAGCAAATGCTCTTTTTATGGTCCCATGCTCGAATTTACATTTAAATATGGAGAAACAAACACACCATTAAATATGACGTAACCTACGCAAAAGCTAGTTTTAAAAAGATAAAATAAAAATATATGCATTGTATCAACGGATAATGAATGTAATCACAAGCATAGAGAAACTGCATGGATATTTAATACGAGGCAAGTTTCAATGTTAAATTCGTAAAGGGGTATTCGGGCCAACTCCCACGGATCTTGATGAAAAATTGGCAACAGTACAGACATTCACAGCAATCATTAACAAAGGGAATGAAAAATCTTTTCGGACGATACAGAAGATGAAATATTTCTGTTATGATAAAAAGGGGTGTGTCTTACCGGTGATTTAGGGTCCACCCCGTTGAGAACGGACGCAGCTAGCTGAGCGCGCCTTCTCCGGTGGTGAGCTGTGCGGTAGGACGCCACTTCTTTACGCATTTTAATCACTCAATAAAAACGCCTTGATCAGTAACACAATTTAACGTAAGAATACTGTCTCTTACACCTCTCTATTCAATAATGAATAACGCAATACAGGTTGTATTACTAATCAACACAAATCAATTTCGTTTTCTTGAACGCCGGGTGAGTTGATTAATTTGAAGTAAGTTTTAAGTGCAGACGGAATCCTAACTGCTGACAGGTTATTTAGAGTAAAGCATAATGCCAGACTGATATCTCATATGTCAGCTGTAAATGCAAGCAACCCTACAATAAGCCAATAATATTGGAACACCAGATCACCTTTCATGAGGGCACTTTTGAAACGTTCGTAATGGGTACTGATATCATGAGGTTCTATTCCAGCCTACAAATAAATACCAAATCCACCAATGAAGAGAGGGTCACTGATTTTGGGTCACAAAGGCGGGTAAAGGTCAGAGAGATAAAGCACATGAGTAAGAACGAAATAAATCTCTCGAAGGATTCTCGGATAAACAGGATTACATATCACAGGATAACCAAAAAGTGGACACAATAACTATAATACTCAACAATTTTTAAATTAAATCATGGCGAAACTAATTGGTCTGTGCTGCTTGACATGAATAGAAGACCTATTCTTAAAATGCGACACCACCGGAGACTAAATTCGGCGTTTGGCAATGAAAATTTGTTACCAACATGAATACAAAGCAAAATCCCCATTAAAGTGAAAAACAGGAATGTTTTTCAAGCAACTAAGACTGAAAGTTTAACATATATTTAGATAGTTTTGACGCCGAAAACAAGCAGCACCAACTCACACAGACCTGTCATAAATCTTAATTTAACAAAAATATATTTCAATCAAAATTTTTAAAATACCGTTGTTAATATTTATAATTTATTAATAACAATTAAGAATTACCACCGCAAAAATTAAGCAAAGCACTTTGAGAACGAGACATAAACAAACCTTTTCGATAAAAATTATACAACGATGAAAACCAAGCGGATTTAATTGAACCGTCCCAAAATTTACATAAATCGTAATACAACATATTAAATACTCACCATGGAATTCGTGAGGGATTGCAACTGAAAGCAGGAAAAGTTCTCACATCTACAATGCTGTCCTGTAGATTTCCTCTCCCGCGAGTAGCGATGCGCAACTGTAGACTGTACAACAGAGAATCCCATGTGATGTTCAAGCGGAAGTGACGACATTGAGTTTTTTGCTCAGGCGCTTTAGCTTGGAGATCGCAAGATTTGGTCTCAGTAAAAAATTGGAATATTTCAACTCTTTTCTCGCGTGTTTGGAACTAGTCATGCCCAACCGACCACTTCGGAGCCAAATATAATACAGCTCTACAGTGCGCTTGTACATTATATGCTTTTACTAAGTAAACAAAGGCGACGAACCCGACTTGTGTCAATAGCTAGTATAAACATCTTGAAAGTACGTACAAAGTTGACATGACTAGGCTCCAGTTTATCGATTTGTGTAAAAGTACCCGTTCCCATTCCGAGATGGAAGAGTCAGAGGCATAGTCGCGCAAAATTCTTTTTGTATTGCTGCTATAACTTAACTGATTCAGCCCTTTTACGGCAAACATCAGATATGCAAAAGTCACACCGTTATTGGGTCATTTTTGGAGTAAAAGAGTTTTACGCCAAATTAAAACTACATTAGATATTTTGGTGTTTAGACATTTATTTTTCTTAAAACATGCTGGTAATAGCAATTAACTATTCTCACTAAAACTTCGCGCGAGTCAAAACTTACAAAAACATCATCTGCATAACGGCAAAAAATAATTAACAATAACTTCCTTGATTAATAATACCTTGGTTGAAAAATGGCCAATTCTACTTAGATTAACTTTTCTCAACAGTTGTCTTCACAGTTACTTCGTTATTCTTAATTTCTGCTCTCCTACTTGTAAGGGCATGGGAGACATTCTCCTGGACTACAAAGACGATTGCAGTAGCCGGTGTAACTCGGATGAGGTTTGGGGCAAGCCCCTTATAGAATCCCCGAACCCCTTCATACCTAAGCAGAAATGTACAAAAAAAGTCTTACAATTAATAATGATCAATATTTTTTTGGGAAAAATATATGTAGTATAGAAATACATTGGACTATCAATTACTTATGCAATTGGTGATTAATAAAGTCTTCTATGCATTACTGTATTGAGAGAATCCACGTCAACATAGCTTACAGCCACATAACAGAAATTATTCACAGAGATACTTTGATATGTGTTAAAAAGCTTTTCTACATCTCGAATTGAGTAGGTAAAATTAACATGTCAAAAATTGTATAGTATACCTTTTATAGTTTTTGAATGGGCATTCAAATGAATTGAGAAGCTGCAGCTGTAATGAAGACTTTTGATGAAGGGGTACACTTAGATTGGAACAAAAATAAAATTTATAAAATCGATCACTCAGAAGTTTCAAAATAATATTTTTGTGCCAACTCCAGGTGCAAAATCTCAAATACTAAAAGTTAACTAGTCAAAGATTAAATTTTACACACAAAACCTATCCACCAACTGGAGACGACAATGTAGGACTACTGGGAATACTTAGGGTAAATGCACAAATGCTCCTCAAAGGCAGTTGCAATCTTTATTTTATATACAAATAAGATAAGAAAGCACCAAGTAGAGTGCAACACAAATGATATTGTTTTTTAAATGAGCCAACATGACTGAAATGACAACAGAAACTGAGGGCCAAGTTACAGCTTAAATGAACAATAGTTTGTATTCACAGGAGTTATTCAACAAAATACCCTTACTTTATTACATTAAACACTTGAGTAATCACCTAGACAAATGTATTGATTACCTCACATGTAAGAGCATTAATAAAGCAAAAGAATGTGGAGAAAAGTGGCCTTTTTTTTCCTTCAATCACAATTACAAAGTTGAACAGAAGGTTAAAGAAAAATATTGATGCATAAAGAAAATGTTTTTCTTTTCCAAAATAAAGATGATATTAGAGTGCTGTGAGACTGATTAAAACATGTGCCAAATAAACTCGTGGCTTTCGTAATGAAAGTATTAACTTTTTTGTACTCCAGGGGTATTAAGACGTTACAACCCAAATAGATGAAATTAACTACCCATATTCTACCTCACAAAAACAATGACTATGAGATCAGTCAAAACTTGAACCTAATTGTGACAGGCAAGTAGTGACATTTGTCTTTGTATCAACTATCGCAATGCACTCCCAAAATGTGCCTTGAACCAGCAAGCCACACTAAATTAAAATTACAATTACTCTCCCACTTGACACATTCTTTCAAATATAAACTAAAAAAATATATTTTATGAGAGAATAAATTTGATAAAAAGATCCTTTGATATGACATATGCTGATTAAATAGCAAAACAGAAACGGGGTAAATGCAAAAATGTGAGATAAGATTAATTTTTCCCACCAAAGTTAAGCTTATTTGGGCAAACATACAACAACAGCATCATGAGTTGTGAGAAAATGACAAGTTTCCAATAATGAGGTGGCTTTCCAAGAAGGCAGTCACAAGAATATTTTCTTAAGAATATCAGTGCATCACATGCTGAAATAAAAGTCTGTCCCGAGATTAAAGCCAAGCACAGCATCTACTCATGCTTGAAGGAACGATTCGGGTTAATATGAAGTTATGTCCATGCCAATTGTTTAACAATTTGCTAAACGGATGTTAAATTAATATTATCAAAATTTGATAAATACTGACACTAACTGCAGGAGTCACAATCCCTATACTTTAACAGGACAACACAGGTCATTAATTTTACTAACTCATATTCTATGCTTTGTGCAAATCCAACATAAAAATTCCAGGTCTGGCACTATAATTATGAAGTATAATTATAATAGAAATTTATGTTGAATCTTAAAAAAAAAGACAAAAGGATCCTGGAAATCACTTTTCAGTGGGAAAATTCATCATAAATAATCTACTATGAATAATCTTCATAAATTTACAAATATAAATTACTAAAGTTCAAATTCCATAGGAACAAGAGCTACAGAAAAAGAAAGTAAAAACAGAGTGACGAACACAACTAAGGACGCCACTCCACTAGTCTCTAATTTCTCTCTTAACAAGACAGAGCACAACTTGCTTTCTGCCATAATCTATCATAGATCACCAAGAGCCAATAAAACAATAAGTCACAGCTGAGCTGAACCCCTTTTTCAAGAAATAAACTATAATTTATACCACTTGCTTTTCCAAACAAAAACAAATTCCATTTACCTCCAAAACCTTTCTGGGAGCCATGCTCATTCCAAACATTTACAGTTTTAAGTAACATTGCCCAAAGGTGGCGCCACTTTTTACAAGTACCAAATTAGCCATCCAAACCCTGTTGATCAGCTCTTTCTAACAATCATTCCTCTTTTAAGCTATGAACATTTCCTTAATTCCTCCTAAGATGAAGCCACAATCAACTGTCAGGAGTTGCATCAGCTGTTGCAGCAGTGACCTTCTCATAGATGAGCAGGACTAAGCAGATGTTAGGAGTGACGTGAAGGAGATAAGGTGAAAGCCCTTTGTAGAAGCCTCGTGCACCTTCGTACCTCCACGTCCTGCGTATGCAGTCCAAAGTTCCTGTATAGTCCCCACGCTGATCCTGCAGCCTTGCTCGGACTACTTGGTAAGGATATGTGGCTGCAGCAGCACAAAGTTTTGACATAGCAGCAAAGGAAAGGTATTCTAATGTTCTCTGGAAACAATAATGAAGCAGACATTCATTAAAATGGATGGGAGAATAAGCACTAAGAATGTTCATATATTGCCAAATAAAACATTTAACAATAAGTTTTTAACTTTAGAATTACTCTCCTGAAATATATGAAGTAATAAAATTGCAGTAACACATGAATTATTGGATTAAGTCAGAGTAAATAAATAAAGGTTTTGCAAAATATTTCACAGCACTCAAATTTTTGTTTAATTTATCCAAAAGATATCAGTGGCATAACATAATACATTTTCAACTCATCATTCAACACCTGGTTCTCTTCTAATTTTAGGTAAAAATCCTATTGGATATATTTCCAGCCAACGTAAGCAATTACATACCAAATGGAGGAAATCAATTTGTTCATATTGAAAATGCTACCATACAATTACTTGGAATATACACGCACTAGTATGTAGTTCCTTAATATTCAGTTTAAACATACAAAATGAAAGAAAAAACCTTTACTTTTGAACGTATGTATCCCTGAGGAAGCAAGGGTGTTTATTCCAGTCTGATCATTGTTTTGTTCCCATCTCAGTCATGCCACAAGAACAGAAAGCTATTCTTTTACCCTTTTTTAAGAATTCATCAATCATGATGAAAATGTAACAGGGATATTGCCTGACTATCCCCCTTCGAATGAGTTAAGTAGTTTAAATGGGAAATTTAAGAATTATTAAAAACAAAATGGTCAGAAAACTGATATCCCATTAAAACTACAATCAGCCTGGCATCCTGACTCTTTTATTAAAAATACTATCAATTATGAGTCTAATAACTAATTGCAAGGAATTTCACACAGTGTAATTGGAACATATTTATTAAATATCTAAGAAACAAAGGACAATTCACCAACAACAGTTTCTAATAATGTGTGGTCTAGGAAGGAGAACGAGCCATAACCAGAGTTGACCATCTAGTTTGCTATTCCATGGAATAAAAATACTGAACCAAAAACCTGTTTAATCAACCAGGAATTTAATTCCAGGACATTCTTTCCTTTTTCTTATCCTATGCCTATGAAGTCAGCATTCCAAGCTTGAATTCTTCTCCTTTGTTTTTCTCTGTACAGGGTTTCCTCCATTCTCAATCATCTTTCCCCTGGATCCTATGCCACCTTGGCTTTACCCTTTCATCCACTTCCAAATGTTCCTCTTTTTTGAACATTTTCTTTGTTCTTCTATTCCATCTGTTTAAACCATCTCAGACTTCATTCCTGCTACTTTTCAAGTAGGTCTCACCATTCACATTCATCTGATGAAAGTTATTCCTTTCATCCCACAACAATATACCATTCTAACTTCTTCTCTTTTGGGCTTATAAAACTGGCCAGGTCTTTGCACAATAGAGCATGGCTGGTTTCATTACAAATTACATAGCTTTCCTTTACTCTTAAAATTCAACATTCCATTGAAGAGTGCCTGACATGACTATCTCCAGTTGACATGCATTTTATTCTATGCTGTATTTTTCATGCGAGTCCTCCTCCACACACTATTTTTGATCCAAGGTACTTCCAAGGATTTGTTCCCGAGTATAATGAAGATGCCTAGCACATCTGATGATGAAGGTGACACCTTGCCATATACTCCACTTTCACCTTGCTTATCTCACACTCCTTCAATTCAACACTTTGCTCTATTCTTCCTGCTTCTCTTTCAGTTTTTATGTTGTCACTTCACAGACAACAATTTCATCCACAAACAGCAGGCTCCATAGTGCTCTGCTCCATCATTCCCTATCTTCATCAATCTTGCTTATTTTTCTGGGACATATTTTTCTCTTACACCTTATCTGCGCACTCTATAGCATACCTTCTCAAACCCTATGAAAATTAAGTGAAGCTCTACTCGTAATTCTCTGAATTTTTCTATAGGAGCCTAAAAGCAAAGAATGCATTCTGTTCCTTTGCCTACCATAAAACCAAATTTCTTCTCATTGAACTCTCATTTTTGTTGTGAGCTTCTTTCAATCACTCTTTTCTATTTTATTGTATGTAACATCAGCTTTATTTCACAAATTCTATGACAATCTTGCACATAACTCTCCATTTTCAAGACTTGTACAAGTACTCTCTTCTTCACCCATCCGACTTACTTTCCTGCTTCTGTAAGTTTTCAATTCAATCCCATCCCCACCTAAACTTCGAAAAGGACCTGGTATGATCCTACTGCTCTTCAATTTTGCATTTGTCTGAGTACACATTCAACTTCTTTCCTGCATATTTTCTGAACCAATCATGAACCTTCATTTTCTTCTCCATCTTCATCTATCTTCAAAATTTTCCTCATTTAATAACCTCTTAAAATAATCTTGCTGCATTTCCCCTGATCTTTTTTGACTGTGTATCACTAATGCTCATTCATCCTTCATCACTCCCAATTCTTCCGTTGCAGTTTTCCACATGCTTTAAACAGTATCTTTGCTTTTGCCAGAGGCCATTACACTTCTTCACCAGTCCAAAAGCCTCTTTATCTCCTAGGCTTCCTGTCTGATCCCATCTTGTCTATTTCTACTGTGCCTCTACATACCAACACTAGGCTCCCTTCTCTTCTGGTAGTCTCCTAAAATTTTACCAACGACCTTCTCTCCAATTTTCCTTATGATATTCTGATCTATCCATGGCTCACAATTTTTACACATACCCTAGTATATTTATTTCCTTTAGCATATTTTTCCTTCAACTCTTTCACCACCTTCTCACAGTCTCTTCCAATTTAATATTTATTCCCACTGACTAAAGTACTTCACTTTTTTACAAACTTTCATCACCAAATACACCACCACTGGCCTATGATTTGCAACTACACTTTCTCAATTAGAATCCTTTTTTTCACTTCCCTCATATGCTTCATGAGACATATTACATACTTAATCTGACTCACCCTTTCCACGTCCTTTTTCAAAATGTAGCATTCCTCTCAGTTTTTAAAATACATATTATCCATCACTAAGTTGCAAGCCACCACATGCCCTTTTCAACCTATTTCTTTCACCAAAGCTCCATCCTCTGCACACCCTTCTTATATTGCTCTAACTTCTTAAATGAGACTGATTGGTACGACACCATAACTGATAATATTGCCATCTTATTCTACAAAAGTAGCTTTTAATTAAATGTTTTATAATAAATAAAGGCATTTTATCATTTGAGAACAAAATTTTACAAAATTATTTTTAGTCATACAACTCATACAAGTATGGCATCATTGCTAAAACATGCTACATACAAAATTTCAAGTTGCAATTTTATAACCACTAATTGTTTGGCCAATCAAAATATCATATAACAGCTTAATAAATAATATGTAACTGCTAAAGTGAAATAAAAGCAGTCACTACTCCCTCACATAAATTATTTACACAGTCACTCAGGGGTAGCTCACTGGGAGACATAACCTTCAATCAGATCAGGTCAACTCTTCCTTTTCAGTTGTGCCATTAGCATTCAAAACTATATGTTAAAAAGTGCCAATAACTTTTTTATATCTTTAGCATGATTTTTAAACTTATGATTTCCTCAGCCCATTTTCAATAACATATAGATATTGGTTTGATGATGAGCAGTCAAAGTTTCTGTCATTTTGGTTCACCCAAATAAAATAAACCTTGACCAAATACAACATGCAAGAAATGAATTTCAATAACTTCAATCTATTACTCGATATTTCTAAGGACTTGCTACTTTTTTACTTAGTCTGGAAGCAGCCCATCTCCCAACTCATGGGGAACAATTCACTATAACATAAGTGCTAATTAACTCCACACCCACAATGGATCAATGTGGAGGAAATGTTTTCTGGTGTGACATGGTGGAAGTTATCCATCATGGAAATGGAAATAACTTGGTGAACACCACAGTGGATTTTTGTCTAGGTGACCTAGGTTTCAACATGTTGTGTTATCATCAACATCTGATGACAACACCCCTGATGATGATTCAATGTGTTGTGCATTTTCAATTTTAATTTATCCAATAAAATTTCAGTAAATAGCTAGTAGAACTTTCCCTTAAGGGTTCTCCAAACAAGACAAATATTTAGGCAAAATCATTGACTCGATTTAATGAAAAATATTCATACTTACAAGTATGTAATATTCATTGTTCATTCATTTATTGTAGATGAACCCAGAATGAAAATGGCTTATATTTGAAAAAAAAACAATGTATTGCTGAATATGAAAGGTCACTATTGGTAAAAATAGTTTACTACAGACAATCAGAAATAGAAATGCCATTAATGTCCACCAGGGAATAGGTGGAAAACTAATCATGATATAATAAGAAATATTGATTTAAGAAATGTTTTTATGCAGAAAGTAGTCTCACCACAGTTAAGATGAATAATTGCAGCTGGTCTATACAATATACAATGTTGACTGACAAGTGTTATAATTAAACATAAAGAGCTCCAGATACAAATCTTACCAATTTCGTGTCAATTGGAGTCCCTCGATACTGATTATAGAAATTCTTCATCTCTTCATAGGTCATAAACTGCAGTGCACCATGTGACACCCCAAAAATTCCAGGAACAAACCCCTAGTATGAAGAAAGACAAGAGCAATTTGCTTATAGACAATTCCTGAGACATCTATAAGATAATTTAATAATTAATTATTATTGGGAAAACACTTTCATCACTTATTTGAGCATGTTGGCCATGTTTTAATAAAAATTTACCGCAAGTGTCGGAGATTAAAAGATAATCATCATGATAAATCACAGAACAATATTTTCCTGAAAAACAAAATCGAAAAGTCCCTCTAAGTAATGAAAATGCAAAATGTGTAGATACCACAGTAAAAATTAACATAAGTAAATCTGTTCAGATATTACACAAAAACAAATAGAGAACTAAATATGTAGGTCTATATGTAATATAAAGCACAAACCCCTGCCTCAATTTTATCAAATTTCAATTCAGGGTCTCTCAATTTTTCTTATGCCACCTGGAACTATTGAAGAAATCTCCTGCGGCCAATTTTTAAGCATGGGAATAACATATTATGATATCTGTCTAATTCCCTTGTTGCACTTGTATCACGGACTCAACACTGTTTGTGAAAAGTTTGATCATCATCTCAGAGAACCACTGCAAGTGACAATCAACCATTTTTTTTCCTCTTTGCAGGCATTATTCATTCTACATGTATTATTCATTCAGACTCATTCCATGATAAACAAATTACACTACCTGCTAAATACTAATACAACACCACCAAGTATGATATTTACGGAATACAAAAAACACTACCTACTTCCAGCTGTCAACACCGAGCATATGACTTCTTCCGAGTGCTTAATTAATGGAAAATTTACTGTTTTAGAAATAATGATTGTATTTAATGTGGGAATAAAATGAATGGGAAATATTTATTGATTATCAGAACCATGTTCTCCATACATTGCATTTATTGAAATTTTGATGTGATAAGACAGAAAACAACAGAACGGTAGAAACCATGTTGCTACAATAATAGAGCAGTTTCTACAGAATTTTGAAAAATTTCAATTTGTTGCATAATTAATTTTGATGTTAAAGGAAAAAATCCCCCTTTACAAACAATTGAAGTATGTAGACCACCAAAAAATAAATTGCAAAGTGTCATGGCTGCACAATTCCAAGTGGTATTATTTAATTCACAGTTATAACCTATTCAATTACAAGGGGTACATCTTCAACTTCAGTTAACACTTCATTCACACTCATGTAGGCACTAGGCTTTAAATTTTTTGAGAAAACCTGTTTATTATATTTGGAATAGTTTATTTTTTCAATGTCTCTGTAGATCATAATGATTTTGTTCCTTATGGGCATGCTTTTTCCAGTTTGATGTTGGTTTATTTTTTCTTATAGTAATAAGAGAAAAACAGATGACATTTGCTGTTGGTAATGTTTTTGCATAAAAGTCAGCCTATAAAATAATTCTGCATGCATGCCACAAACCATGGCCATCACCCTGCTGGGTGATTTCACAATCTTCAGAAACAGATCACCTTTATTATTCCAATGTTTTGAGTATTCCTTTGTACTTGGAGTGTAGAAGTGTATCAAAGTTTCATCCACAGTAATATATTGATTCAGAAACTCAGTCACAAACAAAGGAGCAGTCATACCATGAGTTTCATCCAACTTATCTTTAATCTCTTTCAGTATTAATCCTTTTATACAGAAGTGTTTATCACTACACGAAACTCATATTTTTCTATTTTACTAAATAAACAAAATTGTGCTACTTCAATCTACAATGAAAATGAAATTAGATGATGGAATTAGCTGAAACTTTAACAGTAGTCAAGTAAGAGATGGAGTTACTAGAAATTTTTTTCCAAAACTATGAGTGTCATCTCTTGGATTTTCTAAGGAAGTATTGAACAACCCATTTAATTCAATTTCCCACAGTTTTACAGTCCTGCTGTCATTTGAAGACAAATGAACCATACAAAAAAGTTTCCTATATTTTTGAATACACAACGTGAATTGTTTTGAGATATTATGCTCGCACTAAATTAGAGGGATAGTAATCCTTCATGTAAATTTTTCTATTTAAATAAATCGAATTGAAAGGGTTTTACGTAATTCAGATTCTATCAAATTTTTACTTGGAATCTCACTATAGTTCAAAGGTATGGAGTTATGCACCATTATGCATATCCATTGAATGTATACATATAGAATATATATAATGGCTTTTATTGCATTAACACCACCTAAAAATACCAATCACAGAGCTGGTTTCTCCTATCAGTTATGGATCAAACCTCAAGAAACAGTGGTACCAGTAACTGGTTTAGCCCTACTGACAACTAAGGATAGAAAAACATTTGAGTGCCCCTACACAAGGAATCATAGCCATAGTATCTGCCTTCATTCCAAACAACACGTCGATTCTTTTCACTCCTACATAACCTTGTCCTTTTTAGCAGCCTACAACATTTCATGAATCCAAATTAAGTGCACCCACTCTTCTTGCTTACGTAGGACTTCTCCTAATAACCCTTTCTCCTGCTCTACCATGCCTAGTACTTCTTAGTTTTCTTTACCATCTCACTTTTTTGTTCTTCTCCACCTCCAACAAGGGTATCCAATATATGCCTATCAACTGGCAAGTTTCCAAACTGTACAAAACTACATTTCAAATAAAAGGCTATTTCCTAAAAGTCTTACTTAATAGCCCTATCATCAACTACTGCATTCTGATATAAGCTTTGTTATATTAAGTAATTCTTGCTCTTAGGCTTCTTAGGCTGATTTTGAACATCTTGACCCAAAAACTCAACTTGCTCTAATTTATGCCCCAAATTTAATGTTTAACATGGCCTTCCTCTTCCTTGAACACCTCATAACCATTGTTTTGTGTAGACAGATTCTTTTCCCATGCCTACAACAGTAATTTACCCAGCACTAACTGTAACCCTTTGGCTGACTTGCTTAAAGCTTGATCATCCAAAAATCTAACTAATGTTATCATGTCACCACTGATTTTTCACTCCCATCTCCAGCTATTTTCATGCCACTCTGTGCACATGTTGAAATTATTGCTGACAATATACAGCCCTGCCTTTTTCCCCTTTTAACTAAATTGTAACCCAACTTTGCATTTACCACACTCACTTGAGCAATCTGAGATACATGGGTTGCACATAAATCCCTCCAATCTATTCCCATTTTCTTTAATCCATTAATTAATTCTACCCAATTTTGTCAATCAAACACATCAAATGCCACAAAACAATTAAAATTTTAAATTGTCATGCAATCTGTCACAACATTCATGCTATTGAAGGCTGGGAGTAATTGTTTATTATATTATTTATTATAAATTACTGGCTTTATCACACAAAATTATACATGTATCATAGAAAAAATATCTCCACTCATTGGTATTTGACTACTATTTAGACTCAATATAGTCATATGTTTGGAATTTACTAAGCTTACTAATGGCATTCAACAGTGACATGGGAGACCTAGGCCTCCTGGTTTCTAATGGACCTTTATATACACTGACAGATGGCCTTTTCAAGGTCACAGCGTGATATTTACTTGACTATGGCCTTCTCACCAAGTTAAAACTAACACACTAATGCCATCAACTACCTCTTCTTCCAAAAATTCTCAGAAAAATATAGATTCTCTCTATGGCTCCATATACTACATTGTGCTCATGTAATGAACTTTCAATGAATGTTTGTTCAATAAATGTTACAGCCAAAGTACCAATTACTTTTTCAATATGAAGGAAAAGGAAACTTGAAAAGACATTTTTCATTTGAAATTATTCATATGAATTTTGACAATGACAAATCTTACCATCCTACTTCAGTCATAGAGTGAGCTATCCTACCTTTTTATTTGTAGTTTTTTAGATAACTACAAAATTTATTACAAATAATCTTTGGAGAGATTAGTTTGATGATACCATCTTGACAACTAGCCAAAAAGCATAGAGATATACCAAGAGAAAAACAATGCACTAAGTGAGGCATCCATCCAATAATTTAATATTCAACTGAATACGGAAAATCAAACCCAAAATTGAATCGAAGAGAGGAAGATTCTCTCTCAAAAGAGAACTTTAATGCCCATGGAAAAGTTTAGGCATAGATTGAAGTTTCTCAAAGAACCAAATAGGCAGAATTTGCATTGGAAATATTCTCTTGGCAGAATCTGAGAGGCTATGGCAAAAAGAAGGTATACATATAATTTTCTTTTTCCAATAAAGCTACCATGATAAACTTCCAATATCAGAGTCGCGAGCCTAGTCAACACAGTAGAACCATTAATATTGCCGAAGAATAGACAATTGTCGAAGATAATTGTCAACTTTGCCATAGTATCAATCAATGCTGGTAATATGGTGGGCTTCGTTGCGACAAATGATGACAGAATGAAAGTCCATCCTGCCTGTTCTAACCCTGGGCACTGCAGTAGATATTACAACAGTAGCTTCATGGTGGAAACCACTGTCCACTTAATAACTTATGCATCATTATGACTACATAAGGACGTTTTAAAAATTAACTGCACCCAAATAGTTACCATCTAATCCAAATCCAAATATTATTACTATTCTTAGAAGAAATATTTAAAAAATACTAATGGCAGTTAACCTGTTGTACAAATTTAGTCCATCAGTCCCTCAATACTATTACCAATAAAAAAATTTGAAACTTGATGAACAGATTGCAAGCCCTAATTTCTTGAATTAAATTATTTTAATTTAAAAATGTAAATAATAATACAAATTACCTTATACAGCCCTCTTATTCCCTCATGTGTGTATATTTTCTTCAAAGCATCTATCATGCCATTATATGACTGGGTCTCGCTATGCCGGACTCCTGAGAGGGGAATATCACCATACTGCAAACAAAGACGTGTTTTTACAACCCATATAGGATTGGTCATCACTAATGTCAGGACACCCGCCTCAGCTGCTGCCAGCATATGAAGACCAGGTCCAAGAGGTTGTTTTGTATTTCCCCCTTGTATCCATGTCTTGATGGCATTGTAACTGGAATGAAAGTGAAAGATTACAATTAATTCAAATCTAAATCGCTAAAAAGTTACATAAAAACAAATTTTGTTAAATTAGAGCCATATTTAAAAATAACTGCAGAAAACTACTATGTGAATAAAGTACATATCATGTCAAGATATCAAAATAGCTGAAATGGAAATAGTTACAGTAAGTGAAATAACTGTGAAACAAAATTTACAAGACTTACAAAGTGTTAATCACATGGTTAAATATGGAGGCACTTAAAGTAAACAATTCTTAAACCACCAAGAGGCAAATTATGTAACTACCATACAGCATAGTTTCTTAACAGCAAAACATTGCCAAAATAAATTTTTATTGAAAAGATAAAAAAAGAACCTAGCATTTTGACGTTAATATGTCAGTATAACATCATCAGGTCTGATGATGTTATACTGTAACAAAACCTGGGTTGTGAGAATAAAATTTTATGGGAAAAGCAAAGTTATTCAATTGAAAAATGTCAATATGAAGATTTTCCACCAAGTTATGCCAGAAACTGTTTTATTTAACCTAGCATTTATTTTCTGTCATCCCATGCTTAGGAAATAAGTGATGGCTCCATATGGATGACTGAAATTTATCAAAATTTGGCCCCATTGTTTTCAATCATGAAGGGGATAAAATAGAGAGAGGGCAAAGGAAAAGAGGATAGACCCTGCCATGTGTGCACCAACAGACAGACAGCAGGGGAGAATGCAGTCAACTATGGTCGCCTGGGAAAGCCCCTAAAACAAACCTCACAATTCCCATTCCACTTATTGCCGACACATGGTGGAAATATCATATAAATGTCCTCACTTCCACAAAACAGTATATGATGCCATTTGCTCCCAAATGGTCACCCTATTCTTCCACCACCTATTCTTACACCTTTAAAACTCTCTGGTCACAAATGAAGTTACAATCTATTTTATCATCCTATCTACTAATCTATCCTCTCTTATGGAAATTTTCAAGCATAGTCCTGTATAAATACTTTCCAAATCTACAAACACAACCTCATGTCCATAAATACTCCTACTTGTGTACCAACTAAACCCCAGACGTCATTTATTTCCCTTTCCAAGTCAGTAGTTCTTTTACCTGCAATGCTTAGTTGACTCCAAACGTTTGCAACTCTGCTCCTACTTAATCCGTCAGATGGATTTTAGATGTGGTCTTTTGAACTAACATTGACAAAAAAATCAATTTCACCGTTAGACAAAATGGGCTTTTTGTGGGATACATTACTCTTTGCACCATATCGAACATTACATCATAAAAATATAACAAAGGTTTTCATATTGTTTTCAAGTCATGTTGAGCTAGTTGGCAAATTTATTATTCAAAACATTGACGTTTGCAGCAATTTCACAGAATGTCATTTCTCGGCTGAAATCCAACCTCGGGCTGGATGTTTGTTGCTCTAAGATTAAATTTTGTTGAATGACTTTTGAGTGCAACATCGCACAACCAATTAGAGCACTTTTAAAGATCCAAATACTATGATAAACTGTGGGCTCTTCCAACTTTGATGCAATATTATTGTGGAAATATGGACCTAACCTTAACCTTTTGGTTATTTTGGCAAGGGGAAATGCGTTTCATTATCAGTCATGAGAAATATTCAGTTCTGGACCCTATCAATTACAGTGCATTTCTCACCTTCCAGTCTGCAGGAGAGAGTACCTTGAAAATTTAACAAAAATCACTAAAACCCTCTTAAAACACTTAAAGGCATTATGGCAGCAGTTGCAAATAGGCATTGAATGACTAGAGTTGCAATAGCTCGGGATGAAATGGCATTATAAATACTCCCTTCCAGTACCAGGGTGTTCATGGTATTATTAGCCTTCTTGCACTTACACCTGCTTCATTTCATTCAGATTTGACCAAAAAGGTAAGGGTTGAATAAAATGATTGCTCCTACGTTCCAGGCTCTACTACTTGCAAGCACCTGGGTATGAGGTTCTTTCCACTTTCCTTGCGGCCACCATAATTCAACTGGGATACGTCCAGCATGACCCAGAGCATTACAAAAATTTGTTATTCATGATGGCCATTCAATATTTAGATGTTCCTTATATTATGCTACCCCTTGTATTACCCACTATATAATTGAAGTTTTATCTTTTGTGAACAATTTAGTATTCTTTTCAAGTTAAGAGAAGCAGGATCATAGTGCACCTTCAATGCATACACAAAACTTTTCCATTTGGAAATCCTTCCTGATTATTTTTTTTGAGGAACAACATCGAAAAAAAGACACTTATGAGTTATAGGGCTAGATCCTGACTTCCAATTTTGTTATAGATGTGCGTCCTATATCGCAATTCATTCAAACTAAATACATCATCACTCACATTGGGGAATGCTCTTGACTTAAGTTAGACCATACCAACTGCACCTCTGTGGGAAAACGGAATTCAAATGTTTTCAAAAACTTTCAGAACTGCAGAATAATGAGAGTTAACATAAAATAGGTTTCACTTACCCTTGGACATTATAAATTTATTGGCATGGAAGGAAAAAAGCTTTGCATTGCAATATTATAAAAATAAATTTTCAGGAAGAAACATAAAGAAACTTACAAGAGGAAATAAAATCCCCATGCGCTGCCCGACCCCCAAACGTTTGGGGTCACGCCTCTGTACAAGCCTCGGAATCCTTCCTGCTGGAGAATGCTTGATATGGCACCTGCAAGACTTCTATACTGTGGCCGCACAGCAGCTGCTTCAGCAACTCCTCCACCTACACCCACCACTCCTCCACTTCTGCCATCATTCACTGCAAGCAGGAAATTGAAACAAATCCCTCAATCAAAAATGATTAATTACAGCCTCTGACGACAGTTAATATCTGCCTTGTAATAATCTCTCTTTCATACATTTAAGGTAACCCATTGCTAAATTTAATTAATTTTTAGAAGAATATGTTTCATGAAAACACATTAGACCCACATAAATTATTACACACAACTTTTCAATCTATGATATTCACACTACCAATCATCTTATATATATCGTAAGCAGTATTCTCTTTTGAGTGATGAAACTAGCTCCAAGAAACCCCTTAGTGTGAGACCAATTACAAATATGCAACAGGATCTAAATGGAAAATTGCAATTAAACTATATTCAGGAACCAGGCCACAACTCTTGCCTTTGATTAACTTGAGGCTTACAAAAAATTATATACTAAGATTTATTTCAATATACTTAAGCATTTGAATGTTAAAGCAATGTCAATTACTACTCAAAAAGAAAAGACATGCAAAATTAATGTAAAATGAACATTCAGAGGTGAAGCCATCCTGTTAAAGATTTCATAGAACAAACGACATCTCATTCTCTCAAAAAGTATTGACATGGTCATTCCATGATTAACCCCGTTTGCAATAATATTTCATAATTAAAACTTTGAATGCAATTAAAAAGGAGAACCTAGAATAATACTGGGGACATTTGGGATGGGAAAATCTTTTTTGCCCTTATTCAAACTGTGATCACCTTTGTTCTGCCTAAAAATTTAAGTTCCAACATTTTCCAGGGGAAAATAGTCTGGATAATGCACATTGGTCCAATATTTACAGAATAGCTTGAAGGTTGGCAAGCAAACCTTATTTTTGTACATGTCTACACACTTGCACAAGCTTTTTCTATTAAACATGAAGTTAGTTAGTACTGGAAACATATTGTAAAAACCATGTAATGTTTCAGTACATCATTTGAAATACTTAATTGAACAATAGATTGAGAGGATTTTAAAAGATAGAGAAAACAGGTTATGATAAAATAAAAATAAGCTAATAATTCACGAAATTAATTATTTTATAATACATGGTGCGGCAACATAACTTCCATTTTAATGGGGGTTTGCTTTATAAAAACGGAAGTTATGTTACCACACACTGTGTTATTAGTAGTATTTTGGCTAATTAAGCAGGTGAGAGAAATCCCTCAGAACAGGGCCAATGCTGATGGCGATACAGGGATTATAGGAAAGGTTGTAATTAAATTGTATCCTAGGAAAGGTCTAAAAATATTCATTGAATGCATACATTATACATGTGTGTGCATCCAATTATAAAAAATCATATTACTGCTACTAATAACAGTGAAAATAATTTTGAGTCGCTTTAATGATTCTATTTCAAGACCTTTAAACTAATACAATGCCAGGAGTGATCATTGCTGATGCGCGTATTGTAAGGACCATGAAATGCCTTTTTTTTACATCCTCAATATTACAACGTCAACAGGCGTCGGGCTTTTACACGGAATTCTAACAATGCATTTCGGTATAAATACTTGAATACGAACTATATAAATAACACATGTATATCCGCGAACTAGTGTCGCATAGAAGTAGGTACCCTTGCAATGATGATTCAACCTATAAAGAACTTGGCAGCGTCGCTTTACTTCGCACCAAGAGTTAACAAACCGCTTATTGCTTAGAACGATAAATCCGACGAAGCTTCGAATTAGTACATAAGTATTATGTTGATGGAAACATATTAGACTAACAGCTAACGCGGTCTTCGATGAAAATACCCAGAAATACATTAGTCATATGCGCAGAAATTCTCGGAATTCAAAGAGTCAGCTTCAGTCAGCTGGTAGGTGAAAGCGTATCGGCGATCGTTTTTCAGCCACGCGAAATTTCACCAGAGACCAACATTATTAACCAAGGGGTCTCGGCTGGTTGGGGATCATAGTTTCATTGGTTTTACCGCAAACTTTCCCCCGAATTTCATACCAGAATCAGGTGATCACACCACCTCAATCCAGAAAAACGTCACGCAATGCAGCTAGGTCGTGGCGGAAACTGTTTCATGGGCAATCTAAGGAGACGTCACGTCAAGGTTAATCATCCGTGTCGGCATAAAGGCCAACCGCTATGCACTACTTGGAAACTTTCCCAACAATAATAATCAATGATGTCGGGGAATTATACAAAAGGAGAGGATTAATATAAAAAGGGAAAATTAGCCTTTCCATTATATAATCCAGATGTTCCCGAAAGAGAAAACTTAGTCATCGAGAAAAATTTCTTTCCAAAAAATTTTTATGACCTAAGAGATTGGATAACCAATGAGGTCCACGACTAGACCTTGCCCCCGAGGGTGAAGCCAATTGAAATTCGGCTTTTAATCAACAAAGCATGATAAGAATAATCGAAGAAAATACGCAAAGGTCAATGTAACTACAATTTACATCGACTCAAAATATTTCAGGTGGTCACCGAGGTGTAGATAAATTCACCCATACCGGTTATAACGTTCAAATGAAAACGTTAACATCAAAATCATATTCCAACGAACAGTAAGTATCTCCGAGGAAAAAGTACTAGCCAATGTCATCAAACATAATCACAAAATAAAATAACACAATAATTCTTTGCAATCAAATCCATGAAATTCAAAATTTGATATTAGCAACAGAATTTGATCGAAAGAAAGCTCTATCCCAGTGAATAAGATGAAAGGATTAATAAAAAGGGCTCCCAACTCAAGGTCAAGAATTTCATAATGTTTTTATGTGATGGCAGATATATATTTTTATGACTTCTAGACGTCAATGAATCACCTTTAGCCACCACATTATTACATTAAGATCCAAAGGTCAGAATATGTATTTAAATCAAATCCTTAAATGGGGGTGTCATAGGTCCATGTTAATGAATGTTATACATTCAGAGAACAAAAACAATGAAACAACCTCTCAGAACGAAACCAAAAATGTTAAACAAGTCAAATACACCAAATTCAGAAAAACGTCCAATTAGGAAAGTGCAATGTAAATCTTTGATGATTACTTTCATTAATCCTGAAATAGTTCAATGTATTTAAAATTTAAACATTATAAAATTGCAAAGACTGATTTCGATTGCGTGTCAAAGGATTTTACCAGCAAAACGTATTTTTATCAGGTCCAAGGGATGTAGAATGAGAGTTGATGCAACACCTCCAGATATGCCCGCCACCAAGTGCTCGTACTTCACGTGGTTGAACACAGTCCATTGTCCTCTGGAAGTCGAGGCTCCTGAGGCCTTCATAGTCGTCATTTTCTCATTCGATTTCGGAACCGTAATCTCATTCTTGGCTAACTGACCATTTTTACCAGTTTGACTAGATGTAACTTCGGGATCCAGGGGTATAAGCACTTGTCACTTTCTCTGTTGGGAAGTGATATGAAGTCGACAACTCACTTTAAAAGTCTACAGACACTCCACCATGCACTGATGCAATCATCATCACCGACACCTCCATTGACTCGAGCTCGGTCTGGCTGCAACTACCTCTCACAACCTCGCAATTTGCGTCCAATCCGCTCAATATTGAACCGACATCTGCTGGTGGAGATGGAAACTGTAAAACGACCGTTGATTGGTCGCATTGGTTGATAAACTCTAGTCAAAGTCCCCTGGTATTGACCGGCGAAGTTTGATATTATTCGATAATTACTAACTTAAAAAAATTAAAAATATAAGTTATTTAAAATACTTATATTCATTTTTTAAACTGAACTTATGAAATAATGACATTAATTGTCAAAATCCAATTCATATAGTTTCTTTTCCAAGCCCCTTTAACCGGAAGTTGGGATGAATGTTTTGTTACTACTTAGGAACTAGAAAACTATCGTATGTAGCACGCTGGATCTTTGGGGAATAGCTTGTTCAACTTGAGTGGTAACCAATTTCCATTTACCTAACATATCTCTTTGCTTTTGCTCACAATTCATCATATACTGATATTATATAGTTGTTGGATGGTATGGCGTTTCTTGCATTTTCCAGCATTCGTTTTATCAATGTTTATTTTTGGTACTCACTATTCATATCATTTTTGAGAATTAACTTTTATTTTGTTACGCAGTTTTATACAAAGAAGTTTGAACAATGGGAGACAGTGAAGACGAGTATGACCGGAAAAGGCGAGATAAGTTCCGTGGAGAGAGAACCGAATCCTACAGCCGTGATGGGCGCCGAGGTGATGACCGGCGTAGAGAAGAATGGATGGAGAGGTTAGTAAAAGGGCATATTAATTAATTGCGTCATTTAGTGATAGATGTTTTTACGTATTAATACTTCACATCATTTCAAATTTTCGACTAGTCAATTTTTTAAAGTTATTGAGCTAAGTCAACAAAGGACCGCTGTTAAGTGCCTTCATATTCAAGCATGGTTTGTTTCCCCCAGTCACCTTTTTGTGCAACGTTTACTGGTATTTTAATTCACTATCGCAATCTTGAGAGGTACTAGCCATGGTAAGTGTGCACACTTGACCTCCAATTATTTTACCTACATATGTAGGTTTAAGCCATTAAATGAATTAATAATTTAGCTTATTAAATCATGTAGAACAATCCAATATGTCACAGATCCGTACCCATGATTAAATTGCCAAGACCTCCAGCTCAAGTGTGTTATACTAATCATTTGCTTTTTTTAATCTTTCCTACGCCTTGGTTAATTTCAGTCATGTTATTTTGTTGCCAAATTGTTCCCAGGGAATCGTTCCCATGAAAAATGTGGTTGACCGAAAACAGATATTTATCGACCGGTTTACTTTTCAGCTTTCAACATTATTTGCTTGTGAAAAAATTATTCTTTTTTCAACATGTGTGAGTTGCAAGAATGTGAGTTGCAAATAACATTTTTAGATATTGATAGCTTTTTTCAGTTGTTTTTTATTTGATTGTATAAAAAAACATAGACTAATAAACACCTGTGGAAATAATGGGTTAACTGAGATGCATTTATATTGTCAATGTGAGTAATAGATAGTATATTTCCAGAAAACAAATTTTAAAAAGTATGGTAAAGTTGAAGAAACGTAATTATAGTTTTCTTTGATCGCCTCTGAATTTCTTTGTGCAAATTATTTCTGGTGTTTGTGTATTGGCGTCCATATAAGCAATAATGTTTTCATGAATTTACATTTTTCTGCAATTTTCAGGGAATCTTGGGGTAGGAGTCGTGGCCGACAGGGCGGTGGGGATTATGGTGGGGGTGGTGGAGGGGGAAGCAGTAGTCGAGGTGGGGGGGATTACCTTGGAGGTCGCATGGGGGGTGGCCGAGGAGGAGAAGGTGGTGGAGGCAGATATAGTCCACCAAATCCACATGCCTCGCATCCTCGCTCCAATCCCCATGACCATATATCTCCACCTTTAAAAAGGGCAAGAGTATCTGATTGGTAAGTCTAGTACGATCCCCAGTATTTCTTATTCCTCCCATGCTTCTTCTTATACAGCTTTCCCCACTATCTTATTGAGTCATTGAAAGCAGTCAGCCTCTTTCACTCTAGTATTGTGTAGTTTTCGTTTTGTAATTTGCATGAATTTATTTGTGTTTTTAGGTCAACTGTCCTTGGCCCTATGTTATTATTTTCAAAATTGTCTCGAGGAAGTAGTCCGTTTTAACCAGAACATTTAGAAATATCGTATATCTGTACTTCCTCTGAGTTGTAAACCTTCATAAAAATGCAATAATTTCCCAGTGGGATTTTAACAATTTCATTATTTTGCGTGTCATTGCGTGACTCCATTTGAGATGCTGTTGTATTTCCCACAGTTTATTCTGAGTTTGCATAAAAGTAAAAAAAATTCTTAAGTAATTTTAGCGATGTGTCTGGTTGCTATTGCTTACCTCCATAATTCCTTATTTAAAGGTTTTGTCTAGTGTGTAGGCCCTGGCAAAAGCTGAAACTATATTTTCTGACTGACTTCAGTGATACCTGTGGCATGTTGGCATTGAGGTATATTGCATATTAAAATACCTCATTGGATTATAAATGCTTTGGAAAAAATCTGAAGAAAGGTCAGTGGGATGGTTGGGAAAGTCTGGAAAAAATAGGGTAGAGAAAAAGGGAAATTTGTGGCCACCCTGATATTTCAGAAACTTCAGCTGACTTAGTTCAATTATGATGAGATATGTCTGAAGATGTCCGAAAGTGAACATGTCCAGTAATATTAGTTTTCTCATATTAAGTTACCCCTACTAAACAGACTGTTGGCCATTTCTTTTTCCAAAAATAATTTTGCTCATGATCTTAAAACGATTAAAAATTTCGCAATGAAAAATGGCTACAAGGAAAATTTAAATGAAAAAATAATAAAAAGAGAACGGTCCTTTAAAGCAAACAATCTTATGTTTCAACCAGTTGATGTGATTAAAAAAGGGTACAAATGGTGTCAACTCCTGCCATATTATTTTTTGATTTCACAAAAATAGCCAACCTCTTTCCTAGGGAAAATTTCGAATAGCCTTTTACAATAAGAATAACTTAAAATCATTTTTTAAACTCTATACGAAAGACAAAGTAGGAAATCAAAATAAAAGTGGCATTTATGGGTTAACTTGTAAGGACTGTAGTGCTATATACATAGGCCAAACGGGGAGATAATTAAAAACATGGGCGGAAGAACAGAAACGCTGTTTTAAAAATTGTGACCTCAAGCAATCTCACTTCGCCAAGCATCTATGGGAAGAAAACCATGAAAGTGATTTCAACCCAGAACTCATACACCGGATGGACAAGTGGGAAGAGCTTACAATTATAAAGAATTTAAAAATTGGTCATTTGGTTAACGATTTATTGTTTGAATACCTATCCCCATGTGAACCCTCCAATCACTGATGTGTAAGAACCCTCTCCTCGTTCCCATATACACCGATCGCAATCCGATTTTTTTGCCCTCCTTTTTCTGCACTCTCTCACCCACCCCCCTCTCCCTCATCAATACTATATAAATGGACCGCAACTTGTTTAATTGGTACCTGATGATAATGCCTAAGCGTTGAAACTAGTTCTATTATTATCAAAAAAATGGTACGAAATTAGTTTTCCCTTTTATTAGGCTTCCTTTTATAGAATAGTAATGAGAGAATTTAGTTTCGGATGGGTGGAGAGAAACCCGGCGTCGGTATTAGCCTATTCTTGTTGAAAGGCACCAAGGGGTTTGCAGTTTAACTTCCCATCCGACGGACGTCATACTCACTCAAAGTTCTCGCCACAAAGCACATCAAGTAGGGATCGGGATACCACTGAAAAATATTTGTTGTCTCTAGGATTTGAACCCAGGCCTTCGCGGTGGAAAGGCTGTACGTTAGCCTCCGCACCAACTCGATCCCCCGGGGATTTAGTCTTCAGTAAATATGATATTCCTATTGAGTGAGAAAATAATTGGAATTAGTGTTGTTATAAGTTAAAAAACTCAGATTTTTGTGAAATTTATTGGCCATGGGATTTTTTTTAAAGTCATTCACCCCAATCTATAGATTCATTGGTTCTTAAGGTGGGTAGATCTTAAATGCTTTAAAAGATAGTCTAATTTAGGGGCTTGTGACAGGAAATAGTCAGGTGTTCTTTTATCTGAGTTCAAAATTTAGCATTACATTATTGTCAGATAGTGCATGGGAAATCCCAGTATTTGCGAACTGAGCAGGGAAAATTTTGTTTAGCATCCATATAGATACTTAAACACAAATTGAGTCATTGTAGGTGCGATATGGTGGAATTCAAACATAATAAGGTAAGATAGTAACAATTTTCCGCTAGATAAGTTTATCTAGTGGAAAACACAAACAGAAATAAACTTATCTGGTGGAAAGTTGTTGCTATCTTTTCTTATTATACTATAACACATTCACCCCAGAGTTACCCATCGGTGGGTCACAATTCATGTGGGATAACTCAGCATTGGGATTCATTCATTTCTCTGAGGATAATCATGTATTTTATATAATGGGCTATAATAAAAAGGAAAATCACATTAAGTTTTTATTTGTGTTAAAAAAGTAAAATTAGCTCACTAACAATGTTTTATGAAAACATTCCAGGCTTAATGCTGATTTATTATCGAACTAAGTGGTAACCTTTTTAGTTTTTTCATCACTTTAATAATTATCTACAGTTTAATACACTTCTGCCTTATTTTTCTACCCCTAATAAATTTGTTCGAAATGAAATATTGGTAGTATATTTCGGTCAAGTTTCATTTTTCAAGGCAGCTGTAAAATTTTGCAAATTACATAAAAAGTACTCTGTAATCATTTTGATCAAATTGACCTTCATCCGCGATTCCTTATACACTGATGCTGATTCAATTGTCATGAAACAAAAATACCTGAAAGGGATTAATTGACTTATCTATTGAAATGAGAAATAAAGGAGAGGATTTTACTGAATAGAAAGAATTTATACCTTGTAGTTATGTAGGTTAAATGGAATGTAGTAAAAAGTGTAACTGCTGTGATACTTCATTTAGATTTGAGGAATGGCCAGAAATAGCATTGGATGATGCAGGCTTGAGAATATACAGTATTCATCTGAAAGCAGAGAATCACCAAGTATCATTTTCAGAGTCTGAGTTGGGAATCCATGTTTTGGTGCCACTTGATCCCCCTCAATGTAGTATTGACTGGGAAAAAATTACATAATACGATGCTCCCATGGGTGGGTCATGCCAACAGAGAGATATTTCGCCTTCCGGGCTTATTATTCCATGAGTTTGTGATATGTAAAATTTGAATCTGTATGTTAAAAATTAAAATGAATAGTCTGGAACACAACTAGAATAAAAAATTAATATTCTCCATTATTATAATGTCACTATAATCTGGTGTGGGGATTCATTCATTTCTTCCTAGATAAATTTGCTGAATTTAATGTAATTAAATATGTTGTGGCACCCTGCTGCCACCAGGACATGCATGGGAAATTGCATTCCAGGTTGAATGCATTGATTTTAAATACTCTTGAAATGGCCAGCAGTATTGATACCCCTTTTCAGTTATTTCTTATTATTAGAGCTTATGTTACTAGAATTGTGAAGTATTTTAATTTGACTTTGTATTTTATTAAATCATTTTTGTACCATAAGTGATTCTTGATTAATCATAATAGGTATTTCATTTGTAAAATAGGCCATAGTTTGTCATGTAAATAATGTAATAATGTTCATTCATTCCTGTAGATTTTATTCAGTGCATATTCATATAATGTACATAATTTTGGGGTTTAAAAATGGATGTGTAGTCGCCATTGAGGTTCAAATTGTTGTGTGCATGCTCATTTTTTCATACTACTATAACTTGTGGTCTATTATTATTGCATGGTCCATTTTTGTGTAGTTTGTGGTCTACCACATTATCCATTTGTTTTGCTAAGGGAAAGTACCTTAAGTATTGGTTTATGGATAGGGTATGGAATTACATTTTCATTTCCTCCAACATAATTTTTACTTGGAGGAAATTAAATGTGTAAAAACTGCCTGATCATCTGGTAGACTGCAAGTTGATGATAAAAAGTACTGGCGAATGACAAGCTATGTTCATGCAAACAAATTTTAACCCTTACATAAATGTCTACCAATCAGGAAAAATTAGTAAATTGGGGACCTTGACTCTAGAGGTATAAGGGTGAGAAAATTTAACATTTTTTCCGTTCAGGATATTTTCATTGTCATATGTGTTTCAAATTTGGCTACCAAAACTGAACAACTTGACATTGATCATCATGGTTTGGCTTTACTGTTTAAACATCTTTGCTTGGATTTTTTTTCTGATTTGTATATTAAATGACTTTTAGTAATTTAGATTTCACAGCATTCTGTTGCTGACATATATTTTGAATTTGGTTCTAGCATTTTTTAACATTGCAAATGAGTAGACAGAATGCACAATGTTGTGACAGTATTTAATTATTTAGTGATTTTGGATCCTGGAGTGGTTAATTTATGGTTAGAATTGACAGGGCCACTCTTAGGCACTGATTGGATTTGTGAAAGTGAATACCTTTATCATCACTTTTACATAAGAATGAGGTAGACACTTTCAAAATATCATGAAAAAATAAATAAATAATAAATAGCTAGTAATTTTAAGAAATTTACAAGTGTATTGATTTACCCTCATTTAATAGTTAGTGAATGGATAATTACTTTTATTTTGATAAAATTTTACTGTCCTAAATACGGTACTTATTCAGACATGTATATTATATATTTAAATTTTCAATTTGAGTCAGCATTTCATGCTCATAACAACCATGCCAATGGTAATGGAAGGACTAGAGTAATGTATCAGAATTATTCATTTGTTCATTTATAATTTTCCAATATTATTAATAATGGATATTCAATGAAAATTAAGGTATCCCATTTATCCAAATACAGTGCAACTTCAAATGTTATTTACTGTTTTTGTCATTGCATTTTAGAAAAAGTGAATCTTCTTTTTATTTCAAGCTTGAATTAAAGAAAATATACTAATAAAATCCATTTCCTAAGTTTTATCTGGATTGATTATTTAGTAATGGTTAGAAGAGGACATAAGTTAATGGGTAAAAATTTACCTGAGAACTGGCTGATAATATGGGTCTCGACCAGTGAACATGTACCATTTTGGCTTGATTGTAAGATGGCACCAAAAATAAAAGTAATTTTTTAAGACATGGATTTTGGGAAAAATCTTTAGATGCAGAGGAATAGCAAGGGCAGTGTGGTGAAAGTTTGATATGCAGTATTTTGTGTTTTATATGATAATTCCTACGTATCAATGAAATATGATAGAGTTAACTCTCAATTATCCATGATAATGGATGCATAGATAATTAGAAAACATGGATAATCAAAATATGCGGAAAATATTGTTGTGATATAATCAGATTCAATTCATATGAATCAAAATAGTTTTTAAAACAAATAACTATGGTTATGAAGCAAATGAACTCTTCTGTTTCATTCCTTGTAATTAATTTTTTTAGCACTGACTTACTTTTTTTTTCATTTACTGAGCCATTATTTTAAGGGTGGAGTTAAAGTTAATATATTAGAGGTAAGGTATAGTTTTCTAGAACAAAGATCTACCAAGTGAAAGCAGATTGTATCGTCAGGAAGCTAAATCAATAGTATAGCCAGGATAAAACAACTGATTGGGGAAGGATGAATATTTACAATGGATTACTGATCGGGATTCATATTATTCACATGAAATCAATTAAAATAATAGTGTAGATAGTTAATGACTTATTTGTTTGGTTTTGTTGGGAAGGTAACCGACAGCTAAGGTCATTTGCGCCATTGGGGATGGGTGGGAAAGAAGGGTGGAGAGAAACCCGGCGTCAGCATTAACCTACTTTTGTTGAAAGGCTCCCAGGGGTTTGCAGTTTAATGTCCCATCCGACGGACGTCATACTCACTCAAAGCGCTCTCCACAAAGCACCTCAAATAAGGATTGGGATACCACTGAAAAATATTTGTTGTCTCCAGGATTTGAACCTGGGTCTTCGCGGTGGGAAGCCTGTAGGTTAGCCTCCGCACCATCCTGATCCCCCAACTTATTTGTTCCAGTGTAAGACTATGCGTTTGCTAGCATTAGAGTAGAATATGAAATTCTCAGGAATAGGGTGAGGAAATAATGATGGGAAAGTAGAAAAATATTTAAATTATAACATCAAACGATATTGACAACTTTTCATTTGTAGTCCAAATCAAAACTTTTAAGAACGACTATGTATTTCAAAACTTAAATATTATAATGCAACCATTTCAGAGAGTAAAAATCATTCGCCTTGACCGGGATTCGAACCCGGATCCTTCGATATCCGGCCGAGTGCTTTAACCACTTAAGCTACCGATACGTCCTCTTACACTGACTACGAATGCCTGTGACATTGTATGTACGGTATTTCGTCATAACATCTTGTTCCTTTAAAGCCCCCAAAATTTCAGAGTGTAAGAGGACGTCTCGGTAGCTTAAGTGGTTAAAGCACTTGGCCGGATATCGAAGGATCCGGGTTCGAATCCCGGTCAAGGCGAATGATTTTTACTCTCTGAAATGGTTGCATTATAATGCACACATAGCGGGTGACTCCGTTAAAGTTACTATTACAGTTTCTTAAATATTATTTTAAAGTTTCAAATCATACAAGTTTTTCGGTAAAATTAACTAATTTAAAGTAGCACTGAAGTTAATATTGACAGGTACATCATAGGGTAGTTTTTAAATTTTAATAGAATTATGATGGGCTTAAGATGACATTTGCTGTTTCCTCAGAGAAAAATTCATCACCTAGACTTAACCACCATTAACATGGAGACTTCACATGAATGTCAAGGCTATTCTTACATCAAAGGCTACTAAAATCACAGTTAAGCTGCATTTCCATGATTATGAATTGACTATGAAGATCTGGCTTGACTACATGCGCATTCATTTTCAAATAAAAGAAGAATACTAGGTATTTTCTTAAACACTTTTTTATTAGGTACAACTAGTTTCAACGCTTAGGTTTCATCTTCTGGTAAAAACCATTTTTGGACATGGACTTCCACTTCCCACTCTAGTTGTTATCTTACCATCCCTACCAACTTCCAACCTCCTCCCCCCACCCTATCCTTCTCCATACACTTATCCCTCTATTCCTTTATTGTAGAAATATCTCTACCATATCCATAAATTGTTTTTACCTAAGGATGACACATATGCATAGAAACTAGTTGTACCAAATGAAAATGTTTTAGGAAATACCTAGTATTCTTCTTTCATGCAATGAAGGTCCTTGTTGATGTCTCCATTGTTGTTGCTTTAGAGAATAGGCCCCAGTTGTTATTTTCTTTCACCCAAAATTGTGGGAAATAAATCGCGTTTCACCTTAAAGGTGATATTCCCAGCAATCAATAGAGTATTTATTCACTAGGGTATTGTATGATAAGTCATGTAGAGAACAGTTATGCTATGTCTAATTTTAATAAATATATAATTTATATTTTATTGATATAGGATCAAGTTTTACTTAAGATTTGCTGGTACTAAGTAGTTGTGAGTAGTAACACACTGTCTGCAATTTGTTTTCTGGAATTTGCTTTTTTCCCAGAGATTGGAATTTAGTTTTAGAATAGGATACGTGAATCTAGATTTCATGAAGTATATCCTTTTTAGTTGTGAAATCAGTTTGTGTTTGCCATTGGCCAGTGCTGTGGGAATCAATGAGGGATGTTTCGCAAGAAAAATACCCAATCATATTCAAAATACTCATGAGAAAAAGAAGGCAAAATGCTCATTAGGAAATACATGGTCATTATTATAAGTATAAAAAATTACTAGAACCCTGTATAAGCAGGTTGACAAGAGAATCAGGGCATTGAAAAACCAAATGACTTGTTTTAATCGGTTGTTCAGCTCCCTCTTTGTGGCAACTACATTTAAATTTGTACTATGATGACCTAGCATAATACAAGTTAATTCAATATTTGTGACCAAAAATGTTAAAATAACAGTTTACTTCCATAAAACATTTCCAACAAAGCTTGAGAATTTTTAGTATTTTCTTTGTTTCAGTGTTAAGAAAAGTGTTCATCTTACATGGGTGCAAGTGGTACTGGTGTTGTACTTGTACATTCATTCACAGATAATTAATTTTACAACCTTGAATTGAAATTTTATATTTTTTACTACATGCAGTATAGTATATTTTCTGGTTTATTGTAACCCCTTCACATTCTTTCACAAGATTCATTCTTTCCATTTCCCTGACTTACAGTCTTTGGCATTTACTCTATGTGGGTGTATTCTGTTTGGGCAACTGACTGTCTTCAAATATCCTGTTTTTCTTGAGTTTCAAGGCCTTGTTTTTGGATTTATGCTAGATCTTAAACTCTTGAATTGCTTAAGCTATGATCTATGACATAGTGTGACATGTTTTTGGTAATCACAAACAAGAAAACATCCTTGGGTCTCCCACAATGGCTATTGCAGGGAGGAGCGAAGGTATGGGGGTGGCCACGACACTGGCTACAGCAGCTATGGTTCAGCATGGTCCCATGAGAGCAGCTATGGATCCCACATGGGTTATGGTGGTGGGGGTGGCTATGGAGGTCAGAGGTGAGTCACCTCTTCTAAAATTAATCTATGCTTGGTATTTTTTTAAGCTTGTAGCTTCGGAATTTATTTCATTAATATATGTTTGTGTGTGTGTGTGATGGCATGTTTTATTAGAGAAATACGAGATGTGTTCAAAAATAATGAGAATTTTAATTTTTCCAACAAAATATTTATTTATTCTTATACATTGATGTTGTCACCTTCAAAGTAGTCCCCATTGGAGATCATGCACTTGTGCCAGTGCTTCTTCCAATCCCTGAAACACTTCTCAAACTTAATCTTAGAGATAGCCTTTAGTTCTTTCAGTGCTATGATGCGCTTTTTATATTATTTACGGCTGTAAAACGACGGCCCTTCAAGGTACTCTTAATTTTTGGAAATTTAGGAAAAAGTCACACGGAGCCATATCTGGCAAATGTGTAGGCTGAGGCATCGTTACAGTATTGTTTTTGGTCAAATACTCACGAACAAGCAATGAAGTGTGAGCTGGTGCATTATTGTTGTGCAAAAGCCATGAATTGTTTTTCCACAGATCCGGGCGTTTTTTTCTAATTGCATCACGCAAACGGCATTGAACTTGTAGGTAGTACTTCTTATTGACCGTTTGGCCTGGCGGCAGGAATTCATGATGCACTATGCCATTAAAATCGAAGGACACAGTGAGCATAACCTACACATTTGACCGCACTTGGCGAGCCTTTTTCGGTCTTGGCGAGCCAGAATGCCTCCACTGGGATGATTGAGCCTTATTTTCAACGTCATATCCATAAACCCATGTTTTCTCACCTGTTATAATAAGTTTCAGTAATTCTGCATCGTCATTTACTTCATTTAATGATGCCTGAGCAACTTCCATTCTCCGCTGTTTTTGTTCAAAATTCAACAATTTTGGAACGAATTTTGCTGCCACGCGTTTCATACCCAAAAAATTGGAAAAAAAAGTCATGACATGATCCAATCGATATGCCAACATCATCAGCAACCTCTCTAATTGTGATTCAGCGATCGTTCATAACCATTTCTTTCACTTTTTCCACATTTTCATCAATTGTTGATGTGCTGGGATGTCCAGGGCATTCGTCATCTTCAAGGTCTTCACGGCCTTCTTGGAAACGGTTACACCACTAGTAAACTCTTGATTGACTTATAGCAGACTCACCATAGGCCTTTGTTAAGATTTCACTCACTTTTTACACTTTATTTCATTTTTTATGCAAAATTTGTTACAAACTCTTTGATCCATTTCTTTTAACAAATGAAAATTGCCGAGCTCATAAAACACGTCTAACCTTAGTGGCTGTCACAGACAAAGTCAACAATGAAAACAGCTGAAAGTTTTATCATACTTCAGGGGCATGTATACTAACATAATAAAAAAAGTTTGGCAATCGGACTTTCCAAGCTCGCGAAATGAAAAGATTCTCGTTATTTTTTTAACACACCTCATAAATGGAAATCCCATGTACATTACTCTTTGTGCCATCTTTACTTTGAAAATAAAATTTTTTTCCTTCTAATTATAAGTATACCAGTTCTGTAATCTTTTCTTAAGGCAAACAGCTTTTAATTTGAGCTTAAGAGATAAAATAATGTGATCACATTGCCAATATACTGTTGTGATAGATCCGCCTGGCATATCACTCTTGGTTTTTTTTTAAGGTATTTCCGGTAATTGTCAGTTGCATGCTCTGGTGCATTGGTTACTAATATTCCCTGGCATATTAAGTGTGACTTCAGCTTTCTATCATGGTGTTCTATTACAGGAATGGTCATGTGCTGAAAAGAGTTGTAAAAAGTGGTGTTTGGATAAGGGTAAAGATCCTATCCTGGTCATCTCCTTGAAAACCCGATAAAAACTATGGAAGTGGTCGTTTTTCGGATTAACATAAAATATTCTATAGCTTTTGAGGTTTCTGTTCTCATTCTGTTCAGTTTGCCTTATCCATGGAGGAATAGATTTTAGCGTCACAGTAGAAATTTTTATAACCTTAATGAGATTTAAAAGTTTCACAATTAATTTTTTTCATACTGTTCACCATTAGTGGTTCAGGATGGTATCAAAATGAATTAGTTATAAATGAAATATTTTATAATTTACTGCATTCATGACAAGCTTGATATAATCTATGTCACTTTGGCATCCTGAACTGTTACTGGCCAAGTGCAACAACACGAGATTTAGAAAAATATGACCAGGGAGCCAGGGATAAATAAATTAAAAACCAATTTATCATCTATGTGAAATTAATTTCTGAAAACTTTGTATGACTATGTGTACCCAGTATTTTTATTTTGGTCATAAAGGTATAAATGCTGGCCTATACTCATCAAAAATTAATATTATTTTATTTTTAAATACTTGAAAATTTAAGATTTTATGTTTTAATATCTCAAGCGTATCAAAATACCTCCCTCAAAGAATAATAAATTCTATATAAACCAGTTTCATTAATGTTATGCATTCGTGTATTGTTAATGTGCATAGTTTACTTTTGCTCTCCTTTCTTATGACTGGTAAAAAACCTTCATGATAGTTCAATATTGCCATATGGTTCAAAGCCTGTTAGTTGACCTTGTTAGTTTATGCTATCAAATTTTCTCTCACATTGGAAGTTTTTTCATTTGCAAATCATGATACAATAGGCCCTAACTAATCCAGACCCTCTTAATCCAGGCACCAGCTTAATATGGACAGAGTTCAACCATGTAGTGAGGGTGGTTTTTTATAGTGTCACAAGATGGCTGCAGTGTAATAATTTGCCGAAAAATATGTGTTCCTAGCAAATTTCTTGGAAAGAAAACCGTATTTAAATTTTATTATTTTTGCAGTGGTATGGTATATTATGAGTTTCCCATATAACATGAAGTAAATTTATTTTAATGCATATTATCATATTGCGTAGTCACTGCACAATTGTTTATGAAAGATGGCCAGTTCTTTCCATGTGCTTCTTAACTTCTTAAGCATATACCTAATTGTTTCGAGTTCTTTTCTAGCAGTAAAAAATTGCATAAAAAAGTCTGATGCTAAAAGAAAACATAACTTTGAACCTCCTAAAATCATTTCTATGTAGAAACTTACCATCAAACTTCATTTGTGTATAAAATCCTGCTACCGTCAATAAAATATAGCAGAATTCAGTTGTCATTGACCATGTATTTTTGCCGCATCAAAATCTGTCTGCAATAATGTACTAAAATTCTGTAGCAAAATTAGCAAATTATGCATGGAAGTATATTAAACAGCAGTGAGAAATACTCCTTGGGGTTACATGTTTTGAATTCCCAGTTAATCATGGTCCAGTCCACATTAGCAAGTGTTTATTGTAGTATTCATCCAGGTTATATAAGTGTACCGGTACCAAGTCTTCATGGAAACCCGAGGATGGCTCTGGGATAGGACTGCCCCTTACCTTGATATGTGAATTTCACACTCAGTTGTGCCTAGTACAAGGTGAACTCTACCCCTGTCTATCAAGCAACCAAATTGATCAATGTGGTTTTTCCATTGCAGTGTAATGTTCTGGCCCTTCTAAGATCATTTTTAAAATTCCGATAAATATCAGAATTCTATAAAGAGACAGATTAATTTGATTTTGTAACAATCCAGTTCTCATTGCTGAATATTCCACTAGGAATTGCCATCATTTTAAATAAATTTAATTAAGTATTTGTTCTTACGTTAATGTCAAAAGATTGCTATATTATACCGATGTTGTAGTTGGATATGTAGTAGACATAAGATAAATTAGCTGCTAACTGTACCATTGCAGAATTGAAAATAAGTGCAGGAAATAAAGAGCTGACTTGAAGACTGCTGCAGAAAAATGTGAAGATTGAACACCAAAGAAGAAGAATATGAATGTTCATTTCCCTAGACATGCTTGCTCTCAATTGAATGCCTAAAGTAAACTTCCTGTCCTATAATGGATCGAAAATAACTAAAACCGTTAAGGGTCAGGCTCTCATTGCTTAGTATACTTTTTTAACACTTCAAAATATGTTTTTCATGTCTGAGGAAGGCTGAAAGGTAAAATTTAGGTACATATCAAAATAGAAGCAGAATCAAGATGGCAAAGAAGCACAGTAATGATAATAATCCCATCATCTGGAAGTATCTTAAAATATTCATTTTAAGTATGAAATAAAGTGGTATAATTTGTTCAGTTCTTGAGATCAAAGGTATAGTTTTTTCATTGGGCTAGTTGCCAAAAAATGATTTAATGATTCATTGGTTGGTAACTGTAGTAAATTCTTTAAATACTTTTAATGGTACTTCCCTCACATTGTAGCATTTTTCGTGAACATAGTATTAATGTAACCTGCAAATTCTCTAGAAAATTACCTAAAAAATTCCTTTCAAAAACTGGGAGAACCAACTAGTAAAGGGGTCTGGATTATGTAATGGTAATTATCCTGTAAATACTTTTATTTAAAAGTTAAAAGTGATTTCCTAAAAGGGCGTGATTTTAGAAAATTGATTCATCATTTTACAGGTTAACTTGGGGAGAGGACAGATGGGTGATGCGATATACCCAATAAGGTTGCAGTGAGCAATTTGATATAATTAGGATTGTTAAGAATGCCAGTAATGTGGTGGTTATCAAAATTACCCTGGCCGCAGGGGCCTGCATTTTTATCCAATGAGTTGATTCTGCGCTTGAAGTACTTTCAATCTCACTCCTGTGTTGTTTTGGAAAACCGAGTGAAACATTAGCCACTACCAGAATTCAAGCCTGGGTCAGTGCTCAATGATAAAAATAAATTAGCTACTGCCCCAACCAAAATGTTGAAAGATGATCCCGTTGAAAGTAGGATAAGCTGCTTAAGACTTCAAGTTAGGTATGCACTCTTAAAAATTATAAATAGAAAAATGAAAAGTTATATTATTCAAATGTCTTTCACAACTCCTGATGGCAATAACCTGGTATCATTATTTTACAATTTTGTACAAATAAGAATCGGAAGAAAAATGAATACATGTTGTATTCGAGATAAACCAAGGTCTGGGTCAAATACCTTCATGCTAAAACAATGTTTTTAGGAAGAAAGCTGATGGCCTCTTCATATTCACCAATGACAAGGAATCAATTAAATTGTTAATTTTTATTTTTAAAAATCTCCAAGAACTAAGGCAAGTGTATGTTAACAAGAAATCATGTTAACATTTAAAACAAAAATTCCTTTGTACAAGGTGTGTTCCAAAAGTAAGGTGACTTTATATTTTTATGAAAATGTATTTATTTATTCTTCAATATTCAAGTTGTTCCCTTCAAAGTGATCCTCCCCAGATACAATACACTTGTGCCAATGCTTTTTCCAATCCTCGAAGCAGTTCTGATAAGTACGTTTTAGTAAAGCCTTGAGCTCTTCCAGCGATGCTGTCTTTATCTCCTCAATCGTTCCAAATCTCTATCCTTTTAAAGTTTTCCACTTTCAGTTTTGGGAACAGGAAAAAGTCGTGGGGGGGCAAATTCGGTGAATATGGTGGCTGTGGCATGATTGTATTGGTATTTTTGGCCAAAACATCTCACAACCAATGATGAGTGAGCTGGTGAATAATCGTGATGCAAAAGCCATGAATTGTTTTTCCACAATTCCGTTCATTTTTTTCGTATTGCTTCTCACGAAAGGCTCATAACTTCAAGGTAATACTCCTTATTGACTCTATAATCTTGTGGTAATAACTCCTGATACACTATGCCACGGTAATCAAAGAAAACAGTGAGCAAAATCTTGAGATTTGATTGAACTTGGCGTGTTCTTTTCAGTCTTGGGTCTCCTGGGTTCTTTGATTGGGCTTTGGTTTCGATGTCATAATCATATATCTGTGATTAGTCACCAGTTATGATCCTTTTGAGCAAATCAGGATCATCATTTTCATACAACAGCTCCTGAGCAATGCTCATGTGACGGTTCTTCTGGTCAAAATAAAGCAGTTTTGAAGTAAACTTCCCTGACATCATCTCATGGCCAAAATATCCAAAAATTCTATTTTTTACAAAAATTTTATTCAAATTATTTTATCCATTTTTTATGGAAGAAAATCACTGAGCATACCAAAATACGTCTAATATTTGTACCTGTCAATAACAAACTAAATATGCCATGGTATTGAAACTGTAAACAAGTGTTTGGGACATGTGTACCAACAAGACAAACAAAATATCAGAAATCAAATTTATGTTGCTTGCAAATTTTGAAAACTCATCATAATTTTTGAACACACTTCATATGTAATTTACCGTTGTCAATATTTTGTATTTACTTTCTGGGTAAAGCTGTCACAACAACAGATTTGCAGGTGCTGACCAGTGTGATGAATGGTTTTTGAGTGCATTCTTAAAAACACTTCCATGATCTATGTCATTCTTCAGACATAGTGGATATTTTCCAGTACAATCCAAAAATTATTGAATGAAAAGAGCGTATTGAGCGTCCCATGCTCTTCAGTGGTCAAATATCCAGTCTCTTAAATCATCCTCCCTGTGCTTACGGAGAAGTGTAGGAGAGAAGGGGGAGGTGGTAATAATGAGCTCTTTGAAGGTATAAGAAAAGGCAAGAAAAAGTACAAATGTAGAGGTATGATTGTGGAAGAGGCATAATTGTGACTCCTTGGGGTTGAAACACCACTGCTGGCATACTCTGAATTTCTATGTTTACTTTTGCCCCAGTCAATGCTGGAGTAATCTGAACTCCTTAAAACCAGACTTGGCTCTTGCTTTCTGAGTTAGGAACGAAGGGAAAATGATATTTGTTTAATGTTTGCTGTGACTGAAATTCTTGTCAAATGACAACTTACGGCAGTTTATGCAAGGACCATATTTTTTTATTTTTGTCATGATAACATTCATCTTGAAAGACTTCGAGTGCACAAATATCTACTGCATGTGCGTTTTTATTTTAATCCAAAAGTTTAATTGGATAATATCACTTTTAAACAAGTGGTTTTATATAATCTATGTTTTCAGGCTTAGCATCAATTCAATATCTATGAAGTAAAAAAAATGTACCTTTCCACCAACTTTACTGATACAATGTGTGTTTTTTTAGTTCTGTGAAGGGTTTTTATCTAAAACTAATGACTATGGATAAACCTCGAAGTTATTTACCTCTATCTCCACGTAGCACATTGTATATTATTAAACTCGTTTAATGTTTCAGATGGATGCTTTACCCTATTTTCTGTTAATTCTGTTAAAATGTTTAAGCTCCTAATTGTTATTTCAATCATTACTGATAATCCTTCACTTTCACATTTCTTTCAACAGGGGTACTGAAATGGCTGGGATGGGTGGAAGTATTGCAGGTGGTGGAAACATTTCAGATGTTACAGGAGGTCAGACTCAGCCCCCAATGCTATCCTTCAAGGGTTACCTTGCCACTCAAGATGACAACATAACTGATGAGGAGGCTATTCGCAAATACAATGAGTACAAGATGGAGTTTCGTCGCCAGCAGCTGAATGAGTTCTTTGTTGCTCATAAAGAAGAAGAATGGTAATAATTATTTTTTTAATACAACCTAGCATAGCCTTAAGTGATAAACCTTACAATTAGTCATGTATTATTGACATTGTTTCTCATTGCTAATAGTGTCTGTCTAAGTAATGGCTGTGACAACAATATGGGAATGAGGAAGGGATTTTATATTATTAGGAAACATTTGTATCATAATTAAAATTTATATCCATATTATTAATATGATAGAATTATAGTTGACATTATTGTAGCACATGCCATCAAGAGATGAGTGGTTTGGAAGATAAAAGTTGGACCTTAAAAAGTAGGAAGGCATGCACTAAAGACATGGCAAAGGTGAAAAGTCCATTACCATTCTAAGTACTATTTACTTATGTTTGAGCATGTTGATGATGTAACTTTGTAAAGCATGCATTTAAGTTAATCATTCACATTTTATGTAAATATGGTAGCTGTATATAACCTAAATGTAGCTTTTGTCCGCAGCCCGAAGTTTTTTAATGACATCATAAAACTCAGTTATCATATTTTCCCAACTATGGGGGGCATAGTAGTCCAGTAGGTAAGTGATTAGGTTTACTGACAATAGGTCCCAGTTTTGACTCAGTGTGATCCATTGGGACCATGCTGTCTTATTTTTCTTATACCAGATTGGAAGAGGACTGGCCCTGCTACCCTGTGCTGTTCCTCACATATTAATTTTTATCACTTTAGTTTCGGGTATATCCTCAAGTTAATTTAACTAGTTATGTGCTTGGAAAGTATACCTTAAAAAGTATTTATATTTAGTGCATTGGAGCACTAACCATATACAATAATGCATGACGATGTGTTGGATGCCTAACATAGATAAAAAATCTTTATATATTAAATGTTATGGCTATTTGGACCATATATTCTGTGATATGCCGCACACAGCTTTCCCATGGATTCTTAAACAAACTGTTTAGTCTACTCATCTTATTAAACCAATTTTTGTTTCCATTCACCCTTATGAAAAGTGTCACATTTTTATAATTGTGGTTAGTGCGTCACTTTCAGTTCCTACAACTCATAATGCAGTCAACAGTGGAATACTAATTGTACCTTGGTTATAATTCCCAAACCTCTATCATAATTCTCTCAGTAAATGTATTATAACTATGACAAAAGTCAGGGAAGATAATGCATGCATATTTTTTTAAGCTGCCTTGTTTTAGTCACTCATAAAAAAACCAATGATTTAGATATTGCAAATTATCATACGTACATGCATTTTACTATGTTAATACTTGAGCATAAATAATGGTATCCCCCCAATGTTTGCACTACCATTAGTCAGGAAGAGTCATTACAAATATAATATTGAGAGTCGTATATTCCCTAAGCCGTCAAGTCAAAATAAGTGCCTCACAATTTCATTTATCATGTGGCAGCTCCAATGTTGTTTTCGTGATTATGATTCACTCACTCACTTTAACATGGCCAGGATTTCAATTGAAATGAAGAGAATTTTAGCATGTGTAATGAACCATTTTTATATGCTCTGTGTGTAGTATGGGACCAGTGCTGTTTTAATGAAACAATTCAATCATTGGGATTTCAACATAAATACATATCAAATTCTCTGAACCTTTTCAGCATTTTTTCAAATTTTACTCTCCATGTGTAATGTCTTTTTTGGGACAATAACTCAAAAACTACTTACTGGAGCAGGATGACAATGTCTATTTAACATCTTTATTAAGAAGAGATGAAATTATTAGAATTTGGCCAAAATCCACCTTCCAGGAATTGACTTCTGGTGTTTTCCCTTGGAGTTTCATTTAAATCTCTGAAGTTGTGGGGGAAGCCTGCATTTGTTACTACCTAATGGGATTGGTAATCATTGTTTTACTTACTTTTCTGATTATTATCACTCAAGAGCCAGCTCAAAATAAATGAATAAGTGGGAATTGGGTTGATGTGGCTGGTTTTGTGCTGGCCACCTGCATCAACTTCCCTTGTTCAATTGATTTACACATTCATTGGAGAAATTAATATATAATGTATTATTTTTGCAGGCATGACTCAAAAATAAGAGATGAAGTTATGCTTGTCACTGCTTTACTATTCACTTAATGTTTTTATTTTGTGTATATGACACAAAATTTAAGGAAAAGGAAAGACAGCACTAAAAATTATTACTTGATATAGCCCTCCAAAATTACGTGTTAGCATGATTTTCTGATTTTGAAACAATGATCAACACTGGTAAACATGAACAGTGTCAGAAGCGTTTGTGTTTTGCTTTGCTTATACAGGGTGGGGCAACAACATAACTTGCTTTTTTTAAGTATTTACATATTTAAAGTTTTGTTGTACACAGTTTTGAAAATCAAATCAGGTAGGTGGCACCCTCCATTGTCCATACACTGAATAAGCTGATTTCTGGCATTTTTCATGACCCTTACCAGCTTAGCAGCAGGTTTTTTTGGCAATTTCTGCCTGGATGTTGTCCTTCAGGTCTTGTAGGGTCCTTGGGTTGGTACAATGGCAATGGCCATCATAATTATTGGATTATCTTTGTTTGATGGAGGTTGGCTCTATAATTTAGATTAGGCACATATTTTAAGGTTTAACTTTGCTCATGGTTAAATAATTTGAAAATAAAATATCTTCTTTTAACATAGATAGATGGTTAAATTCTATTGTTGCCCCTCCTTAAATCTTATGTCCTCTGCAGCATCAATTAGAAGTGTTGTAGTTCTGGTATTCAAGTTGCTTGCAGTCATTCCTGGAATATTTTAGTTGATTTCCAATCACTAACTGTCACAACCAACTTATCATTTATTAAAATATACAATTCACTGTTAACAATTTACACAGACATGCTGCCTATAATGTTGGCTGTGTCTGATCAACCAAGCATGCTTGGTCATGATATGCAGAAAATCATAATGCCATATCTTTGTAGTATCTGGATACATGCTTATAATAATGAATATGTGTTTGGGCTTAAGGTAATTTCAGTGTAAACGGTTGTGTAAATGCTTCTTAGGCATGCCATCTATTATGGAGAACTCATTTTGGACCATGTCGCCTTTTCCAAGATGTAATTATTTGTATATTTTCAGGGTTGACTTCTAGGTTAGATCAAGTCAATCCCTATGCCTTTTTCTTTAATGCCTAGCTTTTTATGCTTTGGTAATTCCTTTCTTAAGATGTACAATTAATTGAGTTGGGTATTAATTTTTTCCTAGTAACTGCTGATATTCCAGATGTGTTTATGCATCTTCTTAACGTACCTTTTATTCTAAGCTGAAGGTAAAATTAACATATTCACATGGAAATAATACATTGGTAAAGAAAATAGGTAAAGTAATTTTGTTGAACTGGCACAATTGATCATTAAAGAACACAGTAGCAATTAAGATATTCAAGCATCCATGTAGAGGTACAATTTCAATCCGGTTTTTACTGAAAAAGTTAATGACAATATAGTTTATAAAGATACAAAAAGGAAAGTTTATTTCAAATATAGTGTGTTCCGAATGAGGAAATAAAAAAGTGATGAATTGGGCTAAATTTTTAGAATCTCCATACCTCTTCAATTCATTTTTGAAAATAGGCATCATAATGTTCTAAAAAATCAATGTCGCTCTCTGGGAAGTATGTTGAAGTGTTTTCAGTAGTTGGATATTCTTGAGTATCCAGTCTATGGAACATTGATTGTTAAAACAATTAACTTTTAAGTTGCTGTAATTATGTGATTATTTTTCATGCTGATTTAATTTGATAATTGTTATAGGTTATTTTTATAACACCATGTTGAATGATTTGAGATCATATAAAAGTTAAAGAGATTTTCAGATCTCTCCGCAACCCAGATTGTATGTGTGTTTTTTATTACACTATCCTTTTAAGGAAAAATGTGTATTTCTATTTAAAATACTTTAAACACACACTAAAATCTTCTTGGTATTACCACTAGTATTTAATAAAAAGTGCTAGAAAACTCTCTCGTCTAATCAAAGAATTTCTACATTTCTAGAGAAATTGTTCATCACTCACGTTCATCAATTTATTAAGAATCTCTGAATTACTGTGTAGATTTACTCCCATACATTTCCTGTATTGAGAAATTACTTTACTTCATATAATTTTATTATTTCTAATGGGCTAATGTGTAAAGACGGTTTACATGGAAAAATTTTGTGAATATTAGATGAAACACTTGGAATTGAATTTAGGATTCATATGTGAGGGAAAATGGTTACTTCTAATTCTTATTTTTGTGTAGTAAGCCTACAAAGGCTGGTATTAAAAATAATTTAAACTCAATATGGATATACATTTTTACTTTTGCTTTTAGTCCTTGGTTTTGAAATGTGTAAATTACACATCCCTTGAATTAATGTGAATAATGGAAGCTTGGGTAGAAATAGTTTAAATCCCGTTTTTGTAGAATTGATAATATTTTCTACATTTTTTTTTAAATATGGATACAATTGAAGATTTCATGTTGAAATTATTATCTTCTGGGTATCATATCTTAATTTGATCTGTTTACCTTTAAAGTTATTGTAATTTTTTTCCTCAGTTAGCATTATATTTCATATTTAAATGTAAAACATTGATAATTGAGTCTACATTTTTGTAATTGCATGGCTTTCTTTAGTAAAATAATTTTAACATTGACTTTATGATGAAGTAATGCCTTCTCTCTTCTACTTGATATGCACAGCTTTGGTTGGTTTTCTTGAAATTAATATTTGTGGGTACATATTTGGTGGATTTATATATATTTTTTATAATCTTCCGACCTTACACATTATATGTTCATTGATTTAAAATTGTGTGAAATAATATGGTATGGATTGGACCAGAACTCTTAATGCCAGGTTTGCATGGTAATACAGTTATGCCAACCTTTATGATTTTATTGAATTGAGTATTGATAGTTTTTCATGGTAAAACTGGTGAAAAATATTGAAATGCTGACAGTTTCACAATCAACAAAATGTATATTTTTCATCATATTCATACTAAGCATTTTAGTGTCTAAAAATGCATATAGCTTCTCAAATTAATTATATGCTTGGTTTCAAGTTCATTGTATTTCTACATCATTTACAATTTAAGCATATTTATCTAGGAATATGTTTAATATTAAATTGAGAATAATGTATCAAATCATTCTCATAACTTGAGATACATTTAAGAAAATAATATTTAATTGATTCTTTTTCACACACAGTGCTTGCATTCCTTTTTTGGGTTTATCAAAGGTAGATGTCATTTCAAAGATTCGCCATGTCTTATGCTTAGCATGTAAAACCTAAGCAATAACTTGTTTATTTTTCCTAAACAGCTTTGCTTAGAGTAAAAAAAATTGCCATCATCAAAACTGCACTTTGATGGAGAAGCCAAACGTGTAAGGAACATCAATGAAGAGGAAATGGAACAAATCTGAATTGTTGCGCATTTTTTATCTTGTGTGTTTATACATTTTGCGTGCGAAATAACAAATATCGATCTGCTCAAGCACCGTCTACATTGGAAATGGAAAAAATATCTCATGCAAGGAAAATAAATAACGTATTATGATTGTTTCGTGAGTGAAATTGCGAATTCTAAATGGATCGTATGGGTGAATTAGCCCTTGGATGAAGAAATGTGAGGAAGGTCGACTTAGAGCAGTTATAGGGAGAATTTTAAACCTTAGTTAGCACAGGGTGAGCTGCCAAAGCTCTGATCTACATCAGCAGCATGCATGTCACAGGTGAGGCCCCTTTGAGACTACGTTTAAAGATCCATGTGATTTTGCCTTTTGTTGTGAAAGTTTCATTTATTCATTTGATAGGAGTGTATTCCCCGATTGGGTTCAAGTGGATTGACGTTTGAAACATTTTCAGTCGCTCTAAGAAAGGGACATGTAAAGTGGGAGGGACTTTTTAGTTGGGTGATGATTAATTTTAATTACTTACCTTCCATTGACATCATAGTGAATTCTCCTAATTCATCTCCTCCTCTTGGGATTTCTTTCATTCTTTTTTTTTTGTTTTGTGACCATAACTTACCTAAAAATTCTAATGCGTATAATTTTACCCTTAGGTTCAAGATAAAATATCATCCAGAAGATTCAGTCAAAAGAAAAGATGAGCAAATGGGTGCTCTGAAGGTTAGTGATTTTTTTTTGTTGTTTCATTATTCACAGTGTTTTTTTAGATATTATTGAAATCTCACTGAAACATGTAATGTGACTAAATATTAAATGCTTGCCCATCAATAGTTTTATCTTAGTTGACCGAAAACATACTCTAGCTTGAATATGTAGTTGATGTTCTGGCTGGAGTAGCTTAGTGGGTGTCTCTCTTCCTCAATCTTTGTGAAATTAATCTTAATTAGTGAAGCCTCAATCTTTCAAAATTTAAGGGAACCAAATATGCAGCTGGAAAATATCCCAGTACAAAATAGACAATTTTAAAACAAAAATTATGGCCAAAAAAGCACAGTACTGTTTTAAACTGTACTTAAAATATTATGTAATTTAACTTAGAGCATTTTAAATATAATTTTACGTCTATATTTTTAGCAGAAAAACCTGCTGGTACAATTATATTTTTGAAGTAAGAAATAAATGCCCCTTAAGGAATATTTGGCAAACTGCAGCCTCGAAAAAGATTGTGGACAGATTTCAATTAATCTGGAATAAAAGGTGTTCGAAGTCATTTGGTTTTGGTTTATCATAGCTTCAAATTGCACAGTATTTCAAATTATATGGGATCAAATAAGCAAGGTTTTACTGTCTGCCTTTTTGATTGACATTCCTTTTCTTGGCTAGCCTAATTAAGTTCCGCCTCTGATGAAAATGTTTTGTGGTCACACATTTGACTCTAGGATTTTTGCTTGGTGTGGTATGTTTCTGGTACTCTTAAAATTAAGTATTAATTACAAACTTGTCAGAATGCCCCATTTTATCCTGCATATTTTAAAATTTAGGATATTATCAGTCATTGATATGACTGAATAACGTTTTCAATATGCTATTACTTTATTTTCTGAGCCATTAGTTTTATGGCTCGGCGGAAAAATGTTTTTTGTATGACTTAATTTTCTTTTTGTAAAATAAATTCCTACTTCCCACCAAACTCCTAATTTACTTTATCTCCCCTTCTTTCTAATCTCAAATATGTATTGCCTAGCCAGAGACAAGTTTCCCACCATCTAAATATTCATAAGGTGTCAACATTTTTTTGTCGATAAGTTTTTCTCTGTGGCCTTGTGTAAAGAAAAAAATATTCAATCTTCCTGTGCCTGATTTAATTTATTCTATGGCAAATTGAATAAAGGGTTGGCATATTTGCAGTAACTTCTGATATCTGTGAATTGAGCTTAGTAGACTGAGTGATTGTATTGCTCTTCTAATTTGAGAAAAACCAAATTTTGCGTTTCAATGAAAAGGCAAAAATGAAAAGATTAAAATATGTATTCAAGATAAATTTTTACTTGTCAAAGTTCCTAAAACATTAATTGTTCACACATTTCATGTATCTATTCTCTTTTGATTGCTTTGTAGAAACGAGTAGGCATATTTCTGGAGTTTTTGGAAAGTGGACGCCTTGGCTCTGTAACTGTAGATGCGGACCAATCTGAGGGTCTTGTGCGCTTGCTTGATGCTGTAGTAATTCGGCTGGAGGGAGGGACTGCAGTGGATTTGCGAGCCCTTGAGCACCCTCCTGAGAGTACTAATAATCCAAGTCATAACCAGCAGTCATCATCAAATCAGGTAAGATATGATTCAAATCATATTAATTTACCATCACAATGAAGGCTGTTCTGAGTGGCCATTTTCATGTGATATGTTATAACTCTTAAACTAATCAATGTGTCCTATTCATTGCATTTTCTTATTCAACAATGATAAGTTCTGTTTCATCTTGTGCAGATGTTATGGTGTGTGCATGTGGATTTATGTCTTTGATGTACACACATACATATTGAATCTTTCCTGGTTCAATTAGTAATTTTTTTGATGTACATTGCAACATCCCGGTCAAGGTGAATGATTTTTACGCTCTGAAATTGTTGTAATAAAATGCATGTTAGCGGATGACTCCGTTAAAAGTTACTGTTGCGGCATCTCCTGCAGTTTCTTGAAATTTTTTTTCGTGTATTTTTGATGGATTGCACCAATTTTCCCCTTTTACTTCCTAAGAGAACCTTAATGTTTCTGTATAAAGGATTCATATCACTCTTCCTTTGTTAAATCTCCATGTCCTCTTACCCTCCACATGTCCTACACCATGCTTCTTTCGCCCTATTAGTTTCCTGCATTTGTTTATTATTCAACTCTCTTTACTTATTCGTACTTAACTGTCTGTTTACATACTTCCATATTCTTCTCTTATTTATCGTTCTAATATTATCATCTGTGTGCTTTTCTTGTCCTTTTCATATGAACTATTCCTAGACTTTTGTTTGTGGATTTTGATATTCATTGTTGTAAATATTCTCATTTTCCTTCAATTGTATCAGTCTCCATTTCCTCGATAATAATTTTCTCTGCAGCCTGCTGATTCTCCATTCTTGTCACCCTAAGGAATGTTTCTGTATTTCATTTCCTCAACTAACTTCCCATTTTTAATCTCTTTAATCTGACTTTACAATTCATTAGTACTTAATTATGATCTATATCTGAATATAAACTGGGGAAGCTGTAAATAAATCTCACTGTTTATAAATGTGTCCAACCTTAGTCTTACTGATATTCTATAGAATCCCTGGGCATTTAGCATGTATACCTATGACTTTTGCAGTGTCTAAACCAAGGGTTAATTTTTCATGATTACCCCTATCTCCTGCAGTATTCTATTGCTTTTACCTTGCAGTTATTCCTTGTTCATAAGCATAGTCCCCTACCTCATTAACACCTTCCTTCAGTCCTCTTCGTTCGTATAATGTTGTGTTCCAATCCTTTATCACTATCATACTATTTCCTCCAGGAATACCTGCAATTATTTCCTCAAACTGATTGTATACCCTGTTGACTTTTTACTCCCAATGAATATTTGGTGGCCTGCATACCTGGGCAATAACCGATTTCTGTGATTCAGCTTTTACTTCTATTAACAAGGTTCTATCAATCACTTGCTCTATGTTTACTACATATCTCCCTACCTTTTTACTCAATACTACTGTTGCTCCTCATTGGCTCTCTTCCTCTCTGCTGTATATTAGTGTCTATTTATTGCTCCAGTAAATTCCACTATTCTTCCATCTGACCTTCCGTCCCTAATGCTAACACAATTTCTTTTGGGGCCTCATGTAAATGACTTAGACATTGTGTATAATCAGAAATAAATTAACCTTTCATGACCTAATTAAAAAAACAATTATCCTATGAATTATTCTGAATAATGATTGTCATTAGTTTTTTAATATGCTGTGAAATAATATTTTTGTATTTTCTAGTCTACCACAGGAAGTGCAACAGTACCTGCTGCCACCACTGGTACCACTGAAGGGACTTCTGGTTCAGCGGTTGTTCCAGGAGAACCATCACCTCCTGGGGCAATACCAGTTAAAGAAAAGTCTGAAGGATCTGTTGGTGATAAACCTGAAGATAGGTATGTTCTTAAGCTGCCATAAAGTACCGGTAGTTATGATTTCAAACTCAATTACATCTTGTTTTCTTTTAATTATTGGCATAAATTATGTTCAAACCATTCTTCCTGCAAGCAAAAGTGCATTGGATTGCAATTCTGGTACTGCATCCTTGCTGGTATTTGGTTCACATGTCAACAGCTTTGACCTTTGGTTTGAAGTACTTGGTAATTGACGTAAAGTTATATACTTACTACAAAGCATAGTCAGGGGAGTTTTGTTGTGCATTGATATAAGAGTTTGAATGGGTGCAAAATGCTTTGTGTACTTGAATTGTGATTCTGAGTGCACTCCGCCATGCCACGAATTATTTCAGCAATAAAATGTCTTTGCCTTTCTTAGTAAAGTTAACCAATACTAATTCATCTAAAATATTACTGTAACCTTGAATCTGTTATGCCTTGTATTTATTGCACTGGAAATTCATTCTTCAAAATGGCTATTTACCAAGTTTTTCTTGGATTATGCATCCCAAAATTTCCAGTTTTTGGGCTTCATATAAAGTGAAAATGTTGAAGTGTCCTCCAATTTCATGGTTTAAGTTAATTTTAAGGGCAATTCTAATTCCAGTGTTAAACAAGAGGAAGTTGCTATGAAACAAGATAATGGAATGGATACTGAACCTATCTTAGAAAGTCAAATTCCTTTGCCAAGTAAACCTAAACCTAAAGGTAAGTGCCTACTCTCTATTGCTCTTTTAATCTACTTATATGTTTTTTGTCCTGGCCATCTGTCAAAATGTATGCTTCAGTTTTTTGTTTAGAAATTTGCTTAAGTCACAAATGAAGTGACAGTGCATGTGTTTCAAAAATGAATTTGAGATTACATTATAATTTTATTTACGGAGTTCCATACTTCTAATTTCTTATTGTAGTGTGTGAAAATCGAGACCTAGTGAGTCCCTCTTTTATGTGTTTCTGTTTCTGTGTTTGTGTCGACTAGTCCATTTATATTATATATATATATAACAAACATTAACTCAAAACCCCTTGTGAAATGTTGTGCACTCTAATGAAAAAATTTTATGCCTTAAGCTTGTTTATTTCTCACACATTGCAAGAAGTAGATGTAGATTAAATTAATATCAGCTGAGAAAATCAGTATCCCTCCATCAGTTATGAGCATTTAACATGATGTGAAGTTATTCAAGTTTTGTTCTTACTCAATACTCAATTAAATATGTAGGTTTTACCATAGTTTAGTGGGAAAGACTTCCACAATATAGTTAGATAAATGGAATAATCACGTGCGCCATTTCTTCTATCACCGAATGAAGCAACCAAGAATGCGAACACAGTTTGTAAAAGTAAAAAGAATCACCACTGTCTTATTAGGCCGATGCCTCATATGCATGGTATGATGCGAAAATTTCCAGTGACCTCTACATCTCATTTAGCCTGCTGCTTTGAACTTAACACTTCGTGAAGGCTTGTGGGATTAATGAATGGTAAGCAAGCAGGGGTTTGATTTTCGAATTGCAGCTCACATTTGTGCAAATAAACTGCATGAGACAGCCTTTCATTGCCTTGTGGTCGGGCAATGCATTCTTTTCTACTGTTATGTGCACAAGTATAGGTTCACTTTGCCATCTTCTTCCCAAAGAGAGCATCTCGTCACAATTAAAAAGTTGTCATGGCAGGCAACCCTCAGAATTTACAAGCTTTTTGAAGTCACCGATGAATTTCTCTGCTACCTTTCTCTCAGAGCTTGCTGCTTCACCATGCCTCATAATGCTATGGATGACGGTTCTTCTCATTAACTTCACGAACCATGCACGGCTCCTCTCAAATACTTGTACAGCCATTGATGATCCTGACTCCTTTTTAACAGGATCGTTGAAAATCACTTTCTCCTTCTCACAAATTATATTCTCGTTAATGGTGTCACATTGCAATTGCTTTTCGCTTATGCATATAAGAAGTAACCTTTCAACATCATTGAGAATATGTAACCATCACATAGATATTATTATCATTTTCGTTGAATGATCTATGTCTTTAGTCTTGTCAGTTTTCTTGAAGAAATGGCAAATCATTGATGTCAACCGATTGTTCACAATTTTCAGTGATTTTACTTTTCATTTCTACTGTTATTTTTATTATCTTTTGTGGCGTTCTTGTTGCGGATTTTTCTTTGGGGTCATGTTTTAAAGTTTGTACAAAGTATTAGTTAACTTTGAACAAAAAATCGCTAATAATTTGTTTAAACCAAAGTTTGAAAAAATGTGTGATCACTAGTGATGCTAAGGTGCTAGGAGAATGAGTGCTAGAGACACTTCAGTAGCAAGCGCTCATTGAATCTGGGAATTCCCCTCTCCTCATCACTCAATATGCAAAAAGTCACTCATTAAGGGGGTCTTTTTCTGGACCAATATTTTTGCTCATGCAAGTAATTCGCTGTGTAAGGTGCCCGTTCTGCTGCTTCCACTGTATATGTATTAATCATGAACAAGATATCTCAAAACACTTCCTTAGAGGTATTTCATATCCTTTGGTGGATGTACTGTAATTAGGATAATGTAAAATCATCATTCTGTTGTTTTTGTATTTTTATAGCATGCTCAATTTTAATACAGTTTTCAGATCCAATGTTGTTTACTATGTCATTTATTGTATTCAGGTAGAGGAAAGAAGATGAAGAGGGAATATGACTTCGAGAGTGGTGGTAGTGATGACGACGATGATGATGACAAAGATGATGATGATGACATGGATGAAGATGACGACGGAGGAGATGAAGAACCTGTCCCACCTGGTAATTTCCTCTCAAAACGTCCTTATGGTTCATGTATATAATATAACCCATGATTTCACTTTTTGGTTTTATGGCACGTGCATTAATCATGTGGTGGTCTAATGGGGAGTAGGGAAGTAAACTAGATGATGATATAAGCTGGTGTGAAGAATAGGGTGATCACTAAGAAATAGCGAGAAATTTTTTATCATGCTTAAATGTTTTAGGCAGAAAGTATTACTAAGTCATGTATCATACCTTTCAGTCAAATACATTACTGTGAACATTACATTTTATTCACATCCTGAATTTGTAATGCCCATACCGTATCTGTGTTCATTTTATGGGAGGGCTATGAGAGGAATTTGCTAGGGGAATACAAAAAATGGTAGAAAAAGCAAAAAGTGTAGGACACACTCTCAGGCTTAAATATGTAGAATTTTGCCATCGTCCACGGAATGGTAGAAAAAACTCCACAATCCCACTATTCATAATTTTTCACGTAATCGTGGTTTTGCTGTTGCATATAATCAATAGATGAGTTTTTTCGATGGTTCTTGGAAAGTACTAAGTAGGTGGAAGTCATATACAAAGGCAATAAGATGTTGAAAGTCTTAAAAGAGAATGTACTGTGAGCAAGGTAGAGAAAGGAAAAGAAAAGGCTTTTTAAACAGCATGAAAGTAGGCAGAAGTTTGAAATATAAATATTGTAATGCAGATTAAAGAAGTTCTTGCACATATTATTTGCCTGCTCTTGTCCAGTTCCATTTTCTCTAACCCCGAGGCACTTTTGAAAGTGCCTTGTTGCGTAGGGTCTTCTTTTCTCTGTTATCTCTTGCCGTCACTATCTTTCTCTTTCTCGGGCATTGCCTCTTTTGTATTTTTCTGATGCATTTGAAATATATTAAATGCTAATGTGTTAGGCCCCTTGAAGCAGTAATTTATCTTTGTCAGTAGGTGTATCATACATTGAAAACCAGCCACTCGCGTAAATAACCTTTGGGTCTGATGTGTTGATGTTTCTGATTTCTAAATCAATGACTAAACTTCATAAGATCGGTAAGTTGTTTGAACAAGTTTAATGATTACAAGTTTGTACCATAATAGTTTCTTTTGCCTAGCATTCCTGCTGTGTAAATTGTTTTGTGTCGTGGGAGTAATTTCTCCTTGAATCTTAAAAATAGATCCTTTCTTGGGACTGCAGGATATTCCTTAAAGTCATCCCTTGTCAGTAACTTTGTTGATCACTTTGATTACTGAATGCTGCACGTTTTCCAGGAATGGAGGATGAGCCACCTCCACCAGGATTAGAGGACAAGGAAGATGATGATGAAGAAGAAGACAAGGAGGATGAGGATGAATACGAGGAGACAAAGAGGAAGGAGGAGGAAAATGGGGAGAAGAGTGAGGGGAGGGAGGATGGAGAGGAGGAAGATGATGAAGACGACGAACCTGCCAAGAAAGAGGCCTCTGGGGCTGAGGAGGAGCCAAAGAAAGAGGAGCCTAAGGAGGTTAATGATGCAGAGAGACAGACTCCCAGACCTCTCCACAAAACGTCTTCCATCTTCCTTCGGAATCTCGCTCCCACGATAACCAAGCAGGAAGTCGAAGCTGTATGTTGAGTAGTTTTAGTCAAGTAATAGCTTAAATGAGGGTAATGAAATTACCACCCCCTTCCTTAGATTACGGAGTTCCTAATCCTTTCCTTCCTTCTAGTCCCTATGCTCTCAGTCCCCTTAACCACCTCCGGGCCAAACCCCCACCCCCTGGGGTTTCCCCTCTTCCACCCCCTAACCCTCTCCTCAGACCAGGGAGTTGTCTCTCTCTTCTCGCCTTTCCCCCCTCCCCCTTCCCCAATCTCTCCCCCTCTTTCCCCCCCTATTTTGTGTGACTATATATTCTCTGTCTTCTTTGCAAAAAGTACCTGATGATGGTGTGCCACGTCGAAACCTGGGTCGTCCGTCTAATAAATCTATGTAGAATTATTAAGTTTCTCTTTTCATTATGTTAAGTCGATTCCATGAAGTCACGCCCGAGACAACGAATTAAATGAGGGTATTAATTATTAATGTTTTCACAATCCTGGATGATATTAGTTTAGACTCCTATTTTATGAACCTAAAAATTCATTTTATAAATCCAGTTCTCAGAATGTTTTGTGATGAATGCATGAAGCTCTCTCATTTGTATCACTTTTTAGTACTCTTTTACCGCTCTCTTTTTATGTGCAACATTAAACTTTCAGATGTGCAAGCGTTACCCTGGCTTTCTTCGAGTAGCAATTGCTGATCCTCAGCCAGAAAGGAGATGGTTCCGGCGAGGTTGGGTTACTTTTGAGAGATCTGTCAACATCAAAGATATATGCTGGAATCTCAACAATATTAGAGTAAGTGAAATCTGAAATGGCTTTCTTTATAAGAAGAAATATTTTATATGCTATTATGTAAATATGGGGTCTAGAATTCTAGGGTTTGGTGTAATCTTTTCAAGATCAAATCTCGAACACTGATTGCCCAAGTTAACTTGGTACTGTAAATTGGTAACAAGGAATCGGTGACATCACCATGTTGGAGCCTAATTTTTCCATTTTGTGGCTGTTAATTTCAAAATATAGAATTTTTAATTCAAGGGTGAACATAAAGGGAAATTGATAGTCTGAATTCCTTTGTTAGAAAACCTTGGTTGTACATATAATCCTTGGGGGTGTGCTATCTGCAGTTATGAATTTTCAAAAAAATGGAATTGCAAAATAAACTGGGAAAAGGGGATATTAAAGAGAAATATTTGAAAGTTGAGTTGTGGGAATTACAGCAATATCACAGTTGAGAATGATGTTCCTTTTCATTATCACATCAGTTTGTGTTTTCTTTAGTTCGTAACATGTCCTGGCAAATTTCAATATCAGACCAAATTCTGGGATCCTATTGATGAATATAGCACTGAGAAATGATCCACAAAAAATATACTCCTGGTATTCGGGAATAAATTGGTAAAAGGAATTTGCATAGAAAGTCAGCTCATAGAAATAGGGATCCAAAAAATGTGACCTGCAAATCTGCCTGAATAGAAACCAACCCCAAAAATATTTCCAAATTTTTTAAAACAGTAGTTATTGTGGATTTAATGTCAAAGTGTTTTGAGCCTTTGTGCACGACCTAAAGTATATCTAAAATTTACTGGAGGCAGTGGGCACTACACCCTCATTATGGCACCCGTTTCAAATGGTTTTCTAATGTAGAGTAATATTTTTCTTTTTATGTTAGTTAAGTAAAAGAGTGCACTCAAGTGTATGTAAATTGTGTTAATTTGTGTGTTGCTCATTTAATATATCCTTCTTTTAAACTTGGACCCAGCTGAGGGACTGTGAATTAGGTGCTATAGTGAATCGTGACTTGAGTCGTCGTATTCGGACTGTGAATGGAGTAACTTCACATCGTCAGGTTGTTCGTCATGACATCAAACTATCAGCTAGAATCGTTCACAATTTGGATGCCAAGTGTGGCCTTTGGCAAGACGAAGAAGATGACAACAGTGTCAATGACTCTGGTGCTGAGAAAGAAGAAAAAAGGACAAAGACAAAGAAGATCCCTGGAAAGCAGCATAAGAATGACTCAGAAATTCCAGTAAGTGTAGATTTGTATGAAATGTTTGTTAAAGTAGAATAGTAAAAAAGAAAATGATGGTTTGTTTGTGCCCAGGTTAAATATTCAAAATTAAGAATTAAATATCGCATAGCAGGAAATACTGGACACCAGGAAGCCTTATATATTGTAAAATGTCAGGGATGGTTTCCTTCTTTCTCTGTCCTGGTTGAAATGATGGTCTCTTCAGCATATTCCCGGTCCTCTATGGAGGCTTTCTCTAAACAGCAAATCATAAATCCAACTATAGGATACAGTGAACCTGGCATCAGTCTCTCTCGCCAAAGAGATTAAAGCAAAACTTCATGTCACTGTCTAGCATGAATATTACCTAGTTTCATCATTCTGGGATGTTGAAATGTCTCTCTTAATGTAGATGTTTATTTTGCAAAATTATTTTTAGTCCAGGGAAAATAATGAATGTAGAGATTAAAAATCCATGCCTTACATTTTAGAAACAAAATAACTACAGTATTATGTTTGAACTGATTATCTAAAATAATCACCAAAGTAATGAACCCTAAGGTTGATTTGATAGCTAAGAGTAGAACTCAGCTGGTGAAATTCACACTAATGTCAGAGTATTTGGGCATTAGGGTTTTCTTTGAATGGAATTGGTTTTTATCCCCATCACAAGCTTATTTTTGTAGCAAGTGTATCTACCATTAAATTAAAATACTGATTAAGAAGGCAATTAATAACATTACAGAATTTTGCCATGTGTGCGAGGGAAGTGAATGAAAATAATGGCATGCAAGTTTTATTTTAAGGTATTGGTCTAACAATCATATTAATTATGTATGCAAGAACTTTCTTTGTTTGTCCCCATGTAGCACTTTAACCTTCAGTAATTCCCCATATGTGAGGTATCATTTGAAACTTCCACTGGCTTTAAGGGAAACTTTTCATTTCATACAAATGTGTATTTATTACATAATGAACAATTTAAAATTGAAAGTATCTTTCATATACTACGACTAAACTCTATAATGCAAGAAAAAAGTCATATTAAGTAGATTATTTTTTAGAAGCATTTCTATTCATAATTATTCTAAAAATACGTAAATATTATATCATTCAATGCTACCTTAGTGGGATCCGGGTGATCATCCTTGGAATCATCCATACTAATCAATATGTTTAATTATTGACCCTATCAAATGTTGAACAAATCCTACAGAACATTAAATGAAAGATTTATTATTGTGACAACAACAGTGGCATTGGTTAAATATGATAAAATTTGATTTAATTGTATATTTTCCCTTGTAAACATTGCAGCAAATATCCAAAAATTAACTGGTAAAATCAAACCTTTGCAAATAGATAATTTGAAGTTGTCTGTGAAAATACAGCTCTTTCACTTCCAGTTTTAATTGCAGAAAATAAATATTTAAAATCTTTTTTTTTTCATTTATTCTTCCTTAAATGTACATCCAGGAATTAGCATTAAGTATTGCAATTTTATAATTGCACAAGCTGGCTAGTGATATGTAAGATTATGATAATCTTGTAGAATAGCATTCGTCTGTTAGAATAGATGTGATAACTTTTGGACCCAAAAAATGGTAACCATAAATAAAACACCTAATATTTTTGTACATAAAAGCGATCATTAATAAAATTATAGGTAGCTATGGTAGCAGTATTAAGTTTAGATCCCATGGCATTCATGTGACATCAGCTGATACATTATCAAGTGCTTTTTTTTTATTTCAGAGTTTTGGCCTTGTATCTCATAACCCTGTCCTTAAGAATATCACTGACTATTTGATTGAGGAAGCTTCTGCGGAAGAGGAGGAACTGTTAGGTTTAAGTAGTAGTAATGCGACTACAAACGCAAGTGGGGGATCCTCAGCTGCAGCTGGAGACCAAGAAGAGGGCCAGCTACCCGCTGATGATGTGGCAGTCTCTCATCCAACTGTGGAGCGTGATGAGATTCTCATCAAGGTACAATTAACATTTTTCACATGCCTCTCAAGGTATATAAAGAATACAGGAAAATCAGATGAATTATTGTGCATTACTCTGATCTTTGATCATTATGTATCACCATTGTTACTGTTAGATTACTTCTCAAGTTAGAAGCAATGTTGTAATTATCCTTTTTGTAGGTATTGGACCGCCTCCTGCTTTACTTGAGAATAGTGCATTCTGTGGATTACTACAATCATTGTGAATACCCAAATGAAGATGAGATGCCAAATAGATGTGGAATAATGCATGCTCGTGGTAGTCCTCCTTCTTCAAAGGTGAGAATCTTCTTATATTTTAATTTTTCTTATGTTTAGAATTCATTACAATCCCATACTTCTTGATCATGATTCTGCGAATCAAGTCCTAAGTTCAGTATTCCAATGTCCTGTATTCCAATGAGCAACAATTAGTCTGTTTGTTTAAAAAAAATTCTCATTTATCTTTTTTATGATGAGTGAAGTTACTGAATAAATAACATGCTTACAAATCGTGCAGATATTAAATGTGCGTTATTATAATGCAACCATTTCAGAGAGTAAAAATCATTCGCCTTTACTCTCTGAAATGGTTGCATTATAATGCACACATAGCGGGTGACTCCGTTAAAGTTACTGTTATAGTTTCTTGAAATGTGCGTTAATTCTGCTAGAAATCTATTTGAATTTTCTTCGGTAACCATCAACAAACTTTTTATAAGATACTGCCTTAGGCATTACTTGGTGTAAATGAGGGAAGACTAACTTGGCAGATTTCAGTAGAATTTTTATTTTTCACGACCATGGTTTCATTGCAAGATAACATCATCAAATTGATGTTGTGTTGTGACGAAACTATGGCATTGAAAAATACAAATTCTAGTAGAGTCTGTTTAGTTAGTCTTTCCTCATTTGCACCTAGGTTTACTTATTTTATCTTTAACTGTGATTTCTAACCAAATATTATGTAGGGTAAGTGTTGTATGGATTAAAAGACCCAATTGTTGTTTTCAAATTAATACAGTTTGTTAGGATATTATTTTATTTCTTTTAGATCTTTGATTAAAAATTGACATATTTGTGCTTGGGTATTATTTCTATATATATTTTGCAGGAATATTTTAACTCTTGTCTCATGACTAATTGATTTCAAAGAGAAAGTTCTGGTTTGATTCTCAGTTTGCTTGAGATTTATTACAATTGTGGATGTAAACCATTCTTAGAGTTTGAGCTGTAACAATAACTTTTCTCATTCAAAAGTGCTTTCATATGTCCATATTCCCTTTGTTGTAACATAATGAAATATCAAGTCATTGACTTTCATTAAAAATCTCTTATACCTATCTGAAGGCTTCAAGCTCGCTGCTCCTCATTATAATAATCTTTTGCAAAAGTGCATGTTTTAACAGGATGTCACTTTGCAATTAATTTGTTTAACAAGGATTTTGAAATTTAGCATTACTTACATATAAATTGGAGATGCAATAGTGGGACATAAATATACTCATGAGCCTGTGCTTACATATTTAGTTTAGAAAACATAAATTTATTTTTCAATGTGTTGAAGCTTTTTTTGCAGCTTTTGCACGATTTTCTATTCTTAGGAAGTTGAAAACCATATGTCATATTTGAGAACCAAAGAATACTCTTAGGTATCTTCCTATATAAGAAACTGTAATTCAAATATTTTGAGAATCTTTTCATGTCAATAATGTGAGATTTAATATGTAAAAAGAAACATAAATACAGTATTCAACCCGAAGGTCGGTTTGGTAGGTGATGGTAGAGGTCACCTAGTACTAAGCCTGACAGCGTGTGAAATTCACACATCAGGGTAGGGGGGCCAGTTCATTTCCCTGTGCCGGTTATGGTTTCCCAGGAAGATGTGGTACCCGAAAAATCTCATAGCTTGGGTGGAGCTGCAGGTGCCCAGAGTGACTTGCCTGTGAATCAAACCCGGGACCCTCCGGTCAGTAGTCCACTCGCTCTACCCCCTGGAGTATCCCGACTCATTTAATATGTAACTAATCAAATTACACCTGAAGGATATTTTTCCTCCTGACCTCAGTTTTTCATATTTGTTTCACTGGTCCCCTCAGAGACCTGAGTTCATCATTCTGCTGTATTTTGAGATGCATATAACAAATTAGTTTAAACTAATAATGTCTAGAGAAGTGCATTATGCATAAACATTTGCTAACAGAAAATACAATGAAAAATTGTCAAAATGGGTACAATGGGAGGTATGGCCATTGAGAAAAAATACCTAGCCAATGCAAGCAGGAAGGTGATAAAATCATTCCTTTTACTTGTGAAAATATTGGTGGATTTTACAATTGGAAAACTATGATAACAGTGAATTCATCATTGTAAAATCATCAATTTTATAAGCTTCAATAAGCTATTATTCAATTATTTTTAATAAAGTTTTTCTTATTATTTTTAGGTGACTCAACAAGAAATCAGCGATTACTGCCGGACATTTGAGCAAAAGATAGCCTCCTTCCTTCAGCCAACTGTAAAGCTAACTGAAGATGAATTCGTTAAACTGGGAGCGAAAAATCCTGATACGTATCCTTTAAACTTAACCTATTTTTACAGAATCAGCATTCCTTTTATTGCAAGTTGCAAGTGTCTTCATACACTACATTTTGTCTGAGAAATGATGATTAAATCAATGTTGCCTGAATAATTTTTACACCAAAATTAAGCATTAGGTGGCTCTCCACTGGTAATCTTTCTGAAGAAAATATAGATAAAATTGCTCAAGTATTGATCAGCAGCACTCACAGTTGCTCTCCCGGACCATACTAAAGTGAAGCTACACTTCAAACAAAATGTCATAGCATAATTTATGTACTTTCTTGGTCTTCATAAATCAGTGTAATCCTTAACTCATTATATAGAGAGGTGGAGAAGTTTATTATAGCAAATACCCAGGAGTTGACAAAGGATAAATGGCTCTGTCCGCTTTCTGGAAAAAAATTTAAGGGTCCAGAATTTGTAAGGAAGCACATTTTCAACAAGCATGGAGAAAAAGTGGATGAAGTTAAAAAAGAGGTAAGGAACTTTTTTTCAAATGGCTTAGACTATGAATGGAAAATTGAGAATTTCTCAAGACCTTGAGTTTATTGTCTCTGTATGGCTTTCTTTCATTCATATTTTACCATGGAAAATATTCTATTCCTCATACCTTTTCATAATTTGTGTTGAACAATTGCAAGATAATAGATAAAGTCTTCAAGTCTTATATGCAGTTCATCTTGCATTTTCCTACTTTAATCAATAAGTTCACTCTCAAATTTAACATCTAACTGACTATTCACTCTAGTAGTGCTTAATGTTGGAAAAATTTTAGGTCTTACTTTTGAGAGAATTAAAATATGCCTTTCTTTCTTACTGGGCATATTTCAACATAATTAAGAGTTGCCATTTTTCCATTATAAAATGTGATTGCAAAAGTTTGATGTTGAATGTCTGTGTTATGATGTTGTATTATGGTTCGAGAAAATTCAACGATTTTTGTCAATTTTTTAGTTCATCTCATTGGATTTAAACAAAATAGCTAAGAGACATGCTTGCACTAATCCATTTGCAAACATGAATTGACAAGTGAGGGTGCGTAATTATTCTATCATACTCTACATGGAGGATGAAACTATTATGTTAGTAGAGTAGAATATTTTGTGATTTTTTTGGAATTCATCATTGCTTGCCTTTTCTGTCATTTGTTTAAATATATTCATGTAAAGTCTTCTGTTGAATTTGGTCAGATGAATTCATTTCTTATATTATATGAATTAAACACTATGCAGTTTTTCACCCTAGATTTTATTTAGAGGGCCTGGGCTTTCACTATAAAATCCAGTTGGGAGAACTGTTAAGTGCCTTTTTCATAGTGAATCATTTCCACCAGTTGCAGCCACCAACTATAGAGTGGATTCATTTCCTATATGCTAAGATTATAGTAACATGTGCAGAATTAGTTATTATATGGAAGATGTGCTACCTGCAAAAACTTGAAGGTTTGATAATCTTCCCTTACATGGGATTTATTAATGTTTAGATATTTTGTGGCTAGTATGATTAACAGTGTAAAATTGGTTAATTTATTGACACACTAGATAAAAATTACTATTAATAATCAGAATTCACTTTCAAAACAGAAAAGGATACGTATTCCTTATCTGTAGTACTTGTGACTCCTTGTGCCAAATTATTTTTAAAAAGTGGATAAATTATCCTTTTGATTTTCCGGTAGTACGCAGAAAAAGTATATAGTACTCAGGTATAGGTGATTATTTATGAAAACTTCATAAAGTATTGAACTTTTCTACGAAATAAAAATTGATAACAACATGGATTTGAGCTCATTGAGCCTTGAGCCATTATCAGGTACAAGACGTTCCTTTATCAGGTAGATTACTAGTTTTGTTCCTGTGAATTGAAATGCTTGTTGTAATAAATCTTTATTTTTCACAATTGTGCAATATTTTGAATTCTTTGTGGAATCCATCCACCATATGAACCTTAAATTGTAAACCTTAAGTCAATTATACTTCGTTGCTTTTAAGCCAAATTTTGAGGAAATATATGGAAAAACAATTTTTTTAATGAAAAATCTGGAAAAATTAGGGAATAATGATGTCAGTTGATAACCTTGTAATATTTCCTTTTTGTGCTGATGCCTACCCTACAAATTTTCTATAGCATTTCATGTGTATTACAGGTGGTCTCATTTGTGCTATATTGTTAAAAAAATGTTGTCCCATATCATTATTTAAAGTTCAACTAAGAGTCTTTTCATGGAGCTATGTAACGAACTGTGCTGGTTTCAGCTAAAACCTCCTGTGTATTATATGGAAGTATTGAAAGAGTGGTTATGCATCAAGTTTTAGTAGGTATGCTCTAGTCATTATTCCTATACAGTCCCAGTTTGAGACCGAGGAAGTGAAGCTATTCAGCATCTGATAATTAGATCATAGTTTGAAAACTTGAGTTAATCCTCTTGTAAGCAAGCTCTAATGACCTGACTATCTGGCGAGAGAATTTGTATTGAGAGCAAATGGTAGTCTTCGGAATGATGTTGCTCTTTATCTGGAGATCTGATGGGAGACTTCTAGCATTTATCAGCTTGCAGCAATGTGCAATGGGAATATGCATCACTTCAGCCATGTAAACTTGTACCAGAATAATTTGTCCCAAATTAGTATATGATAGCTTTAATATCTTAATACGATTTTGTGCATTAGCAGAAGGAAAGTATCTTTAATCTTATAAATATTTGAGCTCTGATGGTATGTTTATTTTTAGGTGGAGTATTTTAATAATTACCTTAGAGATCCAAAGCGTCCACAACTAGCGGAGCACCCTGGGAACAGGCCTGGACGGAAAGAGGCGATAATGAGTGGAGGAGGTCCTGGAGACCGTGAGGCATATTCATCACAAGCCTACATGCCACAGTATGAGTAAATCAAATTTCATTTATTAATTCCAATTTGATCCGGCATTGGTCTGTGACTATTACCTCTTCAACAAATTGCGGCAGAGGATCCATGCTTCTCCTTTTCCCTAGACATCCCTCAATTCCTCCTGGTGGCACGGTTTAAATTGGTTTTTTGGGTTCTTTTTCATTTAGACCTGGTTTGTATGTATGTTGGCAATATAACTTTAATCCATCATGAGATAAACTAATTAAATAAGTCATTTTCTTATAACCAATCGCTTTTGTCCTCTAACAACCATTTTGTGGGGTAATAACTGCTGTCAATGAATCCTTACTAATAAGATGAAATTGTTTTTTGTCACTGATATGCATAAATTTTACATCTCAGCATGTACTATCCTGTCCAATTAATACGCGAACTGAGGCCTTAAAAACTTTATTTTGCAAAATTAAGTCTACATCGATTTTGTCCCCTTCAAAGTACTCTCCATTTGTTGCTATGCACTTATTCCATCTTCTTTTCCACTGTTTAAAGCACCCTCGGAAGTCCTCGGCAGTTAGGCCTTTTAGTTTTCTCGTCGTTTCTTGCTTTATCGTGTCCATATCTTCCCAGCGATGCCCCCTCATCACATTTTTGCATTTTGGGAATAGGAAAATGTCGCAGGGAGCGAGATCTGGTGAATAAGGAGAATGATCAAGGATGCATTTTTTTGCCAGAAACTGGCGGACAATCAGTGCTGAATGTGCAGGTGCATTGTCATGGTGAAGAGTCCATCCATCATGTTTGGTTAATATAGTGTGCACTGTTGATTTGTTGAGTGCACAAGGGACCACACATGATCAATGTTGTCATCAACACAGGTGGTTGAAGGTCGTCCCGGCCTTGCATCATCCGTGGCGTCTTGTCGCCAATCTTTAAAATGCTTAATCCGCTTGAAAACAGATGTTTTCTTCAGAGCATTATCACCGTAAACAGCTGTCAACATTTCAGTAATTTCTTGATGACTTTTATCGCACCTCACCAAAAAACTTGATGTTGATTCGTTGCTCCATGATTTCGTCAATTTCCATTTTCGACAAGCAGTAAAAATAAGGACAACAGAAACTAACATAACTGGCACCATACACACAGCTCAATGATTTGCCAAGCACAGGCAGCTCATTGGGTCTCAGGCAACTAGCGCCTCTAGTGGGCGGGGCTATAGTCTGCATCATGGCCGCCAGTTCACGTACTTTTTGGTCAGACCACGCATTTCCTACTTCTTTTCAATTATTCGTGGGAAATTTTTTGTTAATTGGCATCGGCATAAAATTAGTCATTTACCTCATTCATTGTTTACCCACACATAAAACATCTTCCCTGCATGTTAGTTGTAATTTAAATTTGTGTTTTTATTAAATCTGAAGAAATCATGAAAGGATTTTTCAACTCAGAAACTTAGTGTGGAATCATTTGTGAATGGAGCACTATAAATTTAGTTTTCACATATTTGTGCACCTTGTAATTTTTTTAATGTGGTCGTGTCAAGAAAAGGAATAATCCTCACATTCACATTTTCTGCTGACTTTTCATAATCTAACATGCCCGCCCACAGGAAAAGTTACTAAAAAGTAGAGAGTTTGATTTGAAAATCATGTATCACATTTCACCAAATAGAGCAGATGGCATTGGTGTTAATCATTACACTAAAGACCCAAAAATAACTTGAACAAAGGCATCAAAATAATATTTTTTTAATTTGATGAGTGCAAATGTCATTAATTCTAATAATCTGTTTCTTAAATTCAATGTCCTATGCTAATGTAACTCCCTTAATTGATAATGATAAACTGCTTTTATGTGACTAATCTTTTAAACTGGGAAATAAAATTCATGTGATGCACTGAATGGTTGAGGCCTTAACTTTGTAGAATTCCATTATTAACTTAGGAGAAAAATTATATCTTTGCTTTCTACAGAATAGACTTTATTCGTCGACTAGTTTCGTTTACACTGTAAAGTCTATTCTGTAGTAAAGTACAGTCCTGATGATGTTACAGTGTAAACGAAACTAGTCGACGAATAAAGTCTATTCTGTAGAAAGCAAAGATATAATTTTTCTCCTAAGTTAATTCATGTGATTTTCAGTTTATTAAGTATTACATTTTACTGATTTTGAATAATTATCATGTAGGTTTTTGGGTGTTACTTCAGGAAATTATATAGATAGAGATGACAATGACATTAAATACTATGGAATGTGAATGAAAGTAATTGAAAAACACCATATTGTAGAAATTGGAAACTGATAATTAAGGCATTGTAGAGATGTTGAAAAAAAACAGCTTAGGAAAGCCAAAGGTGATAGTGAAAGTGGATAAAGGAGAATTGAAAGAGCGAAAAGGTTGTTAAAGACAATTAATAGGAAGGTGGAAACTAGCTTTTGAAGGAATTTATGTAGGTTAGAGATTTGTTTTTCATATTGAAAGAGTTTTGAAAAATGTGCAATTATCTCCCAGGGCTAATGTAATCTTACCTATATGCACAGTAGTCTACCAGAAATATAATCATATTAAACCTTGTCATTCTTAAATATTTATTAATTATGTTAATAACCATAAGTGAGGATTGTAGTAGTGTAGATTAGTGTAAAAAACACTAGTTTCATATGCTCTGCTTGGACAGGTGGCCTCTTGTCTTGCAGTGTTTTACATTATGATTCACGAGATTAAATTTTAACGACATATATAAATATTCGTAATCCTTCATTTTTTCCTGTTATTTATTTTTCTGGAACTAATTTACAAAGGCATTTTTAATTGTTATGATAAGCAGTGTTGTCGAAAGAGTTAATATGGAATGCCAACTCTTAACTATTATTTCCTAATTCCTAAATGGAATAGCCTACAGTGTAATGTTCATTGAATAAACAGTCCAATTAATTTATCTTGTCATGCGAAACTAACCTTCTGGTGGGTTTCCAAAGAGGTGCTCCAATACAGACAAACCAGGCCTAAGTGAATTCCAAATGATCATTTCAAAATCTAGACTTTAAATTTTTACAATTTTTTTCCAGTTATGCATATGGTTATGGAGGCGGTGGAGGCCGTCACTTCACCAACAGTTATGGCAGTGGAGGGTACGGAGGATATGGAAGGGACTCGTATGTGAGAGGGGTTGATGGATATGCCCGATCAAATCCCAGAGCATATAACAGGTCTAGGTAAGCATGTGTGTAATATGAAAATTGATTAGCTGTTAAGTGCATTCTTTTTCTTTTAGAATCCTTCACTTAGCTGAAGAATCACATACTGCTAAATGGATTTGCCTGGTGTTCAAATTTGCATACATATGTATAAATAAAATTATATATTTATATCCACTGAGAGTGCAAGTATTGATTTTGATCAATCATAATGACGATGTGTCATCAAAAATTGGTGAACATTTGATTACAGTAGTTTTTAAAGAAGAGACTCATGCTTAAAATTAATTTATTGCTCATCAGGTCCTTTGACTCATATTCCTGAAGGTTTCTCGAAGCAAGCTCTTGCTAACTTAGTACCTAATTTTCCTTCTCAGGGTGGTTTCACAAACTGATTATTCCAATCGTCCACTAATCGCCTACAACGACCTGGACATGCCTGATGACAAGGAGTTCTTCTGATAACACAATAAATATCATATGTTGTTTTTGGGCATATAGTGTGCAAGGCTGGATTTCAGCCATTCCACTTTAACTCAAATTTGCTCTTTACTTGAGTCAAATCAGGGAGTAATTTTAAATGAACTATTGAGATCCTTTGATTATCCAGTTGAGTTTCCTAAACTACTTTGAGTAGTTTGCAGTATTAACTATTTTAAGTTTATAGTTGATTATCTTACTGAACTTGACATGAAAAAAAAATTCCTCGTTGAGTGTATAGGTAAATTGGGAAGAATGTGATTTTTACATTTCATGGCATAGTTGAGAAATTAAGACATGCTCTGTTCACATCTCCATAATAAAATCATTATCATTAATGTGCACATAGTTTTTTAAATTTTCATGTGAGATTGAAATTGCTTATTCCATAAATCAGATAGCTATGATCACCAAGTTTTTATGTAGTGTTTGTGGTGTAATCAACATACGAATGTCGTAGTATTTATTTTTGTGGATCAAACTGCCACACTGTCATTAAAATTTTAGGAATGACTTTCTTTGAAATCGTTGCCTTTATTTTATTTGAGTGCAGAGTGAATCAATGAACTTTTTATATGACTACTGGACAATCAAATATATTACTATGGATTTGCCAAAATCTGTTGGTTTAAACGTTTTATTTGCAATGAATTTACTTGTAGTGGTAAATTGTTTTCAAATTTTAACTTGTAAAGGTGTCCCAATTACACTTATGTCCTTGTGTATCTGAATATTGTGATCTGTTTATATTTTTATAAATGGGAAACCTTGAAGTGTTAAATTCTTAGAAAGAAATAATATTTGTACATAAAATTTGAATAAAATACTAAAGTTTCCATTTGGCTTGACCCTTTTCTGAAATTAGATCAAATGTGTGATTTGTTCCCCAGCACCAAAGACCAGAAATTCTTATATACCAAGTTTTCTATGATTGACAAGTGAGGGATCTTTCTTAGTACACTTGTTTTTTATTACTCTCGATAGAACTAAATCAACTATACTTTTAAAATATTGTTTTAGCTATTATATTAATTTCGGAGTTATTTAAAAACCTCAGGTCGACATATCATTGCAATAAATTAACCAATGTCCCTAGCAAATACTTCCGAGAGGCAACATTTTAATTAAAGCACATTGACTTATCCTAGGAAATCATGAAATTTATGATATCGTATGCCAAAAGCAAAATCTTACGATTGGTGAAGTCTTTTTATAAAACTTTCTTTAAAAAAATAACTTATAGTTATACCTGCTTCATGGTTTTCAATTGAACATGTTAAAAGTAAGAAAGAATTTGATGAATAAATAATACTTTTATCTCTTCAATTGTTTCAGAACTCTTCGGGAGAAGTGATGAGCAATCAATTCATGCTTATGTTCTGTGAACACTTTTGATTGTTGGAAAAGAGATGTAGTTTCATATTCAGGCCATGTGTTGTGGCTTGAAGTTAGCCCTACAATTCAGTGGCTAATGGTTTTTTTTTTATGAAAATTTTGCATTGTTGACAAAATTTAAAGTCATTCTTTGTGTCATAATGCTTATTTCCATGATGTTTTTCTGTTAAATTTTGTAGTTAATTACTTTTTTCATTGTAATTATTTTCTTAACTTAAATCGATTGGTTAAATGATGTTATTTCCTCGACCTTCCTCCCTTTCGATTGCAGGGGCGACTATAGACCAGTCATACACTACAGGGATTTGGATGCTCCTCGAGAACCCGAAGAGTTCTGAAAAATAAGAATGGAAAAGATGAAACTATAACAAATTTTTTAGGGGATCTTGAACAGTATTCACGATAATGTGTAAAGGATGATTTGACCTGTATGAGTTTCTCATTTATAAAGTTTCTGTATGTTTCATTCATTTGTGCACTTCGTTTAGCGTATTGCATATATAATATTTTCTATGGTGACTTGCTAAGCCCATTAATGTGCTGTGGAACACACGAAGCTCCTGATCTCCAATTTCGTGTATATTCCAACTGGTTAAATAAATACCTTTTTACTATTAATGTCTCTTTTTTTACCCCTCTATATTTTATTCTAGATTAAATACTGCATTAATCCTTGCTATGAACCTTCAGTATTTTAGCTGGTTATAATTATTATTAGTATACTGGAATATTATAATTTGTCTCTTTGATATAAATTAAAGATTAGTAAATTTTTATATGGTACTACAAGTTTTTTGTCATAACATGAATATACAGAATATGTAGAAGTGTATATATATTGACCTGTACTAATGTGGATGTGAGTAATGTGTTTTAGTTGCATTGTTTGTTGATGTAGTGGTCTTCTTCCATGTAAATTATGTGATATCATCCACCACTTAGCACAACTACCTCAGCCAATGTTCATTCCATGGCCATTTATATTAACCAAAGAAGCAAACTTCTCTTTTTTTCTCCACCTTCTTGTCATAACTACTTTCCCCACAGATGTATGTCCCTCCGGTGAAGATAGAATGGAACTCCAGAAGCTATAAGTAGCTTGGCATTTACTTTTATGTGAATAGTGGGTCGTGTAGTCCAAGGGTAGAGTGTTGAACTACTGACCGGAGGGCCCAGGTTTGATTCCCAGGCAGTCCTCTCTGGGCACCCGCAGCTCCACCCAAGCTACATAATTTGTTGAGTACCAGATCCTCCTGGGAAACCATAACCAGCAGAGGGAAAGGAACTGTCCACCCTACCCTGATGTGTGAATTTCACATGCCATCAGGCTTAGTATTGGGTGAACTTTAGCATCACCTACCAAACCAACCTTCGGGTTGAATACTGTGTTTATGGTTTTTTATTAATATGCACTATCTCCTAATGTTAGTCACACTGTCCTGTGTCATGGCTGCTATCAACAGCTGAGTACATACAGTCCTGCACTAAGTACACTGCAGGAATGGGTGTGATTTATATATCTATAATATTCATCCCACATTAGTTAATTTAAAGCTATGAGCAGTCATTAATCATTGCATGGAACTTTTATTTCCTTTACTTAATGAATCAATGAAAATATACTGCAATGAAATTGAAAGCCATTATCTGGTCCCATGTCTCACAATATCATTTATTTTTGATTCTTTCATCAAAGCATAGTATTATTGAGCATTGTTAACATTTTTTGTGTACTGTATTCAATTGCATTATGTTTCTGTACTCATTTTCTTGCAAAACTCTCCCTCACCCCCATAACCTTAATGTCTTAGTTCATGCGTTTTTCCGTTGCCCTTCTTACTTTGTCAGCGGATTGAATATATGAAAGGAATGTCAGGTTCCTTTGCTTATGTTGCTACAACTTGAAACAAAAGAGTGATCTCTTCTCTCCTGTCTCATAATGTTAGAAGTTGCACTTAACCGAAAGAATGGAGTACAAGTTATGAATACTCCGAAACCAATGAATACCATCACACAATGTGAAGAGCCTGAAGTCCTAATGATGTGAATCAGTGTGGCTAAAGTGTTAATTATTTTAATCTTTTCCATAAAATTTCACACCCTGAATTAGGCTTACGGCGATGAACCAGCATCAGTGAAATATATGTAGCAATCAAATCTGTGACTAGTGAAACGTATTAAGACATTTGCTTTTTCGTAATAGGTTAATAATTTAAATGTCTTGTTACTCTTTTAATTAAACCAGTCTTTGTTATGGGTGATAAGAGAATGTAAGTTTCATGTTCTTTTGCATTAAGCATTCAATTTTTTACTACTTTATTTAAATGATTGCTGTTAAATGTATTAAGTTATTGAAATGATTACAATTTGATCTGGGGAACCATTGTGTTTTAAAGGGTCTTCTTCTGTGAAAGATGACAAGAGAATCTTGCCCCAATTCAATGAGAATAAAACATTTGAAAATAGTAGTTTTCAATTTCACGGAAGTTCCTGCTGAAGTATGGCTTGTTTCAATGTCTATTGCAAAAACATGTCGTGGATTTGGTGGGTTAGGTCAATGGACTGGTCCGGTTTGCCAATTTTTACTTATGGTTATGCATATATTTGTAATATTTTAAACTAAATACTTGTAGCAAAAATTGTTTCCTTTCTAAATATAGCATGCTAAAACCGGATTATTAACTTGCTAGGTAAAGTTTATTTATTTCAAAGCCCAAAAATTTGTTCTTTAAATTTTTAAAAAAGTAGGTTTTACTGTATATGTGCATACTTATGTATCTTCAGATGCATTCATAATATATGTTGGTATGTTAAGAGAAGATATTATAGATATAATATTTTAAAAATTTAATTATTAAAGGAAATCAAAGTTCTAGGCATGCTAGAGGAAGAGTGATGGCTGCTAGGAGAAGTTCAGAGAGGTAGAAAAAGAATAGGTATTTTAGATGAAATCAAGGGAGGAAGAAAGTATTAACTACTGAAGAATGAATTATAATATGGACATCAAACAATTCCATGAAGTGAAGCCAGAAAGTGTGAAGTATATATGTTCCATGGAGTTTAAGATGTTTTGTGGCATGCTAGAGTTAATGTTATATTGTTTTACTAAGATCCATCACTAGCCTACTCTAATGAGACTACTGCTAATGAAACAAAGACAATGGAATTTGATTTTCTAGTAATATTCATTAGTTCCCATCATCAAGAGTAAAGTTGGTAAGGAACAATGATTGAGGGAAAATGGGAAGTTTTGGGTAGGAGATTGGTAAGGGTGTTGCAAAGGGAAGATTGGGAGATGGATTTTTAAGATGATGGAGGAACGATGTTAGTATCTTTCAATAGCTGTTTCTATGCTTTCAGTTGAACTGGTGTTGCTACGAGTGAGAGAAAAAAATTGATAGAATAGTGTATGATTGACATGCACTGGATTATATGAAAATGTTGTGACTTATTATGAAATATAACCAGAAACCATCGGAACCAGATATTCTACTGGCTAATCCCTTTGTTTGCCACCAAACAAGGGGAAACTTACCTCATCCTTTTTTAGATTTATAGTGTATTTAAATATAATGTAAGTATTTTGATTAGAGTTTCTGACCGACAAATTTAGATGCATTGGCAACAGTTGGAAAGCAAACTTCGCCTATCACCTCTTCTATGCGCATAGAAAGTTTATTTCTTTCAGTTTTTTTCGCTCTGGTGTTCCTTGTACCCCCCGAGATCCCAATGAGCCTTTGCCATGTCATCTGCTGTTTTCATAAGGGCAAAACCACAAGAGTTGATCTGCCACACATGTCCAGAATGAGATTTGGGCCTGCGACCTTTGGGTTAGGGGTAAATGCCACCTGATGCACCCGACCAGATATAGTTTAATAGTAAAAATAAACATTTGAAAATATTTGTTTTTCGATGTTGGTGTTTTAACTTGTGTTTCGATTAGAGTTGAAAGGAGATCTTCGAACCGGAAATCTCTAATATGGATTGAATTGTATCAAGACCGTTTGTATATATTCGCATGGGTCTGCAGTAATTAATGCAAAATTGTTTTTTTTTTAAATATAAATCACCAAGGATCTTAATCATTGATCAACTAGGAGTTCTCAAGGACAAAGTAATTGTAAGCAGCCGACATATGCATGGACCATGTTATGTTTTTATCAATTACGTCAGTGGCTCGAAAATCAGTTGCAATAAGGACGATATCATATAGTAAGCAAAAAATTAAGCTGGTTTCAAATCATGGCAATCTTCTACCTACGTACTGCCCAACCAGATGGAGGCTTAATTTTCGCGCGCATTGACAAACGGAAATCAAAATTTAAATGCGCACGCGTTAGCGAGTGAGAAATTTGATTTGATCACGTGAAACGCGGTTGTTTTAGGGTTTGTTTTTACCGTTTTGCCTTTGTTGGTTTTTGTTTTTATCATAAACATTAGTTCACTCTTCAAATCTTCAGTCAGTTTGTTTCTTTTTTGTGACCAAGAGCTGATTCTTTCACAATGGTTTGTGCATGGTTAATGAATGATGATTTGGCTGACCAACGCCTGGAACATCACCGAAGTCCTCCTGTTTTTGTGCCCCTTGATAAATTATTTAAAACTACAGGAGTTGAGTACTTGAAGGTAGTTTTTCCTATAATTCCTCTTCATCATTATATATTTTTAAGTTGGCGACGTAGATCAGCGAGTTCCCTCTGTTAGCAAATTATTAATGCTTACTATTAGTATAGATTTTTATGTCTCTATTTCATATGACATTAAACCTATGGAGTAAATATTTCCATAGTTTGCAATAGTCGAAGATTATGCTAAGGTTAAGTTTTCAACAGAAATATTTTCCTGTTTACTCGCAAATCTATTTTGCAGACGAGTGACCATGTCAATCTGTTCGTAATCTTTCTTCGTGTGCATGAAATTAAGTTATTTTTCAAAAGGCAACTAGTCTTATGCATAAATATCAGTAGTAAGGATTTGGTCTTTTTCATACAGCAAAGTTATCCTCGAATGTCGCCCTGCGCCAGATATTTCAGCCTCATCCTACCTGTTCTGGTGAATGAAAGACAGGTTTTAGCAGTTTTGATGTTCACATACTTTTTTCTGTCAAATTCTGTAAGTCGTTTACGCCTGAAGATTTAATCATGAACATTATCATTTCTTTGCACGCCTTTTTAGTGACTACCAAGGTAATATGAATGTCCAGTACGTTTAGGGGTCTTTACGTAGGTAGTCAACAGCTCCTTTTGAGTCCTGGGAGAGATCTCGCCTCCTTTTTTATAAATCCGTGTATGTTACAGTTGCATTTGAAGCTGTTTGAGGCCAATTTATTGAAATTTTTTTGATTGAAACGATGATCATGTTACTATGGAAACAGTGTCAACATTAGTTCTTTTGATCCTACCAAAATTTCGACATCGTGAAGTGTATAATACAGTCTAATAAATATAAAGTGTAGCTATCGTCGTTTAGTTATATATTAATGGCTATACATTAAAGGGAATTTTTTGTTCCTATCTAGACAGGTCATACTTTGCAATTCCTAGAGATTCATAGTCCAATAATTATTTTTTTTAAATCCACACTTGTCTATTTGATGTCTAAAAAATTTACACTGAATGTGTTTACATAAAAGTGAGTTTCTGGTTAATGTAATTCCGAATTTCCGTTAAAAATTCCTTAATTTAAATGCCATACCGTGAAGTGGAATGGATGGGGCCCTATGCCTGTACCTTTAGAGTGTGAAGGGGATGATCCAATCTATTAGTGTAGTAGTAATTTGGGGAGGGAGCTGATGGCTTGCACCATTAGGGGTAGTTAGGTATTTGGTAGAGATCTAAGAGATTTTCAGGGTATGAGGGACATGTGGAGATGAACCCAGTGTCTGTATTAGCCTACTCTACATGAAATATGGCATCCACAATTTAATGTGTAATACAAAGGTACTGAACTTGAAATATTCTTCATATAGCACATAAATAGGGATCAGAATACAGCTTGAATATTTCGGGTTGATTACTGTGTTTATTGTTTTTATTATTACTTCACCAGGTTCAAACTCTGGCTCTCGGGATCGGAAGTAATATGTTAAACACTACATCATCATCTTTCCCAACTCCACTAATTATATATTCCTAAAACATTGCAAGTAAAATGATTCCCTTTTCTTTTACACTTTATTTCTCCTCTTTATCTTCTTAATAATTCCAATTTGGTGGTATTTATAATGGCATGGTGTCAGGTTGGTGATAGCATGTAATGTCTAGTTTCTTATACCATCATCCCGGTTTAGTCTAATGGCTGTCTTGCTCTATATAGAAACTTCAGAAGAATTTAAGTACCTACTTCCTCATTTCTGCACCAGTTTAATTGGAACACATTGCTGTTATTTTCTCAATGAGCACTATATTTTTATCCTTATGATAAGTATTAGAAGTTAAAGTATCATCTTTCTTGCAGTTTAGCTTCCAGATATGATCTTAGGCAAGAAATAAAACATAAGTGTGGAGAGAATGAGAAAAATACAAATGACATGACTTGGTTTAAATTAAAATGTTTTCCCATTAATTTTTTTTCATGCCATGAGATGTCCATCCATTCTAAAATTTAATTTTGAAAATTGTAAATATTTCATTCAGTTACCGTCTTGTACAAATGTGTGTGATTTTTAGCGTGAATGAACTACATTATGAAAATGTGTGATTAAAGTTTTGAAAGTGGATATTTTAACATATATTGCAAATGCAATTAAATTAATACAAACCTGAATTTTTATGTCATGCTGAACTCAACTTGCATAATATAAGTTGATTTCTGGGGATTTTTAATAGTTTGGATGGGGATAAAATTTTTCTAAAACATTTTTTAGCTGCGCACAAAGTATAATCTTCTTGCAAACCTTCAAATACATATATAGGTCCATGGATTATGAGATACTGAGAAAAATTGGTGAATGCATTTCATATATTTGTACATAGGTTATGCTATTTTTCATAGTAACCATGTTAAACTTTAGATCATGAGGAGAATCAAACCTTAAATTCTGCCCTCAAATGAGCTATAGATCAGCATAACATCCATAATTGAGAATGCAATGCTAATATCGTTAATTCAGGTGTGGGAAAATTCACCATAAACCAAGATATTTTCCATGATGGCATTAAAAAGATGCAGTAACACATTTTACATTGCAATATGGTTTTTTGAAAAAAATCAAATGAGATTTGATGAAGGAATGACAGAATTTTTTGTTGTGTTTGGCATCTTCCCTGTATTTATGTCCAAATTTATCACCTGTAAGGTAAGTTACCACAACATCTGGATTGGTTCAATTGATCTGGTTCAAATATTTCACGGAATGCTACGGCTACTTGTCCGAACCAAAAGAAAATACTATAGACAAGCTTCTTCATTGATTGAGAATCTGTTGATTGTTTTGTGGTTTTTGCATTTTTCCGTGTTTTTCTCTTAAGCTAGTCTCTATCTCCACATATAACATACACCTCACATATTTTATAATCTGCATCATGAATTCCTTTCTTGATTCCCTATTCTTCACATTAATGTACCTTCTGTTACAGAGACTTTCATGTATTAAAATGTCTGCTATCAGTTCATCCTTCCTGCTGCGGTGTTTTCTGTAGTCCTGGTTGTTCATATTGCTCATGACCTTGTGTGTTTACATATCTACATATTTAACTTTTGAAAAATTTTGATACCACTGTAATTCAAAGACTTCTATATTCTGCCACACTTACAATCTACCTATTACTCTAATACAGCAAAATGTTCCACGTATTGTTCTTTAGAAGATTTTTTGTTAAATTTATTAATATGATTTGATACTGTTGGATGGGAAAAATTTCTGACATTAAAATAAGTTTTCTCCTGACTTATTCTGCTGAGAATTTCCTGTATGCTTCATCCGTCGGCTGTTATTTTACTATCTTGATATTAAATTATTTTGCTAGAGATTCTCTCTATATTATCGGACTTTGTGTCACAATTTATTTTCTTGCTGTAAATATGTTTATCTTTTTCTTATTTTAATTTGATGTAGGAAAATGATAAATCGGAGTTTTATATTACTTCCCTATGGTCAGCATTCTATTATGTTACCTGTTTAATAAAAAAAAACTCCTGCATTTTTCAAAAGAATGTTCCTTTCAATTCTTAACATGCTAGTCTCTTTATTTCTATCTCAGCTACAGTAATGGCCCTAATTTCTTTCTTCATTACAACTAACAAGAATCATTTCCAAGGAAAAAAATCAAGGTAAATGTGAACACAGGCAAATGAAATATAAAAGTAGATTTGGGTAGTACACTTAATATATGCTGCATCATTTATCCCCTATACAACCCAAATAAATTATTTCTTTCACCTATAGTCCTTTCACCTGTGTCCAATTGATCACTAAATATTCTATTCAGAGCTGATTTAATTGATTTCCATTAGGAATTTTAATGTGGTTATTTCCAATTTCATCCAGCATTCTATGCAACAGACTTGTAACTCATCCACCAAGTTTAATCAAAATGAAGTTCATCAGGATGGTATGAAACAATTAAAAGCATAAAACCACAACAAGAAGCTTTTAAAGTCAAAGTTTAATCATGAATGCCTTTATACCTCTAGCCTTCCCACCATGAAGTATTTTTGGTGATATACTTTTTGGTTACACCATACAAAAGACTGTTTATGGCTCAAATTTGGAGTGAAAAATTAAGCGCTTAGTTTACTAAAATAGGTCCAATCCAACTGGTGTCTCTTCTGTAGTTTTGTGAATCTTAGTCTGACCTGACTTTTATCTCCTTTGTAAAAAGAGAGATATGTTTTCAGATCAGGGTCTTGTCAACTTTGGTCAAGTTCAATCCAGTCATTGCTCAAAGTGACCTACTGCTTTATGGATATTTTCAACAGTAACGTGTGAAGATAATGAAGTAACTATAAGAATGATGATTCCTTGGTGCTGATTGTATTGGCATTCATTTATTTTTAGGGTATAGTTTTTAATCTTTCGTAGTGATCTACTTTATAAGGATATAGTTCAGAAATTCCATTTGTCTTTGCATATGCTGCAAAGTACCGTATTTTATATTCCGGCAAATGTACACTGTAATATTATTATTACTGAATACAGGCTTCTTGGAGTGATTTTGTATTGATGATATGCTGCATTTATTTATATTTAAGATTCCTGTTTAAAATAGGTTACGAAATAATTCTTGTGTACATTTTCAACATGTTTATTGAGATTGATATTTAATCTTTGAAAACATTCTTTCATTTACTTGTTTCAAAGATAAGATTACATCATAAGTTATTCTTTTAATTATTTTGATGTCAACTAATTGGTGTTAATTATAATCCATTTGCAGAGAGACTTGGTATTAAATATACTTCAGTCTGTTTTGTTTGCTTCATGAATTTGGAGAAATCATTTGACTGAGCTAATTGGGCCCAATTTATTTTATTTTTATTTATCGACTTAATTGGGCGAGGATAAGACTTATAGTCCCTTCTTCCACCTGACCCTTTCATTACAGACATTATATTGAATACAGTTACATACTATAACCAAGTCCTAGATCGAGGCAAATCCACCTAGGCAGGAATCGACCCCTTGACCTCTGGGTTGGTGGGGAAGAACATTACCCCACTGCTACCGGGGCCAACATATGGAGCGTATTACAGAAAATAGGAGTACTGGACAAATGGGAGACTTCTCCATAATATGTATATGTCTAAAACTGTACATTATCAGGCAAAAAATGGAGAAATAATGTATTGTTGGGAAGTGGGAAGGGGTAAAACATTGTTAAAACCATCCTTTTCATGTATTTGTGAGGTATTTTTTTGATGCAAGTTGTTGGCTTCTGGTTAAGGATATTGCCAAATGGAGATTATCCTGGCAGTAAATTGTAATCTCATTTACAGTTAGTCTATCAGCACTGAAATTATGCTCAAGAAGTTTAGAAGAAATAACATTATTGCGTAATGCTTCCATATCATTATGTGCAAAATAATATGTTTCCCATAGTCTTATTATGGAATAGCAGCTTAAGGTCTCTCATTGGTTATGGGGATACTGAATCACAAACAAATTCCTGCACGTAGAACGATGTGCTCTTGAATGTAATGCTAGGCTCATCATAATGGGGTGTAATCGTGATTAATATTTTAGAGAATCATTAGGATCTCATGTATAAAAATCTCCATTCATGATCTCATTCTTATAAAATTAAATGCCTGAGTTTTGGTCAATTTTGGTTGATTACTTCACTAACGTCTACATTTTCTCCTGGGAAACACTCATTCTGCAAAAAGTATTGCACATGATTTTCTTTGATGCCTCAATATGTCTGTTGAAACTTTATTTATCTATATTCAAAATCTTTCATTTAATCTTATTTAGTTGGATAGTTCAATTTTAATGTTTGTCAAATTTAAGAGTGTGTAAGAGTGCTTTTAATCCATTTAGAAATTATGTAATGGCTGCATGCAAGTGTTCCAAGTCTGAATATACACATTTAATTACTGTCAATAGTTAGTACTATTGTAGTTTGATTATTGACTCATTCATTGGTACAGGAGCACCTAGTTTATTAATTTTGTGCATTTGGGTGAGTGAGTCATCTATTGTGAATTCTTTTCTAGAATATATACCAAGCTGAGAACATTGATATTTTGGATCTTTGTGCAGATAACATTATTTATCAAATAAATATGCATTTATATGAGAAATGTGTTGTGAAAAATTGATTTATTTTTTTTTTCAGGTGAATTTAGACTCCCAAAATCCTGAGTTAGAAGAACTTAAAAGTAAGAGAGGTTACTCATATGAAGATGAAATACTTATTTCACCTAGCAAACTTCCAAACTATGAGGAGAAGGTAAGTTTAAAATTATAATTCAGGCTCCATCATACTATGAGCCATGTTTTTGTTACCCTTGTTCATAAATAGGAACTACAGTTGCTGGCTCTTCATCTATAGCTCCAATTTGCTGGATAATAAAAAAATTATGAGGCTAATTGTTTGACTTATTTTCTGATTTATTGATAACCAGAATTGTGATTTTGAAGCACTTTCTATCACTGCCTCCAGTATTGCTACAAACCTGGAAAAACCAAGGAAGTAAAAGCTAATTGAAAGTAGGGTAGTAGTAGTAATGATCATTTCTGCAAGGTTGTGGAAGTGTATTAAGAAGTTTTGAAATTATTGAATTTAGGTTTTAAAATCCTTAAATCATATTAATGGTATAAAAATGTTTTTTATGGTTTATTAATGATATAATCATCCCAAAATATTAGTTGACTTAATGATTTAACAATCTCATTTTAACATGATTACATACATTTTACAACATCATAATAATGACAGTGGGACAGCTCTTGATAACTTATCATCTATGAATTTGGTTGACCAGAGTGCAAAAACTTCTCAGATAGCATTTCCTTAATGAAATTTTTGTCTGGAAAATGTTGAATTTATATGTTGACAAAGTTGGATACATTCAAAAAACGTGAAAGTGTAGCAACCCTAGCTCAAAGTGGTAAGTGGAAGTAATGGGGGAAGGTTTGTGACTGTAAGGATATTTTATATTAAGGTCAAATAAGTGAATAGTGATAAGATAGTAATGTGAGAGTCAGGGATATAAAGTGGAGCCATCCTAACATGAGGATGCTCTGAAGAAAAATGTATCTGGAGATCTACAGTATAGGAATCCCCTGTAGTTCTCTATGAAGAATATAAGCAGGAACCAGAATATTTCTAATTAATCCTCCTACCTATGGGGAGTAAATATATTCTTGGATTTGAGAATGTACTCCACTAAACATAGTGCCAATGATATTATCCTCATTTATTTACCATTCATCCCAAATGTATATATACTTTAGTAAGATTGTATAAATAGGTTGCCATTTGGGTGTATAACAGAGTAAATCCTCTTTTTAAGTCAGACACTTCTAACTGCACTTTGTACATGCTGATGCAAAAATTAATGATAAATGATGTTTATTGCTTCCTAAAAGACATCATTGATACATGTATGGAAATCATCACAGTGATTGCATATATTCCAGCATACTCAGTACAATTGCAATTAGAGTTTGAATACAAATGATAGTCAGAAATAAAAAAGAAAACAGTAAACAGGAGTGGTAACAGCATACATAAGAATAGAATTATTTATTGACAGAGATAGACTTGAATTCATCCACACTATAGCATTGATGTTTGCTCTGGAACTGATAAAATTTAGACTTAAATGAGAAAAAATTTTTATTTCTCTCAGTTTTATAGCAAATGATTTCAGAAATTTTACAGCAGCAAAGCAAGGGTTTCTAGTAAACATATCTTAGTTAAGGGCAGTTATCCTTAAGTCATTACAACGGCTTGTGCTGTACTTATGTATGAGGGACAGTCTAATGAAAACCAAACACATAGGCATGCAGTGTTGTAAAAACTGGACACATTGGCATGGAACATGCTGTGTTCATCATTAGGACATGCAACAATGAATTTTGCATACTCCAGCACCCTCAGCCACCAGAAAACAAACCACACCGCTGCTCTTCTTTACTTGCCTCCATGTCTACAGCTGGGCAAACACACTAGACAAGTCCATGCACCAACAACTGTGTGCACCTGTGAGTACTCAATATGCAATTCTCCTATCACAGTGATGGCGGTATCGATGCATAACAACAGTGTTGTGACCTTTTCCGTGGACTCTGTGTTATGACGGCTGTTCAGTTTTCATTTGATCAGCGTTGGTTATCAAATTGAACATGGCTTTGTTTTGCTGTACAATAATAATAGTCTGGAAAATATACGGGTAGGGAATAGTTAAAATTAAAATTTTTTTTAAGTAAGGTCTACAACTGCTTGCAATTGGAACTTTGCCTAGGTTTCTCTCGCTGCCCATTTTAGCAGCCTAAAGAGATGCATAGAATGATATGAGTGTCCTTACACTGCAATTTCAGTCAACTATCAATGAATGCTTGATAAACTGAGAGAGCTATACCTTTATCAACCAGGCTCACGATTTTTCTCAGGAGGTAACATCCAATGGCAACTTTAAAACTTAATTTATGAACATGATAGAGTCTTATGAATACGCATCCCTGAGGATTTCGTCACAGTAGAACCCTTAAGAGAGGACTCACTTATCCCCAAAAGTGGGAAGGCTCTTAATTTTTCTTTGGTGTGGATGAAATTGGGTAAATTTTGTTTTCTCATTGGGTACAAACATCAAATTATCTTCACACCATTTACTCATGCAGTCAATCTTACCCTGTGCTACTGCATAGTATAGGTTCTTGGGAGGAGGTTGGGTGGGGTGACATTCTAATTGGATATAACATACTAAAGGCAGTTAGTTTGAAAAAATTATGTATTTTTTTTATAGATCAAAATCTTCTTCCATGAGCACTTGCACACTGACGAAGAAATTAGATTAGTTTTGGAAGGATCTGGTTATTTTGATGTCAGAGATACGGAAGAAAATTGGGTGCGAATTGAGGTCAAACCTGGTGATCTTCTTATTCTTCCAGCTGGAATATACCATAGGTTTACCTTGGACACCAATGTAAGTAAATATTTAAAAAATATATCTAAATCAAGATAATAAATAGTACTTTTTTTCTTTAATGAATGATAACTTAACTAACTTTTATCTCTAACTTTTGGGAAACTGAGTGCATAATTCAAAATAACTGTACATAACACCTCGAAATCAATATTATTTATAGTTTAAGTCATCATATTTGTTCAAGTAACTTTGTATCATCAGGAATATAAACTTCTTTGCTGATGATTTATGTTTCATGAGGAAGTATTTTTGCATGTTAATCAGTTTCAGTAAAACTGATTTTACATAGTAAAATAATAATAAAAAGTTACATCTTTTACATCTTGAAGATTTTTGCCTTCTTTAAAACATGTATGTACTTTGGTATCATCACTGAATATTGCTTTCTTTCCAGAATTTTATTCGTGCCAAGAGATACTTTGTTGGTGAGCCAGTGTGGACACCCCATAATAGACCATGTGATGAAATGGAGTGCCGTAAGAGTTATCTTGAAAGGCTTAAAAAAAACTTTGAAGAATGATTGTTTTGCCTAAAATCTGATATATCATTCAAGGCTGGGCTTCAGGAAATATGTTATCCTGACACCAAAAGAAATGAGTGTCATAGGGTCTTATGAATGTATCTAGGTTGGTGTCACAATTCTTTATAACTTTCCTTTTTTTTACCTTCATTGTCTTTCCAGGCATACCTTTACATATTATTATTAGGTAATCTACCGGTTAAGGTAGGTTTTCGGATGGACACAACTATCAAATAAATATTTTGTGACTCCTAAGAAAACCTAATCTACATCAGGTCCCTCTTCATCTCTGTGTACTTCCTTCCTCCCTTCATCCCGTCCAACATCCCTATCCTGTTCCTGCCCTTTCCTCACCTTTATATAATAAATTCATAAATATTTTCACTCTTTTCACCTCAAAAGTCTTGAAATGATCTTGCAGGAAGTGACTTCTATTTTGGAATATTCCTCAGAAAAAAATGAAAATCAATTGGATATGCTTTTATATATTTTTATATACACTTTTATATTGGATAGATTTTAAATCAAACAGCATTACCAGTTTCAGGGTTAATGCTGGGAGATCATGAATTCATATTTCCATGAAATTTCTAAAATATGCGTTTTACTGTCCCATTTAAAATTTTTGGCAAAGTGGAATGGATTCATTTTCCTAACTTCCTCCTCTGGTATGGCTGTGAAAGTTATAGTTACATCGCCTTTCATAAACATTTCATGGCTACTAAGTCAATGTCAAATTTTTAGCCAAAAAGAATGGTTTCCATTATATACATACTCTTCATTTGAGTGTGTCTTGAAATTGAAAATCAAGCAATTAAAGAAAGATGATAAATTTGATGCTTATAATTGTCATCAGAAGAGTATTTGATATTCTACATTGGCTAAGTTTGGAACCAAACTAATATGAGATGCTGGCTACTTAGGTACTGGTGCCTGACCCACAGCCTGCTTGCCAAATAGTTCCATGCAAGGCTGACAGGAGTTTTAGTAAAAGCTCTCATAGTTAGCTATTGCATGTAGCTCAGAGTTAAATTCTGTGATTTTAGTTGGAATATATTTTTGCATTGCAATAAGTAAAAAATAAAATATTATCAATTTGATTAAATTCTATGATGGTTGAACAAAGGAAATTTATTGTTACCTTTATTGAATGATACATATTTGAATTTCTAAGTCAAGACTAAATATGCTCTCTAATGAAAGGGACACCAATGACATCTTGGGGTGTACTTAGGATGGGGTTGAAATAGCCAAGCTGCCACAATTATAGTTAAGCTTCACAGCCTTGGCATAAAATCATTATTGTGTTCAATAATGTAAAAAACTATTTATTGTGGCTGTAACTTCATAGAATTGTTATTATTAATGTCTGAGAATCTCTAGTCTCTCCGGCACAACCTTTAATTAGTTTCTTCTTATTCCACTGTCCACCGCAGAATATTTTATGAAAGGTTGTATTTCTTGGTGCAAAAAATGCAAGTGGAAAATCAACATCTATTTTCATTGGCAAAGGGAAAATGAACTATTTTATTTTTTAAGTCATCACAGCGTGCAACACAATACACCTGAATGAAAAGAAATGTAACTGTCAACAAAGGTACCAACATGACATAAATTAAATTACACAATTGCCAATACCGTTCTGGTTGTGAGAGTCATAACTATAAGACCTTACTTGAGGTGCCTAAGAGGTGTCCTGTGGTACAATATGGCTGATCTGTGTAAAAGAAAACCTTATTTTTTGAAAAATTCAACACGATTTACATAAATTTCAATTTTTTCATCGTTTCATCCAGTATTAAGTCAACCTTTTTATTTTGCTATAATTTTAACCCATATAACTTGACTTGGTAGCCATGATATGCTGTAAGTTTGGTGGCCATCACTTTGTTTCATTTTGTGTTTAAGGAAAAATGTCATGGATTGCATTTGGGTTGTGAGTAACATCAGCAATCTTTATTTTTATGCGCTAGGTGAAAATGGTATACACCTGAGTAAATTCCTCAATTAAATGCTTTTTATTCCAAAGGGAGTGTATAGGATGGTTTTCAGGTGAATAATTGCTAGATCTTTTGAATGTAAAGATTGATATAGTTGATGATGCTTGGCTGCTTGAACATTGGCCAATGTTGCATATCTTGTAACTTTTTTTTATCAACCTGCTATCTTGATTACTGGAGTAAATACCATTTGAAGTTATTTTCATGATATGTTTTCCAAATGTTTTGTTTTATTATACATTTATGTATATTAATTGCGAATTGTTAATCTTCTCATTTTTTATTTTGTTGTTCTTCTTACTAACCAACTTGTTAAGTATTTTTGGACATTTATAAAATAAATGGTTTTTATAGAATTAAATCGAAATTAAAGTCACATTCATTTCCTTGCAAACATCTGCATAAATAGTTATTTTGGGTGCATATTTAAAAAAAGACGGCACCAGCATTGTGTGTATCATGCTGGAATGCTTAATTACAATTAATGTGTTTACTAATGTATATACTTCGTTCCAAGTCTTCATAAGATTTTACATTGGCATTGTGAACTTTTATATCTCAATTGGAGTTGAAACGATGAAAAAGTTCATAGGAATCCATGAAGGCATTATGTGGCTTTAATTTTCCCACAACTTTTCCCATACGAGGAAACCCCCAAGTCTACATGTCTCTTGAAATTGGTTGCTTCCATTTTGTAAATGCAAAGTAGTTTTCCTACCCTTGATTAGCATCCCTCCATGCTGAATAATTTGTGTGTGCTGTGTTAGTTAAGGAAACTTTTACCTGCAACCTATTAAACTGTGAAATAAAATTTAAGGGTGGTTTGAAAATTCCATGCAAAAATGAAAACCAACCAATTTTTTGCAATAGAATTTTTAAAAAAATTTTTAATAGTCTCTCCTTTTAGGCATTTCGTTCAAAACCGCACCAGCTGGTTGATCCCTTCCAAATAATGTGATTGTTTCAACTCAGCAAAAGAGCTATTTGTTTGTGCATTCTCCTTGTTTGAATAAATCTGATTCCCACCATCTGTTTCTCTATGTTAGAAAATGTAGTAGTCAGATAAGAGCCAAATCTGAAGAATAGGAGGGATAGGGAGTGAGTTGGAAACATAACCCCTTCAATTTTGCGACTAAAATTTCAGAGGGATGAGCATGTACATTTGCAAGATGGAAAAGAGCTATTTTGTGGGCCAATTATGGATGTTACTCTTGCAGCTTGGTTTTCAAATGGCATATGTATAACATGCACCAGTTAAGGTTGGATCCTTTTTCAACACTCATTAAAGATTATTTCTTGCAAATCTCAATAAACAATTGCCATAACCTTTTGGAGTGAACGAATGATCATTGCCTTCTTTGGTGCAGACCACCCATAGCTGGCAACACACTGTGACTCTTCCCTGGTTTTTAGTCTGAAGTGGTGTATCCAAGTTTTCATTTCACAATGATAAAATGATGACAAAAATTCCTTGGATTTTTTTGCAATAGCTGCAACCTGGCATTAGAACATGTTACATGATATCATTTTGGTCGGCTATGAGTAATGGTAGCACAGTTGTAGCCATATTTTAGATAGTTTCTCATGTCCGAGTGTTGATGCAAAATATGATGTACCCCTTCACTCAGGATGCATTGTCAATCTCACTCATTTACCCTCTTCTATCATCCATCACCATATCATGGATTTTACCAATGACTTTTGGAGTAATGACCTCAATAGTGCATCCAGAATGTCTAGCATCACTTGGGTTCATATGGCCGCTCCAAAAATTTAACTTCCAAAAAAAACCATGACTGGACCATTTTAAACGAGGGTGTAGATTCATGGTTATACTAATCTTAATGCACCTGATATGATTTCCCATTCATGAAATATTTAATCCACACTAAGTTCTCTTTCTTCCATTGTTGGCAATCACTAGACTTGATTAATTCAAACAAATGCCAAGGACAAAGTAATGGGTCATTATGGGTCAAATTTAGTGTAAGTTCCTACTAGGATTGCTTATAATTGAGAGTAACTTTGAAACACATCACTCTCTCTATTACATGCATTAAATTTTCAAGCTATCTTAGTGTATCCTCATATTTCCGCAATGGATTTAACTAAGTTTGGCATCAGCAACTTTATGATGTTGCAAAAGTCATAATCTTTGATTATTTTAACCTTTGATGTACTATTGTACTTCCATGTATATATATCCATTCAAACACGAAATTCTGCGAACAAATATTCTTTCACATGGAAATAGATATTCGGAAATGGGATAGGAAAACACACAAAAGACGAACACAGGAGAGGTGGGGAAGGTGGATTTGAGCAGATCACAAGCGTAAAAATATTTCCTTAACCTGTGATCTGCTCAAATCCGCCTTCCCCCACCTCTCCTGTGTTCGTCTTTTATGTGTTTTCCTATCCCATTTCTGAATATCTATTTCCATGTGAAAGAATATATATATATATTGATGTAGAACTTCCTGATGTTACATTTTAGCATGGAGGAGAGACTTGCTATGTTGATGTGGATTGCAATTAAAAATTAGGGGCAATTATATTTATCTTGGAGGATTATTATCATGGTTTTTTGGTGAATTTAATGGCAAAATAGTAATGAAAACATACATTTCAACCCATCAATAGCTGGAAAGAGGATCTTATTTTAACTAAGACAAAAAAAATCCTTTATCTCATCTAAAACTTCCCAGAATCCAAGAAGTATACTTGTCTAAACCACCCTACTTTCTAAGTCTGCAACTAGCAATCTCTGGAACTGCAACTGGAATCTCTGGAAAGCTTAAAGTTAGATGCAGGCTAATTGGCTGTAGCAGTAGCAATTTTTAAGGATATTCAAGCAATCTTGAATTTTTGCTTGTCAAACAATTGTCATATTACATCACCCATAGGAACTCACCATTGGTGATCATGAAAAGAAGTATTTTAATCAGCTATGCATATGCAACGGGGAAATTATGAATTTAGTTTCCATAGATAAGAATTTAGAAATTGTCATCTTACAGAAATAGCACAATTGTTTCTCTTCAAGCTACCAGTTGGGAAGCATTTCCATGTATGCTGTTCTAAAATATTTTAAGACATGAAATTATTTCATTTTTGAGAGCTATCATTGGACCATGTTTCAAACAACTATTGATAACGCTAAAATTTTTTGGCCTGAGGGGAAAAACATTGTTTGTAAGAGCCATCCTGTCTTTATGTCAAATGAATTTTACCTAATTATTTATATGTTTTCTGCAGAAAGAAAATTTTAATATTCCCATTTCAAAGATGACCAATGGAGCCATGGAAACGAATTTGGTGATCTTCATTTTAAATAAATAACATGGAAATTGTTAAACTAATCACTTGCTTGGCCATGGATTTGAAAACTAGTGAATAAATTCATTTGCAGTAAAATAAGAATTGAAAACAGATGAAACAACTAATTGCTCAAGCATGGATCACAAGGTTTAAAAACAGTAGATAAGGTATGTTTGTTTATTTCCATTATTACCAGTAATAGTATTTCTCTAGGATAGGATTGCCCAAGAATGTTGACTGGAATCAATTAGACTTGCTTTTGAAAAATTGTAATTGATTATAAGTAACAGTTAATTGTTAAAGATAACTAGTAAATTACTTTTTGCCAGTTTCAGATTTGTATCATACATATATAGACAGTGGGGCCTAATAGTATAAGGCCAAGGCAGGGGCTATTCATATATTAAGCAATGAGTAGTACAAATATTTTATGTTAGTAAGATATGTTTGATCATGTTGTAATGGTTGGGTGGAATGCATTGCCACTTTTATAGGTATTAGAGAGAATTGTGACATTTTTGAGTTTGTACTTCCCATTAGGCAATTTGACCAGAATTCCTACATTTAATTAATTGGTTATCTACTGTTACTAATTAAGGTATGCATTTAGGAATGTTGGGATAAATTTCCATGAAAAGTAGTATTCATAGGAAGTATAAGTAGCTATGTAGCTACATTTGTTATGATCGTAGTAATTAAACATGTCTTACTCAACAGCCTGTCACATTTGGTTATTTCTCACAAAGAAATGGGTAATATCCTATAGAAGTTTATTATGTAGTTATTTTTGTTATGGAGGTCAATTGAAATAACAGGATCCTAATTTTAAAAAGTTTGTATTGCAAAAAATAATTATTAGGTACTTCGTAAATTAAATATTTCATTTACCCTGATGAGCTCACTTGTAGATCTACTTTTTTACATTAAGATATTTATTTAAGAGATTTGACAGGTATGCATTTTTAAACTATTAATTGGAGGAAACTGTCAAACCGAAAAAAATTGGAGGGATGACTCTTAGTGTCCTTTCGTTTATGTATTCAATGTTCACCAAAATAAATTTATTTTCATTTTATTTCCAAGTGACATTGTTATACAAGTGCCATTTTTATAGCGGTAAGTGGTGCCAAAAGTACATAGAGATTTGTTATAAACGTTGTTTGGTTTAATTTGCCCACTATTTCGTCAAAATAAATTGCAGTGAGTGTAGAAAAACTTAAAACGTTAACTCCTGTGAATATTTAAGTAAAATGATCATAATGCCCCGCCAAGGTCGCCAAGATTTATGATAGGTAGGAGGATATTTGTCCAGATTTTTGTCGTATTGATGAAACTATGTAAAACTACGGTATTTTATGGATGGCTCGGGTAACTACCTATCCGCCCTGTGGAGAGGAGCTTGCCACTGAGCGATCAATAACGCGAGAAAGGTAGGGTAGTGTGGCGTGCGTCGATATACACGCCGTTGTCCTGAAAAGACGAATGAAAAGGATACTCGTGTAATCATGACATATTACGCACGTCTTCACCAATAAGAGTCGTTGTTTTCAGTGTGATATATTTCTGAGTGAAGTCTTTATCATGTCCACAAAATACATAAACCCTAATTCTTAATGTATTGAATTTCGTACATTTTTGTTAATCCCTTCCCGTGATACTTCGCGGCAAGTCTCCTAATTTGAGAACATAAGATGGTGTGAAAATATCTTCCAGAAATATTTTCGAGCATCTCAACAAATGGTACATTGCCACCCTAAGAAGTTATATTAGTCTTCGCTGGCTTCGAGTAGTTTTCGTACGGGCTACGTGCTCATTCCTCCGGTTTCGAGTGTACAGCTACGCTGCGCCACCATCAGCTGTTCAACAATTGTCGAGTGTGTGGGTTCGTCTTGCGTGTTGCATAGGTGCTAGTGATAGAAAGGGCAAGTGTATAGGGGACAGTGGGCGTTACAGTTCCAGGGTACCGTCACTTGCACTCAACCACTATGTTTACCCTGTGGTACGCCGTATTCGCTGGGAAAGCAGCTTTGGAAGAAGCTGGGTAAAGTATTCGCACCAAATGTGGATCAAAAAGCTGCTAAGTAGACTTAGAGGGCATTGCTATGCGATGAATGTACTTCGAGTTACTTGACGGCTTCATGGCTTAAATATTGGCTGAGCATGCAATTATGTACGGTTTAATTTACTTATTTTATCTCTTACATTGATGTGACCCCGAACGAAAAAATCTAATTAAAGATCTGTAGTGTTCCATGATTCTGTACATTTTTATTACGATTACAAATTGAACTTTAAGGAGTTTCATTGCCTTTCGAACGTTATATCATAGCAGTGCCTTAAAATATTTCCCTTTTGGCAAAAAATCATAATTCATTATTAACTTTCCCGAATATAGCATCGATACATGTGAACCGTAAAACGATTTAGTCCTTACTAGGTAGGTAGTTTTCCTGTTGATAAGAAAACTGGATAAATGGTAGAATCAGAAAATTTCCGTCGAATATCTCGCAGTAATGATTTATAATAGTGTACTGAATCATAATGAAGAGAAAAGAATGTAAGTGATGATTGTTTTTAGAGTACATCTTTAATTTAACTAAGTCATCTTGCCTAATCCTCTAAGTTGCGCCAATCGAAATGTGGGACAGGGCCATCCTAATCACTCATGAAAATCAAATCTTTATCTAAAAACCAAATTAGTGTTATAACTCATCCAGTTTAATTCTTTGATATTTCGAAGTTTGAAATCAACCCTTAGTTGTCTCACGCTTCGAATAAATTTGATCGATTCTATTAAATGCCAATTTTAATTGAACGAAGATTTTATTTTTTGCCAGATTTAATTCTTAAGATTTATTAATTATCAGAATAATTGGAGAATCTCAGTTTATTCCGGTTCCCTTACTTTCCTACTTCATGCATCAAAATGTCTTTTGATTTAAGTTTACAAAATTTTAATTAAGATCAGCCCTAAAAACAACAGTATTGATTGGTATCGTTTCATTAAAATGTTTTTTTATACATTTAATCAATCAAATAAACCGTTACCCAGCAAATCACCACTGTGAGCCGAAAAGGGACTTGAAATAAGGATTCTTGTGAAAAGGATATAATGTGAAATTTCTAAAGTAGTAATATGCCTTCGATAACGGGATACAGACTTATTTGGTGTAAACTATCGTACAAATATTCCAGTTAGGTTGTTGACCAAAGAAACAGGACAGAAATTAACATCTAAGAATATTTGCAGAATTGATTATTATCCAGTGCAAGTAGTCGAAGAAAATGTTACCGTAGGTTTTAAAAAGTTAAGAAGGTGATGCTTGACATTTTTCAGAGCCATATTGGACGCAGTATGTTTCGTTATTGTTATCATGGAGAAAATTTGAACTGTAATTCTTCATTGGACAAACCATAATAAATTAGATAACCCGCTCATTAAGGAACCAATGAATTGGCGTTCTCTTGTTAAAACAAATGAATGTTGATTAGATTGCGAGCATAAAATGAGAAATGAGCTACCATATTGTCACAATTGTTGCCGATGCACAATTTTTGAGCTATCATTATAATCCGAAGAAAATCGACCCAAAAACAAAATGTCTTTCCGTTAACTATTAAAAGTTCGTATTTTGTTACCTTGATGGACTGCAGATTGAAGTATTATGGAAACTCCCACGCCGGTCTGATAACGGGCTTTTGGTGGGAATACGAATTATCTTATGTACTGGCTAGCCTCTACCCAACTCCCTCATAGTTTCAGATTTTTTATGAAGCCAAATTTTTCTAATGCAATTTACCTAATATAATTCTGATTTGGATTTCATCTCTAGTTCGATAATTGTACGTATAAAAATTAGACTGCGATTATGAACTCGAACATCCTTGTCTTCTAATCTGGTCTATATACAATGCTAAATCTGTGCGTTAATTAATTTTTAAGTCATGCGAAATTTAGTTATTAACTTCAGTATGCACACATTAAAAGTAAATCAATATCGTGCCATCCGTTTTACCATATATCGAATACCAGTCGAGATTATCAAGAGTACAAAAAGTCGTGAATTGCATAAAGTGATATTAATTCGTGGAAATGCTATAATTACTATAGCTGTAAATACTAGAACTGGTGTACTTTTGGGTACAAGATCGTGTCTAGGGTGAGAAGTTGACACATTTGTGCGAGCTGTATCGTAAATGGTGACCGTTGGTAGGAGGGGACCCAAGAGAAGGACATGTCCACCTTCCTCTCTTGATTTTCGGTTTAATGACAAATTCCAGATCAAGTACTATTTTTCATTCGTTAAACGAATTAGTAATGCCTGCAAAGAACACGTTCAGGAGAAAAATCACGTCCTTGAATTCGTAGATAATGATTTATGAGAAAGCTTATTGGATTTTCCTCCCTCTCCGGCATAGATTTCAAACTGGCGGTGTTCGTGTTACGAATGAGCTAAATTTAGTCTTATTTAAAATTGTTTTTTCGGATGTAATGTATGAATTTAATGTTGTATATCGCTCCGCTCAGCTAACATTTTGTCTTTTGGCGTAGAATAGTGTAGAGGAGCTAGATTTGTAAAACGTTATGACACACTGAGTGGCGTATCAAAATTAAAGGATCTAGGTTGGGAATCACTCTCTAGGCAAGGGTTAAATTATAGATACAATCTCTTGTGTAAATTGGAAGGACGCATCTTTAGCATTGATGTTGAAAATGTTTTTTTGACCCCCATCGTACTACGGTAGGAGAGATAATATCAATAAAATTAGAGAGATCTTTTATTTTTTTATTTATACCCTGCAAGTCACCGCCAGGGTAAGTGGTAGGGGGTGAATATACGCCAGAATAATTTTACCCGAACATGACCCTACCGCGGGCGAACAATGTTATTATGATCCCTATCGTTCGTGGAAAAAATGACATCTTAAATCTATCTGTTCTACACTTAATCTCTCTAATTTTATTGACATGATCTCTCCCACCGTAATACGATGGGGGTAATAATACATTTACAACATCACTGGTAAAGAGGCCTCCCAATTTATGGAAGAGCTTCAATCTGTAATTTTATCTTCCCTCAGTGAGTGAGTCCCGGCCTAGCTGCTCTAATATTTTGGATACGCAACTAAGTTTATCATGACTACGTTTTACAAATCTAGCTCCTCTACGCTGCATGCGATCCAATTCGACAAGTAATTCAGGAGGGAATTGCCAAATGTCGTACCAGCGTTGTATAGCATTAAGGTCATCTGACAAAGCTGTCGTGTCCTCAGGATCACGGATATCACGGTAAACCACTGCATCGTCGGCAAATAAATGTATCTTACTAGTAACTACGGAGTCAATGTCATTAACGTAAAGTAGAAATATAAGAGGTCCGATGACACTTCCCTGGGGAACACCTGAAGTAAGATCAAGTGAGAACAGATAGATTTAAGACATAATTTTTCCCGAACGATAAGGGATCTGAATAACATTGTTCGAGCGCAGTAGGGCCATATTCGGGTCAAAATTAGTCTGCTGTGTATTCACCCCCTTCCATACACCCACCCTAGCGGTGGTTTGCAGGGTACTAACATAAATAAATAACTTTTAGCGGAATGTATTTAATTTATTGTTATGGAGATAACTGACGTGCTAGTCAGATTTATCACGAACTGGAAACCATATTTACATGCGGACATGGTACCCTGCAAGCCACCTCTAGGATGTGTGGCAGAGGGTGATTACACACCAGACTACCCTTGACCCAAAATACCTAAGTTATTGACGGTGAGGTTGTAGTGTGAGTACTTGGAGGTGGAGATGCGTCCTTCGGGGAAGTTCTATTATGGCTGTTTTGCCCTTGATTGCAATCGTATATTGGCGATGGATCGTCCATCAATTCGATCGAGACGAAGTAACTTCAAATTTAGGAAGCAAATAGGCGGGCCAATATGAGGATGCCTGAATAAGGTAGCGTTAAAAAGGGCGAGAATGGGGAGAGGCGAGCAAGGGGAAAGGGGGCACAGGACCAAAGAGGAAAACTGCCGAAGTCGTTTTGATGAGGAAGCCATCTTCGTCGGGCATGAGGTTATCGCTGGAGCCTTCGGAGGCTTTTTGAATGCCAAAGATAAATACTTATCACCCAATATACAAACACTTCCAGTTTATTTTGGCGTTTTGATTGACGGGAGCGAATGGTTTTATAAGCTACAGCGACGTTCTGGTTATACGTATACATATTAATCGCCGAGCACGATCGTAGCTCTGCAACATAATGGCAGTAGGTGAAATAGTAGTATGGGTGACATTGTTAGGAATCATTCACACTGCCCAACAATATAGAACCGTTGTATTTAATTATATCAGACTTTTCACCAATACCCTTCAATGTTGTTTGATGACTTGCTTATTTTTCCCTTCCCTACGTCGCTTTTAGGTTGTTACGCGTTTCCTTGGCCTTTGCCGGCATTAAGATCGGAAGTTTTCGACGATATGTTTCACGCAGTTCCGCGGTCAAAAGTCAATTTGTCTAGAAACTTCATTACGCAGGATAACGCTTCCCTTGCAAGACGGAATTCAGCGTGACATTTGATTCCCTCCGTAATATATTTTTTTGACTGTCTTGCTGTTCGTGCCCTTCTCTTGCGCAAGATAGGTGGCTGCGTTTTCTTGAATTTTCTATACCATAGACACTGAATTGAAAGTCAACTCACTGCCCTGGACTCTACATATATTTTTCTGCACCAAACATTACCGTTCATTCGCAGTGAGAAGAGGGCACCGTTCAGAGTGAAGGAGAGGGCACAGGAAGACTTGGAACCTTGTGGAGGATTTGAGAAATCTGGAAGGACTTAGTTTTCAGGATGAATTTCTGCGTTTCGTGTTTGCCATGTCTGAGAAGGTAAGAGGAACTTTATGTATTTAAAATATTTCGATAATTAGAGGGATACGGCATAGTAATGTAATCAAACACCTTCAGAATTGTGATAATGGTGTGGGAACCATTGAGCATCCGCAAATTCGATAACTCATCCGAAAAAATGCATTATGGATGCCTCAAAAAACATTTTTTCGCCGGAAAAATAAGTCGGATCGTGGACATGGTTTTCTGAAAAGCGCTATAGCCTAGACGACAAAAGCTGTCACAGCAGTTGTAATCCGTGTTAGTTAAGGGGCGACAGATTTACAATTTTTATCGGTCTTTTTTTGTACGATTCCTTACACGATTTTGTAATGAATGGGAAATGCAAGACATCCGCTTTTTTCTCCAGGGCTAGTTGTTAAGACGATAAATTTTACTTGCTCGGCGTTCAATTATCATATAAATTATTTTAATACCCAAGTACGGAATACTCGGTACGCGAGAGAATTTAATTTGATGTTAATATGGTATGATAATCTTTTTTTTGTTGATCGATGTAATCATCTTGTTAAGAAGGGCATGAGTTGTTTTCTCTATGCACAATATACGTTTACTCGCGTTTTTATAAGTAAATAAGTCTCAATGGTTCAGCTCAGTGTAAAAATTCAGGATTCACAAATATTACTGTAACAGTTGCAGCATATTCATTACGAGCGCGTGAAGGTGAGGAAGTTGGTGTTAATATTTGGTACCTATTAGATCAATTAATACCATGCGTTATGGTTAAATGAGAACGTTCAAGTGAAGTCCCACTTAACGGAAGAGTTAAAAATTCGCCTGGGTAGGATGTGGAAGAAAATAGAATATGATAAAGAAAAGATTTTCGTAGCCAGTAGTTGTGCGTCGTCCTTGCTCATTAGTCTGTCATAAATGACAAGACGGTATATTTCACTTCTTACGAAATTCCTGTTAATTTATCAGCCTGTCTGTTCTTCTGTGAACCACAAATATCGGGAGCCGGAAGAGAGTGGGTAATATGAGAGTGGAGAATATGGTATGGAATTTGAAATGCTTTTTTCAGTTGTCTGAACTCGGCCTAAAGACGAGAAGAGCATCTTGGGTTTTTGTGACCACTCATCCATCACTTATGAGTGAAATTGTTTTTATTTATGTACCCTGAAACCCACTGCTAGGGTGTGTGGCAGGGGAGGAATACAAACCATCGAATTTTTACCCGAACAAAAGTTCGAGAAGCGTTCGCGGTAGGGGTAAAATATTCTTGTTAAAATTAGTCGGGTGTATATTGACCCCATGCCATACACCTTAACGGTGGCTTGGAGGGTTTTAAAATATCTAAATATCTATGAGCCTCAATACTAAACCTCCAAAAGTTTACGATTCCGATGTTGTGTGAGAGTGAATGACTTGTAGGTCCATGCTATCGGAGTGTGCGAGGAAAGGAGCAGACGTCAGTCGATTTTCTAAAGTAAGACATCCTCGTCATGTTATTTTGATATCTTGAAAGTCCTGGAATCTAGTTAAGTCTCTTAAACTGATATTTAGAGGAGTCGGCTTATGTATTATTTCAATGAAATCTGAAATTTATAGGTTTTAGAACATGCCAAACTGCATAAAAATGTTGGGAAAATAAATTTTCCGCAATAAACCAAACTATCTACATGGTACTCTGCAAGCCACCGCTAGGGTACGTGGCAGGGAGTGATTACATACCGCGCGGGAAAAACTAAAAATTAAGTTTATCTTCATTTAATTTTTATTTTTATTTCATCTTTTGTTAAAATTGCACGAACTATTCGGGTAGAAGAACGACAGCTGAGGTAATTTCCGTAATTTTCCTACTTTACGTTAACGACATTGACTCCGTAGTCATAAGTGAGGTACGTTTATTTGCCGACGATGCAGTGGTTTAGTGTTTGTCATGTTGAGTTTATTGGTTGTGTCATGTTCGGGTAAAATTATTCTGGTGTATATTCACACCCCTGCCACTCACTCAAGCGGTGACTTGCAGGGCACATAAAAAATGAAATAAAAAAAATAAAATAACCCGTGCCTACGGGCTGGGAAGCCAGCAATAATCGTGCAAGTTTAACGGCGGCTTTAACACCACATCATATGTGGTATTAGAGACCAAATGAGAAATGAACCGAAATATGTAGTCGAATACATGGCGACGCATTTAATATTTTTCCGATTAAAGTGTTACATGACTTCCCTGCTGTCTTTGGTATCGGAAAAACCCAGTCACTGGTGATTGTTTCGTTACAGCATTGCGCTATCACTAGAAATCCCCGATCCCTTTTGAATGTCCGAATAAGATCCTTTGACATTTGTTCTACTTTCGCGTATAATATAACAATTATGTTCGTATTTGGATCCTTACTCGTGACGTGTTTTGTTGTTTTTTATTTTGTACCCTGCGAGCCGCAATTTTTTTATCACAATTAGGTTCAGACGTATCCAAATTTTATGCACGTTGTTGTGTAGTCTTCTCTGATATCCCCTTGTTAATTTTTTATGTCTTTACACGTATCCTTTGTGTTTGGGTGAATATTCGATCGACATAGATTCACCATGAACGTGGGAAGTAAACGGAATCAATTTTAACAATACCAGATCGTATTTTTTTAAAAGGTATTTGGCAAGACATAGCTGGATTTCAAACCATTTTTTTAATTCGTCTCTCAACGTCAGGATAACGAAAGTATTAACCATAGAAAAAACTAATGAGAAATCTAGAAAAAATCGCGAACGTCAATCCAGGAGTCGATATGGATCCTTTGGGTATTACGTAATACTTCCGGCCTTAAAAATAGATATGGGTGAATTCTCTGCCTGGTAAGCCCAAACAGAAGTGTGCACAGTCGAAAGGAATGCATAGGGCATTATAGAACTCGTGCCCCAAAACTAAATACAGAATTTTTGGGAGCTCAACTCAGATACACTCGACTCCCTCAGAGGATCGTCTTGAAAATTCCTCTTTTTTTAGTTCGGACGGTTGATCAAAGTTCACGAGGGCCATCTGACGAATTTAGTGACTGCTCTGCCTACACCCGGGGATTGCCCGAGGGAGAGCGCACGGACACTCTTACTGGTTCAAGCCCATGTCTCGTCCTACACCCAAAATACCACCTGGTTGGAAGAGGGAGGGGGAGTGGCTGTGGGATCTGTGATGTCAAGGCCCCTGAAAGAGACATGCTCCCTGGGCAATAACAAGTGAAGCGATTGCATTCTTCGGGCTGAAGAGGAGAGCGCCGGCGGGATACGGAAAGGGCGCGGCGCATTGTGTCGGGGCGAGTCTCCATCGGCATTAAACTCGCGAGAACGGAGAAGAGCACGTAATTAAAACGTCCACCCCGATTCGAATACCGTGGCGGTTGTTGTGCGAACGCGGGGACTAGTGGAGTGAAACGAGTGAGGTTAGATATTAGTTAAAAGGAGGAATTACAGGGCAGGGAGAACGGGGATGGACGGGCAACTTGCCCTGGTTCTATTTGGAGCCCAGGGGGGGTGAAGAGTCCTAGGGATCGAAGAAGGCGCGGGGGAGGAGGACCGGGAGGCGGGGTGAACTTGGGGGAGGAGGTGGGCGGAATGGAAGGTGATCAAGGGGAGAGGGAATATGTGTACTGACATAAGTGAACTCGCGGGAGATCAGCGGAGAACTTTCTCTCTCGAGGCGACGCGGCGTGGGGAAAGAGCGGACGCGCGTACGCAATCAATTTTTTTTTGGCATGTGCATCTTATCTGGAACCGACACCGTGGTAATAATTTATGGAATTCCTTGCGGCATTCCCATATCTCAAGCGCAGCAGCACACGCAAGTGGTGCGTTATTTCACGCTTGGTCGTCCTTCATCAACGGCGCTAGACTTATTTAACAGCTTTAGCCGAGTAGATTTAGAAGTTAAAAGTGAACGCGATGGATCTCAGGGGTGAGCCACACCTGAAATACATGATAAAGATAGTTTTTCAATTGAAAGCGAAATAACGTCTGGACAAGTAGAGTGGTGGATCGAGCGGAATCGAATGGAGAGGTGAGACAAACCAGTCCCAGGATTGATGGCTCCATGGCTGTCCGGGAAGGATGATGGCTTTTAATGTTTTATTAACCTAAGCGTCAACCAGTAAAATAACTTTATCGAATACCTAGTTAAAAGAATCCGCGGCTACTCCATCGTTCGCGAATGGTTTAAAAGAAGAGGTTTACTAAGCATAAAATGCATTAAACGTGATATGGCAGGGTCCATGGAAATGATACCGCTGGGCGTGTAATTTTTTAAATTTTTTATATAATGTTGGCGATGAATGAGCCAGTTTTTCTAGAATATTGACAAAAAAAGAAAGAAAGTTTGATGCAGAGGGACAGAATTTGCCACTAAAAAATTTTCAAACTTTGAAATAATTCGTAAAGCACGGGAGGAAGCTGGTGTGGCGGGTAGTGGTCAGACTGCATACGCTAGAGTTCTGTTCTTCGGAATGGTTGGTTTTACAATGCTATTCCCATTCCCACATTGTTATTGCATGGAGAACAGTTTAAATCCTGAACGCCGACTTCGGATGAAGTTTGTATCACTGACGGAGACTGTCGTTGGGATTAATGTAGTCACGTTTCCCGATTTCTCGAAATCCTCCATCTCAATAATTTCTCTCGCTTGCCCTTTACGATCCTCCTGACTTAAAAGCTAATTGAAAGTCAGCTCAATAATAGTCGAGCAAATCGTTGGATGACTACTGCTAATTAAAATGTTAATAATTAAGTCGATCAATCGGTAGAAAATTCCAGGAATGTCAGTAGCGATGGGGTAGAAGGACCTACAGGAAGGATTGGTCTTGATTTAAACATGTTGAATCAGGAAGGCAATGCAGGCAGCCGCCTTTTCAACTCATTTAGCGAGAACATGAGGCAGATTACTGGTTTTACCTAAAAATGAACGATACATATTTCGATGAAAATACCATTTTTTAATCTTTTATTTTACCAATGGAGATTTTCATGCATGCTTTTGTACAAAAACGGGCGTCTCGGTACGTTTATACGAATCTCTGTGAAATTTCTTTGATCCTTCCGTGGATCCCTGCATTCTCTTTAGTTTTAGATTAGAGGCAGTAAAGAAGAGACCACAGAAAACTCGTAAACTCTGTTTCAAGGGTTCTAAGGAATGCGTAAACACTACGCAAACAAGTTTATTTACTTTTTTCCACGCCAGGTTTGTTCTAATCGTTTTAGTTCCCTCTTTCAGCTAATGACCGCGCAGCCTAGTGGTCGAGTGCCGAAATGAGTTATCCACATGTCCTATGCTCGCCTTTTGTGTATTTTCCTATCCCCTTTCCTTATACCTATTTCTATGTTTGAATGAATATATATATATATATATATATATATATATATATATTTCTATGTATATATAATATTCCACTGGCATCCTTCAACAACGGGAAGTATTGGGCTAGCGGAGTTAATTTCGTAGGGACAAATTGGACGGGAAATCATGTATGGTTCGCTAATGGAGTACTATCCATTAATTGTATCGCGTTAAAAGTACAAAAAACAAAACTCATGTTAAAAGTTGTAATTAATACCAATGGTATGTTTCAATTGACAAGTACCACCTCTAGGTTACTACCATAATTACCAGTCCTAACGTATTTTCAGTTAGGGTATCTAGCTGTAACGGTGAAAGACGAGTGGAAGCCCTGCATGGCGAAAGTAAAATCATTATTAAACAGTATCAAGGGTTGTTTGTCCCATAGATTTAAGAGAAATTGAAATGGGGTTGTCTAGTGGTAGAGTAAGGCCCCTGGATGGGGCAGTGGTGTCTGGCTAAGTTATTGAATCACTGACGTTGCAACCAATGTACACCGCCCGAAAATATTGATTTTATGCTCGGGGGCATATTAGTCGAGTTGATTTATGCGTTTGCCCGTGTATCGTTTCTCTTACATTTTATCATTGTCGAAAAGTATGCGATTGCTTGAGGTTCTTCGTGTAATCGACAAAGGGGAATTTAAAAGATTACCACAAATAACCGGGTTACAGTCTGGCGGACTTCCAAATTCTGCAAAAACTTAGAAACTTCCTAGGAATATAATGGTATTTCTAGATATAATTTGGAATAAACTATAGAAGCTAATTTTGCTGTATTTTTCTGCATTAGTCAATACTGAACGAATTAAATAACTTCCAAACGCAATTAAACCCGATATCGGGGTTCAGCGGATAAATTAATTGCTGCAATAGCGTCACAGTACTTGGCATGAACAAATTAATTTGGGTGATTACCGTGAACAGAGTTCGATCTAATAGAAAAGTTCGATCCGTCCAACCTTCAGGTTTTCTGGATATCAAGCCAGATAAGCTAGATACACAATACTTTATTGTGAGCAACCATCTTCTGCGTCTAAAGCGAATGTTTTGTGTGTGTGCGTAGTCATGTTTAAATGCGTTTATGGGTTAAACCATTTGTTTCCATAGTACCTGGCGAAGTATGATGTACATTGAACCTTGAGTTTTAAGTTTATTTAAATATTTATAGTTATTATTGGTTAATGTTCATTTCGATTTTGGAAAAATAGATTGTAAAAGCATTTACAAAATATTATATATTTCTTGTCGTAAATGGGAGAGGAACATTTTACAAACTCATTTTTTCAAATGGCCTCGCAAGGGAGAGCTTTTTTCCATTCCCAATCAATGGTCGACGTTTTCACTCGAGGCCAGTGGGAAACTGAACCGAAGAAAACCAATAAAGTTTTCATTGATTTGTCCTCGCGAAACATGGAAGTTTGGAAACATTAGAAATGAGTGCAAGTTACAAATGGACTCTTAAAATAATTTAAAGTTTGGTTTGTTGTGCACTCTCTCACGTCTTGCCAACATGAGGTGCGTTAGACATGAATCATATTATATAATACTATTTCCCAATAATTAAGATTGCCCTAAACGTACTGATAATATAGTAGATTTATAATAATCAAACCACTTTACTTTTCCACATAAACTTTTTAATTTTTACTTTACTTTTCCACATAAACTTTTTAATTTTTACTTACTTTTCCTCATAAACTTTTTAATTTTTACCACCAAGTTACGCCAGAAACTTTTATTTAGTAGATTTTGATCTGGTTTTACTACTTACCTGCTTGGTACAATTGACTTGTTGGAAATATTTACGTCGCATTACTTCTTATATTTGATAGCCATTTATATTTTAATATTATTTACAATTTTGTTTTATTGTTATGAATTATTTAAATATGAAGTACAAATAATGGTATTATAATCATTTAATAATATTTGTAACTTTTATGAGCACGGTGCCTTATAATCTTATACACTCGTGTGGTGGATCGACTTGGCTTAGATAATTTCTCTATAATGTTGCCTAATATTCGGTTATAAACATTATTTGATACCATACATCGTTTGTTATATTTGAAATATAGTAAACATTTGTGCTTTTTTGATACCTATTCTAGATTATTTTGAAAATCTTTGATGCCACCTTTCATTCAGAAATCTCACTCTCCTTTCGGTTGATACCTATGTATAGAATTTTCATCAGGAATTAAAACACGTTCCGAGTTATGGTATGCAAAGGTCATTTTTTAGATGCAATCGGCGTTTTGTTCTTTTGAATGTAATAATATATATGTGATTGCGAAATGCTCATCAATAGAAAATCTTGTATTAAATATATTTTCTTTGATATAAATGCACGCTTAAAAATTAATCTTCGGCAAAATTTGTGGAGGGACTGCCATGAAACCGTGCGTCGAGAAAAGAGAATCTGGAAAAACTGCTTTTTACTACTGAGAACTGAACTTAGGTTCACAAATAATAACCCGTATACGTAAAACTAAAGGGAAAATAAATGATCATTTGGTCGTTACTAGTCTTTAAAAAATCATACACTTGTACAATTTAGGAAAAATCATGATTATAGAATTAATTAGGTTAAGCAAGGAATGTCAAATTCCTGTGCAGTGCCAAAACTTCAATATTACACTTAATGATAGTAAAATTACTAGTGATTTTTTAATGCAAATTTTTAAATTTAACAAGTGTATTCCGTGGATGTTTTTGCTAATCTCCGAAAAACTTCGGTTGAATTTGGAATTTCAAGTTTAATATGAATTATTATTATTGCGGGAAATTTACCGGTGAAGGTAGGTTTTGCGCGTAGGCAAGCTACCAAACAGTGCAGCGACAATTTCTTTGTCTCCCCTATTAATAAATTTTAATTTGTCATGTAACTTTGCCTGGTTAAGGCAGTCCAACAGCAGAAGCCTTTTAAAGCAGTAGAAATAGGTGTAGATGAAATGCGAACCAAGACAATGGTCTTGCGTGTGCCCATAAATGTCGTGACGGCTCAAAGGAATGCTATGAAAAGCACGGAAAGTTCAAGCTGGCAAAGGTTGGTCCCATCGCACGGTCACAACTTTAACCCAAATGCCAGTATCCGGCATTTGTTTGCCTCTCTACTAGCATTTTTGAAGAAAAGGTTGAATTGTAAAGGTTTATTTTGCAGAAGAAGTTTATTTCTAACTTCAAATTTGTATTATAAATTATTTAAATTTTCTTTGTTGCAAAGTTGTCGTAATTTTAAAAGGCTGAATATATAGCATCAAATTATGCGATGACCCATGATTAATTTATTATGACGAATTATTCAGAATGTAGGATATCTCATAACTGATAATTATCACCATAAACCTTAGAGGTCGGTTTGGTATCACGGGAAGATTTGTTGATTGTTAATTTGATTTATTCACAAGTAATAAATTACTAATAATTAGTTTGTTGAAGCCGTCGTTAGTTATGTCGACTTTTTTAGTTTTTCTGCTTTAAATTTCTTGGTGTACTGCACAGCAAAAATACTTCCGTGAAAATATCTAACACTTACTTTTTCTCTAACGGAAATGAAGATGGGGACGGTAACTGTCCCACTAAGAGTGTTAGGTCAAGAATTTGTAGATAAAATAATCCATCCAGCAAATTTTGTTCATATATGTCGATAATTAAGGTACACGGGCATTTTGTATTGTCGTTTCCTATTAAAAAAATAGCCTGGAAGTAATGCCTACATTTCACGTGTCTGGATTCATAATAAGACGTTCACGGTACAGCGTCTGCATTAGTTATGCATTGAAGCACACATATTTCCTAGGTGAGGTTTACTATAAAATGTAAAGGTGATGTTTATAAAATGCTTGTAGTTCATAAAAGTTATAGGTTAATTTATCAAGAAAAGATGAGAGCACAACAAAAATAATTAACATCTATTAATAATCGTTGTCGGAAAAAGGATGGAAAGTAAAAATGAAGTATATATAAATATAAGCCAACTCTGTTTGAATGTATCCCATTTTCTGAAAGAAAGCAGTGAATCGTGATGAATAATGGCTCATGGAAAGGTCTTTGCTACCTTATTCTCACGGCCAAAGCCCTATTTTTAGAATAGACGAATATTTAAAAGGATTAGTTCGGAAAAGTGGTTCTCGGAACTCTGAAGTTTCCTAACTGTTGTCGTGAGGACGAAAATATGCACAACTTTTGCCATTTTAATTTGCCAAACAATCGAGTCATTTTCAAAAATACATATAATAGGTATTTTTCTGTAGGTTATAAGCTTTTATGTCGAATATTTTGAATGTCTTTCCGTAATAGTTATTTTCAAACATATTGTAAATAGGTATACGTACACCAGGTGGAAACGTTTTACTCAGCATATAAACTCGTTTTATTTTGCATAATTCGTAAAACGTTTTCTCAAACGCACGTTGAGTATTAGAAGTTTGTGAAAGAGATTTCAATACTTAAGATAGTAGTTGACTCGGCTCACATACTCTGCTATTAATTGTATCATGTAGTCAACATTAATGCGAAACTAAATTAAACAGTTAATCCGGTAGAATATTTGAATGGTTCCAAGCGACTCTATTGTAATCTTGCAGAATGCACTCATCACGTGTCCTTCCTTTCACATCAATATTTTATTAGTGGGTCGAGTACATGTTCAAAATTTTAAGTTTAGTTTGGAGATTTTTAACGGTGTGTGTGAAACAAAAGATTGAATCTAACTTTGCCGTTCAAATTTGTGATGCCAAAAATGTCGTAATGAGGCGGTTGTTAATTGTTCTCCAGAAATTTTCGAAATGTGACAGGTTGTACATTACATTTTGAATATTTAATAAAATACAAATATTGTGGTATTTGGTCTATTACCTCCCATTTATAGTAAACACTGGATGGAAATACGGCACTTTAGATTAAATTTTATGAGATTTGCACTTGACAATCTTAAATAAAAGCAAATATGAGCATAATTTTCATAAAATAAATTTATGTCGTAGACTTAAATGTTCACGGTTTACCATTTATCAAGAAAAGGGCCTAAGCGGATGGCTTGAGTATGAAAAAATTTACATCACCATACCCTTTTATCAATTGTGTCAGTGCGCCTTCGGTACTGAATAGCGTGAAAAATAAGACGGATATGAGGATAAGTCCACAATCTTAAAGGTTGATGGAGATTGCACTCACTGTTTTGTACCACCATTCATTTCGACTAAAATGCACTGAGTCAAACCGAAATGAGTCAGTAACGGATCTGCATTTTAGTGCCTCAACGCGTAAAACCTCCTTATTGTTCAGACCATCCACTCTTTTTCTCTCATTAAGATGATGCGTCCTTAACCCTGAAAAGGTAGCGCGAGGTGAACATTACGACATCTTAATCCGCGAGTCGCTTTCATGGAGAGTTGGGATATCAAGGGCACGTGCGTACTTCACCTCGCAAACAGCTTCTTGTTCTCAATCTGCTTAATTAGTTTCAAGTGTTTGCCCCTTGTATTCCTTCCCCTCTGCAACCACCAGAGCACCTCGAAAACGAATAATTTTAATTATGTTGAGACCGTGAAAAGGGGAAGGGATCAAACGAACGCGTGAGAGTGTAGTGCGAAGGGAGCTGCGCGAGAGGTGGGACGGGCGGGGCGTCCCTTCCGAGCAATCACGCCCGCTCCCCTCACGCCTCAAAAATACGTCGTTTAGGGATCTGAGCCTCCCTCCGCACCCCGGGGAAAGCCCCGCGCGAGGAATGGAACCGGCGGCCTTCAGCCTCTCGCATTTCGATCGTCTCCGGAGCAGCGGCGCCGGCCCACCCACCACGCCTCTCCTCCTTCGCCCGCCTCCGGAGCTCTCTCTCCGCCGGCCGCATCTCCCCCAACCCAGCGAGGAAATCCACTGTCCTCCCACCCCCATCGCCCTCGTTTCAGTCCGTCCGCACCCCTCTCCGACCTCCCTCCCGCACCCCGCCCCTCTCTGGAGAATCCCTCCTCACCGCGCGCGGTCCAAGGGTGTAGGGGAGTGAGGTGGTGGTAGGGTACGCGGGAAAGAGGTAGTTGAAGTGGGCGTATGAGCCGGAGCATAGAGGTAAAAAGCCTTTCCTTTCTTTCTCGCTCGGGGACCCTAAAGAGTACGTACTCTCTTTTGAAGAGCGAGATCCTCGTTGTCGATGGAGCACTGTTATTGGTCGGAGGGTGGAGGGGGGGTGGTGAGGAGGAAAAGGTCAAGAGATCGCTCAAGGCTGCCAAAAAGACTCGTTGCTTATAATTGTTCCCAACCCCCCTGCTCAGCGTAAATATAAAATAGCACACATCCATATAAGCTGTGTGATTTTTCGGATACGGGACCTTTTTGGGAAACCACAGGCGACACTGGGAAAGGAAATGGCCCCACTACCATGACGCGTGAATTTCACATGCCGTTGGGCTTAGTATTGGCTGAGCTCTTCTCTCAAATCAATCTTCGGGTTGATTACCGTGGTCACATTCAGGTCTTGAGCCAGAGAAGGTGATGTTGGATCAACCGACTGCAAAATTGAAGGAGCGCATGCATAGGAAATGTGAGCATCGGTGTTATCTATTAGACGCAAAGTTTTCACAAATATTTCAATAGGAAAGGCACTCTTTTTGAAAATTTTTCTTTAAGAAATTGCCAGAAGCTAAAGACGAAAGCTCGCCTGCTTCCAGGATGATACAAAGGCATAAAGTGCATGCACGAGTCAAGAGGTCTCAAGCAAGCATTAATGCGCCACCCAGATGTTTCAATACAAGCGTTTAGTGCACCAATGCAAAATGTAAAAAAAAATAATTGAAAATTCTATAAAAGTACTATAGGTATCGGAGTTTTGGCGGGTTGACTAGTATAATTACTGAGTACATGCTAGCATTGTGGAAGTTTAATATAAAAGCTAATGGAATCTTTCAACTCATTTTTGTATTACGTGACCGGAAACTATGGTATTAATTCAGGATAGTTTCTCCTGTGGAGAAAACTGTAATTAAAGAGTTAAAACAAATGCAGTAATGACATTTAAAGCTGGTGATCCTACACAAGCGATCTTCAAGCCTGATATAAGGATTTAAGCCTTATGTTACCGTTATTAGGTTACATTTTCAATATCTTGTGGTGTGTTTCATTTGAGTTTTTTGAGTGCGCTAATGTGTTTCTAATAGCCTTTTCCAGGTAAAATCTATTTTTTCAATTTTTCATTACGGGCACTCCAATTAGTCTCCTCGGCAAGCATGAGTAAATAATCATAAATATTGATCGATAGTCCTTGAGCATGAGGCTCACGAAAGGGAGAGGGAGGCACGTAAGCAAAATCATTTCCTGGAGACGAAGAGGATAGGTTCTTTTTGATAAATCAATATTGGGTAGATTTTAGATGCGAAGCCAAAATATGGAATCGAATTGGAGCCGCAATGCATAATCGTTGGAGCATAGTAAATAAATGTTTCACATTAGTAGTATAAAATGGCGCACGAAAAGTATTCCCCGGAACATATGTTACTGGGAGTACAAAAATTTTCCCCCTATCTTGCTATTTTTTATATCTTGTGCAGCAATGCAAGCTAACTTAAGTAATTCTCACCCTTTGCTCAATCGACCAGAGAATTTTTCTGTTTTTTTTCTTTGTTTCATTTATGTATCCTTATAATTTCTCATTGGTAGTATTGATAAGCAATTTGCTTTTCATTGCATTTTCATATCGATCGGTATGTCCCCATTCCTGGGCACATCGAAGGAATCCATTATTTTGTTGAGGCCAACTGTAATTATTTAGTCGTAAATTTTTGACTTGTTACTCCGACAAAATAATCGTCTCGTGCAGGAACTACGCTGGATTTTAATGAGAATCCGACCTTTATCATTAATAATGAGTTGATTCCCGATCATTTTTTTCCATTTTGCCCGGGTAGTGGTTGAGAAACACTGCTCTGGAGGAGCGTATATACTATATATTTTATGGTTGTTTTCCCACTCTCTCCTTTGGCAAAAGGAGAGGAGGAACTCGTGGAGATGAAGAGTTATGCAGGCGGCAATACTCGGATGTGACGTAAGGCTGACGACTCCGAAGGGGACAATGGGAGCCGGATGGCGTCTTCCGCGGCCGCTGGATGAAGCATTTGGGAATCTGAATCGCAAACCAAGCCGCCGCGTCCGCTCATAGAAGATCAATATTTTTGATAATCCGTAGCGGATTAAAAACTGACGTTCGCTCTCAACCCGGCATTCTGTCCCATTCTCTTCTCCGCCGCATCCCGCCAAAGCGAAAAAAAATACGAAGAGCATGTTTCGAAACATGTTTTCCTCGTATTTGGATCGGATCTTGTAATTCTTCTTGAAACTGAATACGAATACAGTACTGCTCGTGAGAATGATTTTATAAAACAAACGACTAAGTGAAATGCAGTCTGTGGGCTCTGAGAAAACGGCACAATATTAGAAATTCGTATGCAGTAAAAGAACGTGACTAAAACCAATATTGAAGTGGAACTTTGCGATGATCCGAAGATTCCAGAAACGAATCAGTCCCATCATTGTTTTGTTTGTCCTGTATTTGAATTATTATTTATTATATTTTGAAATTTTATTTATTATCTCATTGGAGATTGATTTTTTAGACAAATTTAATGTGGCTTTAGATTTAATTAGTGTAGAGAAGTCCCTTTCTAAAAATTTGGTTGGTATGCCGGGAACTCTCGAAATATTCTTTCTACCGGTAAACTTTTATGTGAGCATCATCTAGGTAGTCGAATCAGTGAAATTGAGGCTACTTTTTAAATAAGAGTAGACTATTAAAAAATCGATTGATTATTGTTAGAGGACGAGAGCAGCTTGGTCGTTAACTGACACGACTGGTGGAACTATCCTCGGGGAAAATAGCAGTTTGCTATGGCATGAAAGGAAGTCCGTTGATTTATTTAGAAATACTGATAGTTCTGAAGAAAATAATACATTAGAAAATGGCGAAATTTGATAAATTCAGTGATTGTAACTGGGCTAGAAATAGCGGACCCAAATAAATTTTGTCTCCTTGAAATGCCCTATTGCCTTACTGTTCCTTAAAATGTGCGTCCTCACTTCAATCTATTGGAAACTAATCTTGAGAAATATAGCAGGATGATGGTAGAATATAATTACTTCCAATAATATAATTAAAAGGTACAGTATCTGTGTTATTTGAGTCATAATATTGTTTGAAGTCCTTCCTTTTTCTTACGGTTCACGTGTTTACAATTTCTCGTCCTCATTTTAATTTCTTGAATTGTAGGTTAAGGTTAATAACCTCTAAATTAACATCCAATTCTCCATCGCCACCTGAAAAATGTACGATTTAATGATGCTACGAATTCCTAATTATACGAGCATTCAGATTATAATCTAATGGGTGTCTTTATTAATTTTTCTCGGGTCGATCAAGTACTTAGTAAATATTCTCCTAAATTTTATCCATAACTTTTGTTCGATTGTAGGATAAAAATATAAAGTGTTGCCCTCAGTTTACTATATTCATGGCTACGTATTGCCTTTAGCAACTGTTCAGTAGTACTCTTGTTGACGGAATATAATGAATGACATAAGTGAATCCATATCTGCATCTACAAAATAATTTGTGAACCGCATAAAAAACGTGCTGGAGCGGATTTTAGATCACTGGCTATATGGAAATAGGGGAAGAAGTTTTAGAAGGGTAGAATGGTTATATTGCATATTATAATAAATGAAGTGACTGATGTAGTATAAACAATATTCCTATAATTGCAGGCAAAAAAAGTGGTTCCTGTGTATATCTCCCTATTCGTTTTAGTATTTTCAAATTTTCCAGCGTAATTTTTTGCTAAATTAAACTGCATATGAATTTCCGCGATGGAAAACTAAGAAGGAAATAATAGGGTTGCTGTTTGTTCTCAAGCGTTGATCATTACTACACGAAGTACCTTATTCTCGCTTACCTTTCGCTTCACCTGCTTCCCAGGCGAAGTCTTTGAATAGTTACACCCACTCAAAGCCTCTTCTTCTATTCCTGTGGAGGAGGACGTGGGATATGTTGCGGCGAAGGCGGGAGCCGATCCACGGTAGTCGAAGCGGAGATTTTAAAGTAAGGGGACAGGCTTCCAAAGTGGCCGTCTCAGATTAACGGAGTGCTTTGCATCCTGGGAGAGGACGCCCCAAGCCACCTCAACCGAACCCCCTTCCCGACCATCCATTCTCCACATAAGCCCGCCTTACTTAAGTCTTCGCTTCCAGTTCAAAGCCACGAGAATGATTCAATCCCAGGGTCCCTGGTCTGAATTGGCCGAGTCTCAGAATTTCATAAATGTGCTGACTCATGACGCATATAGGCGGCGCAGTAGGCCAGTGGTTTAGTTCGTCTGCATGTACCAATTAAAACTTGGATTTATTACTTTTTTACTGTGTACATTGGTGGTTAATATTATGTGAACTAGTTTTATTTCTTGTAGGTACTATCAACTATTGTTCGCTCTTCTAGATACATTCGGTCTATATTTGATTTATGATTTACGGGGTAGTGTTCACTAAATTTGCAAATTAATAGCTTCGCGATGGTAGCAACGAATACCTACGTAATATAATATCCAAGTAAACACTAAAGGGAATAACCATAGAATACATTATTTTAATTATGTTTTTTTACCGTAGAGTGTAATTTCGGTATTAATAGCAAGATATTGTAGAGGACAATACGCTCTTTGTTTGTCACATTTTTCGGCACCCACGCTAGTCTGGTTTGATTTGGCCAGGGGTGGGCATTTCAGAATCACATGAAGCAAACTTGTATTAATAAATACAGCAATACTATATTTGAATGAGTGTAGTATATGATAAAATATATATTGACTCCTTTACCTAATAGTTAACATTGAATTTTTACTGCTTAATTCATACTGCAATGTATACGATGAATTTATAACATAAACCAAGGTGCGCTTTTAAAAGAAAATATATAGTATTTAAATGAAGAAACGTTTACGTACATTTACATATCCTCAGATGTTGCTATTAATTAACTGACAGAATAAACTATAAATCGTTCAAAATTATAAAGGAAAGAATAATTTAATTATTGCTTGCACTTATGCAAGACTGAAGCAGTGTTGCTTCCGATATTTATGAGTTATTACTTAGGAAAGTATAAAAGTCTTTACACTCCATTCTGAGGTGATAAGTAATCTTCAAGTTAGCCTTAAGCAACTGGCCACTTAACCTTTCTTTCTTTGGTCAAAATATGTCTATTTATGCGTAATATCCTTCTGCATGTGATATTTCATACCCGTATCGGCAAGGTGAAAGAGAATACCGTTCTGTACTCTCCGATACAATTATTTGCTACTCCTTTTTTTAAAGCTAATCGCTAAATTCACTCGTTCATTAATTTTGCAGCATTCTCGTTTTCCTTGCGGAAGAAAATGAGATTTCAATGGTTTAAGTGCAGCCGTCATGCAATTGTGTGAACCGTGGGTACATTTTGTTTCACTAAGCCTGATACGATCAATTATAAGTTTAGGAAAACGGAAGTATAAAGTAAATATTTAACCGTTGTGTTGTCTGCAGACTACACAGTCATGTCTCCTAAGTCTATGGCCACTGCGCACAATAATAGATCTCAATTTGTTTGATATTGATTCACTCTCTTCTTTTGCGTCTTAATAAAAATTCTAGCCCTAATTTAATCCCACTCCACTTTTAATAATATTGCATGGTCACAGGAAACATGTTTCATCACGTTTGCCAAGCAATTTGACTTCATTGGAAGAATGTAGTGACATGGAAAATTATTTAGGATTTTTTAAGTTAGAGATAATAATACCCTTTCTTGGGTGGGTGGCTGGCCTACGGAAGCTAATGCATTTTCGACGACATAGTTTTCTTGTTATTCAATGGAGACATTGGTATAAACAATTTGGAACAATTTATTTCCTCATTCTTGGCTATCATAACTGCAATAATGCTTTACATCCCGAAACGCAACTGTGACAAAATGTTATCTATAGTTTTGTTTCTTTAAGGAATACGTAATTTTTACTGTTTTTCCTGATTCTATCGCGTAGATTTTTATGACTTGCCGACGAAACATTGAATTCCAAGCTACCCATCACATTGTGTGGAAAAAGCTATCCACATATTTTGCATTCTGCATGTCGCCTTTCCGCATTTCACCTTTCTGCATTTCACCTTTTTTGCATTCTGCGTATCTCTCATATATTTATCACCTGATAGAACGAATGTAACCTCTCTTTTTTGAATGAACTCTATTGTTTTGTTTCTTTTGACTGTGGGGAATCTTTTGCAATACTATCTTATATTATGCGTAGGAATGCGGCGTTGATACTCCATAGTTGAAAATCCTTTGAATTCTTCCAAGAAAGTATTTTAGTTAAACTATCATAGTGTAACAATCCTTTCTTTTATTTTCATTTATTAGGTATCTCCAGTGACATGCCGAATAAACTTCATTTAATTTGCAAGTATTTCGCGACCATCTGGTCATAATATTTCTTACAAACAGATAAAACTATTTGGTCATTTTAATCAAAGAAGAAAATGCAAATATGGAAAATGATACGAATTTCATGAATGTATTTACATGTGAAGTGACCTCCTTTAGTAAAAAAGACGGAAGCTCAAAGCTTTGCAAAGCTCATTTAAGCTGACTGACGCTTTCCTTTGTTAGCGATCTGGCGAGCAGAAACGAGAAGAATGATGACTAAAAGAGATTAAATTTTACCACTGGCGTTCATTAATTCCGCAACAACTATGTGCAATGTCAAATCGCCTCATAAAACGCATTTCTCCGTAAAATTCGCGGAGAGTAAGACAGTTAACAAATAAAAAAAGAAATTAGTTTCTGACTGGAGGAGTAACTACAATGTTTAGAGTATCTTCCAGAGCACCTTGAGTATCCCTCCTATGTTATTGTGTTTCTTTTAAGAATACTTCCTTAAAAGTTAACCACCTATTACAAATTCCTTAACATTATAATTTTGTTGAGTAAAAACGACAGTAAAATGCCTGAATCTAGGAGGCGGAAGAATTTCAAAGTAATGGCCAAATTCCGGAATCCTCCCGGGCCACCCGGGAGAGTTGGCAACCCTAGCCGAACCTTGAAATCGATTTTCACTCTGAGGTTGGTCTCTCCACACTATTTCCAGTATATTTTGAAAATTTAATAATTGAAAGGAATCGGATGCATTTAATTTCATTCCAAAGTTAGTGAAAAAGTAGTGAAAATAATATTGTGACATTAATAGGTATTGAGACTTAAACTCTCCATAAATGTTGACACAATGGACAAAGTCAGTTTCCTCTGAAATTATGCTTCACCTACATAATATACTCCAGTTAAATTTTGAATTTAATTTTTAAAAACATGCCTTTAGTTAAGACCTCCAATTCACTCGTAATAATTATTGTAACGGAAACAACATTGACAAGGGTAGGATCAGGTCGAGGAGATAAGGAATTGGTTGTAACTTGAGAGTCTTGGTTTCTTAACTTCCTGATCACAGAAATGCCTACTTTCGTGTTTAAGAAACTACCAGTTTATGAGGGAATTTGCGTTTATCTATGGCGAAAATAAATACGTGAATTTTTTTACACGGAAATAATTTGGCTGCGTTGGCATTCCATACTACAATTGCAAAAGTATATTTCGAGCTCACGTGACGGAATATATTTAATCCCATTTTCTTGCATTACGTTTGTCAATATTCTGCGAGTCATTGGAATGGGCCTTTGCACTCCGCTCTAAGGAGAGATGGTTTTGATATCGATTGGTACAGTTCGAGCTTCCATATACAGCTTCCATATACAGGTTCCACAGCTTCCATATGTATATATCTCCTCGTATTTCCCAGCCAGTATATACCAGAACCATCTCTGTTGCGTAAGCAGCTACGTTGTCCCTTTCCTACTCGCGGCGGTCAAGCACACTCGCGAAGGGAGGCCAGGGAGAGACTGAGGAGGGCGGGTGCCGGCCGTGCACGACCAATCCGCCTGCAGTGGCTTTGGCTCCGGTCCCGGGCGGGGAACGTGGGACATGCAACGGTTTAGATGCCGGGGCAAATGGAAGTGGCCTCCTTCGTAGCTCGCTTGGAACAAAGTTTGGCAACGCAGCAAGGAAAAGTTCTGCATTGGGACTATATTTCATCGAGAAGGCGTTTTTAGGGGTCGAAGCCTTTATTTTTTACTTTGACCTCGATAGATACCTAAAAGCGTTCATTTTGCTCAAAATTAAACTTGGCTTTTGCTGATGGGTTGGAATTTATGAATGCTCACTTAGTATTTACTCCTGTAGTTGAAGATGGCAGTGAATTGCATTATTGATTCGTATGGTTATTACGAAGTAGTGTTTGGATGCATTTGATATGAGCATGTCAGTGTTTTAATTCTTAATGTTAAAAATGTTAACCTGATGGCAGTTAAGAGCCAAAACAATAATAGGAGACAATGAGGTTTCGATTATTTATCTTCTTTCAATTCTGTTCGATTCTTTCCTTCGTCTGCCTTGTGATGTAGCCGAAAGTCTCATTTAATGAAAGATAAATTTTACGGCTGACTTAATTTAATTTAGTTTAACAAGACTGCTTTCATTCGATCATATTGAGGTCTGATAGTGTTATTTAAATTATTTCTATGATGAAAAAGATATAATTTTGGTCGCAGTTACATCTTATGATCGCGAGTAGTGTCCGTTTCTAAATAATTTTCAATTTGTAAATAATGCCCGAAAACCATGTCTCCAAGTTTGCCCAATGTAATTTTCGAATATACTAGTATTTTGCATTAATTAAGTATTTTAGTATTGTTTCATTTCACCGGTACCGTTGGCTACTATTAGAGTTTTCAAACGGCATAATGTTTCAATTCGGGAATTCCGGAGGCCTTTAAATTAAAATAGCAAAAAAACTGATGGACTGGGCTTGTTTCATTTATTGTATACCTAAAAATTCAACGCGCTTCACCAAGTCGAGCTCGTAACCGTAGAAATTACTTCGTGGAATATTCTAATAAAAAAATCCTTGAGACAACCGATCCCTCTACAACACTCAGCTTTCAGTTCATTCATCCCTTATTTAAAGACAGCTCTCTCGTTCGTTATCTATATGCTTCACCAAATTTAATCGGAGGTTTTCCTTCCAGAACTCCTGTTCAGTTTTGGCAGTCAAATGATGAACTTCCATTCCCTCTAGCATCCGTTCCTCGTAGTTCATGTTCATCCTGCCCGTGGTTACCCATAATCCTGAAGGTTATGCTATATAGGATCCGTCAAGAATATATATTCTGATATTACTCTTGAAATTTACATCATTCCATTTGATACACCCTATGGAGAGCATTCACTCGTATAAAGGTGTAATATTGATTGAATGTGAATTAGGCTTTTATGAAATGCCCATAATGAGGAGGACATCTATTTTCCATTGAATGGTTAACGCACCCATATCCATGTTGTCCTCCTTGAACCGTCGGCGGCGTGCCTCCGGTGGGCGACGGATAGGAGTGGCGGGAGATACGCACGCAGGTCGTGGCGGGAAAAGACCGAAACCACGTCAGCCGGGAGGATGCTGCAGCAGCGTGGGAGGAGCGTGAGAGTGATGGGGGAGGAGGGAGATTCGCGGTGGGGACGACTGATGATCGCAGCAGGGAACTGAAGAAGTATCGCCCCCTTCCCGTCCCTCCTCTCACCCTAAGGAGGAGATGGAGGCGAAGGAGTAACGGGGGTCTATAGGAGGGTGAGGTAGGCGAGCAGGGGGGCACGTAGTGGCCGGGACAGGAAGGAGTCTAGCCCGAAGAGTTAGCCGCCATCATGCGCCCTGCATCACTCGCCTCGCCCCTTCCCTTAGACCCCCTTGACTGCTTTCGCTTCCTCCAATTGATCTCGTTGTGTTTCATCAGTGTTTCTCTTGGTTCCCGCCGATGTGACAGTCACAATAGGGGCCAAGTGTGCGGGGCCGCTCCGCTTCATTCTCCTCTTTTCCCCCCTTTTCTCCCCTCCCTATTCCCCTGGTGACCTCTGTCCCCCCTTCCCCCCAACAACACTCCAGGAACACAAGTTCCCTCGCTGGAGAGCTCGAGGGAGTTTGGCGCAGATTTTTTACGAGGCAAGCGCGTAAAATTGTTGGTGGCTTGCGAACGTTTTCACGCCTCTTTTTTCAGGGACCGAGATTGTTTCATTTTTTCTCTACGAGAATTTTCTCTTGCTGCATTCATGTAGGATAAATGCTACTCTAATGAATTGGAAATGTGGAGGTAACAATTCTGGCCTATTCCCGTTTGAAATTCGTCATTCTAAGTGTGCCAGACTACTGGTTCAATGGAATATTCTTGGATGTAATCTTTTTAAGTACTTGTGCATTCATCTATATCCACATAACTGCCTTCAAGTGGAAAAGGGACCAAGAGATTACAGTCCATCAATCTCTATAAATGACAGCGACAAGCACCATAGCCGAACTTGAACTACGTCGAATAATGGACACTAGCTTGAATTCCGACGCCGAAAGTTACAATGTGGATTAACCTTAACTCTTCGCGTTCAGAGTGACTCACTCTCCAAAAGTTTATTTGCACTGGCTTCTTTTTCTCTTTGTCTGCACGTGTCGCGAATAAAATTTATGACAAAGATGCGTACAGCATGCATAGCATGTCCCAAGGTAGTTACAGGGGTCAAAAGTAAAACGACCCACATATTAAAGTAAAGTGCAAACTTAAAGATGTACGATCATATACGTACAATGTGCGATCGTATACGTCATTTTTGAAAATTTTGATATGTTAGACAGCAAAAAAGGCACTATTTAATATTATGAACTAACCTTTACCGTGATGAACGTTGTTAAAGATCGACAAGTCGCAAATGTTATAATCGGTGGAAAAATGCCGTGTTGGATCAATGCAGAGGATATCGTAAATGAATGTGAAAGTACTGAATTTGAATCCGTGGAATTTGGGTAACTACTTGATTGAATCTAAGAAACTGTCTTGGTTTTATGCGATATCCATAGCGATTGAATTCTACATCTGATCTCGACGATTCTCTCTACTCTTGCAAGTAAATAGGAATACGATATTTATCAGGCTTAATCAATCAAAAGAATTTCTACCAATAATGAGGTGATATTTTTGTCCATCGATCATTTCGGCTTATACATTGGAATTTGTGGAAAATATTAAAGCTCAATGCCTGTTTCATTCCTAAAGATATTGGACTCGAGAGAAACAAATAATTCATTTGCGTTCAAATATTCTGGTACATTAGGTGTGTGAAGGGGTTTTGATTCGAGCCTTGCAATTTAGAGAAATGGATTCCGTCGGATGACCTCACGTGAATACGATGTTCCATGACTTTTCCATTATTCTATATATAGCAAAATGTGGAAGAATGAAATTGCCATAGGGAAATGTGGAGTTTACGCAAGAGCCTCAGCAAGGAATGTTGCAATCGAATCGCTCCAAATTGTACTCCGCGTTGAGAAATATCAATCTCTTTTTATAGATTTTGCCGAAAAGGCTTCATTACGAAACCTTTCCCATCATGTAATTCCTAACAAATGAATTGCTTTTCAGCTGAGGAAATCATGCGAGTATATTTCTTAACACAAAGGTGTTGTTACAGTACGTTATTGTTTATGCATCGTAAAAGTAACTTTGATATAATTGTCGGGAAAAATAGATCGAAAATAAAACTGCAGGTGTCTCAAATGCCGTTTGTCGTGATAAATTAGAATATAAATGAAATAGGGGTAGAAGGATTTATTCTTCTCGGGTCGAAGGCCGGCCAATTTTCATTGATTTGGTTTGTTTACGGCGTGGATCAGGATGCTATCAGCACTCCTTCTGGGACTTTTCTTGGAACAGTAGCCTATTTTGTCTTGTGTACTGCAACCATCCCCTCTTCGATCAATTTTCAATCTGGATTCATTCCATGGAAAGGTTTTGGCGACAACACACACATTTCTCAGCAGCAAAACCTTCGCCTTAGTCCCATGCTGTGGTGGGTCTCAACAATGTGGTGATGACGATAGACTGATGAAACGTTCTAATCTCTCCTCCTCATGCTTCCTTGATTTTTATCCGTGAAAAGCCGGCTTTCGTCGGTGGAACAGACCATGGAGGGGGGGTAGTTTTCGATCGCCATTTTGTTACATTCGTTTAAAATATAGAAATGCAAAGATGATATTTGATACAATTTAAATTTCTCTTTTGTATTATTTTTCTATTCTTTTGACTCGACTAAATTTTTCTATTGTGCAGTTTTTGCTGGCGGAATTTTATCTAAAAATACTCATCCAAGAATAATTTTGTGGCACCATCATTGGCATGTTTTTTCTTGGTTTTATGACAGAAGTAGTCACGTTTTGAGATACTCGTTCAATGAAGCATTTGCATCAAGCTATCCTTGCCGGTACTACATCAGGGCGAGAAGCTGTAAACAACCTATTTACGAAACACGTAAAACCAGTTAGTGTTTTTCATCTGTTTCAAGGAACCTCATCCGTCTTTCTTGGTGAATATTTATCTCTGAAAAGATGTGTCCCAAATCCTCCAAACTTATCTAAGCTCACTTCAAAATGCCTCTTTCGGGTTGGCGCTTTCTCGTCACCCCAGTCTTCAGTTCAACCGTTCATCTCGCCTTCTTCGCCGTGCCTCGACGTCCCACAACCTCCGAACACATCACCGCCCTTTCGTCTCCACAAATCACATTCATGTCTTTCATTAGTTTTCTTCCCTCTTCGCCCTCAACCTTACCATCTCCTCTCCAACCCCCATCGACAGGGAAACCCCTCTCGCTATGGCTTGCAGGAAGTAAGTCCTTCCGGATCCAATGCGAGTGAAGTCCGTCTCCTAAAGTTCACATACGGATTTAATGCTAGAGGAATCGCACCCTGCATGATGAATTGCCAGTTTTCGAATGGAGAGCTGGTACGTATGAAAGTGTTCTCTTGCTAATAAACTCGAGTTTTGCCTGCGATTGCGAAATTATTTGGCAATCTATCGTTTAAGGTACGTTTTGGATGGGACTATGTAATGGTACAACGATACATTCCCTTGCTTCAATGTACAAAACAACCTGCCATTAGAACCTAAAATAAGCCCTGCTTGAATTCCGTGTATTTCCTTTTTCCCTTCATTCCACCCAAAATGCTTCTACTTTCCTAACCTTTCTCGTTTTATCCCAAAATTCCCCCCTCTATAATGGCCATTAACATCCCATTGCCAACCAAATCACTCTGATCCATCTTTCCTGATGAAACGCAAGTTTTTTTGCTGCACGTTGGACACTGCTTCTGTGCTTTTTTCTCACTGTGAGTTATGTTTATCGCCGTAAAATGTATTTCATTTGCCCATAAACTTCCTAAATGCCTCTTGATTAGATTTCAGCCATCCCAAGAATTATCTCCTGCTTAACTCGTGCAGAAGTACGCTGATGGAAATACATTGGAAATGTTGCATCCATACACAATGGCCTTGTTAATAATCGTACCGCTGGCTCAATTTAAAAAAAATGAATTAAATTGGGAATTAGGATTTTATGCGTTTCTTGTACAAACTCAATAGGCAATGTGGGACAGGAAGAATATAAAGTAATAAATAATTTTCAAGTATGGACTTACTTTCAAGTGAAGAAAAAATTTCCCACAGATATTAGCGGAACAGGTGCCAGTTTAAAGTTATAATATTGTACGCGATAAACTGTTCTTGGAATATTGCGTTGAAGTTCCTGGTATTCGGATTGTAAAGGGTGACGGAGTTTTGAATGGCAACAGAAAAACTGCCCTTGGTTTATGGAAACCAGCTTTTATTGAGGGATGAATAGAAATAATGTACACTTTGTCATATTAAACACATGGCTTATGTGCCTTTCACGCCTGGGATAATGCAAGCTGTGAAGGCATTTCATTTACATATGCATATTGGGCCATTTCAATTTTACAGAACGATCACGAAACAAATTTTGAACGCCTAAATTCTGTTATTTTCGACTAATATATCAAGAAATAATTAAACATTTCAAAGATTTGAGTTGCCCCAGAAGACCAAAGCTTACTAGGACCATATGTTAATTTATATTTGATGGAGCTCGCTTTGATTGAATTGTCAGCATTGTAATGTTGTGATTGTTCTTAGTTTCTGGAATAGGTATGAAAATATTTGTACTGTCACATTTGATTTGAAACCCTTTTTAAAGAAAAAAAGCCTTTCAAAAATGGAGAGAGAATTTCCGTTTTCGACGCATAATTTTGAGTTATTAATAATGGATTTTCCTCATTTCCTGCCCGGCTCGAGTGCCTATTGGGCGGGAACTCAAACGGCCAAATTGATCTCTCTCTGTTCCCCCTCCCCTTTCATCCCCCTCCCATCTCGCCCCACGCTCTCGATCTTGCTCCAAGCGTGGCCCTACTCCCATCCTCTTCCTCCCCTCCCCATCCCCACCTCGCGTGGAAGATGTACGGCATGGATGCGGGTCCTAACATCCTCATCACAGATCCTCTTTAATGAGGGCCACTTACTGCCCCCGCGCTATCCCGTCTGGGATTTGACCATGAGTTGCTTACGTCGGAGTCGAGGATGGTGGCTGGCACTCGCCCCAGCCGCGCTGCCGTTGGCGTTGGCCTACCTCCTCTTTTGTCTTCCTTGTGCAGCTCCCCTCCGCGTCCCCCATCGCCACCATCTCCTCTCCCCTCGATGACACGTTCCACAGGAGTCTGGGACGGATTTCACTCATTGGGATAGGTGGTTGGGGAGTGGTGGGATAGGGAAAGGAGAGGGTTGACTCGTCTGGATGGAGGTCCATGGTGGTCCTTTTGTGGATTAAGGGCGAGATTTCGTGCCGTGGGTCACGTGTGGCCACCAGGTTTTCCGAAAAGGCGGCAATCAAATCAATGGTGTCGTACCAGATGCTGGTTGGATGAAGAGCGTTTAACTTGATTCGTCGGGCGGAGCGGAGGATAGAACGCGGTGGGGATAGGACACAATGTCTTCTGGACACCACCAATTAGGGGAAAGGAGGAAGGAAGGGGCACATTATAAATCACTCACTTCTTCGCCACTTGACTCGAAGTGTCGTTTACTAATCCAAACCATCCACATAATCTTGGAACAACCGAGAAATTGGGAAAAATGAGTGGAAATATCGTTCGTTCGGGAAGAAACGAGGAAAAAATCGAGAATTCGTAAAATTTCGCGGTTTTTTTTTACTATAATTTTTAAGTGAAATCTGAGCATTAATTGCCGATCTCCGGGATTTAATTTTTTCAAAGTTCATTCAATTATGTGGTGGATTGAAAAAACATGCATTCTAACTCTTTCAAATGGGTGTAGATATTATTTATTCCCGTAAAATAAGGCACAACCATGTTCTACATATTTCTGGGTCTGACAGTGACCGACTAGCGGTAACTAAAGATACGATAATTTAGGTAGACCGGACAGAGGGAAGCCGGACGAGAAATAATGTTGAACAGAAGATCCTAGCTGTCTTTTCGTGTAAATCTTCAATGTATTTTGTACATTTATAATTTAATTATTCCCGTTTTTTAATTGAAACATCGACTCGTTTAACTTGACTGAGGCCAACATCTAATTTTCTTTTCTGTACGGCATTCCGTTGATGCATGATTACCGAACAGCTACCACTATAATTCAGTCATAAGCGGCATCATAATTTATACGATTGAGGAAACACTGAAAGTTATTAGTCTTGTTAGACATGGAAAACCTCAAGTTACACTTTGACGCTGGCCGAAGGAAAAGAGCATAAATAAACACTACGTACTAAGCATCGAAAATATTTCACTCCCAATTATTAGCAAATTGAATGACAGAGGATTAAAAAAAGTCGCTCAAGTTGTGGATTGAATTAAATAATTTATAATTTTTCATTATTTAAATTACTAGTAATATTAGTTAATTTGCAGAAATATTCCTGTAAACCTCTCCGTGATTAAATATTCACTTATTTCAATTTTTTTTCTGTCTCGCCCGGTATTACCAGGATGTAGTTTTTAGTAGCCACTTTGGGATTTCAACCATTAATTGCATTAATGTTCAGTTTTATAATTGTTTTGTGTACTGATGTAACTAGTGATGTTTACTGTATCAGTATCCTTTTATTTATTACGAGCCTTTATTACCGTTATATTAAGGTTGGCCCTGACCAAATTGTGAAGCACGTGGCAAAGCACAGCTGCCTGAGGGGGCGAAATTACTTTTAAAATTTAATTGAAATTTGATTGAATAATTGTTTAACTACTGTTTCAATCGATCATTCTTTTTTCATGAAATTATTTGGAAGATATGGCTGTTTTAAGACTGCTTTTAGATTTTTTAAATATTTATGTAGCTCTCTGGAAACGTAACCCTTTGTTAGCATACGGTTTTATGGATCGGCTTCCGTAAATTTCGAATGTATTATACTTTTACGGAAACGGATTGTTCTCGAACAAAAGACCGGGACCACCTGGATTATTCAAACGAGATTCAAATTCTCCCTCTTTAAAAAAAATATAGTGTAAATTGTGTGAATTATCATCATAAAAACCGAGAAAACTCTAGGAATTCCACAATTCGTGATTTTGTAGACAGTTAAATTAATCCAGCAAATTGATTTTTGTTGGATTATATTAATATAGATCGATGTGTCCACATCTCTGAAGCTCAACATTATTATTTGTTTAATTTTAGTCAATACTACGGCAAATGAGATTTGAAGCAAAAATGGAACGTTTTAAACTTTGGGAAAGGGTCTATGATGTACGTAGGTATCGGTAAATTACGAGGTTTTGTTAATGCATTGTATTGTTTCAGGCTTCACTGCATAGAAGTCGTGCGGATTCGTGACATCGGAAGGAACCGCTTCTACCGATGTTATGGTTAGGTTATTAATTAACATACCTTCTCCCACTTAGTTCAAAATGTGGAAGAATGTAGTTTTAATCAAGAGGCGAGACAGGTTTTTTAGAGAAATTTCACTGGACTCGTTTGATTATTCGTCTATAGCACACTAGTCTCCCATAACTGCTTAAATCTCTCATTTTTACCTTTCCCCGTTCTGTGGTTTGGATTATATATAAGGACAAGTACAGGTATCTCTTGCCTTTGATTCTCGCGGAGTGTCCATTACTTTGTACGTGTCCGGGCCGTAGAGGAAGTCGAGGTTATTTTCTTATACTTACTCCCCCCAAAGTTTTCAGAGAATTCAGCCCGAAGAGTAGATGTATTATTACAAAACCTCCTTCGGTTTCATTCCACCACCGCATCAAATCTCCCGTTGCGTAAGTTTTTCAATAAATTTATTCGGATCAACACTCAAAATTCATTATGTACTATAACTGATAAATTGCATCATTTAAAGCTCTAAAAGCAAATTAAATAACTTAAACAAATGTTCCTTCGAAAGAGAGCAAAGGAATGAATGCGTTTTTAAGCAGTTTCTACAATGGGAAAACAAATTTGAGGATTTTATTTTGAAGACGGTCATTTAAGTTGAAATAATGACCTTATTGTGATCGTGTAAAGGACTTCTTTAATCAGAGTAAGTCGAACATAAGCAGGCTACAATTACAGCTTAGACGACTGATGAAACTAACTTGTCATGGCGCATAATAGTATTAAATAGGAAATGGTTTTCCAAATAATCAACCAAAAATACTATCTTACAAGGCGAATATAATTTCCGACCCTGCATGCCTTAAAAGATTTAGTTGATGAAAGGTGATAAGCGGACAATACGAATCATTATTTTAGATGTACGTAAATGAAGAGGAAAAGAACGAAACCCTTTCACAGAATCCAAATCCCAAACTTTCCTACCACACAGTATTTGTTTTTCATTAGACTACTTGAGTTCTTTATTAATTCAAGTGGATGAAGAGTGCATGGTTCGCCTGACCTCGAGTGTGTTGAGATGTGGTCAAGTCGGAACGCGTGGAACGCCGTGTGTCACACGAGAAGGGACACTCATCCCGATCTTTGGTGGCCTTTCCGCCACCTCCCTCGCCCCTCCTCCACCCCCCTCAACCACCATCCACCAAGCGAAGTCCGTGCTCTGCACGAGCAGGTTCCAAGGCGGGAAATGAAAAAAAGAGCATGCCTTGTTCATATTTCTTAAATGTTTCCGCACGAATGACGCGTTAGATAGATAATCTGGCTGAAACTGTACGAGATATTCCAGCTTCTTGCGAGACGACGATTACATGCCTTTCAATAACTTCAGGCTCACGTACGTTTTTCCGTCGTTGCTTAGGATGGGATAATCTGTCGTCAGAATATAAAATTATTACTAAAATCTATTCGCAAATACGCATGACTGATTCGCAAAAGGACAACGTCGGGGGTGTGCATGTATCACCCAGCATACATAAGTACAATTTGACTTTAACATGTCATGTAATGATGTTTCGGTCAATCGGTTAACATTCTTTCGTTCTCGTGCCCCTCTTTGATGGTTCCCAGATTGAGCATGTCTCGCCCGACGCGTTTTAAAGAATCTCCAGGAATCAATAAGTCCTCACGTAAAATATTCCTTATGAGCTCCACAGCTCCTCAATAACGATGGTTAATAATATTTCAATTTTATTTCGTGTGTGTCTTATGCATACTAAATTAATAGCCTTTCAAAGCTTGAATCGAACAGTATTTTCTGAGAAAATGATTTTATAAGGCCGTTTCTCAATTATTAAGGACTGGGTACTGTTTTTTGCCCAAAACCAAGGTTATAATATTTCATCGTTATTAATCACTATCTGAATCATGTAATGCAGAGAATTAACCCTCGCCGTCTTCGCGTTTGTTCGGGTAAAATAAATGTTCAATAATCGTTTCCATTCGTCGATTTATCCATGTATAAAATAACCAAACTTACAGGAAACAATTCTCAGCATTCATTGCTAATGACATCATTATAATTTTTTGATCCAGAGATTTTTTCTGGTTCCCCACTTGGTCCTCTTCTAAAATACGTAAATTGACAAATAAACGTGATAAACTTGGCGAAAAAATTCGCTACCTTTGTTTCTATCCACATTTCTTTAACTTAGGATAAGTGGCTGGGCTTCGACCAAGCATTTATACACCGATTCTCAAGTTAATTTTTCACTTCCTCTGGATCATTCGTGAAAAACGGAGCAAAATTGAATTCCAACCGGGAAGTTTGCTTTCGTATCAGGAATGGTACGAACCTCGCATGGAGGTCGTCATTTGAATATAATTTTCTGAAATTAAAGGTGGAATTTTGTACGAGGCTTGTACATTGCTGTTGAATTTAAAATCACATGACCATTCAATATTTTTGTAGGTATCCCCATTTGAAAGTTACACAATAAAAAAAATCACATCTAAATAAGTATTCATGGCTATTTAAGTTTGAGTATCAGATAATTCGTAAACATAAGCTAAGTTCAAGAAATAATTGTTCGTGCTTTGGTTGTTATCTCTCTTAGCATTGATTTCCTCACAGTGCCTATCTTTGATAAGCGAGTTTAGTCGCAGGTTTATAGCTATCTGATCTGACGATTCTAGCCCTGGAAGTTGGTGAAACTATTCTCTACCAAAGCCAACGAGAGTAATGAAAAGGCGAAAAGAATGCAGGGATCATTGTATGCTCATTATTTGTGTTTGCCCGACAGGACTGGCAAATGTCCAGAATCTATGTATAGTGGTATGTAAGGTGAGTGAGCTCGTAAATTTTAGGCTTCGTCGTCAATGCCTTCAGCACTAAACATGTGAGACGAGACGTTGGGAGTCCTTAGCTCGCTTACTCCCGGAACTGCTGTCCACTACACCAAGGACTTTGTTGGGAGAAATTAGTTTTTAATGGCGTTACAAAATTTGGGTTTGCTACTTAAGACACAAAGGTGGATAACAGGTAAATAATAGATAAAAAGGTGGATAATAGGTAATTAGATAAGACACAAAGGTGGCAAATATTCGATTGCAAAGATACTCAACTCGTAATAATTGCTCGTATTATTGTCCATTTCTGCTTTTTAATTGAAAAGACGGTTTTATGAAATTCATGGGGTAGGGAATACAAGTACTTGTATACTTTTCAGAAAGCACTAGTGTAGAAGCCGTTGATTGAGTTACAAGGTTATTGGTGGAAAACGTGTTAGGAATTTGAAAGGTTGGTTAGAGGTCATCCCGAAAATCTAAAATATTCTTGGGGTACTATATGTACATTTTTCTATAAAAACTTCAGTTCCTCATGAATATCGAATAGAATGGTGAATTTTGGTTTAATTTGGCCTTTATTTAATTACTACTGGAATTTTAACCGGGTGTTTAAAATATGGCTATAAATATTTCCAATGGGAGCTTAGATACCCCACATTCAGATTTATCATGACATTCTCTGGCAAATGGCCCGATCAATAAACAGATGTTTTTAAATAGATCCATCCCATTGAGTTTTTTTGCGCACGAGTGTTTTATTATAACATCGAGCCACGGACGCGTTTATTTTTATTTTTCGAAACTCCATGACGTATATTTTTTATTTATATACACTCCCTGTAAGCCACCTCCGGGGTGTGTGGCAGGGGGTGAATACATATTAGAATAATTTTACCCGAACATGACCCTACCGTGGTCGAACAATGTTATTCTGATCCCTTATCGTTCGTGGAAAAAATGATATCTTAAATTTATCTGTTCCACACTTAATATCTCTAATTTTATTAGCATGATCACGTTTAGGTGATGTAGAAGAACACTGGAAACAAATCGTGCGTCGAAATTTGGTCCCTCGAAATGGCCGCTAAAATTAAGAAAGTTGAATTACCACATCATGTTTTCTTTAAAGAGTAGACATATCGTACGGGTGTTTGCAAAGAAAATGTCGTGCAGAGTATATAGTACTATCCGTGAAACTGAACTTCGGGGAAAGTCACGTGAGCAGGGCAATCTTTCTTTTAGTATACGTACGTCGGACGACATGGTCCCGAAATAATGGATTAGCTTTGCAGATTGGCTTTGTTCTTTTTTTGGGAAATACTTTCACCCCTTTCACACACGGTGAATTTGGTCTCCAATTTTCGTTCAATAAATCATGTTCAAAAGCTTTTATTAAACGCTGTCTTGACCGCGGCATATGTATATGTGCATATGTATATGAATATACGTATATCTATATATGTATGCATATACATACTACGCTATTGAATGGAATTGACTGATCAGAGCTTACGTTCGAACATCACGCGCATAGGCAAGTAACTGTTGGGATGATAATACATAATATGTTAGTTCTCTTCAAATCTTTGCGTTATTTGTTTTCACTATGACACCTCCAAAATAAATCGTAATTATTTCGATTAGCATGGGTCGCGGTGGTCTGGTGGGTAGAGCGTTGGACTACTGACCGGAGGGTTCCGGGTTCGATTCCCAGGCAAGGCACTCTGGGCACCTGCAGCTCCACCCAAGCTAGTTGATTTTTCGGGTACCAGATCTTCCTGGGAAACCATAACCGGCACAGGGAAAGGAACTGGCCCCCCTACCCTGATGTGTGAATATTCACACACCGTCGGGCTTGGTACACGCCTACCATCACCTACTAAACCGACCTTCGGGTTGATTACTGTGTTTATGGTTTTTTTTATTTCGATTAGCTAGTATCCAGAAAATCTAAGGTCACCAATAGACCACCAATGTTTATACCGGCTTAGGGAAGTCTGTTGTAGAGACAACTGAGGTCGTAATAGCGGCAATTAGATGAAAGCACAAAATTTAAATCCTTTCAATCGAGTAAGTATTATCGCGAAATTTCCACTCTCCACGTAGTTCTACATACCTTGCGGCAAACATATAATTGTTTAAATACGCGGCTCATGAAAATAATTTGCGATAGGTATTGATTGGATGCAAACCAATGCATTATTTGCGGTGGCCTTAATATTTTGCGATACAAATATTTTTTAAATTTGGAACCACGTGAAAAACCTCGTCGCCATTGTGACATCGGTTAGCTTGAGACCTAGGTTTTACCCGAAGGGTACAGTTTTTCATGTCAAAGTTTCTTCGCGCCGTGCAAAAGGGGGCAGAGTTCACGCGAGAATGGGAAGATAGCATCCGGAGGAGAGTTTTGAAAAACAAGCCCCTTTCAAAGCCGAGAGGAAAACAAGATGGAGGATCAGAGAGTAGCATTCATTGCCCGTCGCCTGCGAAAATATTTGGAGAGGGCAAGACAGTCGCCGGTGTAAGAGAGCGGATGGGGGGGGGAGGCTTCTGAGAGAGAGAGAGGTGAAGCGAGTTGATTTGCGGGGGCGGGCAGATTTCGATTGGGAGGGTGTGGAGGAGTCATGCAGATAGCCTCCCTCGGCGATGACGCTCGAGCAGACGAGACAGGAAGCGTGATGGAGTGCTCCAAGAGAGGTGGGAAACTCGACGACTTGCGCTCACCCCGGGACGTCACAGAACAAACAAGGCGCGATTTTCCGCGGCGACTCGCTCGTACGTACGTGGCGGATGAGTGCAAATGCAGCAACGTGGAAGTGTAAACAAGAGTTGCGCGGAGGATTGGGAAAGAGGTGGTCGGGGGCGTGCAGCGATGGATGCCTTGATAATGAAATCGTTGCAGGTGTACGGAGGGGGAGGAGGAGTTTGAGAGGACGGAAAAATCCTCTCGCGTGTTACGTGTGAGGATTGGCCCGCTCATGCACTCCCCCAACTTAAACTGTTAGTGGCGTCGTATTCGCGAGTTCCATCGTTAATACCAGTTCACATTTGATGTAAGAACGTGACGTAAGAACTCAACTTAGCCGAAACGTAGGCAGAAATCTACGTCTACATAAATATCCAACAATCCAAAAAAAGGCGTGGCAGAGGGTGCATGCACTGAGCGGGATGGGTAAGTTAAAGATAGAGGAAGGGTGGTTAAATGGTAAGCTTGCAAATCTATTAGTGTGTTAGCAGAAAAGCTATTTAGAGGCAAGCGTTAATGTGACCCTTTTGTTGGCGAAAGAGAAAAGGAAATAAAAAAGAACCACAACCAAAATGAAACAACTTATCCGATAGATAAATTTATGCGTAAACGTGGATGTCGGCGAGCCGATGGAATGTTCTATGATTGCTAGTTCATCAAATAAATTATAGTAAATAAATGGGTTTTACCTCGCGAGTTTGCCTCAATGTTGAATAATTCGCGTGTTTATATCAGCATTGCATGTTTCAGTCACTCGTGATGCTGAAGTGTCAGCCATGGTCACACGAAATTGGAGAACTGGTTCTCGTCCGTGATTGGTTAACAGAACTACGCCAGACCTAAATCAGGCAGACCTAGACCTAGACCACAGCTAAACCAGACCTAGAACAGATCTAAAATTAGACTTAAAATATGAAAGTGGACCATCTTTCGCGTTGAGTTCTTAAGACTTTATATGAAAAGTACAGTTCTCACCCATATCCTTAACTAAACGTTAATTTTGTACGTTAATAACTCAATTCCAGACAGGAGAGAACTTAGAAATGCATACGACATTATGCTCTGGAGCATTCATTTCCGAATCTAAACCATTCCATTCATGACACGGTCAATGTCGCGGCTTCAGATTTAAAAAGAGCACTTGAAATTTCATTTTTCTCAAAGTAGGTATTTATTTTTTTCAGGGGAGAGTTTTTCCGTTTCAAATTTCTCTTGAGGCAATATTGTAATTCTGTTGATATCAATTACTGATGAAAGCCAAACCTGAATTTTGGGAAATGCGAGTGTTCAAATTCTCATGAGATTACATGAAATTAGTTGGCAGAAGAATATAACCGTACCACGGTTTCGGTATGATAGGTTAACTTTACATGCGATACCCAGTTGTTTCCAATGGCCTATAGGTGATATGTGGATCAATTCTTCTATTTTATACTTTTGGTGTCATCAGTTCTTCCATTATGAAAAACGTGTGGGTTGTAACTTGTCGCCGTAGAACTTAAGCATGCTAGTATCTATCGATGCCCTACCAGCAGGTCACGCAGGCACCAATATTAAATCTGGTACGGAATTTATTTGTCAGTAATGGAAGGGAATCAAAAGATTACTCAGCAAGTATAATTTGACAATTAAATTTAGGAAAGTTTGTATAAATTCAGAAGCTTGTAGGAGATTCCGTTCTCCGAAGTTCTGGAATCACTGACAGCCACAGAGTATCCAATTTTTGCGCACTTTCAATGGTCACTTAGCATATGCACGGGTGTTGGCAGAAGAGAGCCCTCGGGGCAGTGCTCCTTCCCCTAGATCTTTCATAAAGTTAAGTTCAGTTACGCAATGATTTATACACGTATTGTTAATCCATCCATTCAAGCCAACGAAGAATATGCGCTGAAATAAAATTACATCTCTGGAGAAATGAGTCGGAGAGAAAGTGAAGCATGCGATTGGTTAGAAAGATTCATTTATCCTTCCTCTCCCTTCACACCATCTATCTCAACTTACCGGCGCTCGAGGTTATAACTTTGCGATTATTTATACGATTTCTTAGGGAAAATTTTAGAAAACTCCAGGAAAATAACATATATTCTCGGTATAACGAAACTTTAATCACAAGAATTTCTAGCATTAATCTTAAATTCAGGAAACTATACAAAAAAGTTAAAAATTAATACTAATATCCGGAGCTCGTTTTTGCACACGATCAATTTATAATTGTCTCAACACGTTAGCTTGTAATAGGTAGGTCGTATATGGGTTTTTCGACATTCATCTCACTTCTTTTCCAGCTGCCTAATTTATTCCACCAACCACCTCGGTTTTAAACTTCCTCTCTACTACTCGCAAATATAGCTCGTCACATTAACGCATTCATAAGCTCGTGCACTGAAGTAGTGGATGCATTTTTGCTCTCTCCCTCTCTATGCTTCCACATTAAATTTCCACGGTGCGTCTAATTAGTCGTGGATTTCACGACTCCTTAAACACACTCTCACTAAGTATAGAGGTTTAAATATCTTTATTTTCCACCGCCTAATTTCAAACTTCAGAACGAGTTTTAAAAGTAGCTCGAGAAACGGACTTGTATTTGGATCCTTTTCGTTACCAACGCTATTCACTCATGCATATTTTGCGCTGCATGCTTTACTAAGTCGTGTCTCACTGAGTTGCATCAGGGTAACAACGAGGCGCACCAAGCGTAAAACGTCCATATGAGAGGCGTGGAGGATGAAAATTAACAAAAAGAATGAACGCGGGCTGGAGAGAACATCACGTTCCGAATTGTAGTGCAGGCGTAATCCTAATGGGTGGTTCGGGAAATTGCGCCAATTGCCGCTCTCCGTCATAGCTATTCCGAAGATTTAATATCGCCGCAAGCGCTAGAGTGAGCAACCCCTATCATTGTTTAAGTCATCTCCTCCACATGATCGTGATTTTTCCTTGCGGCTCACGGTGACAAACTGATCATGATCCAGGCAAAAAAATGTTCATTTCTTGTTGTTTATGCATTATGAATGGAAAACCTCGTCCACAAACGCAGCATTCATGGTTAAGAGACTACTTTTGAGGAGTGATGGCCAGAGCTCTATAATGACGACGACGACGCCCTTGAACGCATTCTATTTGAATCGATCCCTCTCCGCTTCCTTTGGCGCCAATTTCCTTTGAAAGACGAAGGTTCGTACTATTTTGTGGTGCCGCTTAGAATAATACGGGTGTCTTCAGACGCCGCTCTGCCACAAGAATCGACCAAGGCGTTGCATCTAAAAGTGAGCATAGCTAACGGACGGGGTCGGAGATCCCCAATCTTTCGCTTGATGATATTGTTCACAATAAATAAATTTTTAAAAACTTATCCGCGAAATTTGCAATAAACGCGTATCCTGGAAATGCGTCACATAGTTTAAACGTGATCATTTTTTGACGTGCCCGGTCAGCAATCCTCATCTCAATTAAAAGTATAAAGCGTTCTTCACTTTCGTCCAGTTACTGCAGTCCGATGCTGACGCGTCCACAATCGTCTAAATGAAATGTAACGGCGACTGATGCACCACACGTGTCACCCTCATCATGTGCGGTGCAGTCCGCAGTGCCTAGATAATAGAGCCAACTTCCTCTCCATCAATTTGAATCACTTTATTCAGAAGCGCTTAAGAGCATGTCCAGCTATTTTTTAGTTTTTCATGAATGGCCTATTCAGAGTTTTCTGACGCTGGGAAAGCCATATTCAGGGAAAAGTAGGGCCACAATGACATTGCTTCGTGCTTTCTACATCTACACAACACCTCGCGAGCCGCCGTAAGGGTGTGTGGCATGGGGTACCAGAACACCAACCGTAAAACAGGATGCAACCACATGCTAAACGGACAAAATCTTACCAATTTACAGCAACAAAGACGAATAAATTCATGCAAAACCCATCTTTATTTACACGCATGGAAATACGTACACTCGCAAAAAACATTCACAAGCACATGCGCCTGCGAATGTACCAGATGTGTACGCAGGTATTAATCTTGTCCTCGCTTGTAATTTTAATGCATCTACTATATCTGTTATGGTTTTGATGCCTTACTATTATGATTCCTGATTGTCCGAGAAAAGAACAAATATTTATATCTATCCGCACTGGAGTCCATGTCCCTTATCTTATCTTTGTGGTCTAACCTACCCAAACAGTGTGGAGACATTATAATACCCTTTGTGTCTAGTTAAATCCGTGCGTTCTGAACCTTGCTAGAAGTTTAAGTCTGGCTTGTTCTCTTCACATGTCATGCGGCTCCCAGCCTAACTCCTCTAAAAGGCCTGTTACTATCGTCTTCTTATCGTAATGTTTTTTGACGAATCTGGCGGAGTTCGATATTCGAAATGAGGCCTAACTGTAGCGGAATAACACCTCTTTAACTATCGCATCGCATTTGCTCGCCGCCCGTTTAATGAAACCGAGTTTCTTTAACGCGGATCCTCATATTATCCTGATATGAGCACCCAATGAAAAAGCGTGGTGTTAGATCCATCGCCAAATGTGTAACTTGACCTGCCGTAGTAAGCACTTGAACCTTCTATTTCATAATTTATGACCTACTCAGCACTTCTTTTTCTGCAAATTTTCAAAAATGCGCATTTTCTTACGTTCAGTACTTATCACTATTCCTTACACGAATCCTTGATGTATATTAATTCACATGGAAACAGATAAAAGGAGATAGGAACACACATAGAAGACGAACACAGTAGATGTGGGGAAGGTGGATGCGAGTGGACCACAAGTGTAAAAATACTTCCTGGCCCGGGACTTGAACACCGAGGAAACGTAATTTGCACTGGAATCTGCGAGGGTTTGTGACAAAGTGTCGCGATTATTTGGCCAAGAGATGGCGTTAGGGAGCTGGGAAAATCACACATCTGCGTAGGGGTCCAGTTTCTTCCCCTGTGCTGGTTATGGTTAGCCAGTCATGGTTTCCCGGTTACCCGAAAAAATAATATAGCTTGGGTAAAGCTGAGGGTACCCAGAGAGGCTTGACCGGGAATCGAACCCGTGCCCTATTATCAGTAGTCCAACGTTCTTCCCCTGAACTATCGCGGCCCTCATATTTGTAAATGTGTGTGTGTGTGTGTATATATACGAGGGATCCTATAGGGATAAAGGGAGGAAAGAAGTACACAGAGATGAAGAGAGACCTTATGCAGAGTATGTTGCTGCATTGGGTTTTGTTTGGAGATAGAAAATATTTATTTGATAGTTGTGTCCATCCAAAAAAACCACCTTTCCTGGTAGATTACCTAAAAAATAATATATATTATATGGATTTATATGTTTTTTGTTTCACACCACCGTCATTAAACACTGGCCATACTCGTGACCTTCGAGTAGTTGAGAGAATAACTTTTGTCCGAAGGTGCTGTTATGAAGCGTTTTTTGTACAGTACAACCGGCCAAAGGCGGACTCGTAAAGGACATTTATATTTTTTCGTGACATTGCAGGCTTTCCATTTTAGCCAGGTTCAACCAATGGGCATGGACGTCCCTCTGAAAATGAAAACGAGGTAATACTTATATTAATTTGTTTTAATTGAATAATGTGCCTTTAAAAACACAACAGTTCAGAAAATAAGTAAATTAAAGAAGGAATGAGGTTTACGATCATAGATACTGTTAACAACTTTATGTATGATTAAATGAAAACAGGGTGACTGAAAAACGTTTCTAAAATGTGATATTTGAATATATGCGATTCAAGCGTAACCGATTCATGTACGAGATATAAATTTTGCTGCGTTGAATGCTAGCTGTCCAACTTTCCCGATTTCTGCCTTTCGGAGATCAGTTGAGAGTACAAAATTCATTATTTTACAATACCTATAATTCCGACTTTAAAAAGTACCATTATGTGGAGATTCCGCCTCAGGTCAGGTTTCACTGCAAATGAATCATTAAATTGACTGACTTGGTTATACTTTGTAAGTGCAATTTTCACTCCTTCAGTCATCCATGGGTGAAATGTTTTAACAAAATGAGGAGGAGTTACAATGTTGCGGTCGGGTAGTGTCTTGGAACAGTAACCAGGGCTGGGCGGAGGGATAATTGAAGAACTCTCCCGGCCTAGGAATCCTGCGCCTTCGAGGTCCCGGCGCGAGTTTTGTTTTATTTGAGGGCCAATGTCCACCGGCGAACGCCAACCGCTTCGGATGCCAAGCAACCATCTCGGTCCAATACTTCCTCCCCCATCCCAACGGCTGGCTCGTTCTAGCGAACTACCAACCACCTCGGCACCCAAAAATAAAGGGGGACCAGAGCACCAAAGTGTTCAGCTTCTCCATTCCCTCCCGACTCTTCCCTCCCCCCATTCTCCTACCTTCCATCCACTCCCTGGCACTCCCCCGCCCTACCGCGCAGAAGTCCCTTCCCCCCTCTCGCCCATTCCCCTTCTCTATACTCAGTTCACAGGAGATTTCTATTTACAAGTGCATGCCAAAACGCTCAGCACTCGTCGGCCTGGGAGAGCGGGTCGGTCGAGTGCATCGACGCTCTTTCGAAGGCATACTTAATTCGCTTATGTGGCCAAAGTTGACCACTCAGTACTTTGTTTACATCTACAGTGTGGATCACTTTTCTGGTGGGGGATGGTATCTCTCACTTTTGCTTTTTTCGCTCGAACGGCTCAAAGCTCACACACCAGTTTTCAATCATTTACCAGTATATCCGTCCTTATGTATCTCCGTAACGTATCGCCCGTCTCTGATTATTCCCGCTATTTTTGTCAATTGCAAGTAATTTTGAAATATTACCTCAAATCAAATGAATACGTTCGCGAATCGTTTCACTCAACCAATCTCGATGCTGATGCTGCCATTAATTATATCCCTTGGCTGTTCTCGAGGATGGTGTCAATGCTGGGTACTGTTTCGTTGTAACTGTGTGCTGAAACTTTAGATTTCGTGGCACTTAATCAGCGGTAAAGCGACTCAAAATAAATAAAGGGGCCTATACAAGGACACAATATCTCCTCTGTGTCATTCAATATGTCATGGAAGAAGCAATAATGGAAGCACAAGAAATCGGCATCGAAGGAGTTTGAATAAACGGAAAATAAATTAACATGCATACTTCGCTTCGAGGATACATGGCAGTTATAGCAGATAATCGAGAATACTTAAACAATTCCTTGAAGGCGGTGGATCAAGTATTGATACTTGGGTATGGCGAGAAAAAAATAACGAAGGAAACAAATCCATGATTTTTGAAAAAGACAAACTAAAAGTTCATGTTGCGCTGGTAAAAGATAAATTATACCAATTGAAAACATTCACTTATATTGGAATAACTGTAAAAGCTTAATTTAAGAAGACGTCAATGATAAAAGGTAACTCTTATGTTAAAAGTTGACTCTACCATGAACTTAAAAGCAGTTTATGAGAAAAATCTTGTAAAGTGTGGGGTTGTGAAGGACCAGAGACATGGACCACGGGAAAAGTAGACCAGAGGCTCTCCAACACTAATTTTCGATGGAGTGTACATGAATTTCCCTCTCAGGTTATCCCAAGATTAAATGGGCATAGAAGTAAGAAATGTACGAGTGTGGAGAATAATAAGCGAGAAAAACATCATATGGAGCATCTTAAGAAGAAGAAGATACAGATGGTTAGGACACGCCTTGATACGCAATGATTTTTTAAGAATATAATAGAAGGGGAAATATAGGGAAAGGTCCCACGAGGAACTTCATTGTACATTCACCAAGCTAGGTTGGATTTAGGACAGAAGATCCGCCAGGTCATGAGAAAATTAGTATGGGATAGGGAAGAATGGAGAACTTGTATCCAATCTATCCTCGGTTTGAAGGACTGATGATGGCAATGAGCCTGCAATAGTAATTGTTTAATTCGCTCCTTCCTCATGTTCAGTGACTCAGTTAGCGTAATTGCCACATGTCATTGATAGCAATGATAGAACATCCTCCTTGTTATCCTTAACTGTAATCATTGGTTAAACAGTGGTAAGATATATCAATGCATTCTGTCTACATTGCGTGACTCTCGTCACAAATTGGGGCACACGAGGCGCCGTAACATCTTAATCGTGCCGCAATCTTGAAGCCTTTGAACCCTCAGGCGTTGTCGTGTATTTCCACTTGATTCTCCATCCACTTGAAATATGGCACCAAGCAATAAGTTTAGGTAAGAATTGATATTATCTGAATTTCAATGATACGTTATCATCTGGTCGAGAGCAATGCACGGTTTCTCGAGATAGCTTAAAGAAAATGAGTTCACTGCCTAGCATAAAGCATTTAATCTTAACACTACTTTAGTATCATTAGTGGTAAGTTTGGTTTGTAGTTTCAGGCAGGAACATTTCGCTAACCTTTTCTTTTCTTTGACGTATACCAATATTTGTCCAATTCGTATCTCATCCATTGGGGTTCTCCCTTGCAGTTTCTTTCCCTCCCTTTGACTTTCCTCTCATAGACTGTAATCATGTATCCGACTTCATACCTAAATAAATTATTTATCTTTTCCACTTTTTACATTACTTAAAATCAATAATTAGAGATTGTCTTATCGTATTTACCTATTCGCATAAGATTTAATTCCATTTTTTTCTGCTTTGAAATTTCCAAAACTGAGTTATCAATGACTAAGGGAGCCTTTTTCAAAGAGAAGAGATTATATTGTGAGAAGATAGTCATACGAGTATCGAGGTTTTGAGTATCAGAATCCACCATTTTTATTCAGAAATATGTGTTCTCCTAATATAAAACCATAAAAAACACAGTAATCAACCCGAAGGTCGGTTTAGTAGGTGATGGTAGAGCTCACCCATGTGCCAAGCCCGACGGCGTGTGAATATTCACACATCAGGGTAGGGGGGCCAGTTCCTTTCCCTGTGCCGGTTATGGTTTCCCAGGAAGATCTGGTACCCGAAAAATCAACTAGCTTGGGTGGAGGTGCAGGTGCCCTTGCCCGGGAATCGAACCCGGGACCCTTCGGTCAGTAGTCCAACGCTCTACCCACTAGACCACCGCGACCCGCTCTCCTAATATATCGTATTTTAATTTGCAATAGTGAACTAAATAATAACTTAGCACATCATTCACAGAAATAATCTGTCTCGGTGAAGAGGACATACACTTTTTAAAGCCCGCAGCTACATTAAAATTGCTGTGGCATCAAAACTCTTGACTCGTGGATTCCTTTTGGAGTTTGCTTTGAAATATACAATACAGCTATTGTTCTTAAACAATTACTTTTGTTTCAAAAGTTTTTATTGAATCGTTTGGTTTCCAGTACTGAAATGCATTCAGCCGTCTTTGACCTTTGTCTACGTTTAGCAGGGGAAGTCTTTCTTGTAGACTCCCACGCAATCAGCAATGAGAACAGTGGTCGCTGTCGTAGGGATTTCAGCAAAGAGGAGGAGCAATCATTTCGTATAACATATTTACCAGGAGATATGAATTGAGGAGAGAATTTATAATTCATCTTGGTTACCTGGAAATGCTTTGAGATCTACCATATTTTGTTAACGAACATGTTTGAAGGGGCTGGAGGGATATTGGTAATTAGAAGCCCTTCATTCTGAAGCTATTTATGTTGACATCCACTATTCACGGTGATGGGGATTTTTTCTTCCCTCTTCCACGTCAATTCCTATGTCTCATTTATCACCTATTCTTTTATTTCTGCCTTAATTTGTCCCGAGTGACAGTATTCATTCATCTCTGTCTCCATCTTACATTTTCCCCACTGAATTCATAGTTTTATGGTCGTCGATCCGTTGAGTTTCTTCCTTCCCAGGGTATTTCAGTGTCCTCACCCATTTGTGCATATCCTTATTCTTCTTTACTCAGTTTGAATAGAGAGACACTAGGTGTTTACTTGACTTTTCATCAGTTGTGTCCAACAATTCATTTGGAAAGTTTCCAATCTTATTTGGTCAACTCTCCAAAGTTGTCCATTCGTGAATACTTAAGAAAGGTGTAAATTTCGCAATCGCCCTTGAAACTAGGACCCCTAAACGAGGACCAACCTCTGAAGTCTCCGGTAAAGTAGAACGCGACCAAAGCGCCGGCGCCATTTTAATTAATTCCACGAGAACTTTTGCTCAATTTCCGCCGTCTTCATCATCCGCGAAGAGAGCGGGAGGAATGGTCGCGGGCGTACGATAAGGACGGTAGAATTGAAATTGTTTCGGATATCACTCGGAAATCCCCTCGCCCTTTCCATGAAATCCGTGTTAAAAAGAGGTAAGGAAAAAATGAAACCGCCAGCCGTCTATAAATAGCCAAAAATCACTTCTCTCGTGGGACTGTCGCGAAGCGGAGAGCAGAAAGGAAGGCGCCTTCCCGAGGTTCCAAAATAAACACGGGAGTTTGGGGGAACGCACGGGAGAAGGCACGGCGGAGGAAAGGGGGGAGATGGTGATAAAGTAAGCACGCTTGGGGATGTGGCTGTGGATGAAGGTAGAGGGAAGGAGGGGGAATGAGATAGGAGACGTCGGGGGTATGCGAGGGGGAAAGAGGACAAGGATTGGATGGAGAAAGTGGAGAGGTAAGGGATGATAATGGAGAAAGGCGGGGTTTGGGGGAAAGTGAACGGGAGGATGGGAAGAAGGATTGCGGCGATACCGGGCAAGCAGAATTATTTTAGATCCCTCGGATCCCTGAAGACAACTCAGATCCCATTTCCCCATTCAACGCGCACAATGTCCAATTAGAAAATGAGTCCATTGCGTGGTGCAGGTTAAGTCTGGCGTAATCTCTGGCACAGGAACAGAAAATGGAATGAGCCTTTTGTTGCAAAAGTTTTCCTTGCGCATGTGTCGGATAAGACCTTGAATTGTGGATTGTTTTAGGAACGGCGGTAATCCATACAAAACTTGCCCAACTGTGATTTCAATTGGGGGCGTTTCCATGTTGAAAAATGTACGCTCTCTAATGCATGAGAAATGCAAAGCATGGACATATTTAGTTGTTGATGATGTAATGCAGGCTTTTGTTCAGGTCCTTTTCATCAAAAAGAAAGATCCATAGAATTTTGTTGGTCTGAAAAAGAAAAATTCTTGCTGATTGGAGTTATTTCATCATCTCCTATTACACGATTTTGGTAATTATACAACTATACTGTTTAAAAATGGAAATATACTTCATGCTGCGAGTATTTAGCATAATTTTCCTGTGTCCTTAGTTTTCTCTAATGTTAATTAATACTCGACTTAATCTCTCAATCAAGTTGATCGGTACTTACTTCTAAACACTTGTTTTCAACAGGTATTGCGCACGGTACTGTCAATGCAAAAGGCAAATAGGCGGTAGAAAATGCTTTCGAGTGAAACTGACTGATAATTTAAGTTTGATTCCTGGACCATACTCGAAGGGTTAGGAAATGGACTAATATGCTACCCCATTATTATTTTATTACTTTTGTGATAGTTGAATTTCCATTAAAATAAGATGTTTCTTACTTCTAATCCATATAAACTGATTACGGTAATGATTTTAGTTACTCTTGTTAAGAAAAGTTCTTGGAGCAGACCTGGTGACTACTTTTGATCCGAAAAAGCCACTAGTGAAATACTTTAACTTGAGTTAATTTATTTATTTTCTGATGATGTGGATTTTGGGTTATTACGCTGAATTACACCAGTAATCAAATAAACCTTGTGCAAACATTTCTAGAATAATTCTCCTTCAAAAACTGATGTGATTGGCATCTACATGCATTATGAATGATCGTGGCATGCGTCCACATTACTTTCATGCAACTAATAAAAATGATAGTAATATTAATTTTTCTGTGGTGCAATTAACCATTATAACTTTGCGACACCCTTGGAGGAAGGTTTAAAGAGACAAAGGATATTGTTTTTATCTTCAGAAATAAACATAAGTATCTAGAATAATTGTAGGTTTAAGCATTGTTTTATTGATATGAGTACGATTTGTGTTAACCCTTGTTTTCACAGAGGTTAAGTAAGTCTCTTGTCTCAGCTTAAGTGCCGCTTTAGACTAATTCTACGTTCTGGGCTTCCGTCAAATCCTGCCGCGTGCCAAGTTATCTAACACGATCAAACGTAACATTTCATAAGACTTGAAAGTCTCATTATAAGGGAAAGGGAGTCTTGTGCATGCAACGATGTAAAAATACTTGGTGTGAATTGGTCAAATTCAAGTGTCTTTTACACGGAAGTATAACAGCATAGATATTCCATGTGCGATGGGAGTATTAGAGTGATTCTTTTGCTAGATAATCTTTAAGGCGATCTCCTCCCCTCTCTGGGGTGTGAATGCCACCGTTTATGTTGGCATCACGTTTACTACGGACCATCATCTGGAAATAGAAGCATAAGAAATAGCGCGCCCCGTGTTTCTTTTCGCGTTTCATTCATTACCTAATATATTACCTTTAACAGCTGGGCAACTCATGCGACATAATTGAATTCAACGTAGAAGTTTAATTTAATTATATACCTAATCTTAAAAATAGTCCATTTCGTGGGATACATAAAGTTTCAATAAACTCTATGTCACGCTACAATCTAATTTAACCGTTTCGTTTGATAACATCTCATCGCCTTACGCGATGATGGTCACGTAGAACCTGGATCCCATTCTGGACAGATATGTGTTATGTCCGGAGTGGAATATGCGATTCCTTTTCTGGAAATGGCCAAATGTAATAGAATACGAAATATTTAGCCGGGCAAAGAGAGAAGGGCCGAAGGTTATAGAAGGTGACTGGGGTGAGGATCAAGGCGGTGTTTATAGGCTGGGGCTGGGGAGGGGTATGCGAGGACGAAAGCGTACGGGGAAGTTAGCGGAGTGGAGAAATTCACGGGCTGTGGTACGTCAGAGGCGTGGGGTGAGGGTCTCTTGTGATAACGGCAAATTGTTTTTCGACCGCCCATTGTCGACTTTTCGTCACGTTAGTGCAGTGTGTATGCTGGAGCTCTGCAGTAACTCATCCGTGTCGCCCTTGGGCGCGAGAGAGAAAATTGAGTTTATACTTATTCATCCGAAGCGGAAGTACCGAAGCCAGTACCAATGTCATTTGTCTAGGTGAAGCAATCTTTGCTGTACATTTCTCTACTTCAGGACGAATAATACGTCTTTTGACAAAGTCATGAATGTTAAGTGAGAAATTAAAACAAAACTAATTGCTAAGCGAGTATCCGTTCTCTACCGTAAATGTGACCCTATACTATACTAACTGATATCCAACACATAATGGTAATTGAAACTCTCCTTATTACATTAAAATGAATTGAGGTGATCCCAAGGTTTTCGTTGTTCAAGCTATCATATCGTGAACTTTATGACAAATCTTCTTCTACCATGCTCTGCCGTAAGTTTTATTTCTAAAATTAGTATCTTCATTGTTTTGTAACTAGTAGGCTCCAATTATTTTTAAGTGTTCGATTTATGTTGTATTTAATTTATTTAAATTACAATTATGGGGGTTACATTCCATATGAAGAAGATTTAGAATTTTCCTCTCCGTGAAGTAATGATGACATTATTATACTGTAAGGTACACTGTAACAATTACGGTATTGTCGTTAGGAGAGGGTAATATCAACTTGCATCTTTCAGTGAATGTCTGCATTGTTATGCATAAATATTGGCGTAACTCGGTTATAATCACAGTGCCTTGAAAAAAATGAATACTTGGAAAATAAGTTTCATACCTGTAATAGAACGTGGTCCAGTGGGTAGAGCACTGGGCTGCTGACCGGTGGACCCGGGTTCGATTCCGAATGACTTCTTAGGGTACCCAAAAAGAAATCTACAATCGGTATTGTATGATTTTTCGGTTATTATATATTTCTGGGAAACTACAGGCGACTCAGATAAAGGAACTGTTCCCCCTATCCTGATATGTGGATTTCACACACCCTATTGGGGTTGTTACGCAGTGAGCTCTGTCTTCACGTAACAAACTAACCTTCGCGATGTGTACTGTAGTGGTTGTAATTGAACGTAGCCAAAGGTCGTGGAATGGTCCAAGTCTTTGATGGTTTGGTCAGCGCTATGGGTTGACTCTGTTGTATCTGTCGCCGTGCATTCGGCTGGATAATTATGGAAATCGTAAATGCGAGAAAGAAGCATTTGAATTCTTTACCCTTTATCGATATGATTTTAGTGTTCCTCTCCCTCCGGCTCCATTTCTCTCATCCTCCCTGCTCGCCGCTGGCCTTCATCCCTCCTCCCCATCATCCTGGACCCCCAGACCACCCCGCCGCTTCGCCCATTCCCTCCCTCCCCAACCCAACGGCAACAGTACTCTGCCCCCCCCCCCACTGCCGCTCCACACACTCGTCGCACGTTGCCCCCTCCCAACCCCCCCCCCCCGCAATCCCCATCGATTCTCCGAAATTTGTGCCACCACCAGGTGCGGAAGCCCGAAATTTTAAGTTGCCTGGGTTTACTGGGATCACTTCTATGGTTTTGTATTCTGAATCATCAATTTCACGAAGGTAATTTTCTAAAGGGACCGAAAAGTGGGGGTACCTTCCTTGTTTCCAAAATAGGTCCGTCCTGGACTGCTTTTGAGGGTCTATGAATCATTCACGGTCTAATGGATTTCCGTTTATTACTTTGTTGGAAAAGACAGGTGCACTGCAGCTTAATCAAATTATATTTAACTGGATGGATGGAATTGCCAATAAAAGAGTGTGCTCTATGAAAAGTAAGGAGAAAAAGAAATTTGTTAAAAACGCCTGAGGGGAAAAGACATGTTCATTGGATTTTCCCTTCTCGTTAACATTAGTGAAGCTCACAATGGAAGAATAACGGGAAGTACTAGGAAGTTCATTCATGGGAAAATGATGTTTACAGTTCAGAGCGAGTGAGCAAAGAAGACTGAAGAGGATATATCCGAACTTTAACAGTATGTTGGCCAGCAATACCAAGAACCCAAGCAAAAAAAATCCATCCAGATTTCCAGCGTTGTTCTTTTCAAAGAATATGTACTTCATGCCTGCCCCCCCCCCCCTTCCCGTAGAGTCGAACATTCTTCGAAAAGAAGAGTGGTATTATGATGCGAACTCTTAGCTCACGTTCAACTTACCTCGATGCCACGCTGTGATTCAACATGATGGCCTGTGCTTTCTGTTTCGAGTCCAGTGGATGTCGCAGATAAATTGAATAACTTTCCACAGCGTTTGTTTGGCTTACGCCATTTATCACAGCCCTTGGATTCTGAAATACATGTATGTTAAGTGGCCAAAACTACCGTAAATCTCTGGAATGTCCCAGATTTCTTTCAGATTTCCGAAATACTTCTGCGGAATGCCTTTGCTAAATGCTTGAACGAACAAATTGACGGTGTGGCGGGCGAAAAGCCGACAAAGAACTATATTTAGTCTATTGGAATGTCTTACATAGTTTTGACCATAACAATGCCCATTTCAAATTTAAATGAGAGGGTGAGAAATTGCAGTTAAGGATTATCAGAGGGTAGGGAAAGGAGAGTGGGAACGAAGAATAGAACAAAAGGTAGTACAAGAAGGGCATTTTGCATACAAAGTTCCTGAATTGTAGGGAAGCACTGTGCTTCATGACTTAAACAGATCTGCTCGAAGATTAGGCTGGAGGAATGCAATAAACAGGCACTCCATTTGAGGAGCAAAAGCTCAAAATGCTGTTTGATGAAGGTTAATCGTTGCAAAGGGTGTTTGAATAAAATTTACTGAAGAAAAAACGACGGTTGGCATTGCGGACGTGGTTTAAAATAGGGGAACAAGAAATAAGGGTAAGAAGTGAAATGGATAAGAAGTGAACGGGAAAGAGAAGACGAGTGAGGGAGGATATCACAAAATTTCGGGGTAGTTCGTGTTAGGAAAGATATAAAACGTTGATTTTCCTGTTAATAATTAATCACGTCTGGTGCGTTTTATTGTTTACGGAAATTTAAATTTAAAAATTCAAGTTATTTATTAATTTTTCACCTGTTGGTCTCGTACTCCGTAGTCTCACTTTCGTGCCGCAAGCCTTGTCACAGCGTCGATCCCTGAAAATATAGTCACACTAATTGAAGTTGCCATTATTTCATCGGCGATTCATTTTTGATTCCCTCATGGAAGATGTGTGGAAGGGGGAGCCCGTTGCCGCTGTGTCGTAAGGCAGCAGCTTTTACAAAAGAGGAAACGTCAGAATGCTTGCAACGGCCTTCCTTGCATCACATCACCTCCGAAAGCCGACGCTCCAGCGGGGAACTACCCACCGTCCACCAATTCTAACTTGGGAGGAGTCATTGCGACACGCCAAAAAGTTGCTTCCTCTATCCCTAACCCCACCTCCTCCCCAAGGGAATCTCCGACCTAGGCATTCACAATATTGACATAATCGGTGCCAATGACCGCGAAATAAACCTCTGCGATGACACGCTACGGGGTGGGGTGGGGTAGACGGGGGGGACAAGATATCGCCCTGGGCGGTCGCCCACTCCCCTTGCACCATTCCTTCCCGCTCCTCTCCCGCGTCGCATGACGACTCCAAGGGAAACGAGCGGGAGCCCTTTACGAATACCCTTCAGCGTACGCCGGAGACATGGCGGCACGCATATTCCGCTGGCTCTACCTCTCGCTCTGCTCCCCGGAAACTAATTAAGCCCGCGAGTGGTGCGGCAGGACGGGGGGAGGCGAAGAATAGCAGTCAGGATATTGGAGATGAAGTTTTTTTTTAAATGAAAGGAGAGGGATGGTTGTCGAGGGGACGGGACGAACGGTGTCGGGTGATGGCACGAAGCCACCAAGGACGGGCGGCGGGTGGGAAAGGGTTGAGCAATGCGACGGCGTTGTCCGAATCGAGCCAAGCTCCCAGGCGGGAGAGGGCGGTCCGAGTGTGCGATCCCGTATGTCGCACTGGGGAGGGGAAGGGGTTTGGGCTTTCCTGGGTAGCCTTCGGGGGAGTGGGGGCGACGGGAAGGAAATGATATGAGGGTCCCTTTCTCTTTCCCCGACTTTATCGGGAGGAGAGAGCCCTCTATCTGACGGAAGAAAGTAGTCCTGCGTTTTATTTCCTCCTCGGCCGAAACGTCTCCCCCCCACACACACACCCGATTTTATTACGAGGTGTGGTCTTGCGACCGTGAGGGGTTTGACGGGGTGCGGGTGGTGCGAGAAGACGAGGCGCGATGATAGCAGGGGGTGGGGAGTGGGAAGATAGTGCGGATAGGCGGAGGGAAAGCGGAGACGGGTGCGGGAGGGAGGGAGGACGGGTGGTGTTAAAAGGGTGGGGGACAGGTTTGCGTGAGGGCCAAGAATTATTTCCATCTCCACCCCCTTCCCTTTTCCTCCCCCGCTCTCCTCGCTCGCATCGGTACCTCCTCGGCCAGTCCACTGTATGCAGTTTTGCAGTCGGAGGTGTAGGCAGTGACCACGCAATCGAAAGCCTCACCCCTCCGCTTGCATCCCCGCCCCAATGAATTGTCCACAAAAAGTAGTGAATGCACTCGGGACGTGGGGGCAATTTGATGGCAGCGGGTGTGGAGTCGAATGCGTCATCCTGCGCTGGGCGGAGCCCCACCGGTGACCATTTCTGACGTTCTCCTCTCCCGCTCTTGGGCCGAATGCCCATCTCGTGCTATATGTTCCACCAAGAGGTCCCCTCCCACTTCCCCCCCCCCCTCCACAAAGGGTGCGCTAGGAGTATTAATGGTGGGAGGTTTGACGTCGACTGGAAAAAAATGTGTTCCCTGATTTTAAAAATAGGCCATTTATGCGGTATCCTTCTGATAGAATCCTTTAACGCGACCTTACCGGGGATAATATAGCATTAGCCCCTGACTAATGGGAGATAATGATAAAGGCGACTAATATTCCCCGAGCCATTAGTGCACCAGCGAGCGGTGGTAGCTGGTACCGAATTTTGGTGCAATTACCGAGGTGGGCAAGTAGGAATTCAGGGGTTTAGTCAGTGGGAAAATGAAATGCCATATATCTTGAATTTATTCCAACTTAAATACGTACGTCCCTGCAAAGTTGTGAATGGGATGGAAGAAATCGATTTTCGAGGTTACTGGTCTCCTAAGAAGATATTTTTGCTGATTCATTGCGCGCTTGTCTGCCGTAAAATGGAACTTTAAAAGCCCATTATTTTCTACCTCGAACATTTTATACATTGATGCTCATTCGTGAAATAATATGGTCTTGGTATGTTGTTTAGACTCTCTGTTGAATGCCTGGCAAGGTAACATATTTACTTCTGTTGCATTGTTTAAATTAATTTAAGGAAGATATTTTGTTATTAAAAGAAAGGGTGCAATCCCATATAAAAAACGGCAGCATTTATCCTGAAGATCAAGTCTTTCGAATTAAGTTATCAAGTGGTTTACAATCAAGCCTTTAAACATTAATCAATATGAGTATAAAAACAGTAAAAAAGTTGCAAGTGGATAGGGAATATACGCTTGAAGTAGATGAGACGATTGCTGGTGCATAAATACCGGATGAATCAATTACAATTAGTTTCACAAGTTTTATACGCGCGGCAATTATTTTTGACAAGTTCACAAACTGAAAATAGAGCCTGCTTCATAATCTTTCTCAAAATTCGACTGTGTTTTTTGGTTTGAGGCTTTGCCAGCTAAGCAAGTGTAACTACAGTAATTACTGTATTGTGCCAAGTGAAAACTCTTACCGGAGATATTGGTTTTAATTACGGAGTCTACCGATTACAGATAGATTTTGAGCAGTTCCTGTAAATTATTACATGACTTCGAGTACTACTATGTCTCTCAACGCTAGACAATCCATATAGTGGTACTCTTTTCTTCTAATAATACCTACCCTCCTTCGTGTTGTCCTGAGGTCTGTTATTTTTCACCCTCATTTTGCTGGCACAACCCTCAACAACTCACGATTTCTCAATGCCTCCCTTTTCTTTGACCTTTTTTGATACTCTTCGAATTGTTACATGTTTCATGCTATTCAAAAGTTCTTAATTATCTTCACTTCTTAGTGTTTACTTCCCCCACTGCGCAACCACGTCAAAATCCTCCAACCTTAGCCTTTCCCTTCTTCTTAAATATATATAGTAACTACACTACGGTGCGCTTCATTTTAAGTTATTCATTATCTTTTTTTGCGTTCCGTATTTACATTTATTGTCCAAATATCCCATTTCTTTCCAGTGGCTTATTTTGCTAATGTAATTATTCACCGAATGTCCTTACTACTGTACCTCTTTGTTATCCTAAGTACTGTCCTAAAGCGGGAAGTATTCTACCTTCACCAATGTATGTCCTTCTAATTTGAGTGACTCAATTTCTCTTTCTAGATATGATTATATCTGTTATAGTTCGAAATACTACCCAAAAAAGTGAAGTGTTTCATGTGCCATTGATGCCTTTGTACTACGATAGGCGAGATCATGTCAATAAAATTAGAGATATTAAGGGTCGACGAGATATATTTAAGACGTCTTTTTTCACGATAATGGATCAGATTAACATTGTCCGATCGCAGTGGGGGTAAAAACATTCGGGTCAAAATTAGTCTGGTATGTATTCACCCCCTGCCACAAAACCTACCGATGGCTTGAAGTGTAGTTTAAAAATAAAATAAAAGATGATAAAATCAAAATGATGTCCTCACACTTTAAGGTTCAACTCGGCATTCAGGATTCGAGAGAATGTCAATGCTATCCTTCTGCTGAGATTCACGTGCATGTGATACGCCATTGCATTGATGTCTGTATAATAATTGCATTTCCGTATGGGTCAATGCGATAAAAGAGATTTGGTTGAACGATATATACCAATCGACATCCATCCAAAATTGTAACACGGAATCGAACGCAAGTTTAAAGAATGAACACTTTCAGCACATTTTGTGAACAATTGAAAATTCGTCAATGTTTCCGCAAGGTCCCAAGTTTCCCAAGGCCCCATAATAAAAATCCTTATCCTCCGCAACGTGCAGAGAATTGACAGGGTGGCGGAAGTCTGGCGTTCGAATGCACTTCATGCTTATTTTCGCCCCTAGTGTCATTACCGTTACTAGATTACATTTAGACGTGATATAGTTACTGAATAATCTAAAGTGTCACTCTTAAAACATGATTTCGGTGACTTGTAACTACATACAATGCCAAATCGAATCGTCGTACTAACTATTTCACTTACAGATCCTTGGATGTTGAAGTCTTTTCACATTAATGCGAAGCATAAAGAAAATATTCTAGACAAACGTGGCATCCATGTTCTAGGCGGGAATTAAACTTGCGTACTCGGTGTCAATAATTTGGTACCCAGCAAGTCGTGTCTGCCCAACCAGCATCACATCTTGAAGACCTTCATCATTTCAAATAGAAACGTTTATTCATGCTATATTACTACTTAGGCGATATAAAGGGATAGTGAGAGTATTATCAAAAGCTAGCAAAGGAAAAACCAGGAGTATTCCGCTCACACTGGAAAAGACAGAGAAGGTATTAATTCACTTGAAAGAGATTCAAGGAAATTAGCAAGTAAAGGTGCTTTACATTAAAGAGATTAGGTAAACCAGCTTATAAATGAAAAGGATGTGCAAGAGGTTAATTTGAGTCTTGGGAATAGTAGAGAGATAGAAAATGCCCTTTGGAAATAAAGTCGGAAGAGGCGTTAGGAATAGATAATACCTAACAAATTACCTTGGAGTTGAGGGTGCAATAAAAGGAAGCGATTATTTTATAATTAAATGTAGTAAAAATGTGAATTAGATCAGAAGACGTCGTTAGATCAGTGTTGATACCGATCTTGTAAAGTATAGCGACACCATGGAAGGGCCAAATTTAACAGCGTAGGATCACAATCTTAATTTTACATAAAGAAAGTTAAGTAAGGGCATTCATTAATCGGAGGTTTCATGACCATGCAAAGAACAGTAGGTATGAACATTAACAGGAAGTAGGGTAGTATACACAACCACGATGTCGTTCAAGGGTTCGTGGGTTTCTAGAGGCTCTTTGACGAAATAGAATGGCTGAGGCTGATCAAAGTATTATGGAATAAGACTATAGCAGTAACTGAAGCGGTGACCTATTCTAAACCTGTATGTTAATCGGACTAGTGTCTCTTCGGACATTCGAGTTATCTTTTAAATTAAGATGTCTTTGGTGCCAGAAATCTTGCACAATAATATATTTAACTTGACGGTATCTCTTTAATGACTGCCCCACTTGGGCCAAATAGTCGCGTTAGCGTCCACCTCATTGAAATACAGACGTTGTGTTAATTGCCTATTGCTTTGGCTTCTATCCTTGGGTCTAACTGGCATCACTGGAAGGAATTAACTGATCCTACCGGAAGGAATTAAAATATCTTCCCTCTGTACAGTTACAAGTAATGGCCATCGAAAAATGCTGGCCATTCAATCGCGCATCGGTAGTCGTCTCTGGGGACCGAAGAAATGTATTGAAAACTTACGTTAGTGCATGATTTATTTAACATGTGTTTAAAAAAATTAAATGTTTGTTCATGGAAAATCTTGATCTATTTCGTGAAAAGCCGTCAATTTTACAAGACGATGAAGATTTATGAGCAAGTGATGTAACAGTCTTTATCGCTGCATCAAACTGCATCTAATTTTTTTATTTGAATGGAATTGGAAGGCACCTGAAAAAATAAGACCTTGGAGGAGATGGCCTTTTCATCAATGCTGTCAGGGCATTTTGACCGAGATAAAATTACGACACTGCTCAGACTGCGTTGTACATCGTATATCTCAAGTACTATAAGATGGTGCCCCGTTCAACTTTATGAGTAGGAATCATTCCAGAGGGAGGTAATATAACAGAGGGGATGAATTCCGTGTTTATATTTTATAAATAGTTTTGCCAGAGAACATCATCAACACCCTTCTGCCAAACTTATACCATGTCCATTCATTGAATAACATCCAGTAGTGGTTGTGGAAGAATATTCAAGCGTGGACAAACTGATTAAAAGCTTGCGTCACTCAAGAATTTGTCTTGGCTTGATTAGACAAGTGCCATAGAGCACACGAAGATATAAACAGTGACTATTTATGAATTCGATACGCAACTCGCATAAATGAAAAAGAAAAACTTTGTTTCAATCCACCACTTTATTTCAGGTACGACTAGTTTCGACGCTACGGCGTCATCCTCAGGTACAAAGTTTAGAGACACAAACATTGTATATAGTATATACCCTCTTCAAGAAAGGTTGGGGGAGTTGTGGGAAGAGGGGGCGGGGAGGGGAGTACGGGAGTAGGTACGAAGGAATGTGGGAGAGAGTAGGAAAAGCGTTAGTGAGCGGGGGGGGGGGATTGGAAGGTGGGTTAAGAAAGGGGAAAAAAACGCCCGTACTCCCCTCCCCGCCCCCCCTCTTTCCATAATTCCCCCATCCTTTCTTGAAGAGGGTATATATACAATGTTTGTGTCTCTAAACTTTGTACCTGAGGATGACGCCGTAGCGTCGAAACTAGTCGTACCTGAAATAAAGTGGTGGATTGAAACAAAGTTTTTCTTTTTCATTTATTAAAATGAACTTCCACAAAGTTGAGGCTGAAACTATGGAGCGCAACTCTCATATTTGTAATACATTTTGACTGACCTACACTTTGTTGAATTATAAATTATGACTGGCGAGCAATTGTTTGAGACTTGTTATTGTTTGAGAAAACGCTTGCAATTCAAAGATTATCTCATCAGATATAGAGGTCTGAAGTCTCTTTGGAATTTCCTATATTGTCTCGACAATTGTTCCGTCAAACCGGAAAAAAAATCTTAGAGGGAATGAAAGAAGTAGGTATCAGGATCAACTATGACTTGCAAAAATGTAGTCTCCTTCTTTTATTTTTTTCCTCAAAAGTAATGATTAATAATTAAATTTCCATAATTATCCCGGGTTCATGCTTTAAGGGTGTGGATATTCATAAATGGAGAGGAGAGGGAGGAAGCCTCTTGATGCATAGAGGACGCCTAGCAAAACTTAAGGAAATATTTTAATTCCACTACATTTAATTTTCATTTAATTAATATAATTTTAATTTTAAGTTATTTCTTTAACTAGGATTTTTTAGTAATCACCGAAGATTGGGATGGACAATCAAATTAGTATTCAGCATGTATGACACGCACATCAACAGAATATTGGAGAAATAACCCTTTTTTTAATCCTTAGTTATTGGCATTCTGTTTACAGTTCACCCTAACTGATACGTGTTTTATGCAGCGAACATATTTGCAACATCATTGCAACATATTCGCACATCAACAGAATATTGGAGAAATAACCCTTTTTTTAATCCTTAGTTATTGGCATTCTGTTTACAGTTCACCCTAACTGATACGTGTTTTATGCAGCGAACATATTTGCAACTGCTATTCATGTGAAAAAAAATTAAAGCGCTAAAGATCACTTTGAGGCAAGGACGTTTGAGTTTTTACTAGAGAAAGAATACAACAAAGTTAAAACATCTACTAATGTTATCTTGGTATCTACTAATTGCATGTCATTTCTCGCAGCAACGGTTTTCTCTTGGTGGAAACGTCGTAGACAAAATAATTCCATTAATTAATTTAAAACTTAAAGTGTGCACGAAATGATAGGATTGAATCCTGTACGTTGACCATGTCTCTTCTGAATTCACATGATTACTATATAGTGTTAATGGGTGCCAAGAATTGGAATCTATCGCTTGAAAGAAGAAGATTGAAAATTTCACTGATCGTAAAAACTGCATGTTATCAATTGAACTTCGAACCGTCATTAATTAAATTTTCAATGGAGTATTTAATAGGTTAATACTGTAATCTTGTGTCTTAGACATATCGTCGCGGCCACGTCATCATGGGTCGAAGATAGACCCTGATATAAAACCACCTGAAAGATGCTTTTCCGAAGTTGTATTCAAAATCGCTGCTCTCCGGTTTGTAAATATCGTCATAATTATTCGCTAATCCAGTCAAGTGCTCAAGAAAACTAATAATACGGCCGTAGTTTGAATTTTTCAAGAAAGACATCGCAACTGAAAAATATGAGGTTCACGCGGCCATCCGGTAGACAGATTGGTGATAGACTTGTATAGAAAAAAGTGAATTAACAATATTCGCATTGAAATTTCGCAACGCTAGTATAAGCCTAGTTTTATTTCTACACAAAGTACATATTACAGCACTAATTGTCAGTCTCGTAGGGCTCATTCGAGATAGTCTGAGTCGATGGCGGCGCCGTGATGTTCCATTCCCTGTGGCAATAGGATATATTCTCCGAAATGTTTGCTAAATTAGTCGATTGCCAAAAAACGTCGCACGTTTTCCATTCCGAATCATTTAGGTGGTTTGGTTTGCTCGATTACATTAGCAATTCATGTGCTGAATGAATTTTGCGTGCTCCGGTAGCGTTCGTATTTTTCCATAAATTACATTTAGTGATTATCTATTCCGAATGAAAAATACATCTTCAACCACTTCCTATTGGAAATAAAAATTAGAAAATTATGTATAATCAAATTCGAAAAGTATAAAGACCAGATCCATTTAAATATGAAGAATTTCTTATTCAGTCAATGGAAAATTGGCATCGCAGAAATGTTTACAATGCGCTACCTTTATCCCGGTGCTGGTTGTAAAATATTTCTCCCGTGTAAAAATCATTCTTCTAACATATAGTCCATTGATAAAATATTTAAATTGTGATGCCTTAAAGAGGTGTATTAGTCCATTAAAGCGTTCGGTAGAAGCCACGTAGCGTTGGTTACTGACCAGAGCGTCCTGAATCAGATGTGGTAGTGCCTCTGAAAACCCTCAGCTGAAACCAAGCTGTGAGATTTTTCAGGTACCACTTCTTTCTTGTAATCCACGATCGTTACTAGGAAGAGAGACAATCGTCTCCCGGGGGTGGCGGTACAAGGTGAGCTCTGCCCTCACCAATCAACCTTTCGGATTGGCCTTCCGTGTTTTGATTTTTGGACGTGATGAAAAGAAATGATTAAGAGGGAAATGACTTGTGTGGAGTCCGTTGGACAGGAATTCCAACTTGGGTCTCCCTATTCCCGGTAAAGGCATAACGCACCCGACGCACACCATTTGGAAAATCTAGGGTTTGAACCCAAGTCAGGTCAAATTAATTTTTCATGGAGAAGGGCCCCGCAGTTAAGGTTACTTGTGTGTACCCCTAAACCCGTGATCGTAGTTGCCAGCACTATTCTTAATGCAATTTCCCTGGGCATTGATAATTTGGCATGTTGCCCCTTGTCTTTCGTGTACATGCCAGTGGTCTTCTGAGCCGTTGGCTTTGCTAAAATAATTGCTCATTCTCTCAATTCTCTCTGGACAACGCACAAGAACTTCACACTACACCCAATTTCCTCTCTCCACCTCAGCAATTCTCCACAGATTAGGCTGTGAAAAGTTCCCTGATCTATCTGAGCCATTGTATCTGGAGCCGCTAATCTAATAGTCATGTAAAAGCAATAAAAGCATAATGCGATTTATTAAATAAACCCTGCTGACTGACCTACGTGATTGTAATCGAAGCCATTTTATGTCAATTGAATTTTTTTAACTGTTAGACTCCATGAACATAAACTGAACTGGAAATAGTCATCGAAATTTAAAATTGATGTTAATTACATTTCCTTTAATTAATAAGCATACATAATGTGAAGAGTCAGCGTGTATAATACTGACATTTTTGTAAGCACAAAACATTCTTGAACTTATTCCGGGAGGTGGTCGATCCATACATGGGTTCGATACCCGGATCGATCATCGATCGTGGCAAGTGGAATGTAACGGACCCAACGTTCAAATTCCGGACTGGCTTCGTGAATGAAAACATCTTTGGTGCGATGGGAGGTTAGTTCCCTTAAAAACTTACGGAAGGCGAAAGCATTGTTAATGTCCTCGTAGGAGGCCCTCGTTGGATTTCCCACCACTCCTCGGCGCCGGAGGGGCGAGGGATCTCCAGTCTTGTTTATGCAGCGGCGCCTTCTTGGGCCATCATCTGCTCACTCACAAATGTTCGCCCTATGTCTGACAAAACCGTTTCGCCGTATGCAAAACTTTACTTCCTCAGACGACAGGAATCGAGACATGGACGCCCGCGCGACTGGTAGACAGACACACTGTCAAACCCTCAAGGCGGAGATAGTAATGGAAGGCTCTGCCTCGAAGCACGGCTTTGTTTACTGTTTGGCGGGACTCAAATCAACCTCTCCCTATGCCCGAGATGTTTGCTTTCGTTTTCCCCGGAGGCGTTTTCACCAGAGGACGGTGCACCCTCACCTACTCAATGCCGCACGACTTGGTTGGGCATAGCGAACGCCTTACGGAATGGAGGAAAATATTAGGGGCCCCAATGATTGAGTGGTTGTATATGTTTATTTGTATTTGTGAGTCGGTAATTCGTGTCATGGCCCTGGAAACTTTTGGCCAGGGAGATGAAGAAGAAAAGGTCGAGGACGAGAATAAACTTCGTGGAGACGTCCTATTGACGATCCGAGTCAAAAATAAATTAGAGTGTGACGTAAAGCGAATTGATCATTTGAGTTCTTGGAGATTTATAAGCTAGGTGTGTTGTTTTTTTCGATTGCTTGCCGACCGAGTGTCGTGTGGTTGAAATGTTCCGCCGCTGATGTATAGGATTCAATGGGGTTGATTAACGCGAAATATTTGGTCTATCGTATTTTCACTGGCGCGGTGGTATTTTTAAACCTATGAAGTCAGCAATTGTTTTCATGAATGTCGTTGTTTCAGGACGACTACCCCTGTACCCCTCCTTTGAAAGTAAAAGTATCTGGCGAATGTTTATGGGTGAATTGTCAAACAAAAATCACGGTTATCATTGAAGTCACATTTACGGAGTCAACGAACGACCAAAGAAATCATTTGCAAATAGTGTCGCACCGTCTGCAAGACGGGTCTGTATAGTTACATACTTTCAGGTGGGCCGAGGGGTTCGGCCCGTCATGGCAAATTCAAAAGTTAAAATGGTAATTTGTTCGAAGCAAGGCTTAAATACTGATCTTAGTTTTTCTTTAGAGAAGTGTCATTTGTGTAAATGAATCGTCTTCGATAGTCTACCTATTTAAAAGTCGGTTTTTAATTTTCGAGAGTCCAACATCAACGTCGTAAGTGCTCCCTAAGAACTATTTTTATTATTGCTACATATCTCGAGGACTATTTTTGCCTACATTATTGTCGTTTTCCGTTCTTCGTATTCCTCTTCTCCCTGTCATCTAGCTGTCCAAAATGCCTGTCTCCTTCTTCATCTTACTTGTTTTCCTCAAATTCTCCCTTTTTAATACGGATTTTCAACGAAGAATGGTCGTACTTATTTTTCCACTTAATTTATGGTGCAATAATTATTTTGTTAGCCCATACACAATTCACATGTATCGCAAGTCCATTAATATGACTCTAGTATTGTCTGCAACAGTCGTCGCAAGTTGAAGAATGTACAGTTCGCCTTACAGCGACGATGGATGTACGTAATACGCGGCGAGCGTTGAAATATGTTGGTTTCACCTGAACAAATCGTCAGTCAAGGCCCACGTGATGCTACAGGAGACTTGTAGAGAGTCTTCTCTTCTTTATAGTAAAGTTAGATAATGGTTTAAAATGCTTGAAGAGGGCAGATAATCAATTTCATGGGGAGATGGAGCCGGAGCTTCAGTCATCAATCTAGCGGAAGTTAACATTTTCACCGCTCTGCCATTATGGGATAAGACAGTCGTAAATTGTTAAGAGCTGTATCCGAAATATTAAAACTTTTTCTGCCTTCATCGAGTTTCGCCTACCAACTTCCTCTCTTCTCGTGTCATATTTAGAACTTCCTCATGTCCAACTTCCTTAACCAATTCTTCTTCATACTTCCACTCCAAAAACATCCTACGCATATTCTTAAGCTTAAAGTACCAGGTTACCGATTAATTCAGCGCCATATTTTCTTTTGTATTTTAAAAATATTTTTATTACCCTGCAAACCACCAATAGGGTGTGTGGCAGTGGGTAACTACTAGGCAAATTGACACACCAGACTAATTTTAATCCGAATATTTTCCCCCAACCGTGGCCGGACAATGTTATTCTGATCCCTTATCGTTTGAGGAACAAATGACATATTAAATCTATCTGTTCTAAAATTAATCTCTCTAGTTTTATTGACATGATCTCACCTACCATGGATTAATCGATGGATTAATAATAAATCTTATGTATTTTTGATGCATTTGATGAATAATACATGCGTCTTTACTTATCTTACCTTTCATTAGTTCTCTTTCTTTTGTAAATGCTTTTTTCGTCAAAGTTATTCTTCTAATGTTCGGGTTAATTCACCCATTTTCTTCCAAAATACTACTTTGCCTGTTTTAGTTTGTTCCCTCCTAATTTAATGTGCAAATAAGCTGTCCTATTTGCTGAAAATCTTAATTATTTGAATTTTCTTGTTGATAACTTTTATCCCAAACTTCTCATATGAGTCCTGTAATTCACTCAATAATAACTGAAATCCTTGATTGTGTAACTAGCTAGCTATTAATTGATCATCCGGAAACTTTCGAGTTTTCGTGATCGATTCCCCGCCTCTCCCAATGCTTTCCTTGCACAAGCCCCTCCTCCCATGTTACCCTTAACGTTTCCTTGACTTATAAGTAAATGAATAACACGATCAAAACGTAGAATCGAATGGCAATTAGGTACCTAATGTCGTACTTTACAATTTATTAATTTAGCTATAACATTCTAAGCTAACTTTCCAAATAAAATTGATACAGATAATTACGCTGATCTAACCGTCAGATATACATGTTCCCAAAGGTTATATTACGAGGGTCATCCGGAAAGTAGTACCCGTTCGTGCCGCATGAAGTGCTGACGACGCGAGTAGCCGCTGGACGAGGTCAGATAGCTTCAGTGGCTTGTCTGCCTTCTCTGAGCCAAGTTGCGTGACGCTAGCATTGCCTGTGTTGTTTCTGTGATTGTTTACAATGTTTAAAAAAATTGAGAACGCCGCCAGTTGTGAAGTGAGGGCAGTGATTAAATTCCTCAATGCAAGAAACGTTCGCCCATGTGATATTCATCGCCAATTAAAGGAGGTGTATGGAGACAATGTAATGGACGAGTCGTCTGTTCGGCGGTGGTGTCGCAACTTCAACATGGGGAGGGGGAACACACACGACGATGAGCGTTCGGGGAGACCGTCTGTCATTACAGACCAACTGGTGAGCTCAGTTGACGAATTCGTGAGGAACGATCGGCGCGTCACAATTGATGACATCTGTAAGCATTTTCCCAATGTTTCTCGAACAATTGTTCATGAAATTGTTAAACACCATCTGCATTATGCAAAAATTTGTGCAAGATGGGTCCCTCGCATGCTTACAGATGAGCGCAAAACCAAGCGTATGGCTGCAGCACTGACGTTTTTGGGACGTTATTCTGATGAAGGAGACTCTTTCTTGACTCGCATAATTACTGGTGACGAAACATGGGTTTGTTATGCATCACCTGAGAGTAAACGACAGTCAATGGAGTGGCATCATGCTCATTCACCAAACAAACCAAAAAAATTCAAGACAGTTCTGTCCACCAGGAAACTCATGGCAACCATTTTCTGGGATCGACGAGGTGTATTGCTTATTGATTTTATGGCCCCTGGAGACACTATTAATGCCAATGCGTATTGTGAAACATTAAAGAAATTACGGCGGGCAATACAAAATCGGCGGCTAGGTCTATTGTCTACTGGTGTCATTCTCGTTCATGACAATGCCAGGCCTCATGCAGCTGGGATAACACAAAAACTTTTGCAGCAATTCAAATGGGAAACTTTCGACCATCCACCGTATAGCCCGGACTTGGCCCCTTCAGATTTTCATCTCTTTACAAAGCTTAAAGACTTTGTGGCAGGAAAAAGATTTGACAGCGATGAAGAACTTAAAGAAGGAGTGACCCTGTATCTCAATGAGCTGGCGGCGAAGGACTATGCAGCAGGAATACAGAAACTTGTCACACGTTATGACAAATGCCTTAATTTGCTTGGAGATTATGTTGAGAAGTAGTTTAAGGTATCCTCTTTCAAATAAAATTTTTTATGCTTGTTAATATTTACTTTTGTGTCTTTATTTCACGAACGGGTACTACTTTCCGGATGACCCTCGTAATTTCAGTGATTCATGGATAGAATAAGACTGTAAACATCTCCATTTTCTCCATAGGTATGATAATGGTATTCTTTTCCATTGCATTGCTAACGCGAATTCAATGAGAAATTGAGCGCAGATTTTTAATAACGTCCCTCAAAGAGAGTCGTTTATTCCCTCCGGCCCATATAAATATCAAAGCAGCACAAAAGTTTAAAACTCACTTTTTCTAATGGTCGTCGGTGCAAAATATTCACATGCGGAAGCATTCTTAAATTAGCGAAAGTGAAAAAAATATTCATCGAAGAGCCTTAAAATCTCAAGTAACTCTAGCTATTTCCGCCATAATTTCTTTGTAAATTTGCAAATAACAAAATAGCATGAGCGAAGGAAAGCTCTTTCGAAAAACTATAAACTTAAATTTAGACTCGCAAAGAGGTCGTGATTTCCATGTTAAAAAATAATCAGGTGATCGGGGGTATTTCCAGCGAACACGGTTTATCTCGTCATTAAAGGTTTGTCTAGTGCTCACCAAAGAACTGCTTTTAAATTGTAGATTTTATCTGAAGTCTTTGTTCGTTGACATGTCGGTAAACTCCAGTTTTAAGAAAACTCTAAATCACTAGTTATTCAGTTGACAATCGCAGATATATTCGTCCCTCACGTAACCGAATGGAGAAATCTATAAAAACCGCCAAGAGTCGAACCCAAATAAGATAAAATTGTACGATAATATGAGCAGGGGTCATTCGTCTCCGTCCGAACGAGCAATCTGCATTATGTGAAATTTTGAAAGTGTGCCAAATGTATCTTAAGCGAATTTCTTCAGCACTTCGGAGATAGGAAAGTTTGGAGGTAAACGAATTGTGAAATAATATAAGGGAACCTTTCCAATAAACCCACTATCGACTCTTCTCGACCGCCTCAGACGGTAGCAATCGAAATCGATTTCCTGAGGTAGTTTTTCCGATTCAATAGGATTTAAATCATTCATAACAGAACGAGCTGGACATTAATCATCCATGAAATTTTGGCGACAGACTAAGAGGACGAGGCTAAATGATTGGAATAGGGCCCTAGGGGAAAGGTTTTTGGTGCCTTTACTGCTCTCGAGGAGGAAAATGCAAACAGAAACGGACTCTAAAGTTTGGCACATGGAACATTAGATGTTTTCGGAATAAGCAAAATGAAGCACTCGACAGCCTGAGCCAGCTACAAATGGATGTCGTGACCGTGACGAAAAGGAAAGGAGTAGGTAATGAACCAATTATATTTACTTCTACAGCAAAGCTAATTAAGCCGTAAGAGCTAAGTCTGGAGTTCCAATACTCGTGAAGAAACTAATAAGAAAACAAAAGGCGTTGAGAAGCTATGCACGAACGACAATGTTTAGTTACAATTTAACCTTCACTCAACCTCTACGCTAATTTAAGCTTAATCGGCTAATAGAAAAAAATTCCCCTTCGTTTTTTATTGATCGTAACTTAATATTCAGAAAAGAGGAATATTCAGAAGGGTTTACTTTGGCAGCTTGCAAGTAAAACAAGGTTTATTCCACTGCAACTCTCCCGTAAATATTTGCTGTAAAACGCCGCTGATGAATTTTTAACTTTGAGCACCATACCATCGAATGGGATGTTCTTGTAAATTAAGTTTGTTAAAAATCCCATTCGTAAATAAACACTTCGTCAGCAGGTAAATAATAATAAATTCATATGATAACTGCATTGTTATGCTTGATTAATTGAATCCCTGACGTTTTATTATGGCTTGACCCTGTATAATAATTGGCAAATGTATGGTGAACTTCAGCAAAACCCTACAACATCTGTGAATGCAAGCAAAATAAGCATTGGGTTTTATTCTTTCATTTAATTGAGAGGCATGACAATTCCATTCCAATACCGGCTCTCTTGCCTTTCGTATCTATGGTTTCAGAAATTAAATCGATCTCTATTCTTCAGGTAGAAACGTGAACATAAAATATGAGCCCTAGTATTCATCGTAACTACAACTATGAATAGAATATTTTTTACAATCACCCTAATACCGATACAGTTTGCGTACGTCTACCATCAAGGCCGTTTCTGAGCCATAAGAATAAATACCTCAGGGTGTCCAAGGATTAATAATTAGGCCGGGGTAAAAAGAAAGAGGAAAATGAAGGAAAAAATGGAGGACATGATGTGAGATATCACGCGGACCATCCTGTCATGCAATTGATTGCAATATTACATCTAGAGAATGACATCACCAAAACTAAATTCTTAAATCATCAAGAGGTGAAACTTACTTCGATGACTAACAAGTTTAAGATGATGCGATTGGTTCAGAAATTTAATCTATTAACACACCATTGATGAACTTTGCAAAAATGTGTGCGAGCGTAAATAAAGATTTTCCAAACGGACGTCCAAAGGGACGACATTTTTGAGCACGTGGCTAAATTGGAGTGCGCGGCTACGACAGGGCAACTACAAATACTTGGATTTCAAAACGTCACCGTGGCAGACAATCGGCGAGAGAGAGAGAAACCCGCTTTCGGTTTTTTTAATGTATCAGTCTCTAGGGGAACATTATTTGATGAGAAGGGTATTTCGACAATGCCCAAACTGCATCCACCCATAGTTCCCGATGTCCCTGCAGTACTGTATGGTTCATTCAATACGTGTTGTAATCCAAAAGAGGCACTGGACTGAATATAAATGCTTTTCCATGTTTAATATATTTCATTCAATTGATATATCTATACAATTATTTAGAATATTCATGAAATGTGGAGATCACGGGTTAAGAAATACTCTTACATACATACATTACATACATACATACATACATTTTAATTTATGGCAGTGTCTCGAAAGTTTCAAAAAGGAACTGTAATTGTCTTTTAACTGTCGATAAATAGGCATCCGAATGCGGATACTTTGGAAGTCTATTAATCAAAACATATCGTAATTCATTTAATGGGGGTCAATTTTCCCAGAGGTGTCCCAATGGTCCTTCCTTTTAGGACTCTGCACTATATGAATAGTTTTTTTGAATTTCTCAGTTCGTTATCCTTTCTGGTTTACAGGCAATTCTCGTGTTTATTTCGGAGTAAACTCATCCAGGTAAAAATAGAAATAATAAAATAACGGGTTTAACTTCAATTAATATTTTGAAAACTGACTGAAAATTAAAAAAAAGGAAAGAGATGCGGATGGCTGTTTAAATAAATTAAGTTTGTTCACCAAAGTATCTTAAGTTTCCACCGCCGAGTGTCTCCACAGATGAGCGATAATTATTTTTCAGTTCGGCACTGATCGTAAATATATTATGGCGTACTTAACGATGAACTGACATTCTTTCCGCAACTAAAAGCAACCATTCATAAAACCTTCGATTAAAGGTCAATTTTTCCCCTTTACCTATTTAAAGGACACCTCCGCCTTGCAACTGGATTCTTTGAGTATCGCTCCTCCCAGGTTCCCCTCTTATCTCCAAATACCTCTGCCCCACCATCATATCATCATTGAAATTTCTGTTTAGTGCTAAAATTGGTAATTGAAAATCTTGCATTTGGTACCGACGCTTCCTAAAAGTCCGTATTTAAAAAAATATTGAATCTTATAATCGATTTGTGCGAAAAAAATTGCATGCCGGAAATGTTTACCGTTAATCTTGGTCTGACCATGAACGATTGGAAATTTGAGGACGTTTCTCGCACGTTTTGTTGACTTATTTCCCCTCCCTAGACGCACAAAGAGTCCCATTTTCGTTTCCCTCACACCCGGACACCCGAAAGCGTAAAACTCCGCCTATCATCACCTCGGAAGCTTTCCCAACGGCGGGAGAAAATAGCGATTCCTTCCCCAACCTCAGCCCTGAGGCTTTGTCCTCCTCTTCCTCCGGGTTGCAGGGGAGAGAGCGAGCTGCTGCGGCCTGCTCCGAATCCAGCGGCCCACCTGCCTCGCTTCCTTCACGTCCCCCCCGCTCGGTCGTCACCCTCCCCCCCCCACAAATCGCCCTCTCGAACCGACGCTTTCCCGCCGAAACCCCCTCCCCGTTTCCTTTCTTCCATTTGCTCTCGTGCCTCCCCCACCACGTCCATCGCCAGCTATGCTCTGATCTTGACATTGGGGAGACGCCGCCTTGGGCTGAAGACTATTTTTGCGCGAGCGTGCCTAGGGCCGGGGAGAGGGCTCCAGAGTGCGTGCGCGCGTGGGCCAAGACGGGAGTTACGGGAGGAGTCTGGATGGGTGGGGAGTGGTGGTGGTAAGATTGTTGGGGTGTACGACTGGGGCGGGGCCGGAGGGGTGAGGAAATTTTTCCTGGAATTTTCTGGGCGTCTGGGCGCAGCTCTAGGCACGTGACTCGGGAGATCGGGCGTGGAACCGCGGCGTTGAGAGGGGAATGCCTGTTAAGAGCGGTGTATTTTCGCTCCCTGTACTACCCTTAGGGCAATCCATTTGCAACGACAGTCCAATGTCGTGTGGGGCCTCGTGTGTTTGAGACAATCCTTGCTACTTACTTCCTGACAATGTCACCTGGGGTAAACGTGTGCTAACGACATGGCAATAGACTTTATTTCAGCAGTAGTCCTCGTGTAATTGCGAGAATTAAATATTTTAAAAGTTTGCATTGAAGTTGGAACTGCAGTCTCGGTAATCGGCATTACATTTGTAGCTGCGGTTGACAATCAATGGCAATGACCCGTGCATACATGATTTCGGTTTGCATCAGAAATCATCCTCAACTCAAATCATTTAAGGGTAACCGTGGAGACTATCCTCTAAGAGGACACTAATTCACGTTATTTTGTTTAGCGGATATATCACGGATTGTACATGCAACTACTCACTACCCATTCTTTCTACCTAACTCTAAGATCTTTCGACCTTTAAGGCAGGATTCGTCCTAAAGGTGTCGTCAATATAATTAAATTTTGATTAATTAAATAGCTGCCAGTGAAATCATACGGGCCTGTCTGAGCTGAAAATCGGTAATCCATAAAAGCTTATAATAAACTTCAATGTTCGAAAAACATTTCCTCGTATTTCCTCGAAAATTAATTTATATAAAGCTCTATTAGTCTTGAATGATGGATTATTATTTGAATTGCATTATCGATCGACGAATCTGCTAGAAACTTTTGGATCTCCAGCAGTAAATAAAAGGATGAAGTCTAATGTTCATATTAAGGACGAGCTGCACTTGAACCGTGCTCATCTAGAGTGGCTAGCTGGTTTAAAGATTGTACCCGAGGTGAAATATGCTTGTATGTAATCTATTCTTAGAGTGATGTTGTGGCATCACACTAACTATTAGCATGGCTAAGGGCATTCGCTCAATAAGGTTTATGGATAGTACGGAATATCCTCAATTGTAAGCGTGGAGGGTACTTCAAGTTTTCATAGTACTTCAAACGAAAAATGAATGCCCGCGAAACCTGCGCGAGAAACTTGACGTTAATTGGAAAGAGACTACTGCATCAAATACGGTGACGATTTGAATAGCCTGGTCATGTAGTCCTCAATGCGTGGTTAAGTTCCGGGAGGAAAGAAGATGCCGTGTGAATGGGGCGGACGGAACGAATGGGGTCGGTGAGGGATGAGGAGGATCTCAGAAAGAAGGCACCAGGATCGATGTGGGCCTGCCCTTTTCTACATCCGCCTGAAATGATTAAATAGACCCTATCAATTAACACAATTCGTTCGTTAGTGCCTTCGGTCGCATCAGAATGAAGGAAAAAATTAGCGATGCGTGCGCAAGTTCATTTTCGCTTCATCCCAACGTGTGAAGGACCAGGGCAAACTTGGGTGACGCACCTATCACGCAGATCCAAAGCATTGTGGGGTGGGAGAGAGGTATGAGTCGGGAGCGGGATTCCGAGGTATCATGCATGCCCGGGTGGGAAGGGTAGAAAAAAATCCAATACGCTGATCGCAGTGTCTTTTTTAAGCGGGAGCCATCTTCGGCACGATCTATTTCGACAGCCTTCCTCCGACAATGGGGTCGCCCCGGATTCGCGTTACCCCTGTATGCGCCCCAATCCTCGGTGGGAATAGCTTCAGAACAGACGTGAGGTGATTACCTAAATGCGAGCGAGCGAAATGCTACCCGAGTAGCATCACGGGAGAGAGAAAAAAAGGAATAGGACAAATTCTCTAACGAACCTTCCCTTCAAATCGCGCACACGGTACCCAAAATGCTTTTCCATGTATTTTTTCAGATAAGACTTAAGTGCACGTGGCTGGAATTGTCGACAGTTGCATCTGCGGTGGTCTATCTTTTCGATGTTAGAAGTCATCTGTGGTAAAACATGGGCTGGATGATAAGGAGTGTCAATATTTATACGTTATCTGGCTGAAATGAAATTCGGTTGCCATTTGATACGAAATTTTTGGAGGAGGTATCGGTAGATTAAAAAAATGTGAAATAACTTCCAATTGTGGTTACACTATTGGTTACAACTTTCGTTAACCCTCAGCCTGTAAGAATTCATCTTAATTTGAAACTTGTTGTGTAATTATGGTTTGCCTTAATGAGGGGATGGACGTAAAGGCAAAAGAGTAACTTCATATGGCTCTTGTACTTATTTATCCCCCATATGACTTAACAATTGCTGTTCATTAGCGCTCAATATTTCGTAGCAGTAGTTTTTCAATAGGATTGGAGTATTTTGTGTGTTTGTGGTTTTATATTACTTGGCAGAAAAAGCAGCAAGTATGATGAATATTTAGTTCACAAATATTGACTTGTGAAAATGTTTAATGTAGAAGAAGGTTGTAAAGTTAATTAAATTCCTCAATGTGTGTTGTCAACCTCTTGCTCGAATCTAAAGGGAATTCGTGTGGAAACGTCAATATTTTGTATTCACTGCACGATAGGCAGAATACGCGACTGAATGCTCATTCTTTTTTCAATACTACGCTCTTTAGTTCGCATTAGTTTTCTCAATTGCAGAATGGGACAACATGTGACTCGATCGGACAAGCAGAGGAACGGTCGATGGATACTTGGACAGTTGTTTTGATGCGCCCCTTATACAGGATTCGTCCGGAAGATAAGTGTACTGATTTTTTCCGGATTTTTGACAAAAGGGGAGTAGTCCACTACGAATTTGTACCTGAACGACAAACTATAAATGCTGCATTTTACGTCCAAGTGCTCGACAGGCTTCGAAAACGAGTCGCCCGCGTCCGACCAGCGATCAAAAACATCTGGCGGCTGCATCACGGCAATGCGCCGTCTCACACCGCGCTTGTCGTGTCGGACTTCTTGGCCAAGCACGGCGTGGCAACGCTGCCGTACCCGTCCTATAGCCCGGACTTGGCACCACCGGACTTCTTTCTGTTCCCGAAGATAAAGAGGAGTTTGAAAGGAACGCGATACGGGACTTTGGACGCCGTCAAAGAGGCCGTGACGACGTGTCTTCGAGAGGTTCCCGATGATGCCTTCACGGGAGCGTTCCAGGAATGGGAACGCCGCTGGAACAAGTGTATCGACTCACAAGGGTCCTATTTTGAGGAATATTAGCTTAAGATATGTAAAAGTTTAATACATTTTTTTCCTGAGCTCAGTACACTTATCTTCCGGACGAGCCCTGTATGTGACGATTCACGAACCGAACTGTAAAAATTTTACTATGCAATCATCGCCATTGATGTACAAAATTGGTACACTCGGTGGCTTGTCAGAGTTCGTTTGAAATATTTTGAGCTATCAATAAAATAAACATTCTTTTGATTAAGATACTCGCGATACAATTAATTCTCTCATGGGAATTACTATGATTGTGTTGTGAAAGAGATGTCCACTTATATGAAGTGAGGAAAAGATCTTGATCACAGTTTTGAGATGGTGAACACCGGGACGAAATGAAAGAGTAGCTATCCTGGAGCGATCTCCACCTTCTGAACCAGTTCCCTAATGCTGAAACATGACCTAAGAATAAGCGATGGTTTCATTTGTTTCACTTGCAATGGTTGGGCTAAGACAAAAGAGATTTCGAGAAGTGTATGAAATTCGTGAGGTCCCACACACCGAATCATTGATAAATATAGTATATATTTACACTTTAGCTTCACTCAGAGCAGAAAAGTAAAGGGAACCCATGATTCTAAAAATATATTAAGAGCACCCTTAAAGTAGATAGCGTGATGGGGGTATTCTTCGGAGCTTATTAGATATTGGCGTGGGAAGGGAATCGAGTCTCTTGGATATCTCTTTTTGATTCTTCAGTATTTGTTATTTTCACCAGTACTTTCACTCCATAAAAGGGCATATAAATATATAAATTCTTATGAATTATTGATTGAGCAGCGTGAATTAGGTTCGTATTAAGTATATATACGTTCTTGAAGAGGTGACCTAAGAAGCTGTACGGTTTCTTTTCTGTACAGGCTCTTTCCTATTCGTCACGATTTATTAACATTACATTTCAATATATTTGGTAGTTGTGCCCATCCAAAACCTACCTTAACCGGTAGATTAATTTTAAAAAATCAATATAATTTTGCTCAAGACTAATCACTTCCAGGTGTAAACCATATGGAAGCAAAACATATTCATTCGCGGGAAAAATAAACAATTCGTAATTCTCAGTTTTCAATGGATGAATTAAATTGAAAGAGAATGTGGGTTATGAATAGCTTACATGAGGAGCAATCCTATCAGCGGGACTGTTTTATTTTTAACGACCATTTTAGGTTAACTCAAAGAGACTGAATTTTTGTATTCAGGAGAGAAATTTTCCAGTACCAAAAGTTCAAGTAGCCGAAGATTATAAGAGCAAGTATTAATGCATCAATGTCAGTTGATCATACAAGAATGCAGGGATTGATTCCCTAATCAACTGTAGTTCGCGCGGTCGAAGGAATAATTTTTCACCTCTATTTCTCGTCCCGTTAGGATTCCTCAATGTTGGCGAATATTTCCTCCGTGCTTTTGCAATTCCGAAAGCCCTTGGAGTGATCATTGAAGCGGCTGTGATCGCTCTGTGCTAGGCAAAATTTATGACTTAATCTGCCTGCTGCAAAAACGGAAGTATGAGTCACCTAACTTTCTTGCATGTCAGTTAAAATGTCGATAGAGCCTTCAAATCGTGCGGAGGAAGGATTATTAGTAATTTTATTTGCAGAAGAGCTGAAGTGGAAACGTAACGAATCGATTCGCGGAATCGTCACTTTCAAAGGAGCATTGCGATTTCTTCCTGGAATATTCTATTGTGTGGGGTTTCCTACAATTTTCTAGCAATTGTTACTCACAGATCCGGCAAAAAGTTGTGTAATCAAGCATTATACACTTGGGTGTGCAGTTATTTTCCTTAACTTCGGTCATTTTTGAATATCTGGACAAGATTTACACTCATTCATTTTTATCATTCAAGGGTGATTGGGTAAATATTAAATATGAGCTTTTTAGCATCAGTTTCCTGGTTGCGTGGGCGACAACTAAGGACTACTACATTCATAGTGACTCAGTTGAGACTTGTCTCATCGTATGAAACTTTTTTTTTGTTACAATAAACACTTATTGGAGCATCTCTTTACCATTTACGACATTTTTCACATTTTACATAAACCAAGTACTAATATTTACACTAATAGTGTGTTGTGTTTTTAGTATGCTTCACGAAAAAGTCGGCCATGGTATACGAGGGTATATCTCGTAAAGATCCATAGAAACTTTCGTATTTTTTTCTCAGACTTTTTATATCCAAATTGTTGGGAAGAATTGTCCGCGTATATAGAAAAGAGAGGCCGTTCTGTGTGTGATAATCGTGTTTTCGTTTAGTTTTTTCAATATATGGAGTCAAAAATATGGAACTAGCTCGTCCAACCTCACCCACGACCGTTGAGTCCCATTTTTGGTATACCAAGCGTTCATTAAATTAAAAAAACACAATGTATACATCCACTGTTTTTTATTATTGTACGACTAGTTTCAACGCTTAGGCGTCATCATCAGGTACCTAAATAATAGAACAGTTGAAAAATACATTGTCTCCTTCATTTAATGAACATGAATTTCCACAAATTTGAGCCAGAAACAATCGAATACATGCCAAGTCCTGTTAAGACAGGATTGTTAACTCTTGCACTTGAACCTACCATTTGAAATCGACGGTCCTTGGCGCTTATTATACTGCGCTAAATGACGCTTTGATTAAGGCTTGAATCATATCAGCGACAAATAAAAAGGGTTTCCGAGGGCGCTGATGTGCAAAAAAATTTGATCCAACTCCTCGCTTCCAGCATCATGGTTGGCTGACAGCACTCTACGTGTATAATGGATAGGTACAGTTAAAAATGCTTTTGCAGTCCCGAAAAAGAGCGATTCTGTCGATGTCATGCATCCAACTTCATGTTGCATTAAAATATCTGCGGTCAAAAATTAAGTATAGAGAATCGTAGAGATTTAAAATGAATTAGAATGCCTCTAGTTATTTCATTTTATACCATCATTTCTGTATCAATTTGAATTGGAGATCAACCCCAGTCCGTCCGATCCTCGATGCTTCTTTCTGCTTTTTTCTGTGCAAAAAAGTCAATGGATGCGAATATAGAGTATTATCTACGTGAATAAAAATGTTTAGGCAGTTACGTATGAAATAAGTTTCACATTACCATAGGGTATTACTTTGAGTGTTGAATTGGTCAGTTTAAATGTTAGGAACGCATTTGATTATTTTTGTTGCCGCGGACGGCGTGTTTGACATAATACCAAACTAACCTGCGTATGATTTAGCATTTCGTGAATGTGTGTAGATATATTTGTGAGGATTGTAACCACTTTTGATCAGCAAAACACCTAGTACGGTAAACAATGGCCCGAAATCACATCTCAGATGATGATTCAAGATTACGTGGAAAGACGCAGTAACGCTGAACGATTTTTTCAATTGATCAAGATTTTTGATTGGGTAAAATGCAATCCGATCTGATAATAATAGAATTTCATCTGGATCTGGTCGAATTCTTAATTCCGAATGTTTAGGATTGAGGTAAAAGCTGTTGCGTTTTTTTCTTCCTATGGGTGTGAAATGTTTTTCTTCTTAAGTCTCAGCAAACTGTTTGCAGCCTCGGTTAAGAACGATGGCTGGAGAAACTGTTCCAAAAGTGACAAATATTATTGAAAATAAAATATACAGTGAAAGTGTGCCGTTGAAATCTTTGTCTTTGTTCAATGTTTAGCCGCTGCTAGTAGAATATTATTTACGACTAAGAGAGAGGAAATACATTATCGTGAGTAGAAATCGGATCAATTAATACCAAAAATACTATCTACGCCTGTAACGTATGTGGTTACGTGTTTCATTTCAAGGTTTTTCCAACCTTGGAACCTTCCACCAACCAATGCCTAAAAATATTCGAAACCTTAAGAACTGGAATTTTTTGAAATCAAGTTCGTTTTAGGTGGTTTTTACAAATGTGACCATCGAAAGAAAAGGTGCTAGTGTCGGTAAAAAAATATTAAAAATGGTTAAATTTTTCATGGGAATAAAATTGAACATGGTAGATTCTTGAGTAAAAATTTTTAAGAAAACTGTTGAAACTTGTGGTATTACGTAATCGAACTCAAAAATTGTAATTTTTGGCATCATCTTGAGAATGACATAATGAAACCATCATTTTTCGTCTCTGTTAAAATGCTTAGCGTAAAACCTCTAATTCGCTCTTCGTCCGACAGGGCTAGCTCGGCTAATTATGATCTGGTGTCTAATATATTTCCCCATCAAATCATGAGCTTCAAGTTTTAATTCGCTGGAGGGCGTGATCCCGTGATTTTCAGTTTGTCTGCATTTCTCCGGAATATCTTTTATTTTGCAAAAAAAATGCTAATTGTAATAAGATAGGGTACCTACAAATATGATGTCCATTGTTTCCATTTCCGAAATTTTTATTTTTGCGCAAGCTTACCTCGATGGCGTGAGAAGTTGTGTTATTGGATTTATTGAGCTGTCAGTATTTCCGTGTCAATTCATCGCCGTACTTCATTGGAACCGGGATAGGGATAATCGCGGGACATTTACTGCTTACGTAAGTCGTGACATACAGTAGCTATTAGAACTAGTTCTTACAATCGCATCTGTATTACTTCCATCTTCAGGGAGTGATTGATTTGACCAAATATTCTTGTCTTCATATTGTTATTATTATGGAGTACTTATTACTGTTCTTTCAAGCCGAAAAAATTGTTTTCTCCTCCTGTTTTCAGAATAAGTAGCGACGAGTGTTGACAAGGTCTCAAACTGGCAGTGGTAATCGCCTTTCTCTTTACTCTCATTCTCCACGTCTTTGAAACTTTGTCTGTTGCAATAATTGAATTATGCCGAACGGTGTCTTAAATATTGCTGAAGGAAAAAATAATTTTCAAAGCAAATATATGCATTCCTTCATATTTTATGAGGGTGACTAATGCTTGAAGCATTCAAATATAAATTGATATTCTTCGTAAAATCTCGTCTAAAGAATCTTCCTTGGTACATCGTAACATGTCTTTTGTTTGCTTGTCTGTTATTTAAATAAAACAATTGATCAAAAGACATCGAAACACCCACTAAAATCCTAATACTGCTACCACTAAATGAACTCTTTAGGGACAAAATTTATTATAGTTGAATCCAGTAGCATCGACTTTTTTGGATATCATATTAGGTATTCCCATAGCATGATGCAGATTAAAGAAGAATTCAATTTATTTTGTAAACGAAGTTCTGAGAAAAATAAAAGTCTTTCGACCACGTTTAACTTATATCTCATATATTATTTTCTCTATACATTTTCTGTAGATGTTTTATATTTATTCACTACGACTGGTGGTGGGTGCTTTATTGAAGGTTCAGTAGAGAACAATTTTACACATTTCTGCCAGCAATAACATTTCAAGTCATAAAATAAGCCTCGGTAGTGAAAGAAGTAGAATATTCAACCGTGGAAAATCGGATTTCAACCTACCATCTTGATAACTACCTTCAAGTAGTTATTTAGATAATTATTAAGTAGCATACATGGATAACGTATGACTTTGTAGTATGAAAGGGATCACTTTAACTGTGAACATTTTGAAATTTTCAACTCGCATTGCATAAGATTCCAAACTGAATTAACCATTATAATATAGCATAACAATTTACCAAAGGCATATTTTCTCGGACAATCTCATTCCCTTTAATTTCAAGGGAACCCTAATGCAAGATCCCTTAATCCGTTTTGATAAAGTGGACATATATACTTGTACAATTCATGCAAAATGTCCTTAGAAACCGTAATTTCAAATATTTTACGATATACACCGTTCGTTACAGACCAAGTCACAAATAAAATATCATTAATTTAAATAATGCAAACCTGTATCCTCCTTGAGTTGACTACATACTTTGTGTTTCACGCTTATCACCTGTATTGAGTTTTTTTTACAAATTAGAAAAATTTTGGGCTTAATTAAGAATTTACCGCTAGAATCTCCTTTAATAACTTCTTGAAGTGTTCTTTTTAATCATTTTCAGTTATTACTTAATTACTAAAAAACGAAATTTAATTTTGAATTTTACGACAAAATCGAGCCTACTTTGATCATTCAGGATTTTTTCGAATACGCTTTTCGAGCTCTCGTCGCCTCGGCATCTTCCCACTGTCACAAAATGCAGAGGGGGTGGAATTTGCGTCGACCTAATACGAAGAAGTAAGGCCTTCGGTAACCCTCGCAAGGCTCGGGGTTCCTCTCCCAGAGCGAATGGCCCCTTTGCGTGCAGCAGACGGTTCTCCACCGCAGGGGTCGCCGCTGGCATCCCGCTAACCATCCGCGCTCGCGTGAATCCTCGGCGGCAGCCCCTCGGTCTTTCTCCTCGCCGAGGTGGCTACGTGACTCGCGTCCACAGGGGGGCGGGGGTTGGATGGGACATCTCCTTTTCTTTCCGGTGGGCAACACGAAAGAGGGAAGAAAAGCGACAAGCGGAGAAGAGGAAGGCACCGTACCATTGGCACGGCGAGTAGATGGGCGAGCAGGAGTCCCCCTCTTCTCCCTCCACGGTTCCACTCCCCCTTGGTACGCCGGCGCCCTGAAGCATCCAACCGGGCCCCGCGATAGTCGAGCCATGAACGCTCCCATTGGTCCCCGACTCCATGACGCGATACTCGGGCATGGTCCCCCACTCCCGCAACCCCATCCGCGTGTGGAGAGGGGCTTTAGCGCGAAAGGGGGGGGCGAAGGGGGAAGGTAACAAGGGGTGGAGGGGTAGCCCCCAAGCTCATGACCGAAAGACCCTTACCGCCCCACTTCCTTCCAAGCCTCCTCGCCGACAGCAGCTTGATCAGCAGAGCCTGCAAGCAGTGCTTTAATCTCCTCGACATCACTAAAAACCAAGGTAGGAAGGAACAAGGGGGAACCCAGCCCCTTACCTCCGCAATCATGTTTGACACCCTCTGTTGTCTTCGATCCCGCGCCCTTAGAGCACGTTGGAGGTGGCAAAAGGACTTTTGCTTCGTGACTCCAGTGTCGAGATGGATTTGGTGCGGGTTGTTGCGTTTGGGCTGGTGGGGCAGTGCAGAGGGGTTTGTGATTCGAGGACTAATGGTGCAGCGCGGGGCCTCTTCGCCCGTGTCTCAAAGATACCGGCACCCGAGTACTGTGCCACGGGCGCACCGTGGACGACATCGGACTGCGTTCCGTGGTGATGTTTATTTGGTGATTCGATGAGGTTAATTACGCTTAGGGACTTTGGTGCGGAAAGAGAAACTCATACTCTTCCTTGATTATTCGTCTTGATCGCTGCTTTGAAAAGAAATCGAAGAGTAAAAGTGAATGCGATTCCCTACCGAATTTCCGTGAGGTTTTCTTTCCCTTTCTGCAGAAGCATTGCATGGTTGATGGGCGCTCTTCCCTGCGGGAACATTCCCCCTCCCATGTCTCCGATGAGTGCCGAATTATTGGGGATTTCGGTTGAAAGTTTTGTGACCCCTTCGCCTTACAATTCTTTATCCCATGCATTGAAATCTTGAGCCGCATTGCTCGTGTTGGTTTCTCTCTCGTCATATCAGGCAAGGTTCAATAAATAGTTATGTTTCGATATGCACTATAGTTAAAACGATATCGAAATGAGAAATGTTTTTCTGAATGTTCGAATCATCTAAGATGGCACGATTACATACCGGAAGCCTGGGTGCCGGTATGTGATCTTGCCATCGGTTAATACGAACCGGAAATCTGGGTTGAGAATCCAGAGATTTCCTGGATTTAAGGGAGTCTGGTCGATGTAAAGTGAACTTATTAGTTTTAAGTATTTAAATTATGACTTTACAAGCGTTTAAAAGTGAATAAATCATAGCGGTTGAATCCTAGTCGTTGGCTCTTTGTAAGGAAAAATGTGACTGAATCATTACACAATGTTTGCCGAAATCTCTTAAGTCTAAAGGCAAAAACGTTTCTTCCTCCTATTGCTGCTCACTGCTCACACGATCTGAAAAAACTTCCCCATCCCCTGTAAATCTTAATTCTTGGGAGAACCCTCGTCTCCAGAGCACAGTTCTTTGAATAACTCGACTAAAGGTAATCTGCTGACGCTTTCTTAGCCGCATCCAATCTCTGCGCTCTTTGTCCTCACTGTCGTAAGCCACTCTCCTGTAAACTTTCTTCTATCTTATCTTTCCCCTACTTGAGTGTTCAGTTTCACCATCTTCCCGAAACCTCTGCACTCACCCGTCAACATTGGAGACATTCCTCTTGCCGGTGACCCTGTAACCCAATTCATTCCGGTACAGGGAATATGGTTTCGAACCGAATCAATAGTATCCTCGAGACGATGGCTGAATAATGCGGTATTCCAAGGTATCAAATCAGGTGACAGCAGGCATTCGGCGTTTCCGTTGCATCTTCTGATTAACTCGAATAACTATTTAACTTAGTTAACTTTTAATGTATCAACAAAGCAGCTGCGGGAATTTTATTTTTCACGCTTCGCAAAATATAATCGCAGCTTATGGGTCGGGCATGAGTAAAAAATGCGTTATCGTCCTTTTATAGCGGTGGAAGTTCTATTTCTCCCCTCACCTAGGCCGCAGCTGGGAATTTGATTCTCGTAGCGGGGCAACGAGCTTTCCGAGTGCGCTAAGCCCTCCGCACGAGCGGGCATTACAATCACCGAGGGCGGAAATTGGGAAAACGACATGAAACAACACCGTACGTTTGTAAGATATCGAGTAATGAGTTTGGTGGATCTGCCGCATGAAAACACAATGGCACAGCTGACGTCACGAAGGGAAATTTTCCTCCGATGGATGATCTTCAATCCCTCCGTATGAATGTGGATGTTGGTTGCATGTACGCGTATGCAAATGCGTGGGCGTTTCAGTCGAAGCAGACCCTTAACGCGGTATCGACCAGAAACCTTGAATTGGGCAGAACGGCACACTTGGAGAATAATGCCCTGGAGGTGGCGAGCTGAAAATGGCCGTAAGGGGAATGAATCCGTTCCCTGAGGTAGGGAGAAAAGGGAAAGTTTGATAAATCTCCAATATTTGTTTAAATAATTGATGAGGCTGGCTGCGAGGTTAGCTGAAAAATGTAAGGGTGATTTATGGCATTCGAAGCATTGTCTTGGGCTTTAGGGAACGTCCTCATTATTCACTTATTCCTTGACATTGGTCATACTTGAACTTTCCCTTGAAAGTAATGTCGGTAGTTTCTTTTTTCTGGAATTCCACTGCAGAACAATAGATGGCATTTACATTGCACCCGTCTTATTAATGAAAAATAATATTCCCTAATATTATAAATACCGAGGAAATGGTAAAAGGGTCTTAATAGAGTCGCTTACCGCGGGGCATGGAAACATCCCCGGACATTTGACGGTCTTCTACATTGAGCTTAGGCCCAAGGAAAGCTTTATCAAGAATAGCCCTCGATATTCATAGCTCATACTGTTGGCGAGTGCTCAGTGTCATTGGGCACCGAAGCTATTGGCTTGCTTCGCTCGATTTCGGCAACGATCGCGTTAAAGTTTTGATAATTCAGTCCTCTTTGTCTGTATTAATTAAGCGCGTTGCTTATCTATCTCGTTATTCAAGCGTCAGATGTGTCTACATTTTGCTTGCTGCGCAACCTGATTAGATACTTTAATATTTCCACCCTTTCGTTGTCTATTGCCTTGCTATCATCACTTTGCTTCGCTATCGCAGTTGTGCTTCGCTTGCGTTTTTAACGCCGTGGACTTAATGGCGAAGGCGCCCGCCGCTCGTCGTCGTGGCACGCGGAGTAGATTGATAACGTTGCGGCGTGCGGGCGGGTGGGCGCTGGACCAATAAAGGTGCGGGAGCATCCGCAGAGGAGTATTTTAAACCGCCTTTGTGCATCGGCGCTCCTGCTTAATGTCCCCCCTCCCCCCTGTACCTCATTTTTTCCCTCCTCCGGAGCCCCCTAAACCCTTACCGCCGATCAAACAACTCCTCCCCCACCCCGAAACACGGCCCTTCTTGGCTCGCTCTACACCCTCGAGACGTCCTTCTCTTTTTCTTTTCAAAGCCAGCTCCCCCGTCCGACCACCCTTCTTCCCTGCCCCTCGAGTCGCCGGCCCCTCCAACCCTTTCTCCCCATCTTCACCCTCCCCGTGTTCATTCCCTACGGGTCCACCTCGGAACCCCCCTCCACTCGTCTTTTCTTCTTCCCTCCCCATGGTCTGCCTCACTCTTTTGCGTTCGCATTCCTGCTCCTTAATCTCTATCCCAGCCTCCCGCGAATTCTACACCCCTTCCTCCTCGCCATTTCCACTTCCCTCACCACTCGCTCGCTCTTACCAATGCGCGTCTCTAACCCTCCCCATCCCCCTTTGTCCCCTCCCACGGCCTCCCCTATTTCCAGCTCGCCTCAAGTGGACGTAATTTTTTTTCAACGGAGTTAGAAACAAAGATACCAGAGGCAGCTTCTTCACTTTCATTTTTTTGCGATCGATTCGATTTAGAGAAGCGTAGTTATGTCGTTCCATGTACTCAATTAGTTCGAGTGTTATTCGTGGAATCTTCAGGTATCCGTGGTTTCAAATGTAAAACCTATCAGGCTCCGTACTAATATTTTTTAACAAACAAGAGATTTCTAAGTCGATACTGCGTAATTTTTCTGGCGCAAAAAATCCTTTAACAATTGAAGTAAAGCTGAAGTAAAAGGTTGCCGTGTAAAAAATCCCGAGTAAACGTTTGTACATTGAAACTAGAGAATTCAAGACTTCAAGAAAAATCCATTGGTTTATAATTAATTTTGTGTAACTCCTCCAAGCTTTCCAATACCCGCTATTGATCCTCCGCCCAATGCTTCCTCGACAGTTTATTGTTTTGCGCCGGCGTTCGTAAATGGAACGCCCGTCGCAAATTATCCCCCTGACAGATTTCAAATAAGCGGGAAGGAGATGCAATGGAGCTGTAATTATCTTTTACGAGGCGTGAGTCATATTTGAGGATATTACGCTGTTTGCTCCTCACTGCAGTTCGTTTTGAGGCCAATCCTAACTTAAAGTTGGAAATTGCGATGGTTGACTCTTCTTTTTGACTTAACAATTTATAGAAATTGTGGTTGGGAAAGTCCAGTGAGGGAAGTAATTTGCCCTTGAATTTTCTGCATTATATATTTTTCTTGATTTTCGAAGGTTTAGTTTTTCAATGTTTTTTTGATCCAAAAGACGAAAAAACGTTACCGACTAAAAATTCTCTCGGCGCTGTTTGTTTAATGCTATTAGAACTTGGTGATAATGTAAACATTTTAGGACCAAAAGAGAAAAAAGTGAGGCATAAAAAATATATATACTAAATACATATACATATATTTTTTGTTTCTATACTAAATAAAAATATACTATATATATATATATATATATATATATATATATATATATATATATATATATATATATATATATATATATATATATATATATATAGATATACTATACATATATCCAATTTTTTACTATTTTTATTCTATATATATATACAATATACATATACTATATACATGCGAAATATATATATATATACCCACTATATATATATCAATGTAGGTATGTATTACTCAGCTCTGTTTCATTTTTTAATAGCCATCTTGCTGCCTGTAGCGAAGGTAAGGTGATCTGGAATTTTCTATCACATCTTTAATAATAAATTTGCGTTACTACAAAAGTAACGCATAATCAGATGCATCATTTTCTTTGGCATCTGCTCTGTGGGTCATGCAGCCGGTTTCGAGCATAACAAATCTGGAGTTAAATGTAGAACGGTTCGAAGACTCGGGGATGACATCTCGCTTTTAAGCGACATCATCAGGGAATGACAGTATTACGGTCAGCAAAGCGGGTGATATGTCACATTCCCGCTCCCATCACTCGTCCGTGATATTTCATATTTCTGCTCTGGGCCGGAAATCCGTTGACGTCAGTACTCTCTGCCTTGTATTGATCCGACCGTTGAGAAAGTGTCGCCGAAACCGCCGTACACTCGCGATTCCCATACAGCCCTTCTCCCTTTTCAGCGTGCCTCTCAGGCATTCTGCACTGGAGGCACCAAAGGGAGGGAGGGGGGAAGGATTGCCTCATTCCTTTCCCGTCAGCTTCCCATGCACGCCCCGTCGTTTCGCCGGAGCGCTCATTGTAACCGCGGGGCGGTCGTTAATCGGGCGACAATGGGGGGGACTGGATGCAGCGCACCGCTCTTGCGCGCGGTGCGGCGAAGGTTTTCGAGGCGTGCGGACGGTTTCGCGTTCCGCCGCTGCAACGACAGCAGCACAAGCCCTCCCGACTCCCCACCCTCCCCGGCTTTTCCTTCCTCCGCCCCCAAACTCCCTCTTCGTGCCTCGGGCACCGCCGCACCACACTCGCGGAATTAGCACCACTGCGTTGCAACATCCCGACGCACCGTGGAGACTTGCGTAACTGACCCTCGCGGGACGATATTTTTCCGGTGCCGAAACGTGCGGCGCGAGGGAACACCGAAAGATACGAAAGGGAACATACCCCTTCGCGGCGGCTGGCGAAGGTCGAGAATCCTGGCTGATGTCTCCCTCCCTCGCCATTTCCCTTCCCTCTCTCTCACACACACACCCTCCCCCTAACAGTCTCTCCCGCCGACGCGAGAGTGAGTCAGCTGCTCACGCGGCAATGTGGGCCAAGGGTAGAGCGCCGATCGATATTTCAGCGGAAGCCAGGGTGCTCGAGAGGTATCCTTTAGGGGTCGTGAAGGCCCTACGTTTCCGTGAGTCGGAGAGAGAAACAGAAAAGCCTCGGCCTATTCTTCCGTAAACTAGGGTCGGGGCATGCGTGAAAATCCCATTGATTCCAACCCTTCCGTGTGATCCCTAGTGGTTGGAGTTGGGTTTATATTCTCGTGTCATGCCATTTTCCTTTCGGGATCCGAGTTGTTTGCCCTCGGAAACGTAGCTAAAATTATACTTTGATCAACGGTGGAGATTATTGAGTTACTTCAATTCCAAAGAAGGAAATTTAAGGCATTCGAAACCTTAAAAATTTACTTCATTGGCTTTGTAGATGTATCACACATTATTTACTTTTCCAGTAGATTCGTGGCAACGCTCTTTTCTGAAAGATCAGTTGCAATGTAGCGTACATGAACTCTCGTTTTAAATTATGCATGTTAAAAATCCGGAGGCCTTCTAATTGCATCAAGGGTAAGGAAACCTTATGTATGTATTTTGGCGCGATGCCAGTGAAAGGGGAGCAAATTTCCTTACAGGAGGTGGAACTCCATGCGATAAACGTCACGTTGAGGATAGGTAATAGCTTAGCGCCGACGTAATTTATTTCGCGTACATTAACCTGGAGGTGAAAGCGTCGCTGGTAATAATATCATAAACATTCTTCCTTTCAATTCACGAAAAAGTATTGGAGGATTAGTTTTTATCGTGAAGTTTTGACTGTCACGTCTTCCGGTAGCTTCTTATGGCTCAGGAATGTCTCGGGAATTCTTCCGTTCTTTCATGCCCGTTCCAGGCTGCATCATCAGCTACTAAGAAAATATATCATCAGAAAGATTAGAGACGGTTTGACGAATTCAAGGAATGAATTCTTAAATTCGTAATGAATCAAATATCAGCCTAGCGTAAGTGATTCTCAGAATTTTTTGTGAGGTGCATGGTATCATTATCATCATCAATTGTACTGGAATTACATACCTGTAATTCGAGTATTCCCTTTTGTAAAAAGTCGTCTCATGTGCTGCGGCCGGGAAATTTAATCAATTTTTATACACCGGGGAGAATTTCGTTTTTCGAATTCAAGGAACATCTATTGCTATATCTCCTTGCTAAACGTGACTGTATTTTACCAGTTTGGTAGTGATGCAATCCTGGCGTCAAGAATATGTCATTTTGTTTGCCGTTGTTTGTTCGATCAACTACCAATTAACGGTCGAGTACAATGTCAGTATAGTTACATTCATGGGTACCTGAAATTCATTATGAAGAGTACTTTGCATAGGTCATGGTTGACTTAAGAAACTGAAGGAAGGGCAGAGAAGGTAGAAGAGAAACCTTCATAAGATGATTTTGACCTATGAGGCAAATTTGTGTAATAGCTAACCTTCTGGGGTTGGTACTGCAACCTGCGCTCCTCCGGAATCATCCAATTTCAACATAACAAATTCCAAGTATTCTTGCGTCTAAGTTCCGCTTAATATTCACGAATGGCAATGGCTCAGGTCTTATGATATTAATACAATATCTGAGTATCCTTTTGTGTTAACACAATAAACTCTTGCTTAGATTATTAAAGCATTTTTTAAATTAATTGTAATTATATGTATGATATTAGTTTTCCTATATGAACCTAAAACTATGGGAGTGAAACAGTAGGACTTCTTTCCTGGTTAAATAAACAGACTGCGCGGGGATTACATAATAATTGCGGGAAATTAATAAGTATTCTTAGCCTTCTTTACTTAATATCCCGAGTATAGCGCATTGATATTTTTATTTAAATACAATAAATATTTTTTTACATTAGTGATCCAATTCATGTAGACGGTGTAGTTGGAAAGCCGGTAGGTTAGCGGGAATGTTTACAATTGACATGATATAAACTGAATAATTAGGTGAGGGTTTAGCTTATCGAAATACTGGAAGACATTTTTTATATCATAAAGTATTATCATGCATTATCAACTAAATCATATCGCAAATGTATTTGAAATTAGGAGCACCTTATATGTTAAGATTAGTTTATAACCGTGCCGTTTCATGAGGTGGCATGGATGAGAGCATAGTTTCTCAATCCATTATTAGAATCGAAGAAAACAAGTTTAGAATGGTTTCGAGAATGTAGTAGTTCAATAGTAGGGTAATGCATTAGTGTGATCCCACGCCTTTCCCAAGGATGTCACACTGAGATGGATAGCTGTAGGCATATATATATATATAGTAAGGATTTAATAGCTATTCGTATATTATACGAATAGCTATTAAATCCTTGGCGAAATATTTTTTGCATTACTTGACAGTTGATGAAAATTGTGTGTTAAAATGACTCTAAGATACTGGGTTAAAACCCTTGGTTACGTCTGTCGCAGGGTCAGATTTAAATAGTACAAAATTAATTTTTATGAGCAAAGTTGATCTCCATAGGCTGGAGGAGACTCCTTTTTCATATGTTTTGGATGTTGTTCCATTTGAAGAGTTCGTCAATACCAAATAAATCTGATGTTGTTTAAAATACGAACTAGCACATTATCGTTTGGTTGGTTTTGTTGGAGAGGCGACCGACAGCTAAGGTCATTTGCGCCATTAGGGATGGGTGGGAAAGGATGGGTGGAGAGACACCCGGCATCAGCATTAGCCTGCTCTTAGCGAAAGGCGCCAAGGGGTCCGCAGTTTAACGTCCCATCCGACGGACGTTGTACTCACTCGAAGTGCTCTCCACAAATGGCTCATCTTTTACACATATTCGTTGAGGTACTCGATGGCAGCTTGCCAGAGCAACCATTACCTAAGCTATTACATTTGTTATTACTTAAGCATTCCAAATTCGAATGAGAGCACCATATTTTGGTTTGCCTATTTCATCTAATACGTTTTGATAAGTTATCCGTAACTGTACATTAAGTAACGCTACTCTTACCGTCACCTCTGTCGACAAAGGTACTTTTTTCGTACCTCTTCATGTTCCCGATGATATCATGCTTATATTTTCATCTTAACGCAAAAAACAATATTGTGTAAACCAGTTGTACTAGATTGTTTTTCCAATTACTAAGCGTTCTGGAGATATAAACAAGGCCAGCAGGATCATATGAACCATTACGAATTAGAAGGAAAAACAATTTTTGTGTGATGTAATAAATAATCAAAATAAAATAATTAGAATTAGGACTGCAATGGGCATAATTATGTCAATTAATGTCAGTAGGAACATTCATTGATAATGAAATTCATGAATTTCACGGAATTCCATTAACATGTACGAGTTTTACGAGGCTCTTAGACATTCTGTGGCATCTTATTCACTGATGGATTTTTAGGGTTCAATTTTCTTTCCGAAAGAGAGGTCAAGGTTACACGCAATGTAATAAATCAATTTCTTCTCGCGCCTTATCATGAAAATATTTGTGGAAATTGAGTAAATCTTTGGGAATGGCTGTTGTGACGTGAAATTTATTTTGAATCGTGTCAGTTATGCGATTTGAATCTTGGCCACCAGCTTTCTCGACATTTACGTTTCTTTTAATATCCACTCAATAGACGATAACGTTAATAATCGATTGGGCTCCATGTTTTCATATTTAAAAAATAAATTTAGGGGTGGGTCAAATTTCCTTTGTAGATGTCGGGGGAAATTTACAAAATTGCGACCAGAGCCATTTAATACGGCATGATGACCAATATAAAAAGCTCGCCTTTAAAGGGAATTGGACAAAATAGTGGTATGTCGCATACATAGCTTCGAAAGGGAATGTTCCTCGCGAGAGTAATTCAATTGACGCGGAGTTTTTTTCCATGACGTGCCTTTTTTTAGAATGCTTGTAGCTCTGTTTTTATCCCATCTAGTGTTATACATATTGGCGTAGGAAAAATTTAATTTGCACGCATTCGTGACAGTTAGTTACGTATTTTTTCACGGAAAAGTCAGCTTACTTCTCTGAATTTTGGAATCATTGCTTTGATTTGCACGATGTTTTACACTTAACCCAAACGCGTTGTTCAACTCGAGAATATAATGTTCTGCTATGGAAACTATCTCTGAAATGCTTATGGAATAAATGTTCGTTTCGCATCGTATTACGCGTCAAACTGACAAAACCTACAAAGTATCAAGTTGGAGAAAAACTAGGTGAAATACATTGAATACCCGAAATTGCACGAAAGTGATGTGAAATAATGTAATTGCTATCTTCTGCAGGCATTTCATACATATGCCGTATGAATATGTGCACACTTATGTGGGAAATCATTTCGAAATATATATGGATTTGCTGAAATTGGCACGTTTTTAAATTATCGCTCCTTTTGTTTGCAGCGTTATTTCCCTTTGCAAGGACACTGGTGGCGTTTATAAATTGCTCTCGGAATTGGTCCTTTCCCGAGACCTTTTCCGTAAGACCCTAATAGTCTACATAGTAAAAGAACCGTCTTCCTATTGTAGTGCTAAAACTGGCGAGATGTCACGATCTGACCTTCGCCGAGTTGGATCCGTAAACTCAACCCTTTGCCAAAGTTATTGATACGCGTATTGATGGACTTTCAGATGAGAGAATTCAAGGGAGGTTGATACAACGGAGGCGAATTTAAAGCAGTGATGCTAAGTGCCTATGGGCAACGTTTTCAAATGGAATATATAGTCCACCTTTGGCTAATCGTGGTAAAATCACTTCAGTTATAGTGGTGATCGTGAGACGCTTAGTAATGTCTGTGTTTTGAGTAGGATTTCTTGGTTAGAAAATATCATGAATACAAAATCAAGCCTGAAACTACGAAGTTTATCCTGGAGCTTACACTGGTTAGTGATGAATGGTTAGGAATTCATCGCTAAAATTTAGTGGTGGTGGTTGCTATATCCCATTACAAATCAGAGGAACACAGGCATTCTCAGTATTCCTAAATTCGTTCAATTCCAGCTGATGAGTCATCAGGGGAACATCAAGTTCTGAAAAGTAAAATATTTGGTTGCTCATTAAATATAGGAATAACATTACAATGGTTACTTATAAATGAAATTGCACTGTCGGTATGCGTCATTATTCAGCAATAATTCCGAGATAATGGTGAATCGAGGCGGGGATTTACTGCTAGACTATGTATTTCATCTCGTGGAATGTAGTAAGTTTCACCATCAACTTCATTCAAGTAATAAACTATAGGCAATCCCCATGCAAACTCCTCAATATTCTTCCGTTTATTCCTATGTTACCTATTTGGTGTTTTAGAAATAGTCGAGCAAAGTAGCAAGGACATTCAAAGAGGAAATGTGTTTGTGAAAAAGCATTTACAAAGTGGAGGGAGCAGATGATGGGAACCCTCGGGAAAGATTTAAAGATAAAGGAAGGGGAAAACTTTGATATGGGGTGTTATATTGGACGGCTCAGATACTTCGTCTTTGGGGCAAGTGGATACGCGTAGACAAGAGGTTTTTGAGATGCATGTGTGGTCGAGGATGGAAAAAGTGAAAAGAAAAGGGGAAAATAAATAAGTTCCAGGCATGCTGGGGGGGGAGGTGGTTGGGACTAAGGAAGGAAGAAAAAATGTATGCAGGGCATATTGAGTGGCAGTGGAATGTTGAAGCCTGATAGATGGGAGAATATTGGGTAAAAAAGGTAAAGGTGGGAAAACGATCCGAAATTGACGGAATGAAGGAAGGCAGGAATTATGCGGAGTGAAAGATTTTTTTCAAGATGGATCTTAGAGTATTTATTTAGTCTAATGTTGTGTGAGGCTTTGAAATGTATCGTGATGAGGTAATATATCTATCAGGAGCATGCCTTGGGCTGTAGGGTAATCTAAATAATAATTAGTTTAATGTTGACGCTAAGGGAATTATTCGAGTTCCGTATTACTTTGGTGGGCGAGAATAGGTTAGAGCGTCAAGGGAAATGACCGCTGGAAGACCGGTATTATTATTTCCCTTTCTCTGCCTGAAACGCACGAGTAGGGAATATTTTGTGGAATTAAAGATTATATAATGTTAAAAATCATTGTTTACCCGGATGGCTGGTGACTTAAGAATCCCCTGACACACGCCCTTGTGGCGATTCTCATATTTTTACGTAGATAATTTTTTTTATTTATGACTTTCACCAAATGACAAAAGTCGACAAAGCAAATTTTCTGCTAAGCACCGCAAAAAATTATTTTATTGAATAATACGTCTATAGTAAAAAAAACCATAAACACAGTAATCAACCCGAAGGTTGGTTTGGTAGGTACTGGTAGAATTCACCCAGTTCGAAGGCAGACGGCGTGTGAAATTCACACATCGGGGAACGGTGCCAGTGCCTTTCCCTGTGCCGGTTATGGTTTCCCAGGAAGATCTGATATCCGAAAAATCACATAGCTTAGGTGGAGCTGCAGGTGCCCAGAGTGGCTTGCCTGGGAATCGAACCCGGGCCGTCCGGTCAGTGGTCCAACGCTTTAACCCCCCCTGGACTACCGCGACCCACTACGTCCATAATATTAACTTGAATACACATGAATTGCTCATTTTGTTGAACTGATTACTATCATATGTACTTTGTTACAAAGCATCAAAATATGGCTCCTAATGACATAAGGTGAATAAGAGGATATAATCTCATCTTCGGATTGCATTAATCGTAAAGCGTTATTATTTTATTCCCCTTGGTAACCTAAGATTGCCACTGACGTGCCCAGGGGTTAGGAATCTAACCACGGACCTTGCGCGTGTTCGGTCGATTAAGCAAAACAATTCACTTCCAAAGCTCAATTTTTGGTCTTTTTTAACTTTCCCCTATCGTGATGAAACTTTCAAAAAGTCAACTGACGGCAGTTTTTTTTCTAGGCTTAACGAACTAGGGGGTGTAGTGCGCACGGGGATCCCTTCTATTCCCGCCTTGCCAGGGGTATGGACACTCGAGTAACTCGAGAAGGGATTCGAACCGAAGGCCCTGGAGTTGGACGACAAAAATGATAACACGACCGGCTGGAAAAAAATGATTTCGCACTGCGCGCTCCATCCTCCAGCGTCACGCACCCTCATTTCTCCTGAGTCACCTCGCGCGGCTCCAGATTTTCCCTGGATTCCCTGCGAGCGGCTTTTCCCGCCACCTGGCGGTCGCACGCGCGAATCCGTTCGCGCGCGCGCGCGTGTGTGTGTCTAGGGTGAGGGGCATGCGCGCCGTAGACGGGGGCGGGCCTGCGCGTTTGGGCACCCCCCCCTCCCCGGCCCCAGGGTGTCGGAGGGTGGACGGAGAGGACGAACATACTCGTCGCGGGAAACCCTTCCGCGGAGACTGCCACGCGCCCAAACACTCCGGCGCGCCCCGCCCGTCAATCGGCCGGCGTGGCGGGACGTCGGCCGGAGGAGAGGAAAAAAAGGAGAGGAGGGACCCGCGCGGAGCTCGAACCGGAAGGGCGCCTACTCCACGCACCCGAGATGAATGACCCATGCGCCGTCGCCGAGCACCGAAATCTCATCTGCCTTCTGGACACCTCACCTCCAACTTCCCCCACTCACTCCCTCCCACTCACCCCCTGACCACCCCTACCTACGTCTTCTCCATTCCGCGTTCGCCCCCCCCCCCCACCGTCTCTTCCGCCCCCCTATCCCGTACCCGACTCACCTCTCCGCCCGCTCACTCATCCCCGTCCTCCTCCCGCCTCTGATAAGCGCCCCTCGATTCCGCGCTGTCTCATGACCTTCGTGTACCTGTGTGGGAGTGTGAGGGATGGGGCGGGTGGACGTCGCCCCCAGTGAGATAAGATTCCTCTTTCATTATCAGCTGCCTAACTCATCAACGTTACTCCACAGCCTCTCCATCTCCAACTCATCGGCAAATATATATGAATTGTCTCTCGTGCCGCCACATCCTTCACGGTTCTCCCGCCCTCCTCCCTCCCCCGTCATAAATTTTTCTACATTATTTTACTTATTTGATTTCCTACCCATCTCCTCTCCTCGCCTCAAGAGCGAGTCAATAAAAGGAGGGGCGGGATCGGGTTTCTTCTTTATCTCTCGGTCTATTCCCCCTCTCTCTGTATTTCTCTCACTCTGGGCGATTGCCGTGAGACATGGGCGTGGTCATGCCCTCTCCACGAGAGAGGTGGGGGGGTAGGTACAGACGAAAGGGTAGGATGGGGGAAGGGTACAGTGGGAAGGGGATGGCTGGGTGGAATGAGGTGCCAAGGGGAGGGGTGTAGAAGAGGGGTGCAAGAGGGACATCCTCCCCTCAGGTCCCTCTCCATCCGCCCCATCACTCCCCTCTTTTTTTTAAACCCTCCACCTCCCCCTACACCCTCTCCTACCGACGCCGGCGACACGACGTGTGCGTATTCCATGCTGGGTGCGTGGGAGTGCGTTATCGATTTCGGTGGACCCCAGCTTCCCCTTATTCCCCCCCCTCCCCACCATCGCACGCTCTCTCCTCTCTCTCTCGGTCGGGGCGGGGGGGGAGGAAGTGAGAGGAGTCGGGGCGGGCATTTCGGCGCGTGCACGGCGGGGCGTTGTAGGGATGGTGTGCCGGAGGGAGAAAAGGGTCTGGGGGAAACCGAGGAAGGAGAGAGAGAGATAAGAGAAGGGGCGTTGCGAGGGGCGAGGCTGTGCAGAAAAGGGAGCGGCTGGACGGGAGACGTTTCCCTGAAAGCCCGAGGAGAGAGAGGGTGGAGGAGGCTAGACGAGGTGGTGGTCCTCTTCGCGGGGGGTGGTTTGGGTCGGAAGGGGGGTGAGGGGTGTCGAATTCGAGAGGGAGGAGATGAAAGTGGGAGAGGTGGGAGGCTGTGGGGAGACGGAGAGAGAGAGCAAAGCAAGCAAGTGAGAGAGGGCGAGAGGGAAGGGGTGGGAAATTATTAAGGGGTTTCCCGCCCCACCCACCCCATCGGAAAGGCCTCTTTCCCCCCACTCCCCCGCTCCCCTTCCCTCACTCTCTTCCGTACCCCTTCTCCCACTCACCGCTCCCTTGTAAATCCTCGCCCTGCCCCGGCCCCTCCCATTCCCCCAACTCCGTGGCCCCCTCCCGCCCCGGCCCCCTCGCACGCACACCGTTCCCCTCTCGCCCCCTATCGCCCCCTATCGCCCCACAAAGCCCCTTTTCCGAGTGCATCCGCGGCCATCTCCTCACAGCCGCGCGCCACTGTCGAAACAGGAGGAGGTACAACACCGCGGCCATGGGCGTTATCCTGTCCTGCGCGTCCAAGGAGACGGCCACTGCCGGCTCCAAGGAAGCCGGGGCCGACGCCGCAGCAGACGAGGACGGGTAGGCGAGATCCCAAAACACACACCGGATTAGGAGTACCACACGAGGTTCACCCTTTTTTCCTGCTCGTCGCGGTCCCGGAGAATTTTTTTCTCGCATTTCGGCGGCGTCGGTCTTCTCTCTCACCCCTGGACCGCACACCGCTCGCCTCCCTCCTCCCCCCGCCCGAGAGATGTGTTGCGCTCCATGCCGGCCGGTATCCTATAATATTACGGTGCTCTCCGTAGAATGTAGAACTTTTTCCATGCTGTGAGTGTGTGTGTGTGTGTGTGTGTGTGTATGCATTTCTATGTTTTTATTTCGGTCATAGGTCTGGAAGGGATTTTTCCCCACCTCTCTTTACTCTTCTAAAGAATGGGTCCCATCCCTGGGTGTCAGTTATTATGGCGTGTGGGATGAGCCGGGTGGTCTCCGGCGTTGGGTCGTCACGGCCGATGCTCATTTGTCGCTTCGAGGGGGATAGGACGCCCTGGGCGTATGGCTACGTGCGTCCCTCTCCCTTCTTCCCTCCCACCCTCTCTCCCTTCGTCTCTTTCACTACCTTCTCGTCATCTCTATTCCATTTCGAGTTCCTCCCCTCTCCAGGTTTTCCCCATGAAAGGCTCGATGTACTAGGAACTACGGCTTTCCACGTGTAGTAAATTTCCTGGGAATAGTGTGGTCTCCTTGCAACGGTCTCGTGGACGTGCAAGGATGCATGGTGGAAATACAAAACCGATTGGATGTATTTGAGTTTTATTGAGGCTCTCTATTTCCCATGACTACTTGTTTCATCAGGCGAGGGTGCCAGTCCTCTTTCTTCGCGGGCAGATTTTCGAGGTAACGCATTTCATCGCCAGTAATTCTATCCCCGTCAATCTCGGGTTATGACTTTTAGGGTAAATCATTTTAAGTGCAAGATAAATATGTGGACTCCTGGTGGTGATTCCACTGTTCTTTTGTCAACAAGTTGAATTGCCGGTACCCTATAATGTTAATAGATATATCTCTTGATAGAGCGCGTGCTGATTAGTAACTCAGAAAGTGCCGCAGGTGACACCACTTTCGATAAATGTTGCCTTCAGATGTTTTCGTGCCAGCATATTCCGTTGTCACTCAGTTTTCCATTCGCTGAAGGTTTATTTGCTTTGATTAAAATGGTGCTATTATTTCGTAGGCTGATTATCCAAAATGTAATAATATTTTGGGAAAATTGTTCAAGCATCTAAAATCTCTTCCATTGTTCCCTCCAATAGTTCTCTGGAAAAGTGCGTCTTCGCAAAATATTTTGCTTTGCTTAAATCTCGGTATATTATCATTACTCATAGGAATTCTGCGGTTTTATAATTTTTCTAATGTAGTCTCTAAAGTTTGTTTTTAAATGAGAAATGAATTACACTAAATGAAGCCTCAGAGAAAATAATAATTTTAGTTTAGTGCCACACAATTGTTAAATAAGCTGAAAAAATGTTTCATATTTGATGAAAAACTTTTATTTTCAATGAAAACTTAAGTTTTAAAAATTGTTAGATTGGATGCGATGGCTTTTTTTATAGTCTTGGTAAGTAATTCACTAGATTTGAAGTATTAAATTTTTATTGTCGTGGTAGTATTCCACAATTTTCTTCACATGTATATTTTTCAACGTGTAATTAGGATAATGTAAATTTATTGTTGATTTTAGAACACACATTGAGAGTGTCTCAAACTACATATTCCTGTTTCTTTTCATCATTATTGACTTTTTATCTTCGATGTCTTTTAAAGTTCATTAATGTTAATTGTGTAATCTTAACAATTATTATGTGCTGTTTTTTGCTACCGTACAATTAGGATTACAGTTCTTTTACAGTTAAAAAACTAAGTCTGGTTTTCCTCGTTCAATTAGGAGCTTTTTACGGTGATGAATCATTTGGTAATAGTTATACTACACAGACATAAATACTGATATGTATATTTATGTAACGCATGTGTGTGTGCGTACACACATACATACACATTAAAAAAAATATTTTCCCATGTTTCTAATTATTTTGTGGAGATAAGGAAGAACAATGGCCGTATTTTCTACAAAGTCCATTCATGATTAATGATTTTTCCGATAATGGTTATCTTTCATTAATAATCTCGTTATCTGGTTGTTTATCAGTAGTTTATAGTTATCAAGTGACCCAAATGGAGTGATAAAAATTATATTGGAGTTCTTACGAAGTTACCTATAAACGCAATAGGAGTGAAGTCGAATATTCCGAATACATAAGCGATGATTCTTCAAAGGGTTTCCCTTTGATTTTATTATTTTTCTGCTTTTTTTTTGAAGTGGCCATTACCTCGTTCTATTTAAGGATTTTTTGTCGTCAACAGGAATATCGCACTGAAATGTGAACTATGCACTGCACTTTAAATTTATTTGTAATGTTTTTGCTCTGTTATGAAAATTCATAGATTGGCATTAATCTTTCAGCCTGTATTTATCGAAGCGAAATATGGAGTTAATGAAATTTGTATTTAAAAAAACATTCATCGGCGAGCGTGAAGGAAATCATTCATTTCTCAAAAGAGATGCATGCCCAAACATTTTCACATCAATTGCTCTCGACAGCTATCACCTTGTGAATGCACAACAATAATTTCGATTCTTTACATAATGCGCATCATATTCATCCGGTCCAACATACGATATTCTTCTGTCGAGGTGTTTCTTCTGTATTCTCCAATTTTAGATACTTAATACTTCCCTATTCCCTTCTAGTTTTGTTTGCTGATGAAAATAATTCTCTGAATTAGTGAAGAGGCTCCTTGTTTCCAGCTATTCTCAACCTTCTGATCCATGTTATCGCTAACCAAATTGATTGGTAAATAACTCGAGTACCGTTGAAATGTAGCAAATCGATTACTTTTGTTTCATTGACTATGGCATTTTGAAGCGCATTCATGCTTTGGCTCGGATTTTTTGTATCGCTTGGCTGTCCACTTCAATAAAACTTAATGGCTGCACTGTCTGTAATCTCCGAGTCGGAATTTTCTACACTAACGGATTGCATCACCAAGCAGTTTTCCGCCCATTGAAGTGAAATATCAATATAATTTCTTCGGATCACGGATTTATCAAATATCCGCGGGATCGATAACCATGTTTCGTCATAATTCTTGACGAAATGGCAGATTGATTGACCCTCGGGTTTTCTCTAAAGATCAATATAAAATTCTCACTTCAATTTCCCCGATAATCTCTCCCCCTGAGTTTCTATCGTTTTTCTCCGTTTCTCCGTTCCTCCCTCATATGATCCGCGAGGGTAAGAAAGTCTGGACAGACTTTTGTAGATTAGGTGCTTTACCGTGTTGCTGTGTCTCGAAAGCGTGGACCAGCAGCAGCTGCGGCGGACGCACCGCGTAATGGGATGTATGGAGGTGTACGGAGGGGGGTAGGTCGAGGAAGAAGGGGCCCGCCCTCCCTCCTCAGCTCTTCCCTCTTCCCTTGTGACACCCATCCTGCCCCCGGTACTCGAGGCCTCCCCGCCGAACACGGAGACCCTGTCTACCCCTCCCCTCCGCACCGAATCCTTCTCTTTCTCTCTCTCCTCTCAATGGCGTCCTCCCTCTAACCCCCGCCCCTCCTCTACTACCCGTCCTTCCCCCCAGCAAACTCCCGTCCGCAATCCTGCTTCTTTCATCCGTGCACGCCTTTCTTTCGAATCTGCCTCTCTATCTCGCCTCAGCAGCTGTCCCGCCGGTCGGGACCGCCATCCAGGGCGACACCTTCCTTTATTCAACCCTCCCATCCCCTATAGTCCACCTCCATGGTCCTCGGTCCTTTTCCCAGCCCGTGTGCCCACTTACCGGGGACCGCACGTGGTGGTTGTGTTATGTCCTCGACCGGTAATGACGAAATGCACGTGGAATTTCTCTCCGAGTCCTGTACTCCATCAGTGTTCTGCGTTGGTACTCCCACCGGAGGCACCTGTCTGGGCGTCTGCGATAATTCTGTGTGTATAATTGAGTCTAGTAAAAGGTTGAATTAATGTAGTAAATTCCTTTAACTCCTTCAAACATTCGTTTGCTCATCATATTTCGAGAAACTGGCTGTTTTCTGTTTTATTGGAATGACTTCAAGTTGAGGATTCAATGGGAAGAAATATTATGCGGTCCAAGTTGCTTACTCGGAAATTCTTGATGTTCAATGGATCTAATCTAGAGCTTCATATAATAGGTAGGTTAGCTATGGGAAATTAATACGCAGTTAATAAGCATCGCTCCGAAAACTTGAACCGTTATGCAAAGCACTTGGGCGGTTTCATGCGGAATCACCCCGTGGTACACCTCATCACCGCTTGATCCGTGCTTTCATTGTAAGCTTCAAGTTGTATTTTGTCAAGTCAATTTGTTTTTTAATTTTATCAACTGTAATTTTTAGGGCGTTATGGTTTGGACACCAAGTCCCATTCTCTTGTTGGTGGACAGTGGACATTCGTTCATGATTTAAGCCCACGCTGCATCTACGCAAAGGTGTATCAACTTCGTTTGATGGTCAGTTGGAATACATTTCCAGTCGTAACCCGCGAAAATGGACCGAAAACTGGTCAACTCCTCCTACCGCCTCCTTTCCTTCCTCCTCCTGAGCTCCCACAAGTGGGTGCCCGCCCTGGCCGGCCTTGCGCTCCCTGTCCCGTCTTCGCACCGCAAAAGTGCGAACGAAACTCTCGCCAACTCGTCACCTGTAACATCTGATGTTCTCCTCTCCCCTTTCCGACCATCATCGAACCAGCGTCATAATTCCCTCCCTTCTCACGAAACCCTCGGTGCTTCCCGTTTCTTCGACTGCCTCCCTCCCCACTCTTCCCCCGATGGGCTCTCACTCATGTGAGGATACCGTGCGTGAGATGGCTCCAGTATACTCCCAAATTAAATGATCTCGACTTCTCTCCAGCTGCACCACTTGTAACTTCTTCTGTTAACCTCTAAAGTGTTCCCTCTGCTACACTTCTGCAAATTGACGATATCCCTAAATAGTACTTACGAAGGGATAACGAACATGATTTTCTCCTTTTTAAACTCCGATGAATGTACTGTTAATCGGTTTAGAATCCCACTCCCTCTATTTATTTCCCTGATACCCATGTCTAGGTTTAATTCTTTTACATTTTACACTTTACTTAGCATCACTCTAACTTACAGGCGTCTTTAATCATTCTGCTCATCAAATAGAAGAATCTCAATTTCAAAGTTATTCCTCTATATTACTTATTTATGTAGTAATTTGTTTTCTTGGAAGCATACTGATCGGCCCAAAGAAGATGACTCAATCTATTTCTAATCCGTGCACCAAAGCCTCTTGCAACTCGTTTTTTCACGTGATATTTTAAATCGTGATTTGCTAAGCAATTGCTACATAGCTTGCAGTTGATTTGATAATGGTAGTATTGGGCAATTGATAATTGCGCCCTTAGGTAGGAAATATCTCTTTACATACTGACTAATAATCTTTCTGGCGCAATGGCGGCACCCATCTCTTTTTCCTTTTTGTAGACCTTTCAGGTCTTAACTATATATTGATACTGGAAAATTCCATTGAAATACTAATCTTCTAGATTCACTTCAGATAAACGACAATCAGCCAAGTTCAAGTGATATGTTTCCGTAGGTGATGATGATGATGTCGAAATCCTTGTGAGTGAGCGCAATTATGCTATGCGTGGGAAAATTTCAAATTTTCTCCTTTCACTTTGGCGTCTGCTAACCTGTCACCTGGAGTGTCACTGCCTTTTTCCACTTCACCTTTCTTATCACAAGTCATGATTCACCCCGTACATCATTCCTTTGCCTTGAACGCCCATTTTCTCTACTCTCCTTCCCATTCGGTCCCTCTGCTTAGGGCGTGTACTGCAGTAGACCTACTCGTAATTGGGATGCAAATGTTCTAGTTGAAATTTCTTTGTAATGTCCTTCCTCGAAATAAAATTTGATATGTGCGTCGGGTATTTTGTTTAATATTGCTTTATTTATGTCATGTATTTCGACATCCATATCGCAATTCTCATTCCGTGTAAGACGGATTGCCAATCGTAAACAGCAAAAATGTCGTGAAGGATCTCAGGTCTCATCAAAAATGTCGATAGGTGTAACTTCCAAATTGTAAATATGGTCACATCGTTCATTAAATATAAGGTCGACTTGCCAAAGTGTATTGATACATCTAAAATATTCCATTCACGTGTCAACTCCACTATTTAGTAATCTTCCCTGTATTCACTCATCTTCATTGCTGTGAATGTACTCGTAATCTTGAAAATTCTAAGTGGAAGAAATTCGTATATCTGGTCCCTGGTGATGGTTTTCTGAAATCAGGTTTCCTCGTGGAAGCATTCGATCCGCGGTTTGCGGAACGAATTTATCTAATACTAATTTCAATATACTGACTTTTGGGTTAGAACTCACATCCATAATTTTGCAGTGTTCCTGAATGTTTTTTATAACTATTAGTGAGCCTTCACGCTGGAGAGGATTTTGAGAAGAATCGACTTCGAATAATTGGGCTATGTGCTGTGTGGAGAAAAAGTAATGAAAGAGGCGATCCTTTACACAATATGTCTGTGGGATAATTATGCAGATAGCAGTACAGAAATTAAATACATTCTTTGGAAAAATGGAAACTCGAGCCTTTCAGTTATGGATGATCCAAGTTATGCGTTTATATTTGATGTATCAACAGCGTCTTACCTTTTACGCACAAATACGATGCATTCAGTAGAATAGTAGTCGATGGAAAAATATACTTATCATTTATGCATCATTTTCCCATCTTATATCTCTTCCCATGATCTCCGTCTTCGCCTGGGGTATCGGAATTCACTTAATGATTCTAATGAGCCAGTCAAACGTAAATTTGAGATGCTGAAATCTTCCGCTCCGCCCACTAACGTTTTTCACCTCCTTGTGCTTCAATATTCCTCTCTTTTCGTCAGACATTACTTCTGTTCGGCACCACCTAAGAATCTTCACAGCTATTATTAAATCTCTACAATTTCGTTTCATTTTTCCTGTCAATTGCATGATTGTCATTCATACTTCAATTTGTCAGCTTATATTTTTGGCATTTGGTGAATTCTTAGTTTCATTGGTTCGTTCACAAAATGTTCGTAATGGTGTTGCGAATATGGAGGAAAGTGTGCAATGATTTTTAATAATTACATCTGTCGCTAGAAATTGACACATAAAGTTAGTTTCAGTAGATTTTTTTGTTAATAATGAAGTATCGGTCTCGCCAATTAAGATACAAATTTTTCTATGGCGGTCACAGCTCCATGTAATATGATTGGAACAGTTCGCTGTCCTATTTGTCACTTGAAGGATGTTCTCAATCCTTTAAAGCTAACACGAACCAACAGTTAAATGTAAAAACAATCGAGTTCATGATAATGATGTGTCATTAATATCAACTACTTATTTACTCTGCTTTACAATTCTCTTGACTTTTCCCATTTACTCTTACATCTTTAAGTAACAGCATACGGAAAATAACTATCAGATAGATAAGCGTACGAGGAAAGAAATTGAAGTGAAAACGGAAAGGTTTCACGAAGAAAATCATGCGTCAAATACTTTTGGTAAAATACAGTAGAAAATAATAAGAATAAAGTTGGAAAAATATTCAGGAAGTAGGAGAACTTAACATTTGTTATGAAGAATGGAAGGGTGCAGTCGTGAGGTATTCGGGTTGAAGTAATATCTTTAAGACGACGTATGTCGACATCTAGCTCTCCTCTTTACACTGAAACAATATTTCCTAGGACTCTTTTATATTAGTGTGATTACCCCATTTGGCAGTACACCATTATTCAATCCTTTCATTACCAATAAAGTGAGTCTCCGTTCCCTCCTCATGGTGCTACATTATTGTTATTTTTCCTAAGTAAACCACTTTTCCCAAAGAGTCCCAAGTCGCCTATTTCCTAGAGTAAAATCGCCTAGCATTTTGGCGGAATTTTCTGGAATATGGAACGAAGGCCTTGAAAAGGTGACCGCCCTTTGCCGAGTATTCCCTTCAAACTATTTCGGTGCGCGGCCAATCTTCACCCCGATCTCTCTCCTCTCTCACCTTCCTCATCGTGCGCGCCAAGTCTGTGCTTGCTTCTAATTCACTCACTTGCCGAAATATTTCTTCGTCCACCATACTCCCCGCTCCCTCTCCCAACATTCACTTTCTTTCTCTCTGGAAATTCTCGTCCCTCCCTCTCTTGCTCCCCTCCTCCGCCCACGCCTTCACCTACTGTCTCTCCCAACCCCTCCCACCTTTTTCCCCCTTGCTTCCCCTTTCCCTCCCAATACACCTTCCCGCCATACATCTCTCCTCACTGTGTGCATTCCCCCTTTCTATTCTAAGATCTCCATCCTCCTGGCCTCGAACTCAACAGACTTCTCCGAAAAACTCCCCCTTTTCCTCTCCAACACCTAATCGTTACACATTCCATCGCTTCCCTTAGGCGGCGGACAGTAAGGGGAGGGATTGAAGAGGTGGAAACGTCCGTGGAATGTTTTCTTCGTGGCGTCTGCTGGATGTAATTACTCATTCTAGAGGTGGAGGGTGAGGAGAGGAATGGGATCTAACGATATTTATCCAATTTCCCCTCCAAATAAGTTTTTGGCGAAGCGGAGCAGGTACAGATATTTTATCGCAGCTCCTCAAACACGCAACAGGAGTGATGATGTCTAGGTTGAATATTCCAAGTTGAGAAGTTCATGTGTACGGAGCAAAAATGTTTCCGTAGCACCGATTACATGGCCCCACGGAATTAACGAACGAGGTTAATGACTCAAATTACTGACGGATCCAATAACGTTTCTAGTCGAATTGTCCTTTCTCTCTCAATTATTCTTGGCCGTAGTTTAGTTCTGGCTGAGTTAGCGATGGTATTGGGAAAGGTAACCCTTTGGGAAATTCGTCTGATTGCAATAAAAAAGATTTTTCGGAAATCCTGCGTGTTTCTTCACGAGTGTGCATGCTTTCGCCGACCATTCTTGACGATTACTTCCATTAAGTTCCAATTCCAATAGTGGAACGCTGTGAAAAGTTGAGATAAAAATCATCCCATTCCATTTTTTTTTAGATTTTTAATCGACAAACTCAAAGCATGGCTACCTTAATAAAAATATGAGCATTAAGTACGACTAATTTATATTGTATCACACGTCACCCTTTCCTCTTAGCAGTTGTTCTTTTTAACACTCGGATACTTCAGTATGTATTTGTGAGCTGTGCTAATCCACTCAGTTCACGGTGCGTATGTTTGAACACCCGTTATGGTTAAAACCATTCCATGGTGTAAACACCTTCTCGAGGTTTATGTGCGTTCACTACGGTGGAATCCTGCTAATTTTTTCTCCGTGTACTCGGAAACAAGACGCTAATTCGTAAGGGTAATCGAAACTAAGCGGATTATTCTCCTCCTAAAGCTCCGACGGACAACAAAGGAGTCGGTGGGACACGCCCAAAAGCGGGAATTTGTGTGACTTCCGTGTCTGACAAACCTTCTCCGACCTCCCGGTTCCCTCGTGCGAGCTCATGAGCTGTCATTCAGACTTATGATCCCATCCCATTAAATTTCTTGGGTTGTTTTTACGAATTGTAGGTGGGAAACTCGACGTTAGCAACCTTACTGCAGTGCCTCTGCAAGTACGTCTTAAATTGTAAAAAGTACGTCTTAAAACGTCCTAAATAAATGAAGACCGAATTCCGATTTGTTGAGTTAATAAACTGCCAGCGATTTGTACCCGTATGTGACCCAACCGCAACGCAAAGCGCGAAGCCAACGATCAACCCTCTCTATAGACTGAAATGAAGATTGATTATAATTAGGACAAGCGTCAACGCACCCAAGTGAAGAGGGAAAAAGTTAGGTGATATATCGGTGAACGCTACCTATTTCTTGGCCATTTTCATTTCCATACTACGGCAAATGTTCACTCGTTTGGGGCACGCCTTGGGTGACGATTTCATATTTCTAGGATTTTCAGACCTTTCACTTTGCGAATATTGCGTGGATTTCAAAATTTCCATCGCATTTCCTTGTGCAAACGTGTCCATTTTTCCGATAGTCTTTCGACACAATGGAGGGCGAGAGTAGCGGAGGCCTTAAAGGGCGATAACTTGAGCCCGCTGTAGAGGACGCTGTGAGCTGTTCTGTTTCCTTCTCCCTCTTACACTCCATGTGTGTTGAATGTGTGCAGCTATATCGGCGGCGGGAGTTGACCTCCCCGTGTTTGCTCAGGAAACCATTTACTAAGAGGTTTCCCACTCGGCGGCGGGTCGTTGTGAAATGGAACCCGCCCCCTACCCACTTCAACCCCCTCCCTCTCCTACCACGATGACGTTTCTCGTCTCTCTCGTTAGCGAGCACTTTGTCACGTAAGCAGGCCCACCCGAAGCAGCGGGCGGCGCCGCGGCTCATCGGAAAGATTTTGACCCCGAACCGATACCCACTCCCCCCCGCGAGCGAACTCTTACTTCGGAGAATACAAAATGATAAGCGACTCTTGTCCCAGAGTTTTATTTTCCCTCCCAAATGTTTGACCACTTAGCGGAATAAAAGCTAAATCTCAGTCGCATCATTGCTCTTTATCTCGGTATACACCTTAATTTTGTTCCTTGATCTATCAATCAATCAATCCCGCGCCGAGATCAGCAGTTACACAGCGGATGAATAGATTGTTGAGTTCTTATCAGCTAGTTATCTGCAGGTATCCGTTTCTCGGAAAGCCAGTCACCTTGAAAAGGTCTCTGTGGCTCTTCTGCTCTGATGACTCGTGCACTCGAACTTTTCCTCTCCCCCAAATCATTGATAAAACAAAGGCATCCGGTCGAAAACTCGGAACACAAGGAAATGGATCGAATGATCCTAGTCTTTCAAAATCATCACTCCCGTGTACAGTAATGGAAGAATGAAGTGGTTTCCCCACGACGGGGTCAATTTCAATAGGAAAACAATCACTTTGAATATTATGTGAGTAAAACTATGATTGGTGATAAATCGGGGTATAGGGTAAGTAGACACGATGAATATACTAGTATGTGGGATAAATACCAAATCGTAATAGGCTAATTTAATCTTGTGATACAATGGTATTGCCCTTTTTCGCTCGTCCCCGATATTTGAACGATCCCAACAGCGCCGGACGTTCCATGCTGGACGTAAGTTTGATTAAGATGTTCACAGTCCTCATGTCATTTGATGTATGAATTCATGAGATTTATGGCGGGGCGAGTCGCGCTGTTCAGGTTCAGATAGCTACTTCCCACCGAAAATTTCATTTAATCCTCCTCAACGACGCTCATTTGACGACTCTTTTGGAGCCCTGAGAGTGGAGAGGGAGGATGTGCGTAGGTGGGACGGGAGTGTTTGCTTTCTTTTAAGACAGCCAAGTGTACACATGCCTCCCCGATAGCCAGCCGGCTTACTGCCTTTTTCCTCCTCTCTCCCTGTCCGTTCCGTCTATCGCTTTCCTCTCCCCCCTCCCCTCAAACCCTTCTTGGCTTGTATTCCACGTGGACAAGACCGCAATGGCGCGGGCTCGTCGTCACTTCAGAAACCGACTCATCATTTTCCTGCCGTTCATTTTGTTGATACTATGGATCTACAGACCTCTTTCGATCCACTCAAACAGGTAGTATATTCATACCGATCTCTAGGCTCCATATCCGAAGCAACTCGGGACTTGTTCCGCCCTCGGAGAGGTCGCAGTGTGGCGAGCGATAATTTTGGTCGAATGGAATGCATTTGAAATTCCTAGGCCCGGTAAACATGAAACTCCGCGCCGCTCACCCACTAGGACACATCTGGGAAGATTCGCTTCGCCAGACCGTGCGGAGATGCCCAAATACTAAATTTTGGGAAGACAATTTTTCTCTTCCTTCTTGGGAGTTAACAGAAACGCAATAATGTTTTCATGTGGTAAATAAAACTTCGGAAATTTTGCAATAGAAAACTCGAAACGTCATTCATGCGACTTGATAGCTAACAGCTCGGTAAATTAGTTAGCTTTGGAAATCACCTACCAAGCTCTTCTCCATCGTGATTACTTTGGCAAGTGCTTCGCCACTATTAACTATTTGAACTTTACACTCCCACTTAGTATTTAAAATAAATATTAGTGCAAAAGAATGTAATTTACACCACCACCCCTGTTTTTCGGTAATTAATTAAGATTTTTTTAATGTGGCATAACATGCTCTAATCACCTCTGGATTAATTCCTTTAAACTTTCACCTATTCCTTTTGAAAACATCTCCTGTAACCCTGAATTCAATTGGAACAGAAATTGACATTTTTCTTAGCAGTTCCTCTTCCTGTGTATTGGCTCGATTGCAAGTGTCGGTGACACGGATAAAACGACGATAGTTATCATTATATCTTCCCGCTTGCATTACATTTTAGATTAGTGGAGCGTGTGTTGTAATATGTACTCGCAATGGATTTCTTCTTTGCTTGAGTCGCCTTTTGTAACAGCTAGAATTTTTTTCCCATGCACACATTTAAACATTCCCGTGATAAATGGCTGAGTCTTAAAATGAATAGACGCAAGGAACGATGATACTCGTAATAATGGTCGTAATTTTTGACAGAATTTGTGGCGTACTAGCATTTAGTACGCAATCAATTCCGTGGAAACTTACAACTAACTATCATCATCAGTATGAATTATTTCCAAAAGCTGGAGTTGGACTCAATTAAGTATACTCGAGGAAGAGTTTTCCATTGATTTACCATTTTAACATTTCTCTGTTCTCTTCCCTTTGCAGGAAGTACACCATGACTGACCCCGCAGTGCTCGAGAAGCTGGAGGCTGGCTTCAAGAAATTGGAGGAGTCCGATTCCAAGTCCCTCCTCAAGAAGTACCTGACAAGGGAGGTATTCGATGCCCTCAAGACCAAGAAGACCTCTTTCGGCTCCTCCCTCCTTGATTGCATCCAGTCTGGTGAGTATTTTTGATCATTTCTCCATATTTCCTCTTAATTCGTTTCTTCATAAAGGGAGATCCCATTCGAGGTCCAAGCGGAAATTGAATTTGTGATAAATCTTCATTGGCACTGCCCGTTTCATTACTAAGAATGTTTTTTTTTACTCCTTTCGCGTCATTCAGTATTTTTGTGGTGATGATAAAACAAATGGGTTCGGCGGGCTAATGTCCTCTTCATTGTCAGGGCCACAGTGATCTTATCGCTGGCGTCTTCCATGGAGGTTTTTAAATATTTATTTTGTGATAGAAAAGGGCAAAGGTCACATCGGAAAATAGCTCAGCCAAAAACTAATTTTCCTGCATCAGTGTCATCAGTTCCGTTGGAAAGGAGACAATTGAGTATTATCTTTAGGTAAGAGTACATGACGGCTACACTCTGGCTAATATTTATAAAATCATGGTCGCTTAGTAATAATAAATTTGAACATTGAAGTAACGATTCTTAATAATTATTTACAAAACGCCATTTGAAAATTCACGGACACATTTCTGTAAGACGATCATAGCGCAAGTCGTGCACATGTCTAATCATACAAATATAAATGCGCTTAGTATCGTATGCACCGATAAACACTCGAAACGATTGAATGTTGTGTCGGAAATAATTAGTTATTTGTTATAAAATGCCAAATTAAGGTATTTAATTTATAGCATCTTTAATTGATAGCATTTTATATGATAGTCAATCCACTGCATGTGGCGTTGGCGGTGGTCTATTGACAGAAATAGAGCGTGCTTGCAAGATGTAACTCCTAATTCAGATTTCTGTTTACGTATTTGGATTATTTATGAAGTATTTTCTCCAACATCGTCCAATAACTGGTCAACCATTCTTTAAATATTTTATTGAATCTGCATTTGTGAGAGATACATGACCACCGTATCATGCCTCAATAATGCTTCACAATATTTTAAATTCTAACCAATTGATACCTTAGAAGAATGTTACGATGTCTCTAGGCATTATAACATTGTATCGTGTTACTGGAACTCATGAGGCGTCAGTTGGCCTGATATTTTAAACACTTAAGAGAATATTTCCCTAGGTATTAATTGACAAGAGAATTGTTGGAAAAATAATTCCGTTAATTGCATGTGATTTATTTCATCTCTCTGCTTTTTCCCTCAATTTCTCATAGTTTCCCGAAACGGACTGCGATTGGTACCATTGCTAAATCCGGAAACCGTTGATTGTTATCGGAAGCAAAGGTCAAACTATTTTTAAAATTCTGAACTCCTAACGGAACATCTCTTGAAAGAACGCATCCTTATTGTCTAAGTAAACTTCTCCCAGTCGTGTTGAACTAACTTTGTCAGACAAATTCCATAACTGGGACTGCACTCTCGGAGTTAAGTATGCTTTCCAGATAGGGATTCTTAATGTCAGCACTTAACAATTGGCAATATTTCAGGGAGCATGTACGTATCTTGGTCCGAGTGAGTCTAATCTTGGGAGTTTTTAGCGGGAGAACCTATCTGAATGCTTGATCTAGTGACATACGGCGCCGCGATCTCTGAGGCACATTCCGTGTACTGCCCCGAATGGCACGCCTTGGATCCTGCGGGGAGATAAGCGGGGGAGAGGGTGGGGAGGCGGAGATAGAACGAGGAAGAGTTCGCCCACTTTCAAAAATCATTATCAATTTCGTTTGCGTTATAATCTTCCGAGGTATTAATTGACTGCAGTCATTTCTTCAAACAAAAACAAACCTGAGTGGCTCTCACTAATGAGTCGAACTGAAATGATAGTATTCGTAGTTATTACTCGCGGTTGTTTCTATCGTGTATGTGTAACGTAGTAATTTTTTCCTGCAATAGTTTCGTTTTTATAAGGATTTCGCTGGAAAACAGGAATAGATTTTCAATTATTCAAGGGTACAATTCGCTTTCACAAAAATCAGCCATCTATGAAAGGATTAAATAAAAATTGGACCATGGATTACACCTCGCAGATAGATCCAAAATTAAAAAAGCCGAAGCTTCCCCCGGAGTTGCGTGAATTCGATGACCTCCGACTTGTACTGAAACCGTTGATTAAAGCAATTATGGCTCCCGAATTCAGCATGGCTCACTCGTAAGGTTTTCTCTAAGCCGTGAACTAGCCACAATCCTCTTACGTTTCGATTAGTATGATTTGGTTGATTAAGGACCTTTCAGTAACCGATGCCCTTGACCAGAAGCTCGTATTGCGCATCAATTTCGTGATGTGAGCATCCATTTTGATGACTTTGGCATCAGTTCACACCAGAGCCGGTAGTAGACAGGCGTTTTAGACGTCGGATTACAAGTTTTCATTGGTCTAAATTATTCCTCCAGCAAATAGAAGTATCACAAAATTTTGGTACAATAATCAAATATAAACACGCCTCGTCACATAAAATTGTCGAGTTTAGTCGACCTCACCCAAGTGGTAGAAATGTGGCACTTATTCACATGGAATTGCTCGCTCTAATTTTAATTTTCGCCCCTTCATCGAATTCAAGGACTTTAATGTAAGTTTAAATCGCTTTCCTTACTCTCAGGTTGATTAATTAAGTGCAGAACTTTCGTGCATTAAAGAAGTGTAAGTAATACTCACGTCCAACAGGTAACAAAGGATTAGCCTACGATCGATGAAGTATAAAAGGTCGAAAACGTCACTTCCTGTGCGTTCATGTCGGCTGTGGATGGTGGCCTAAGAGTTGAAATGAACGGGGGTAGAGGAACGGGGGATCCATCCCTTTCAGTCATGAACGAGCTTCCGTAGGGAAAATCTCCGCGATTGAAGGGGTGTGAACACGAAGGGGGAGGTCCATAATTATAAGGACTGCACGTGGACGCTCCCCACATCTCCCCCCATCGCCCCAAACCCTCCGGGTGAACACGTCCAGACGCGCCGTTGCCGCGTGTCAGCCCCTTTGGAAATTCGAGCACGCTCGCGTGATGTTGGTGATGCACTCGCTAATTCAAAATTTCGAAAAAAATACGGGAGTTGTAGGTTAGCGGATTTCGCCTGTTTGTTCTAATTCTCGCGTTGGGCCGTGATATTAGCCTCTTCAATTAGATCGATTTTAGTCACTTACTTTCCTTCCACCCCCTCCCCCCCCATCCTCTCGACCCATGCATGGTACAATTCTCCTTGCTTCATCCAATCATGCCTCACATCGCTCATTCGGTTCGCGTTACTATGCGAAGCGAGTTTCAATTTTCCTGTCAGAGCTCTTCAAAACATGCGCGCAGTCCTCACTGCTCTGGTGGTTCGAATTCACCGATTTGGTCATCATTTAGTGAGTACGGCGCCATGAGAATTTGTCGCAAATTAACTAAGTACCGCTGAGTATTCGTCTTGCATTAGGTGGCGCTAGTGTGGATTCTGTCACATTACGACCATGGCGATATAACACAAAGATGCCGACATCGATGGCATCGTCGCCGTCTTTTTTCCTCTGGCTTTCATTGGTATGGAACCCCGTCTCGTATTGAATGATATGGCTTCCATGGAGGGGAAAGATTTAAATGTTGACATCAAATGAATCTCAAATAAAAAACCATCGGAAATCCGAGTGAAGAGTTTACGCTTATTCTTGAAAGACGGTTGCGTCGATGCTGCCAAATAAAAGCGATGCTTTAGTGGGGAATCGATAAATACTTGAGGGGAGTGTCTGTGAACCGAAGATCGGTAAATTCAGATGTACATAAATAATGGTTGAAGGAAATATATCGAAAATGTTTCGGAGCATTTACGGACGAATTCAAGGCCCTTTTAGGACTATGACTACATTATATAGAATGGAATAATAAAACGTTGAACGCCTGACTCGGAATCTTCGCGGCGTCACAAATCTTTTTTAACTGCCAGCATCCGTCTTAGCGCGCTCCTCGAGCGTGAGGGGGATGGACCTGAGCGCTGAATTCGGGCCGAGGCGGCGTAAAAAGACGAGTGAGCTGAGGAGTGGACCGAGTGGGGAGCGGGAGAGAGAATTGGAAGAGTGAGCACGGGGCGAAAAGGTTTGAGCGGAAGGGTTGATTTGTGGAGAGAGGGGTGGTATGGATTGCCAGGCCAGTGGCGCGTATTGATTATGAGAGGTAAAGGCTTGACTTGACTCACTGAACCACCGCCGAAATTATCATTCTCACCCTTCGTATTTCCTTTCGCCCACCCTCTTATCCCTTTCGTCGTCCAGTTCCAGATTCTTTCCTGAATATGCATTTGCCGAAGCAGCTTCTGTATTCGCCTTCGAATCATATTGGGTAATTATTTCCATCGCATCCCGTCATAATGTTGCTGTAAAGCAATTCTTTTTTTGACGGTTCTCCCCCTTTCAATGCCTGCATTGATGTCATTAAAAATGTAATATTAATTTAGTTTAGAATATATAATGCTAAAAGTATTTTAATGTGGAAGCCAAAAGGCCATAAAAAAATCCACGCTGTGGAAGCCACAAAGCCAAATATAAGAGATTTTTCGAAAGACGAATAATGGTTATTTAATTCACCACGCGAAAGCACTATTGCACGACTCGGAGTTCAATGGCTCTAATCTCATCAAATATCGAGGAAACAAAATAAGCGTCGTGAAATTAATTTGTGTATCGATTGACAAAATATTTACGTGTTTGTTCGAAATCAGGAAGACGTTCTACTGATAATAAATTACGTCCAAAGCAATCGATTAGCTGCTTTTCCGTCTTCATAATATAAATAAAATGGTGGGAAGGCTTCTTCTTAACGATCCTTCTACAAGCAACATGACAGCATGTTGCTTTCGTGTTGCATGTTCAGCATAATTGGTTCTGTGGCTTTTTCCACAATTCATTTATGTGGTTAATGCACGAGGAACATCCTTTCGGATATATCAATATGCCTTTAATGATTGAGATGCTATAAATGTAATCATAGCGGTTTGGGTTTTCATTGACTTTGATGATCAATAATAAATTCACATTTCCAAATATGGTGTCGGATTTTCTATATCCTCTTTTAGTCACCAAATTCTAAAGTGATTCCCAATCTAGGCTCACGAAATAGCTCCTTACTATGGAACGATGTCAACCCGAACCATTGGTAAAATTCCAGGAGTCGGAGTCATTGCTTCAGTTTTGTATGCAATTAAAGGGGAGGGTGCCATGAGATATTACATCCATGACGTGTTCATTCCAATTGATTTTCACATTGGTCCAACTATGGTCAAATTTCATACGCCGTCTATTTAGAGAAGTAATTCTTGAGTTTTAAAAGATATTTTTTTCCAATTCCTTGTCGTATTCGTCGCTTAATTGGATTGAAATAATGGGATCTTGATTTTAATTTCCTGGGTGGGGTTTGCAAATCAAAAATTGAGTGGAGTTCACTCGGAACGCGAAATATTGTTTCAAACCAAATGAGAGACTATGAGAGAAATTGTGAACGGACCCTTTTTTTTCTTTAACAGGCCCAAGTATTTTTTTTTTGAAGTAGTGATTGTAACGTATATTAAGCCAATATTCCTCCCGCGAAACGCATCGAAAAAAATGAAATCATGTTTTCATCTAATCGAATGCGTGGCAAGATTAATAAAATATAAAAATAAAGACGAAAAACAATTTCCGCGCTCCGTGTCTCACTTGGCCTCTTGTCGATTTAAGCACGCGCACGTGGTGATATCCGTCGAATTCGACTTCCGGCCCTCTTCCCCGCAAAATCTCTTTTATCAAACCATTCATGCGACGAGCATTCGCTTCCTCTGTGCCTCGTGGACTTATTTTTAATTTTAAATCCGCGTTTCATTCGGTGTGCTTCGCTCTCTTGTGTCCTCCACACCGTAATCCCACCCGCTCCCCCATCCTTCCCCCCCACTTCGTCCCCTCTCCACTACACCCAACTCCCTCTCCCCGCGCAGACTTCTCTTTATAAGCGACAAAGCTCACCTGAGTCCCATGGAGATCCGACACATCCGTCGTGGTCTGGCCCCCGCCCTCGCCCCTTAGCCTGTTCCACCCCTACCCTTTGAGAAGGGCTCTCTCCCCCAGTTTCCCCTCAACCCCTCCCTTCCGTCCACTCCCCGCATCCAGACTTATTTCCCAGCATCCAGTCTACCCGCCCCTCCCGGAATCCTGCCCACCCCTTTCTCCAAAGCTCTCCCCCAATCCTTCCATATCCCTTTCTTCCCAGGATTCTCTTTCTTTCTCTTCTTCCCCCCATCCCTCCTCTCACCCCCTCCTCTCCTTGCCAGCCAAATGATCGATCCTTTTCCGCGAGCCTTTTAGGCGTGCGTACATCGAGAGGGACGAAATAATTCCCCATTGCGCTTGTGTGCTCCTCTCGGGGATGTTTCGAAGAGTTCTTCGTAGATAATTTTTATTTCTTAACGTCTCTTCCCCAATTAATTTTTTTTATAATGCTCATCATCGACATCTTCGGCCTTTATTACTTTTTCGTAATGCTGGTGGAATTCTAACTCTCTCCCATCTCGTTATCTGCCACCACTCGATGACAACCATTTAGAGGTTGCACCAATCCCTTTAATAGGGTTCGGGCGCCTACGTTTGAAACGCCATTGAGCGGCTGTTGCGAGGTCAGTGGCGAGGGAGATGTGGGAAGGGGGGGGGCTGGGACGGACGCGGTGGCCGACGATCAATGGGGAACCGGCAAACTCACTCTCACTCGTCGGGCGGGGGTGAAGGGGGGGGGGCGGGAGGAAATTGCCGTTTACCGGGACGTCCAGACGAATAAGACGGGGAGAATGCTCTCCAGCCGATCGAATCCCTGTCTCGTTTATTTGGGAATAAGCCGCCGGTGGCGGGAGGGAGATGATTGAACGGGGTGTGGGCGAGGTCGGCGACTGGAACAATTGAACAATGTGATGGGCGGGCTCCGGCGCGGTCCACTGCGGGAAATGCCTTAAAGGTTTGCCGTCGTCTCTCGTCATTGCGCCTCTCTTGGAGGGCGTTTGCGCCTCGTGCCGGCGGCTTGTTTTGCGTATTAATCTCGTTGACTAGCTGGCGGGAGTTTCAGCCGCGGGCTGCTTTATGTTTCCTTTTCTTCGTGCGGAAGATGAAAGGAACTATGTGTGACGTGGAGCGAATGCGGAAGGACTCCCCGACTACTTAAGCATATGCAGGGGTAGAAAAAACGAGCAATTCAAATGTGGATCTGCTATTGCCCAACGTCAGTGTCATGAGTATGGAGTCTCTTGAAGACGGGAATTGACCAGGGCACACTGTAACCGCGCATCAAATGAAGGACAGCACACGTAGAAAGATCCATCCCTTCGTCAGTAGAATATTCATTTCCTATTCGGGTGTGAGGGGTGAAGATCATACCTCGAAGTGGATTAAATTCGTTTGTTTGGTACGGAAACGACTAACTGTAACATTTTTGGATAGGGCAGATCTCTGAAAGTTTGTTTAATTTAATGAATTTGTAAGTTTCACTCTTTAATGAATGTGATATCTGTTGTAATATTATCTGAAGTATTTCCCCTCAAATTGTGAGTCAGAGAGTACCTAAATAGAGAAAGCGCTTTGGGGAAGAAAATATTACTATTCTATTGAGTGTATTTCAATGATTTAATCCTTAGGGCACACTAAGTAGAGCTAGTAAGTTGCATGTACAGTTTTTCAGGAGGAACCTGCAATACTTTGTGTGTGAAAGAGATGTCATTTTCAGTATTTTTCTTTTATTTAGATATACTTAAGGTAAACCTCAAGTTACATTTCTATGATAACATAAAAATTCAATCGAAATCTCAAATTTTGTCCCAAAAATTTTAATTATCGTGATGGAGAATCTTGGAGAGGTAGGCTTACTGTTGGACGTAAATATTTTGTGTATTTTTATGTCTTCTACTCGCAGGTTTTGAAATGGCGCACTGTATTTTCCTTGTAAGAAGCCGTTTAACCTTAACTGATGAAATTTAACAGATTTTAATAAAATTTTCCCTTCAATGGTGGGTGTAGTGAGTTTAATTTCGTATTAATGTTGGTTAAAATAAAATCCTATCTTTATTGGCTACCTACGTGGATTCCTTTCATTAATTATGTAATAACATGCTTGTGCTTATTCGAAGTAAGTGCTAATTCATGCGTGTGCTAGTGCGAACCAAGTGCTAATTTGAAAAGGAAGCGAGAAATTTGAGGAAATATGCAGGATGACGTTAAATTGCCTCGGACGTGGGTTCCATGGGCTGCATTGAGGCCATTTCAAATCAGTGCGTGCCGAACTTGAGAAATATATAGCCAGGCGCGCGCATATTGTGGTCCCAGTAAAATTTCCTTAGCTTCGCAAGTGTCAGCTCAGACCACCATCCATTTTTAAAATGGATGTCACTGGGAAGTGATAGACTCGAGCTCTTGTTTCAGCCGGTTTTTTTTCCCGAATGCACGCGCGTGCAGTTACACGATAGATGGGGTAAGAATGGGGTCGGCGCAGCAAGCGTAGGAAGTGTGAATGCACTCACTCTTCCTTCGATGATTCCCGGTTCAAGACCCTGTTGAGGTGGGTCAGGTGGCCTGGTGTCGCCTTTCAACGTCCGCTCTCCTGCACCGTTGCTCCTTTTCCACACGCCTCCTCCCACGTCTGCAGTTTCCTTTTTCCCTGCCGCGCCAAAGTCGCGCGGGGATCGCGTTGCCTTCATTCACTGCGGTTCGCTTCCTACTCACTTCCCGGTCGCTCTTTCAGGTTGGGAAATAAAAGTCGCGTGCGTAGTGTTTGAGAGATGACATGTAAACGTCTTTTTTCTCCGTTGCTTAAAATTTTTCTCGAGTTCGGCATTCCGTTTCGGACATTGAAAGTCATTGGCCCGGTGGTGGAGGACCCACTTTCAAATTATAACTGAATTAATTGAAATTCACTTGTTTGAAACTAATGTATATTTACAATATTCTCAACTTGAGTAAGAAATATAATTTGCACAGGTTATATCTTACCAGTAAAAAACTAGGGATTAAATCAGGCTAAAGAAACGCTGGAGAATGCATAATAAAACAATAGTCGGCAGTAGTCAATTAGCGCTTATTATTATAAAAGCACATGATAACAGGAAACGATTCCGAGGATAGGAAAAAGAGCGTTTTAATACACTAGCAATTCGAAAATACTTCAGCTAATGAAATAATGATTGTTGGAGGTTAGGGAAGCATGCAGTACTCTGTTTAATCGTATTTTCGTTGAAAATGGATCTGTGACAAATTTCGCGATAAGAAAGCGACCATCGGCAATAAAACAGTTTTATGTGTCATTAATTTATATTCTTCACTATAAGACGTCACAGACATATAATGGAGTGTCCAGTCAATGGTTATCAACGGTATGCTAAAAGCAGCAGCAACAGTATGCTAAGGCAGACTCGTAGACATCTATATAATATTCGCTATCGATACGATTTTAAAACAAATATTTTAACCTTCAATCGTCTACTTAATCATGCTATTAAATACTGCAAATAGACCTCAACTCAATGAAGTGTACATGTAGCTGAATCCGAATGAAAATTGGTAGAGGGTAGATAAACAAAAAGGGCTGTGCATAAACGTGTTAACTTTGCCTTGCTCAAATTCACATGCCTGACGCAGTCTGTTTTGGCCTGCCTTTTCCGTCCGTCCGAAAGATGTTCATGTCCTTTCATTTCAAAGTTATTTTTGTCATCTGAGGAAGGAAACCTTTCACTTGCTACCACTCCCTCCCCCTTAACCCTATGGTTGTCACGGTCGATTCGTATGTGATGTGGCCTTCACGAGGGCTACCCGAAGTGGTAAAAGTTAATTCGGTGCCCTTCATCCTTGAGCGCCGAACCCCGATCCAGTGTCCTATTGGGCGTGATTTAACCTATTACCTTAGTTAAATTTGTCATCTCAAGCGTAACTTAATGGAAGTTACACACCATATCGAAATGAAAGAAATAACTTAGCAATTCCACACGCAATATTGTAAACACGATCTTAGTTTCGACGTTGGACATCATCATATGAGGTTATGATGATGATGACTTCCTACGTCGAACCCTAGGTCGCGTTTTAAAAAATGAAGTGTGTGGAATTTCAAAGTTATTTATTTCATTTCAATACCTTAGTTAATTATTATCTATACCTGTGCTCATTTCAACGAGATGTTAAATTCAGATTTTTATCTGTCCAAATTTTGGGATTATGATAAAAATTATGACGACAAAGGATTGTCGCATGGCGTTATTACTAACCATCGCGTGAACATGTCGACTGTACAGATACGTCTTACGCGTAGTAAAATCAAAACTGCCCCCCCCACCCCCCCGAAATGACCTTAATAAAAATAAATTTAAGGCCAAGCAATGAATGACGTGCACAAAATGCTTGCTTACTGGAAAACCAGATGAGCTATTATTTTTTCTATGAAAGAGGACTGAAATCCCAAATTTTCAGGTAATTTTGATTAGCAGAAGAAATTATTGGGTGAAATTATTCCTTGCGAAGAATTTTAACAAATGGAGTACGAAGTATTCGATAATTAAGGAGAATATCTGTCGGGTTGGTGAAGTCTTGTCGGTTCGTCCTTCTCTGCGAGTGAAAATCATATCATCAGGTAATGAACTTCACATCATTGCGTTGGATCATCTATTGAATTTAATGATCTATCTATGTATGTTAATGATTTTTTTTACATTTTGTTGACGTGCTGCTCGTAAACTCACGCTATGACAGCAAAGGCTTATACAGTGAATTAGTGCCGTGGTCAAGATTGCTAGGCGGTGTACTATTTCATTAGTTCAAGTTATTTTCATTAACCGTATTTGAAAGACATACCTTTCTCCGGAGTTGTGTCTTATGGAAAAGAAGTGTTGGCTCTAGGTTCTCCTTCACAAACAACCCTAACATCTTGTTAGATGCTCTTTAAAGAAAAGTATATTTTCGCCAAACAGCGGACGAAAACGAGATTTTGCATTTTAGAACGGCCATAGTAGAAGCAAGAAAACGATCGCCCCGGAAAAAAATTGTTGCATACCCGTGAAAATTTTGAATGTTATTTAAGGCTTTTCATCTCCATTATTTGCATTCTTGCACTCTTTTTACGCATCAAATTCTTGACAAATTAAAAAATTTATGCTCGTGAAAGTAGAGCAATGTAACACGCCGTACCATTTGGCTATTACAGCAGACATGCCAACTCTCCCGATTTAAGCGGGAGACTCCCGATTTTTCCTTCTTACGTTCTTGATGAACTGTTCAAATTGTGTACTTAACTTAACATGTTAATAAAGTGTGACATTCATTAAAAATTGGCAAAGTGTCATAAAGGGATTAAGGTGCCATGCAAATATTGTGGTAATTAAAAGTGATTACTTCGTGATACACTTCTAAAAATCTCCCGATTTTTCATTTTTGAAATTGGCATGTCCTCCCGATTTTTCATTTTTGAAAGTTGGCATGTCTGTTACAGTATTTACGTAACGATTGGTTGACGACGGACGAATATAAAATATACAACAAAAAACTCCCTCTGACGCTGGGTTGAAGAGGCGACCTTTTACAACCGTTTAATGGTTTTCGGCTACTATTGTTGAGTGATTGGGGTTTGATTAGCCGCCTATGTTGAGTAATGCACCAGAACTACGTTACAAATCACTTGGGCTGGAGGTCTATTATTGCGAAAATGAGTATTGAGGCTTCATGTGCAGCATATTCTATAAAAGTGAGCGTGGGGATATCTGAATTTGACTGACTTCTTCCGGCCTTTCAAAATATTTCGCTTACCTCACTGAAACGTGTCATTGGGGTAGTGTTTTATCTAAGGAAGAGGCGTCTTCTTTTTAATATTTTCACTTTGAGTTATGGAGGAAAAATAGACTCGAGTTTCCATGTTTTCCATTCGTAGGATTTGAAGGCCACTTCCTATATTACCCAAGAAGCTTTTTGGTGACGTCATGCCCTATTAGGTGTGTTTAGACAATAGAAATAAGTGAGCCAGAAGTGTTCAGGGAAGAGAAGGGCCACATTAGTCCATTGAGACAATTTAAGGTCCTTTTTTTCGTTTTCAAACTTGAAAAATAGTTTTACTTTTAGTTTTGCCGCCCACTGGTCACTCCATTGGGTTTTTTGTGTGTGATGAGACTACTAATTATGTGGAAAACGGTGTCTAAATTCCTCGGGAAGTTAAAACCCGGTTGATCCTGAAAGCTGAACGTAATTGTAGGATATTATACTACCAGAGGGTGGAATCAGTTTTTTAAATTTGTGTATATTTATGTACCTAATTTTTCAGATAGAAAACAGTAACTAAACCTTTTAACTATTAACTTGTTGGCTAGCATGTAAAACTACACAAGAAGAAGGAACAGGCTTTTATATAGATAATTGTGTTACTAAAAAATATAACAACGTTTAATAGAACAAAACAGTATTAACTCCATAGTTTCAGCCTCAACTTTGTGGAAGTTCATTTTAATAAATGAAAAAGAAAAACTTTGTTTCAATCCACCACTTTATTTCAGGTACTACTAGTTTCGACGCTACAGCGTCATCCTCAGGTACCTGAAACAAAGTTTTTCTTTTTCATTTATCAAAACAGTATTTATAAAAAACAGCTTGTTCTTTGGCTGATGAAGCGAATAAGTCCTCCTGAGACACATATCTTTCTTGACATATGTAAACATGAGGACGGTAAAATTTGAATTGAATTTGTTATTATTTGAAAAGGGAAAACCAACTTATCCTTGGTTGAGTTTCAGTGAACATGTAACCCACAAGAATGATGTAGACGGAAATGAAAGTTGAACGCATTTTGTAAAATACTGTCAGAAAAACAAAGAAAGGAAATATTTGTAACACGTTCCATATGAATGGAATCTTTCTCGTAGAAATTCAACAGTGCAGTTTTTACAGAATTAATTTTTAATATTCTTATGCTTTCATTTGAATTTTTGTCATAAAATGAAAGAATTTTGTTTCATAGTTAGGAATGTATTGTAACATACCAATTCTTTCCATGCATATATGTACACAATCATGTATTGATGTACAAAGTGCGAATGAAAAGAAATGGTGTACAATTTTGTTTAACCCTTGAAGAGTGTTGATTGATTAAAAAAAATGATAAAATGCCATTACGACTGAATGCTTACAAATTAAATTGAAGGGTATTTCTATATAAAGAATCGAGTCATGGTTGATATGTCGGTAATTGTCAACATTTATTTTCATAATATCTATGAAATACCTTTAGATAAACTGTTTTTTTTTGTGTGTACTTGTATAAGTGAGGTTTGATAGTTTCTATAATTAGTTTCAGGTATTTTTATATTGAGTGAAAAGCTTATGCTTTGATGTTAGTCCTTAATTTTTACATTTGGGCATTCCTCTACAATTGGTACACTAAGAATCGAGGAATAATCCATACTATGGCAGTTTACCATTGAACTCCCATGTCTACACAGGAGAGTTTAATGAAAATAAAGACGATTACCTTCTATGTAGAAAATTTTTCATTGTCATTGCATCATTGAGCCATTTTGCATTTTCCTGTAGCATTGGTGACCTATGTATTATACTTCTCAACTAGAAGGCTTGATGTGCCAATAAACTGGAGCTGATATGTTAGAAAAAGTTGGTAAAACCACAACCAAAAAAAAGAGTTGCCTCATGAATTAATCCGAATAGTAAATATTGATTTAGTAACACCTTTAAATTTTATCTCAAATGCTAAATTAGAAAGCCTAAATATATTAGGTTAGCACTGGCAAAATTACTTCCAATTAAATTGCAATTTTTATTCTCCCATAATAGGTCTTGAGAACCACGACTCTGGTGTTGGTATCTATGCCCCTGATGCTGAGGCATACACCGTGTTTGCTGACATCTTTGACCCCATCATTGAAGACTACCATGGTGGATTCAAGAAGACCGATAAGCACCCACCTAAGAACTGGGGAGATGTCGACAGCATGGGCAACCTTGACCCAGCTGTAAGTTGTGAATTTGATTTTCATTTCCCTCTGTGAATACATTAATTTCAATTTTTTTAAGAGGGAGATGAAAGAAGTCTTTAAGTGAATCCAAATCCAGAATCCATTTGGCAATGGAGCTTTAAAAGAATATGAAAATATTAGCTATATATAACTCGGTGTACTGTTCCGTGCACCCCACCCTAGTGGTTCATGCAGTGTGCTGATGCACCACAATTCAAAAAAATAGTTAATCCAGCAACAAAATAATTTTGAGGTCCTTTTTGACTTGCTAAAGATTTTAGTAACATGTTCTGACCTGGATTTATTGTAGCAAATAACTTTTTGCCCTTAGCGAAAATTGGATCTCTAATTTTGACCATCCAGGGAAAAATAGTTAATTGTTTCCATTATTATAAATGCTGAAAATGATGGGACGATTAGTGAATTTGCAAGTTTTAGAATAGCCTGGTTTATATTCCTCCAAAATGCTTACATTGAGGATTGAATCTAGCTCACTCACTTATCATTAACGCTATCTAATGTTACTTTTATTCTTATATAACATTATGAGTGGTCCATAATATAGATATGTACATATCCGTGCATTATATAGTATGGTTAGTTTTATCACAGTATTCTGTCTGGCTAAGACATAATTTTGAAGTTTGAAAGCCACCATTGTATTTGTAGTTAAAATAGCTCTATTGCTCTATTAGAAAAATAGTTGCCTCAGCTAGTGCATATTTTCCTTTTTCAATGAAGAACAAGAAACTTCATTTTCATAGATCACATGATGTATTCTTTTTATTTATTCCAGTCACAAAAGTATTGTTGATATTAATATTCAGATGCTCTGAAAGTTGCTATTAAAAATTTGTTAATGAATAATGATATCTTTTGTGGAACCATCCCACTGATAATTTTTATGCAACCATGGAAAATGGACATTTATTCTGTCAGTAGCCACCTTCTTGAATGAATAGTTTCCTCTATTCATCATTTAACTAGTGTAGTAAAGTTAGCTAGCTATTACATGTGGCTATGTTTAATTATTTATGGAAAAAACAAATTATATAATAAGGTTGCAGTTCTTGTTATAAGGATCCTTTTACTTAAATAAATTACTTGTAGAAAGAAGTAAATAGTTCTTGAATGGTAGATTTAATTTGAAATGCTGGCCAAGGGGAGTAATTTTTCTCCTGCAAAAATCTCAAAACTAATTCAATTGTTAAGCTTTTTTCTGGTGGTTAAGAGTTTTTTAAAACATATGGTTTCAGTGAGATCTATGAATAAATTCAACACTGTGAACCTCTTCCATATCAGGTGTTTGGAAAAGAATTTACCTATTTTTGGTCTTCCAGTGCTAAAAATGTGATCCAAGAGTTGCTTATCAGAAATGCTTGGTTTGTTGAAATGATGTAAATACACAAAAAGATGTATTTACATACTTTTGTGTATTTTTGTATCCATATACATTTATGTGTATTTATTTTGTGTAATCACAAAATGATGGCATGTTTCAAAAGAAAACTCAACGATGCTTTCAGGGCGAGTATGTGATTTCAACCCGTGTGCGCTGTGGTCGCTCCATGGAGGGCTACCCATTCAACCCCTGCCTCACCCAGGCCCAGTACAATGAGATGATGGAGAAGGTTTCCACAACCCTCTGCGGACTTGGTGGAGAGCTCAAGGGTAACTTCTACCCCCTCAAGGGCATGACCAAGGAAGTCCAGCAGAAGCTCATCGATGATCACTTCCTCTTCAAGGAGGGTGACCGCTTCTTGCAGGTGAGATTGGTAGACTTGGGGACAATTTCCATTTGGTCTAGCCTGGTTTAAATTTTGTTCTCATTCTCAATGGAAATAGTCTTAATGTGGACCAAGAAAAATAAATGGCACATTCGAAGATGTTAAAAATATATCTATTTTCCTTTCTTTTGGATGATTGGAAGGAAGCTTTTTTAAAATGTTTCTTGAGTCTTCACTTCAGATATAAAATGGAATTATGACTCAGTAAGTTTGTTTCAACTATTATTATTGATTGATTCATCTGTAATTCATTCATTCAAGCAATGTGAGAAGTGATTGTATGTGGATAAAAGTATTCAGGATATCATTTGACAGAAATGACCAATTATGAGTTTTGAAAATGAAATGCATTCCAGGACATGTAAGTAAGAATTCATCAAGTCACTACAGAATGACATTAGAGGTGGACAGGAGTTGATTCTGCCTCACCCAACATTCCTTTGGCTTCCCTAGGAGGTCTGGGAATCACAATTTTGGAAAGCATATATCTGTTCCATTAGTATCTATTACAAATGTTTCCATCATATTAATTCCTAGGCTCACTCAGGATTTCCATTCCTCCCCAAAATACTCATTCACTAATGCACTCATCCCATCTCTATCAAGAGCTGGTTCCAGGCCTGAGTTCATCATCCCCTTTTACTCTTTTTATAGAAATCCTTTGATGTAGGTTTACACGACGGTATTTAGTTAGGTAGGCAAGTGAAGCAGGAAAATTATAAGCATTTTTTATTTAGGAAATAATCTAAAACCATATCAAATAAAGGCTTTCATCATAGGACAATAGTACTAAATAAATTAAGATTCTTTCTTATTAGTGTATCATTAATTCATGTTTTGTCAACCAAAAATATTTGAAAACTCATATCCTACTAATTTTGAGTCATTATAAATATTTCAGTTGCTGTTTTAGTTTTTGCTATGCGATGTTTTGGATTGGAAATTTCTCTTTCTGTTTAGAAAAGGTGAAAGGAAATAAATATTATTCTTACAAAAAGTCAATCATAGAAGGACAAAATGTTAAATGATGCATAAAATTGAAGCAATTGAAAACCAGCTCTTGATCCCTTTCTAGCTCAGGATGTAGACACTGCATTTGATTTCATAATTTTTATAGTAATTCGTATTTGAAGTTTAATAAATGTTATTATCTAAAGCAACTTGTTCTTTGCTGCTTCTACCCATACTGATTGAAGTTTGCATCTACTGAGAACAAAATGATAAGAAATGAGCAATAATCAATTTTCATGCAATTAATAACAAAATCGTGTAAAATTTTGTTAATATAGTAGCATAATCAATGTTTCCCTAAGAATATAAAGAGTAAAAAATTATTAAATTTTATCTAGCCTCTATATTTATGTGATCTATTTTCACTGGTCAGGTAACAGGTTTCAGTAGATGGGTACTCTAATATCTAATCGTTTGTCTTTTTGGAGTGCATTTGTTTGCCCAGGTGGGTTGATGTCCTCATCTGCCAACCCAAAGGTCGTGGGTTCGATTCCCGCTTGGGTGGGTTTTCTTCTACCTAGGATCTGTGTATTCAAAATTGTTTCCATTGTTCTGGAATTGTTCCAATAGTCTGATGTAGAGGCCAAAAAAATTTTATTTTCAAATTAATGCAAAATAAATAAATTTATAAAAGTCATGGTAGACTTTAAACCCACAGCCCCAGAAGTAGATGCCATTATTTTTTATCCTTTGTGGGGATGCTCACATGGAATGATTCCAGAGAAGTCTTTATTTTGGAAATGTTAAGCAATTATGGGATACTATGCATGCTTAATTTTTTTTTGCATGCACAATTGAGTGTCTTTTTAAAAGGAATGTCTGTCATATGGAAGTTAAATGTTTTAAATTATAAACCAAGGGTAACTTGACACCTGAATAAGTTTTCTAATTTTTTGTATTTAGGCTGCCAATGCCTGCCGCTTCTGGCCTGAGGGACGAGGTATCTACCACAATGAAAACAAAACTTTCTTGGTGTGGTGCAATGAGGAGGATCATCTTCGCCTCATCTCTATGCAAATGGGAGGTGACCTTGGCCAGGTTTACCGCAGACTAGTCACTGCCGTCAATGATGTTGAGAAGCGAGTTCCCTTCTCTCACAATGACCGTCTGGGTTTCCTTACCTTCTGCCCATCCAACTTGGGAACCACAGTGCGTGCATCTGTTCACATCAAGCTGCCCAAGCTGGCCGCCAACAAGGCCAAGCTGGAAGAGGTTGCTGCTCGCTTCAACCTTCAGGTATGGTATTATTTTCACTTAAAAAATCTATTGAAGTGTACTTACAGTGTCTTAAAAACCCTCTGAAGCTTGGACCAGAGAGTGCCAGTATTTGTTTTGAATCATTGAAAGAAATAGTTATTCTGACATCAAAGCTGTACTGACACAATTGCACATTCACATAATTTTTTACGGACAAAAAAATGTTTTAGTTTGTTATCACTCATTAAAATTGAATTTTATCTTGTAAGTTGTCTTTTTTCTGTTTTCATATTTAAAAAGAGAAAGAATAAATACAGATGTGTTAAGCATTATGCATTCATTTTCAATAATCACTCGTTGGCGATAATTGTAAACACTGTTGTCAGATATAAATTACAGATTCAGGTGTGATGTGATGGAGCTGTTCCATAAACATGAGTTTTCGTCTCTTTTACTGTTGTCAGGGCTTCAGATTCTTGCTAGCTTATCATATTTGATAATGGCTTGTCTTCAGGTAGTCAGAATTAGGTCATCAAACCTCTTACTTTGAAAATCTCTCTGAAGGCATTACCTAATAAGTATAGAGATTTTGACAAACAAATGGCAAAACTAATCAATGCATTTTTCATTAGTCAAACTGCTGCCTTATATTATTCTCACCACCATCATCTGTCTCTAGTCCAAGCATTCAAGGAAAATATTGGAAATAATTATAGATGATGCAGTATGTGGACTGAAAATGTAATTGAACCTTTCATCTTATATCTATTTAGGTCCGTGGCACGCGAGGAGAGCACACGGAAGCTGAGGGTGGAGTGTATGACATTTCCAACAAGAGGCGCATGGGTCTCACTGAATACGATGCTGTCAAGGAAATGAATGATGGAATCTTGGAGATGATCAAGATTGAGAAGGAGCTGTGAGGTGGTTAACATGACCCCACTGCAGGCTCCCCAACCCCTGCCTCTCCTTCCACCTCTTCATGACACAAACTACATCCTTACTGCTCATCCCAAAATTCACTGGGAGTCGTCCTAAAAAAAAATGAACAAGACACCTAAAGGCCCACTTATTCCACCTTAACTTCTCCTCACTGGCCCTCGTGAAAATCTGCCATCTGTGAAGAGATTTGGCTACTATCTTTGAGGAGTTGACTCCCATGGACAGTGCCATACCTGAATTCCTTCATCATTGTATCCTCTCCTAAGGTTAGAAGTTCTGTTAGCTTGGAAAGACTTTTACTAAAAATCAGTCTGTCAAAGGTCTCTATTCCATTAACGAGGGAATATTCCATGGGTGCACCCTAATGTTTTGTTGTTCTCCATCTGCAACTTGGGCATTGGGTGCCTTGTACAAGTGATATGTACTTCTATCAAATGAAAATCTTGAAGAAACACCTCTTTCTTGTGTTTTACATAAATGGAATTAAAACTGTATCTACTGGATGATTGAGAGATACTGATTTCAGGAGTCTCAGGTTCAACAAGTTAAAAAATCAGTGGTAATGGATGGCTTCATACATCTTGGAGCTTATTGCTGACTTGATGTAGCACAATGATATGAACATCCTAGTGCTATATGAATTGGTGTGTAATAAATATGCTGTCGTAAAATAAAAAAAATTGTAACTGAATGAAACTGGCTGTTCTGTGGAGAGTGCAAGTAAAAATTCATTGTCATGCAGAGAGGTCATTGAAAACCATCAAATTGAGGGCATTTTAATACTTATTTGTGCACTGGAGGATGTGGGAGAAACTGGGAACAATGTGGGAACTTGTAATCATGATGCCGGGGTAAAAAAAAACTGCTTATTGTAGATTCTGGGAGGATAGTACATCCATTGGGAAATCGGATAGCAGGTTTGTAAAAATTACTAGTCACAGGCATCATATACTAAGGTGAAGTGGCCCTGTAGGCATCATCCTTCACAATATGTTTGGGAAGAAATACCTTTGTTGTTTGATGTGAGAAAGAATGTTGTGTGCATTGCATGGAAGTGGTGAACGTTGGGAAGGAAACTGGCATATATTTTCCTTGTCCCACAGAATGAAAGAGCAAAAAAGCGGATTGCAAAATTTTTTAATATCTTATGGGTTGTTTCTTGATGGGATGCTGTGTTTCAAGGGAGTCTACTTGGGAAACTATTGGAAGGATGGGGCCACATTTACCACTGTGCATACGTTTAAGGCCACTAGTCACTGAAGAGATGTATTTTATTTCTTATTTTTGTTTTTCAGTATAAGAATGTGCACAAAGATATATGTAAACCATTCCCACTGCCGGAGCAGTTGGTTATATTTCCATTATTTAAGGAAGCAGGAATGAAGAGGAAATAAATATAATATCGACCAAAAAGGAGTTAATTCATTCATCCCTGCATAATGGATCGTTTAGAGAAAATTTTGCCATAGGATTGGCAAATGCAATCGATCAAATCTTCAATCAAAAGCATCGTCTTAAAATGATGTAGGTTGAAAAATTACTATGCATATTTTTGCCATGGGTGACGGCTTTAATTTTGGATTTTATAGATTGAATTTGATAATCCTTGCAAGCATGCATCTCATTTATAATTATTTAACTGATAATGGAGCATCAAAAACAGACGGCTCCGCTAACTAATACCATTGGTATAAAAATTATAATCGCATTTTTATAATACATGTGAATCTTTAGTGAGGAGCAAATATTATGTTTTAGAGGTTTTTAATGACCAATTGACATGCAATAGGAGGCAACTGCTGGATACCATCACCATTCACATAATGGAACTATGATGCTATTTTTCACCTGGATATATGAATGCGCCATATTGTTTATTGACCCTTGTATTTCACCCTTTTGTCTTCATTGCAACAATAATGGGCATACTCAGTCACTGGAGCATAGTATTGGTATAATTGTAGTAAAGGAATGGGAATTTAGAGTCAAGATCATTCTAATGGATTCAAACACCGAGGATGAATACAAAGAACACTTGGCTGGTAAGTTCAGTAGTTACCTACCCCTAGAAACATGCTACTTGAACAACTTATTACATTTTACATTATATCTTGGTTACCAAGTCACAATAGTTATGAACAATCAATGATGTAAAAGCTCTCCCTAAATCAATTTTTTATAACAGATTTTTTCAATCTTAAAAAAATCCCATTTTGATTGTTGGGTTAATGTACAAGATACATTTACCATATATATCCTCAAGTCTGGGGAGTGACAAAAAGTATGGGGGCATCCAAACCTTCACATCACCGAATAGTTAATTCATTCCTTTTCTTTGAATATATTACACTGTAAAAAAATGCACTCGTAGAACTTCAAGTATTTGGTGGAGTGACTAATTAAAGGAATAATTTTAAGTTTTAGGAGCAAGAGTCCTTTTACATCTGGACTTAATCAAACTCTTAACTGGTCAACCAAACCTTCACTTTCTTTCAGATTATTAGCATGTACAAAACCTTACATTTTACATACATGTTTTCTAAATTAATATACCAGTTTTCAATCCTATCATTTAAGCCTCTATTAATATATTTTTACAGTAAAAGAGCTATGCATATTTATTTTTATGTATTGTAGCCTTATCTGCTATCTTACCACAGGATTGGGATTTCTAGGGATCTAATTATGAATGGGAGAAGCCCAGCGATATGGTATAACAAAGGGGGCTGGAATGTTTGTAAAGTGCTGGCTGGCTTAGTAGTCTTAGATATGATTCTCAACTCTCAAAAAACAGGACATAACCCAATCTTGTAGGCTGTACTGTGATCATGCTGTCTGAGAAGCAATCGAGGTACCTGAGATGAGTTTGGGTATTTCCAAGTTAACTGAATGGCATTGGAAGATGAATGCTTGAACACAAAAAAAATTATGAATCAACATTTTGAATTAATTCACCTGACCAATAAGAAGAGGGAACAAAATGCTTTAAATTCTACTTAAACTAGTGATCAACAGAAAACATTGATTGGAAAGTGAAACTAAAAAGAAAACAAGATTGAAACAATAAGCCCATGGAAAAAAAACAAGAATATACCAATATGTTGAGATGAACTTGTTTAAATTATAAAGTTTTTACTTGCATAGTTAGAAGTCCCCTTGCTTTGTTTAATAACATTGTGCAGCTTTAAAAATCTCCCTCTTGACTCAACACACTTAATCTGACTGAGATTAACAAAGTAATGGTGATATCGGAAATTCACTTCTCCCTCATATGAAATACTGATACTTGGAATTGAAAATACAGCTCCAATAATTTCATGAAACACAGGAAGGATGGACTTTCTAGTAGCTCACAACCATCTACTTTCATCTCGTCATAATTTTTTGTACCAATATGGGGGAGAGGAAAGTTATATCTTTGCCTCTCATGGTTTTGGTTTCACTCACTTTGGATGCCGTGGAGTTATATCAGTATCAATTGCATAAGCTTAGAGGATCTCTTGCCAATACCTGCGTACTCCATCTAATCTATGTACTTCATATGATCTTATTTCCTCTACTCCAAACTCTCCAGTCTTCCACCTTCAAAACCAGACATCTTCTGTTTGGCACCATTTCTGACCTTTGTGCAGTAAGACATCCCCAACTTTCCTGTTTATGTACTCATAAAATTAAGGAAGAGGTGAGAAAATGGACCGGGAACTTCTTCAGCCCAGACTGGACTTGTCTTTACATTTCCTCATAAAGAAGGGGTAAGAAAATGTTACAGGCAGTCTGATCATGGGGCCTCACACACTTAAATCGTGCTTTCTCATGCATCTTATTTATTTCTCATGCCACATGAAAAGAGATTTTGGGGGGGGAATTTACAGGAGTAATTATGTTCGCCGCTGCTTGACTCGTGCTATTTCCACATCATGGTCACTGGGGATGGGTGGGGGAGATTTACTCCAGCCTACTCGGGTACACATTATTCAAATATCCCTCTATCATTTTAATGCTGCAAAAAATCCATTTTCTCAAATTATATGGACTGGTATCAAATCAAGGCATTACAACATGCATACATAAATACATACTACCAACATATACATATTTATGTGGATGTTGGTAGTGCATTTCTTGGGAGTTTGTAGAAAATGTATTTCCTGGGAGTTTGGATGAATCAAATTCTTTCCAAGAGTCATAAAAAATAAGGTAGTTCTTCAAATGTATATTGATGATATACAAGGAATAGGGAACACCTTTCTTAAAGATTTCATGCTGAAGGAAGGAACACAACCGGGATCTACAGAGCCAACTTCATAGGTTCATGCTAATTATGTTTAGCATGATGGAAATTATATAGTCATTCATATAATTTTCATTTTATTAACAACTCTGGAAACAACAGAACATGACTATCATGCCCAGACATCCAATGTCATTAACCTTAATGTCCACAAACAGAAAAACCAGTACAATATATTGAGATTTGAAATATGTAGCAAGCATGGTCAGTGAAAATACACAAGAATTGGTGAGAAATACATTATTTGTTGCCACAGTAGCACAAACAATATATGCTGAACATTTCTACAGACATTTATGTATTTAACAACGAAAAGAAGAAAATTTCACTAATTGTAAATGTTATGCCAATTTTATTTCATTATCTAGGCTTCCAAATTCATCAGGTTTTAACAAAATTTATTGAATCTATGTAAGGTGTACACAACAAATTTTCTTGCTGGAATTTTCTTTTGGTTCCTTAAAGTAAAGCTTGATGGTTTGTTTTGGTATTTATTTACCTAGTTGCAAATTAATTTGTAAAGATGGTCCCTCCACATTTTAGGTAATGCAATGGATGAATAATTACTTTATTATTAGGTAATCTACCGGTTAAGGTAGGTTTTGGATGGACACAACTATCAAATACATATTTTGTAACTCCAAACAAAACCCAATCCAACAACCTAAACTATATCAGGTCCCTCTTCATCTCTGTGTACTTCTTTCCTCCCTTCATCCCATCCAACATCCCTATTCTGTTCCTACCCTTTCTTCGCTTGCCCAACATTCTCCCCTCTATTACCTTCTTCAACATTCCACTACCGCTCAATACGCCTTTCATCCATTTTTCCTGCCTCCTTAGGAAAAATGGATGAAAGGCGTATTGAGCGGTAGTGGAATGTTGAAGATGAACAATAATGGAGGAATAATACTCACTACTGCAACAGTATGCATGTATGAAAGCGATGTGTTCTGCAGTGAGGTGATTGAGGAATGCAGGATATTTTGTAGAATAACGGTGGATATTGATGCTTCGACTGAAAAGTTAGGTGGTAATTCATTCACGTGTATAAAAAGAGCAAAATTACAGGAAAAGCAGTGTATATCGTTTTTGAAGCCTATTTGGCCTTTGACGCTTGTTTAAAGGAAGGAGAAATGCATTTGAAGATGGCATGACAGTGAAATTCATAAGACTATACATAACCAAAACGTTGGTGTACATCCTAAAGGTTGGTTTGATTGGTGAGATCACACTGAACTAGTGTAAACTATTTTGTCTGAAATCCACAAACCAAGATTGGGGGATCTTAGATGATTTCCCCAAAACTGAAAATCTAAAATTGCTACACGAACACACTCAATGTTGTGGGGAAAATAAGGGATTTGCCTGAGATACTAGGGTAATAAAAATGAGCAAGGGATAAAGAACTCCCACACACTTCTTCAGTCACTAGAAAAAATTGTATTTTGAATGAAATTGGGCATTCAAACAATTTGCATTAAAAAAAATCTCACCTGCCCAACAGATTTTTAACGTCCAGATTTAAAAAACTAATATATTTACAATGAATCAACTGCATACTTGTTTTTTGAGTATTCAGTAAGTATTTTTGAAGTTCTGAAGAATGATAATCAAGGTGATAATGTGTCTAACCATAAGCTAATTTCCTTGTATTCTCATGTAAATATGGGAAATATTTCCTTTCGCTAATCAATCATGGATGATCTAGTTCAGTTAAATGCAAGAAGTACCCAGCACCTAACAATATATATCACCTGTGACACAATCCCAATTTACTTATAAATGAGAAAGCATTGCATCTAGGTAAAAATGCAATAAAATAATTTCAGAAACTTTTACAAAGTTATTCTCATACATACATAGGTAGGTACCCTTCATGTGATTACCTTTCAGATCAGGAAAATTCAGCAATCAAATATCAATTTATAGAAAATCACTCCCCATAATTTTCTCTGTGCTTCTACCATACACGACACTCATAACTTTTAATGCCTTTGACAAACATTTGTTACATGCTCCTCTCATTGGTAGGCACTAAATGACCATTCTACAGGCATTCAGATGCCTTTAATTTCTTCACCTATCCTACTCATCCACAGTAACAAAACCCAAGGTTAGCTGGATAACCAAGGTTAATCACACTTAATACTTAACCCAGGTCTGCAGTCAAGTTTCCTATCCACTTGACTATAATCATATCATAGATTTTCTACCCAAGTATACAAAATAATCCTTTTTATTTGATTTACACAAATCATTCTTCAGAATGTCCTTATCAAACAGCTAATTCTGTCTTGGATGCCTTAACCCTCATATTGTGAAGTAGGATATTGAATTTTATTAATATTTAAAAATTTTATTTTGTTAAATTAATTGAACATTAATTCTTCATGTAGCCAGTTTTCATCCATTTTCACTAAGAGAAGTGTGATGTAATTTTTGCAAAGGATAATAATTTACTGAAATATAGACCAGAACAAAGCCCATGGAACTGGTACGGTAGGGCCATTTAGGACTGGGAATTGAAAATCCTTAAGAGTGGATAAAGGTGTGTGACAACGACATGCAAGCTCTTCAAGGAAAAAGGCCATGTGTGCTCAAATTCCAAATGATGTAGTGTTCTATGTATGTGGGTTGCAGGAAAGGGACTGGTTGGAACTTTCTGCAAGACTGAAATTCATTTAGAAAAGTGAAAACCTATGTGGCATAGTTTAGTGTTTCTCAAGTATGATCCTCAGTTGGCCTCTTGCCTCCTAAACTTCTTCTTTCTACTCCTCCCATTCTTCTATTTACATGCACTACAATAATACAGACTCCATCACAAGGACTTTATTAGAAATAAAGTCAAGGCACACCTGGAATCATATACAATAAGGCCCCAACAAACTGTTTCAGCAGAACATCACAATGCAAAATATGTGTGTCGAATTTCTAGTTTTGGAAAATTCAAAGGGTCACTGTTAAATCACAACACTTATATAGTTTATTTAAAATGTGTGCAAACATAATTATCCATTTTCATCTTTTTGCAATGGAAAAATAACAAAGTTAATAAACCCTTGTTACATACTTCTAACAAAAATGTAATCAACAAATAATGACGCAGGTAGATTATATTTTTCTGTACTAATTATTACGAATAACTAACCCTCAAAAATCAAAGATTGTGATGAGTTCATACTGTATACTAAAACTTACAGTTGTTATTGATAAGAATAGTGGTAGTGTGGTGATTCAGAAGTGATTTATACTATATCTAGGTTTATATCAGGGTCTTTCATGAAATTTATATTTTATTCGTAAATATGTATGCCGATGGCGTGGCAAAAATTATAATTATTTTGAGCGTGAACGACAAATATTAAAATGGTTAAACCATCATTTAAGATATAATTGTCCTTCAAGTTGAAAATAAGGTGCATGCTCTTCAAACTAACTCAAAAAAAACTAAGTGTCACCTAAGCTACTATTTTATCCAAAGGAAATTCAAGCGAATACTCTCCATCATCATCATCCCATGTATTTTCAACGTCAACTTCTTTTGTCTCTGGAGGTAATTTAGATAAGTCTTTCTGGTCGTTTACAGGTGAGTCTTCCTTAGAGGAATCAATATCTCTTTGGTATTTATCATCTGTTTTTTTCAGCATATCTGAAATTCCTTGTAATTCATTCGTTTCTTCATCGAAAATCTCCAGGGCAGTTTTTAAATCCACTCCCTATACAGGATCATTTCATTATGAGCAACACTTTAAAAAAAGCGCAATGCCGTTCTAAAAAGCTGTAATGACTCAAACTATATCTTACATTTTTGTGTTCCCTCAGAAGGCGTAACATTTTACAAATTGTCAGAATAGGCACATTGCAAAACAACTGTTTTCCGTGCCTCTCCAACAAGGTTTTGGCAGTTGATTCAATGTCAGAGGACTGAAAAAAATCCCTAATTGGCATTATCCGGCGTCTGAGAACACTGGACTTGAAACTGTCCGCTGTTTTTTTTTCATAAACATACACAAGCGCAGGTGGGGAGAACCTTATCCCAACACGCATTGGCACAATGATTATTTCATCTTCCCTCGACATTTTTTAATAATTTATGGCTAAATAAACAGGTAAAAAGATTATCTCTGTGGGTAATTCGTATTTTACACGGAGAGAATATTGCTGCTTTTCCTAGCAATCAACCACATACACCGAATTTCTCTGAAACTACGTCAAGCTGTCACTGGTATCATTAATCTTGATTTAAATGCCAACCGACAGTCGAAAATGCGTATTCTATACGTTCGTCTTATGTTCTATCGAGATATGATAATTTTACGTGAAGTATAAGCAAGTCAGGTGAAATATTTTATTGTTCCTAAACGTAGAGTTTCCGGGAAATTGAGGTTATATAATTTTGATAAATGGTGCATTATATCTAATAAGTGTTTTGGTCTCCGTAATCATCGTAAATTAAAGCTCAATACTTGGAAAAGTAAACTTTTTAATGCTTCTCGTATGACGTTTCAAACCAGTTAATAGAAGTACATGGAAAATATTGTTAATTAGTTGATATTTAAATACGAACTATATCAAGTTGCTTGATGAACTACTCCATCCTCTATTGTTCCATGCATAGGAATTCTAAAATTTAAATTTCCTAAGCATGACTTGATCTATAATAGACAAACAGGATGTTATTCGAAGATAGGACAGATATGGAATTACAGGAAATACTTCTGTACAGTACCAGACATGGGGACATACCGATGGTTCAGGAATTACTTGATGCCAGGAAGGCGGAAAAAATAACGCTTAATATCAGCTGTAGAGGTAATTCTTAAATAACGTGGTATCAGTAATTTACTAGAGCATATATTTTTACTATCGGTGTTGTGTTTATCAGTAAATTAGTATTTTTTAAAAATATATTTGAAAGATAGTTCCATTATATTTGTGGTAGATTTTTCCTTCCCTATCTGAAGTGAATCAAGCCACGTAAGCTCCATGTCACCAACGAAAAAACAAGTTTTATATATCTAATGAGTAAAAAAATGAGTATGATATATTTATCCTGAAAGCCGGTTTTACGTAAATTGTTGACACAAAATTGTATTTAATTCATGAAATTCAGTGTAATCGGTGCCTTTTGATAATATGGTAGTTCAACTGGTTTAGATGTATATAACTTTGCGTACGTAGCTTTTGAATTTTCAGAAAAACGAATTTAAATGAAAACAGTTAAATTTATTTTTGATGAAAGATTTGTCCATTTAAATTAGTTTGAAATTTGTAGTATAATTTTGAAATTTTAAAAACATCATTATCTAGAACTAAGAACTTTAATATTTACATGTATTAAATATTTAATAAGTGGGTGTGTCTTGATATGATTATAAGACTTCAAACTCTACTATCTAATAGATATGACAATGAATGGTAAGAGAAATCAAGGTATCTTATGTTTGGTACATTATTCATTTATTAATTCTTTGGCCTTTAGGTATTCCTTTAATATTAATTGTTATTTATTAAAGCTTTCAGTATTTAATCGTACAGTTTACTTATGATCCCTCATAAATCTGTGTGACCTTATACATTTATGCTCCTACTCTAATCCTACTAATTTTTGTTTTTCTGTATTTTGGTAATTATATAAGGTATTTAAACCTTTACCTTCATGAATAACCAATCAGCAAGAATGTAAAAATGGTTGTAAAATACAGCAGTCATATCATTAAACTGTTGTCTCCAAAAGAAAACTCTACACTACCTTCATTTCCTTGAATATCATAACTCTACCAAATTAACCGTTTATGCCCAGTGGTGCAGAAATGACCTCAGCTGCCAATTTTCTTCCCTAATATACTTCTCCTAGTGTTCTAGAAAAGGGAAAATTGAGAGGAAGGGCACAGAATGGGATGGTTTAAGGACGGGAGGAAAAAACTGGAACTTTCTTTTTCCACATCCCTCGCCCCCATCCTTCTTTTCCCTCCCCTACCATTCTGAGTATATTTTCCCCTAATGATGCCCATCCCAGCTTTGCATCTCACGATGGTCCAGTTTGCCAAAATTCATGTTGTGCTAAAAATTTTCCCTATATTATGAAAGTGCAGTGTTTTCTATAATATATTGTGGATTCTCTTCCTCCGCATCAAATTTCCTCTTAAAGATGATATTTTTTTTGTATATTCTTATCTATTAATTTTTTAATTTCTTCATTGGGTTTTCACCTCCACTTCCTACACCCAATATTGATCTTCACATTGTAGATATGTTTGCCCTTTGTCCTAAATGTTACATTCTAAGGACTATTTGCCATATACAAAATTAAACCTATGATTCTATAGTACTGCTACTAACTTGATATGAAATATTTATAATTGAAACAAAATGAAATTATTGACTTTGTAATTCAGCACACTTTATTTAAAACCACCTTCCCTTGATCAGAAGGTATATATATCAAGTTTGCTTTTATGAGGACCACCTGATGATGACGTTCAACCTGGGTCATGTTTATAAATAAAGTGTGTGGAATCAATTAAGTCAATAACTTCATTTCAATATGTTATGCAAGTTCCATAAAGTTACACCAGAGACAACAAATTTCAATATTTATAACTTTTTATGTATGAAAAATTCAATATAACAGTTATATCTTTATTTTTTATTCAGTTATTTTTTTAAATATTTGATTGCTGGTAAATTTTCAGCAATGGCATGCTTACGTGGTAAAATTGTATTTTATAGTAATTCAGCACCTCCTAAATGTATCTTCTGCTCTCTTTTAGGAAAAAATAAAAGTAATTTTGGATGGACACCTCTGCATCTTGCTTCCTACTTTGGCCATCTTACTGTGGTGGAATTGTTATTAGATCATGGAGCTGACATCAATGCAATAAATGATGCTGGGGACACTGCTCTTCATAAAGCAGCGTTCATTGGTAGAGAGGTGATTACAGTTTTCATGCTAATAATGTCACACTAGAGGTCAGAATTTTTTTTAAACCCTGCTGGTATAGTTTTAGGCCTCAAAAATTCTGCCGATGACAGGAGTAAAACCTGAGTGTTTTGAAATATGAGAGCTATGAGGTAATACATTTCGTTATTAGGAGTAAGTCTTTGTTTCATAACTTAAAAACGTTACCGAAGTACAAATGACGTTGAGGAAAGGTAGAAATTACAGTTAATCCTCCATTGACATTGCCCTGGTATGGTACATTTTCTGGGTTGGAAAGGGATAATATAAGATATATTAACCCAATGAAGGATCTCAGGTTTTCCCGGCATATGGTATTCAAGAATTTTTCTCGGGTTTCCCAACGGGTCATGTTGATGAAGTGCACCGACGTTTCGAAGGCTGACTCTGCCATCGTCTTCAGGGTGAAGTGACCCTTCACCCTGAAGACGATGGCAGAGTCAGCCTTCAAAATGTCGGTGCACTTCATCAACCTGACCCGTTGGGAAACCCAAGAAAAATTCTTGAATATTAACCCAAATTCTCTTGATCTGGTGCCCAGAAACTCATACCAATTGGGTATGCTTGTCCATAGTAGAGTACTCGACCAGTTGGGAAACCATACCTGAACCAACCCTGAACATGTTGATGATTTTTCCATTAGATACCATTTTTCATTTGCCTCAATATTACATTGGAGGATATTGGGATTATCAGTTGTTCTTTTGGCAAAAATTAATTTTGGCTACTGAGTGCTGACTGTACAGAGCCAAAAAAGACAGTTTATGAGATTTTGCCCCCGCAAATGATCATTTTTGGCATCATCTAATTCTTAATTAACCATACCTTTTTTTATTTTCCAATTTAGGATTTGGTTTTAGTTCTCTTAGGAAGAGGTGCAGATGTTAGTGTACCCAATGGGGAAGGACTTACACCAAGGGAGGTTGGTAGAGATCCTGAGGTATGCAAGCTGTTGGCTGCGGCTGAGATGACAGAAGCAAGGCGGCGTGAAGAAGCTCTACTTGCTGGTGCACGGCAAGGGGATATGAAATCAGTGACAGCGATGGTGAGTGCTTCAACAGTGAACTGCATTTGTACCTATATTTGAGGAATATCTGTGCATTATTGAGAATTGAAAAAAAGGAAAAAAAGTGTTGACATATTCTGGCTGAAATAATAAGTTTTAAATTCAAGTAAACATGTACATTTATTTAAACATTTGCTGTAGTTGTTGTTAAATATTCTTAGAAACTTGTCCAAAATTGTTAATAAATTTGTAATATATAGAAACTGATGGCAAATACTCAAATACTAGTCACAGAGCTTTTGATTTAGAAATTTACGTGTTTTGAATTTTCAGTTGTACTCCATGGTAGAACACTTAACCTGTCGTTTAGACATATATGTCATGCGTTTTTCATGCTACATCATGTTTGGATCAAGAATCATTTTCATTCCTAATAATTTCAACTTATCTGTGAAATGAAGTCTCCTACAGGTGTTCTTACAATATCTACATTACATAGCTAACTTTTAGTCTTACAATGTACAGGTATTAATTTCATAGAAGGAATCTTTCCTGGCTGACTGAGATATGCATTTTAAGTAGTTCAAATTTGCATCACTAGTGTATTGCTCCACTGTATTCAAATTTGTTGCTAAAACTGTTCCTAGACCTGCTCTCTCTTTCATTTTTTAAGCATAAATGCATGAAATGAAGTCAAAAAAGTTTTTTTTATTATGGTTGTTGTTCACAAGTTACTGTTTTAGAATGTGGAATTTTTTTAATCAAGTACAAAGTGATTCAAATGGTCGGAAAACTGAAAATGGAATCATGTAAATTTGGGGTTCCACTTATATAATGAAATGAAATACTTTACTTTGTAATTCCGCACAATTTATTTAAAAAACACGACCTAGGTTTTGATGTTGAACGTCATTATCACATCATCACCTGATGATGACGTTCAACGTCGAAACCTGGGTCGTGTTTTTTTAAATAACTTGTGTGGAATTACAAAGTAAAGTATTTCATTTCATTATGTCATGCAAATTCCATAAAGTTACACCTGAGACAACAAAAAAAAATGTTCCACTTATGTTGGAAAAATAGGAAATTGCATGGGATGTGATAAAAATATTGTAAATTGTGGGAAAATGTAAAATATGATAACATGGGATGTGACTGTATTTCATCCAGGGATTGGTACATAGATCCAATATAAGATGCATCATATGAATAGATGAAATATTGTTCACAGTATAAAAAGTAAATAATGATGATACAAGAGTAATGGTACAAAACAATATACATCATCAGCAAAATTTCAAGTTGCTGTTCTTTATTTACAGTTATTCAAAGTTTATATACATTTATATGTGTGTATACTTTACACACATTTGTATCATAATTTGTCATTAAGAAACTTAATTACTGGAGTAATTTTTCGTAGTGAGAAACATTTTTATAGCATTTTTAAAATCACATACATTTTTTATTCCTTTATATGCCTGTGGCAGGTCATTGTATCTCACTGGCCCCATAGACTTGGGCCCCTAGGCCTGCTGTTTTCGCTCTGGTGAACTTAATGTGAAAGTCTGATTCTGTTCTGGTTGGGTGATTGTGGTATTGTGAATTTGTTTATGTTCTGTTATGTGTTGTTAAATGTATGAAACTAGGATGCGTATGAACGTACACATTAATGGTGGGAGACCAGGGTCCTGAATCAGTGATAGGGATGGAGCTATGGGAGGTTTAGTTGGGATGTAACAGATTGACTTCTATTGTAGCTGGAATGTTTTTCCAAATGAGGGGGTGATACCCAAAGGATGATGCCATGAATAATATGGGAGAGCACAGTATCATAATGTAACATTTTTAGTGCATCCTTGCTTAGAGTGTTCTTCAATGTTGTAAGAAGGAAGCATGCTGAGCATAATTTTCCTGGTATGGCATTAATGTGGTCCTTCCTTGGTAACACGTTGCGTATGGATGGCGAACGCGTTGTACCATGTAGTAAAAATCTGTGGAAAAGTACAACTCTTTCTTTTTTGTATGGATATTAAATTCTTCCACGAAGTCAAGCCTGAAACAATAGAATATAATTTTTATGAATTCATGCTGGTAAGGATTTTCTCCAAGGTGACATATAAGTCTGTTTAAAAATAGTTTGTCAAATATTTTGGCATAAACAGATTGTATTGTTGTTAGCTTATAATTTTTTAGATTCACTTTGAAAAATAAAGAAGACATACGAGTAGGTCAGATAATACATTACTTAATGACACAACAAAATGGCATAAGTTTCAAATTTTTATACCACAAACTGCATTGGTGAACCATCTGTTGTCTGAAATCTGCATTTTATATTTTTACTCCTGGTATGTTAAATAGGGTTGGTGATGGGCCATATCCTTGTCTAACACCCTTTCCTATTCCAATCTCATCTGTCAACCGACCACCTATTCTTACTCTGATTTCTGACTGAGATCAACGTCTTTTATCAGTCTTCTTTCCCTCCAGTCAATCCTATGCTTTTTCAGAATCACCATTAATTTTTCTCATTTAACTCCATAAAAGGCTTCCTTTAAGTCAATGTAAACTACAAATGCTTTTTTATTCTTTTCCCTGTTTCTTTTACCAATTACTCTCAACAATCATATTGCATCTCTTGTACTTATCCCTCTTCTCAATCCAAATTGTACTTCTTCCATGATACTGTTTAGTACCCCATGTTCTATTGGTCATTTTTAATACTAGTTTAGCCACATGTGATATCAGGCTTATTGTTCTGTGTTCCTCACATTTATTGCAGCTTTTCTTCTGATCCATAGGAACTATTACAGTTTACTTTAAGTCTTGAGGTCATTGTCCCTTTTTGAAAATTTCAGTACTAAAATTGGTTAAATCTCCCTTTCCTTTCTTATGAAGTGCTTTCAATATTTCAACTGGAATGTGGTGTACTCCTTTTGCTTTCCCATTTCTAATCTCTTTTATAGATGTGTCTAATTCTTTTTCAAGTATGTCACACCCTTTTCCATCATCAACCACCTTGTTTCCTTTCCATAGTTCTAATTCACTTTCCATGGGCCTTTTCCCTCATTCAAATAACCATTCAATGTATTACTTCCACCTGTTCATTCCTACTCTGGCTCACTCATAGTTTTCCTGTCTTTGCCTTCTATCTCAAAACTACCTAATACTTTCCCATTAAATGTTAGAATTATTGCTACTTAACAAATCACATCATCTCTTCTTTCCTTATCTAATTGCTCTATCTCACTGTAATTGGCTTTATCGGTTTTTCTTCTGAGTTCATTATTAAGTCTCCTATATTGTTTCCTACATTTAGGCCAAAGTCTTGCCTGTGATTCATTCCTTTCTTAATTTCTTCTTGTTCTTTGTACCAACTGCCTCTTTCACTGCTCCTTGCATGCTGTTTTTGATGCCCTCCAAAATCCCATATATATTTTGGGAAGACTACTCTGGCAAACTGAGAATGGCTAGACAAAAATCTCTAAGCCAGTTGTTAGCTGGTTTTTTGAAGAGGATTTCATGGTGTACATTTTCAAAAACCTCAGTCAAATTGTAGAAAATGCCAAATGCATATTCCTTTTGGCCAAGTCCATTTAATATTGATTCGACAAATTTGTAAATAGCCGCTTTAGTGCCTTTCCTTTTGGTGAACCCAAATTGTGAGGCTGATTATAAATCATTTCTATTAATAAAATATAAAAGTCAGTAACACATGACTGTTTAAAATAAGAAAACACAAAGAGGACAGAGGTGGGTCTAAAATTACCGGATCAAATTCATCCTTCCTTTACAGTTTATGACAAATTAGCAGTCTTTAGCATGCAAGTGAAACATTAATCAATTAAACCAGAGGGTGAAGAATATAGGATTTGGCATCTCCTTTTATGATTGAGCAAGGAATGTCATAAAACACTGCAGGGTTTTTCGTGCTGGCTTTTCTCAATATTTGCAGAATTTCATTGACATGGAATAATTGGATTTTCATTATGAGACTGTTTACTTTGGTGTGATTTTTCATCAAATGAGAGAACATTAATTGAGCCTTTACTGACAGCAGAATCAGCTAGAACCAGGCACAGTTAAACAAGTTTCTTTCGACAAAATAGCAGTTTTAAATTATTCAATATTAAAAATTTTGGGGGCGTATAATGCTGACTGTGGTTCTCGGTGGTCTAGTGGGTAGAAAGTTGGACTACTGACCAGAGGGTCCCGGGTTCAATTCCCAGGCAAGGCACTCTGGGAACCTGCAGCTCCACCCAAGCTAGTTGATTTTTTGGGTACCAGATCTTCCTGGGAAACCATAACCGGCACAGGGAAAGGAACTGGCCCCCCTACCCTGATATGTGAATATTCACACGCTGTCGGGCTTGGTACATGGGTGAGCCATCACCTGCTAAACCGACCTTCGGGTTGATTACTGTGTTTATGGTTTTTTTTTATAATGCTGACTGACCTCATGTATCAGCACTATCCTTTTGCATCATCACTTACTCCTGGATATGCTAAGTTCTTAATTGGTGTAAAGAAGTAAAAAAATATTAATCAGTTGAAAAATGTTACTTTCAACTTAACTTTTACACAAGATATTAGTAATAAATTCCAAAAAACTGCAAGAGATATGGCAACAGTAACTTTTAATGGAGTCATCCACTAATATGCATTTCAATGCAACAATTTCAGAGTGTAAAAATCATTTGCCTTGACTGGGATTTGAACTCGGACCCCTCAATGTCGGCCAGGTGCTTTAGCCAGTTAAGCTATCAAGGCGTCCTCTTAAAATCTGTCAAACAAAATTTCTGAGTTTAAGAGGATGCCTCGATAGCTTAACTGGCTAAATCACTTGATTGGACATTGAGGGATCTGGGTTCAAATCCCAGGCAAAGCAAATGATTTTTATACTCTGAAATTATTGCATTAAAATGCTAGCAATAATTATGAGCCGGAATACATTTTAGATGACTTTGAAATTGCTGGTCACATCTGCAAAAAATATTTTTTCCCTTTATATTGTTTCATTCAAGTCGGATTGGGATAGATAAAGTTAAGACAAAATCTGAGGGACTGGTGACAGATAGTTTACTTGTGTATATAAATTATTAGCATTCTATACATTTATGGAGGAAATACCTTAGTGATTATCTGTTGTTTCTGCTCATAATTTCAGTTAAAACAGGACAAGCCGCCTAATATTAATTGTGTGGATGCTCAAGGTAATACTTGCTTGCATTGTGCATCATATCGAGGTCACAAAGAAGTTGCTGTTCTACTCTTGCAAAATGGAATTGATACCTCAATTAGGAACAACAGAGGTAAGTCATTTCAGATTTGTGGTGCTATTGTCTGAGGAAAATATCACTGCATGTATACTATTCATAAATGTTAAAAATGAAATTTTTGTTTACAATGTTGGCTATAAATTATTGAGGCTGATATAGTCTGAAACTTCTCATGTTGACTACATATTTTTTTCTAGCCAAATTTCCTTAAGCCAACTGAAATTCAATTTTGGGAACATTTTATTCTCTTATCCAGCAACCAATACTTACTCCAACCAGCAACTTTATTCTTAAGAAAAATTTCACCAGTTAGTGAACTACCAAATATAAAATTTTTAGGAGGAGACAACCTATAAACATTGATTGTAATTGATAATGGGGGATCAAAAATAATAATTTACTTTATTCAAGAATACAAAATGATTTTTCCAACCCGAAATAACTTGTTAGAAGAAAATTTTTTGCTGTAACACTTACCGATAGCACTAGACACCTACTTGAGGACTATGTATGTGTATATTTCCCCTAACATTTCATGAGTAACCACTTTTCCAAATGGTATTTTTACCAAAAAGATAATATTTTATTTTGTAAAAAATGTAAATGAAATAATATCAATTGAATGAATATGATTGCAAAGAAATATTGAGTGTTACTGCTTCATATCACTCAAATTAAAGTCCCATCATTTTTAAATTTTAATGATTGTAAGCATTTTTACTGTTGTGTTCTTCAATGTCTGACTATCATATCTTCTAGTTTACTATGTACACATTCTCCCTCTTAAATCTATATGAAATATCAAGTGTACATCCTGCACAGAGATGCAGAGTTTACAACAAAAATTTCTCATGGCATTGTTATTTTTAGGAAATTAAACATGATAGCCAAAAACTTCCCTAAAACTTCAGCTCTGACTCTGTAGTATACTGTTTATTCTATACTGGTGTTATTATTGTGAGTGAGTTGTCTTTTGTCACTTATTGTGCCAAGTTCACCACATTAAGTGTATTAATCAGTCCCTTTTGGTGTTTTTTTATATTCCTGTGACAAAACTGATGTTATACTTTGGTAAATCATAGGGTTCTCAAATTTTATATGGATTTTCAGGTCAGACAGCACTAGAAATGGCAAGAGATGCGCACATGCGTCAAGTGCTGTGTGTACAGCCCCTTCGTCAGTTGCAGAAGACTGCAACCCGCTTTGAGGGACAATTAGTGAAGAGATCACGCTTTTTAGGCTGGAAGCCAATTTGGGTAAGAATATTGGAAACCAGGTGAAAACTAAATGGTCATTTTTAATGTAACCCTAAACCTGTGATGGGCACTGGATCACTCATGTGTATGCCGAGGGCAATTTTGTGAGTGGGGTCATAGGCAAGAGGAAGAAAATATTGGGAGATTGTGAGGTACGATAGGAAAAGAGAACAATAGAATGTGAATTTCTCAAGTGACTTCCTGATGTGCTCTTTGCTCTCAATGTCAGAGCAAGGAGCACTCATGAACACTAGCAGCCAATCGCATGCCACTGAAGTAATACCCAGTTGTTGCCAAACTTTGAAAAGTTGGAAAAAAAACTTGAAATTTTAATATTAATTTCAAAAATATTTTCAATTAATCTTAAATTAATAAATTTTTTAATATTAAATTAATATTTTCATGAGTATTTTTCTGAAGCATAGAATATTTAGTAAGATTGACAAGTACAACTAAACTTCTGGTGATGAGGTATTGTAGGACTGATAAGCAATTTTAAGTAATATGTGTGTCTTGATTTCATTAATGTTTCTTCCCATTAAGAAAGGTTATCTCTGGTGGTAACAATTTGCACATATCCTGTACTACTTTCATGATTAACAAAAGACACAGACTTGCTTATTAATAATGGTTTTTAGGAAATTATGGGTACCTGTGTGTATTCCTATTAAGGGTATTTTTTAAAGTTCAACTGTATCTCATGAGGTGCAAATGTACACATGTACACACTCTATAAATAATATTTTTTGATGCATCAGATATGTCCTTTTATTTTAAAAAAACCAATAATCTAGAAAAATCGTTTCCAACAAACATTTGCCAACAAACCACAACCCATTTGGTGTAGATTCTTTGTGCCACTTAAATGTAATGTTATCCACAGTTAACTAATCCTGCTTTAATAAGGTTTACTGTATCTGGTGAAACCTTGTGGAAATGTTTCATATTAAAATGAAAGATGTTATTTAAGATATTATGTGGCAAAGCTAAATAATGTCTTTAATTTCTTTCTGCTTTGTTTTTCTTTCTGTATAGGCTGTGCTTGAGAGAGGGGTCCTCACGTATTACGGCAGTCGTGCTGATGCTTGGTCAGGCTCCAAGCGGCGTGGATGCAAATGCTTGGACTCTGGAGCAAGGGTGATCCTACCCCCAGATGAATCTCATGACACCTCTTCATTCTCTTTTCGATTCTCTGATGGAACAATGCATCGACTGGGTGTTGTAGACTCAGGAGAGGGTACAGAAGTTGGGCGACAGGTATAGAGTACTTTTGTATTTTTGCAAGTTGCAAGTGAATAAAATTTCTCTCCAGATATTCAAGTATAAATAGTATGGTAAATTATAGTGCAGAAACCAGCCATGTTATTAGAAGGGCTTCTAATTTTTGGCATAGTGTCTTAAAAGTGTATGCAAAACATAATTGGGTTATAGTTACCATTTTTCTATCAACAGTTGCACTTAATTCTGTGAAAATTTTCCTCCCAGCTATTTTCATCAAATAAAACAAACCACAGCCAGTAGCTGAAGGAGAAGATTAACACTAGATGAAAAGACACTAAGTCAATATCATTTAATTCACACATTCTTATTGCCTCAGCTGAAAATGACATAAATTATCGCCTATCTCTCTTTCTCATGAGATCTCACCTTTAATTTCCCTTCTATTATGTTTCTAACTAATACATTGCACCTCAAAGTGTGTTTAATCCATCTAGTAGTTCTTTGTCATATGAAATGGATGAACTGGAAACCAGTATCTTTTTGGAGGAGATAGTGTGCATTACATTTGAATTTTTATTTATATTACAGAAATGGATAAATGCATTTCAAGAGCATGTGGCTTTTAGCTCTCACTATCTCAGTCAAGGGCAGGTGTTGTATGACAGTGATGAGGAGGAAGGTGATCTCAAGCCACTTGGGTCTATGGAAGTAAGTATTGTTTTCCTTTGTCTTTTAGCCTCAGTGTCTGTTGAAAATGTATGACCTTATTTGCTTGCTGTACTAGCCATTGTAGTACCAAAATGATCTAGGCAATGAACAGAAATTTCAGAAAATATTCCCGAGTCACTTTTAGAAATCCTTCAATGCAACTGTTAACTTAATCTGTTTTCAGTAAATACAATTCTTTATATATTTTGTTTTGGATGCTATTTTAACCATGAACTGCTCATCAAACTGTAATATCCTGTTTCCTATGGTGAGTTTTTATCTAATAATTGAACTTTTTTATTAAGACAGTCAAATCTGGTTGAATTGGCTGAGAGAATGGACTTAGTTTTCCCTTAGTTTTCCAAATATTATTGATGATGTGTCATGGTCTTTTTAGTTTTAATTTTTTTTTCAAAATTTGTTGACTCTGGGTAATCTGTTACATTTCCCTTTGTAGCAGGATTTCAGGTATAATTTTTTTCATAAAAGGTTATTTTCCCATTTTGGTTACCAATTATGGACATGATTTTCCTTGTAGACATGGTTTCCATAGATTCTTCAAATGGGAACAATGTAGGATATTCCATAAATGTCCTTAAATAGGTTTTGGTGCTGAAATATGTTTTTCTGTGGTGCATCCATAGGATTCTCTGCAAACTGCAGGAGCGCATCATCAGATGTTACAGCAACATTTAGGGGAAGCAACCTCTGTGGTAGAAAGTCTGTCTCCAAGTGACTGGGAGAATCTAAACAATTGTGATGCTGCTGTCACCATTTTAACTGCTGTGAAGGTAATGTTGAACAGAGCTGTTGAATTGCTTTTGAGTGGTGTCCATCCCTGTAATGTGAATATGCGGCCACAAATATCCCTTTTATTATTTTACAATGCTGTTTTGACTTGATTGGGAGAGGATTGATTTGGGATAGGCTCCCTTGGCACAAGCCCAATAGATAATTTTAGTGGTAAATGTAGTAGACTTGCATTGTAGATGGTGGTTTTGAACTAGACATAATGAATTTTGTGTAATTTGTGAATAAAACATGTGAGCTTTTATTGAAGTCATGAGTCTCTGATGGAAAATTGTCACAGAATTGATTTTTGTGCGAGATAAGAGAAGAATTAAGATATTTTCAGTTAAAAAAATTTAGTGGTGTAACCCTCCCATGTGAGCAAGCACGTACAAGTTGTATTTCACCTCTCTCTATTGACAGTCCTTGCTTGTTGGCTCAGAGACAGTTTAATCATATCACTTCTCTCCATACTTTTGCCTCTGGGTTAATTCAAATTTAATGGCATTAACATGGAAGAGAGTAACATCTATTTGGCAGTAGTTAATAACAGTAATATATCTTACTCTCTCACTTCCTACTATACTTTGCTAACTTGTGAGGAATAAAAATAACAAAGGGAAGTGGTGTGGTAAAATACCACTCTGATAGATTTGACTGTACTCTGTCCCATGTGTGTTGTTCATTAAAAATCAAAACTAAAACTGTGGTAGGAAAGGTAAGTAATAGTTTTTACTACTATTTCCATACCTTAATTCGTGAATCTAAAATTTTGATACCTCAGTACTCTGTTGTGGCTGTATTGAAGATCGGGACCAAAGATTCATGAAGAAAAATTGCACACTTTATTTCTTATATCTCCTGAAATTTATAACACCTAATTTAGCATCATTCTGTGTGAAACGATCTAACACTCATGTTTGAGTCTCCTATTGTGTAGTCAATTTTCTTTCCCTTTCAAACCCTATGACATGATCATTGGTGTTTCACAGAGGATAATGAATTAAAAAGATCTTTGGGAAAAAACACATAATGCATTTATATAGTTATATGCATTTTGAAATCTTAATCTAATTTTTGATAGTAATGATTCAAATTTGATTTAGAATGTACTCTGCAAGAGAGAAATAGAAAATTTCAATTTTGTAATGAATTTGAATATATTGCTTGCAAACACTCAAAAGGTTTATGTCTCCATCACCAAAAAAAGTTTTTGCCTCTGTATTCCATCCCTAAAATATAAAGAAATTTGTTTATAAAAAGAATTAAAAAGCCAAATCATCTTCTCAAATTATGTTTACATGATGTAGATGAAATATGATTTCTGTCTGAAATATGTAAATATGTTCTGAAATATATAAATTTCATTTTGTCAAAGTGTTTGTAAAATTTGCAAATGGTTTATTTATTGCTCCAGTTTTCAGTAATAACACAATGAATTGTTGGAGTGTTTAATCTGCCTCTGTTACTGTATTCATTAGAGTAGAATCCCTAAATTGAAAGTATCCCATGTACTGAGACAATTTTATAACTCAGCACAAGCTTCAGATTACAGTTATGCACATTTACAGGACTACACTTACACCACTCATGGCAAGAGCATCAAAAAGAGAATCTTGTTAACCTGTTTTAAACTTTGGAATTTTGTTTGGAATTTATTTTGAAATTTTAACCTTACCTTGTTCACACATGTTTTGCCTTTGTATGCTTATTAAAGAATATTATTAACCATAAATGATGAACGGAAGCATATGCGAATATGTAACCAGACACAGGCTGGAATAAAAAAATACCATAACTATCGGTACATTTAAAACCAAATTAAAATATATATTACAACAACAATATTTTTGTAATAGGGAAATAAATTTAAATTAGAGCTAAAAAAAAGTTAAAATTATGAAAATTTGCATATCATTTTATGCATTCCGACTTGTCCTATATTTTATAATTTGTGAAAAATTTCATGCCCAGCATGGCTTTAGCAGTTATTATCTCCTAGCAAAGCAAAAGAAACATCAGAAGCACAAAAGTCACAGAAGGGAACCAAACTAGTGAAAATAAGGACTTCAAATGTTAGGAAGATGTTGATGACAGGATAATTAGGCAATATTAATTGAGAGATGGAGTGGAGAAATACATATACATATATTAGGACTGTGTGAGGTGAGATGAAAGGGATTACTGGAGTGATAGTTTTAAAGTAATATACAGTAGAGGAGAACAGCGACAGCATGGGATGAGAAAAAACAGGATTTTTAAGAAATTGTTATTATCAAAGATACTATACTGGAGGGGAAATTGTGTATAATTTATGCATTGTATTTACTCTTAATTTTTGTTGACTTTTTAAATTCTTAATTATTAATCTTAATTAATGTAAATTTTGATACAGGATGAATAAATAAAATTATTATTATTCCACATATTATTAAATATAAAAATTTCTCTCTCTTATGCAGAAATTCCAAGTATTATCGGAAACTGCTGGCAATATGATGTGCTCCTTGGGCCATTGTCTCACCCTCTTCCAGCAACAAGAAGAGGTAATGTTAAAAATAATAACTATATTTAAGACTTCCTTCATGCATCATATAAAAATGAAATTGTTTTCACACTTACAAAGAAATACTCTTTTCTAAGAGTTTAATTGATATTTTGCATAAGTATTGTTTGAAATACATATTTCACATGTGAGCCTATGGCTTTTTGTTCCAATTAAATGATGTGTAAAAGTTGTTTCCTCATTCCTCATGCACATTCCAATTGTGCAGAGGTACAAGTGCCTGCCCATTAATAACATTAGCAATCATCTAGGCAGGTTTGAGTTCAAAATATAGTGATAGAAATATAATGGAATTAGGAATTTTTGTTATCTAGTTACTGTTTATGATCATCATATCATTTATAAAATATTTTTCATTAATGTTGTTCCTCTTTGCAACAAGGGGATCGGGATGGTGCGGAGGCTAACGTAGAGGCTTCTCACCATGAAGGTCCGGGTTCAAATCCTGGAGACAACAAATATTTTTCAATGGTATCCTGATCCCTACTTGAGGTGCTTTGTGGAGAGCACTTTGAGTGAGTACGACGTCCGTTGGGTGGGATATTAAACTGCGGGCCCCTTGGTACCTTTTGACAAGAGTAGGCTAATGCTGATGCCGGGTTTCTCTCCACCCTTCCTTTCCCATCCATCCCTAGTGGCGCAAATGATCTGAGCTGTCAGTCACTTCCCCAACAAAACTAACTAACTAACTCTTCGTAATATTAACAAAGAACTGTGTAGAACGCAATCAGGGTATTTCTACCATGCTCTTTATTTCATTTATAATTTTCAAGAACTGTTAGATGCACAAGTCATGATGCTACTGATAAGAAATGAAATTAATCATATCTCCTGTAGTCTGACTGGCTGAGAAAAGCACCAATCTTAATTATGATGTAAGAAAAATAGATTTGCCATATTTTTATTTTGCTTATTGGCATTTTATTTCTTCTGTATACTTTGAACTACTGTGAAGTAATTATTCCTAGGTATCAAATAATAATTTCCTTTGGCAATTTTTAATATACTTTGCATTGAAATATGCAGCATTTCAGTTAAGGAGAATGAGAGAAAAAAACATCTGAAAGTTGGCAATGAAGGAATGCATTTACCAGGTAACCTGGTAGCTGCAATGAATTGACTGCCTTCTCTAGAGTATCAGGCAGTTCTTCAGACGATGAACTCTTTCATCAGAAAGTGATTTCTGCACTAGTGTTGCAAAATTTTGTGTCCCCATAATAGAGTTTTCTTATTACAATTAGATTCTTTAATTTTTATTTGAACACTTAACCCTAGTCCTGTTGGGATCATGAATTTTGTGAGGAATGAAATGTATCCGAATCTGTCCGTGCCACTGCCTGTTCTTCTTATTTTGTCCAGGTTTTCCAATCGACTGATATAATGAGGGGCCCAAACATTTCATATGTGCCAAATGTAAAGTCTTGTTCCTTTTCTAAGTTGCCTTTGTACATTTTCCCTCACCTTGTGTAATGAAGCCAACCAAGTCATTAGAAGGTTGACCACACATCCTTCTGATGAGTGAATTCTGTGATAGGTTGGAGGTAAGAATAGTACCCGAGTATTTGAGTTGTTCCAAATTTGATTCCACCTATTGAATTTGCCTTGTGATTGGACGTTCTACTTTATTATTACTCTTAGATGAAGTTAATGTGATAGCATACTAAATAACAAATTTTTAAGTTGGAAATTTAAAATGGAAATTTGAATAACAGCCATGATGTGTTGCCTGAAATTATTGACGTAAAATTACCATGGTATTGATTAAAATTTTAATAGCACATTTTGAGAATTTTGTTTAATGTACTTTCTGGCAAATACCAAGAAACTGCTTGAGATACCATGACAGTAACTTTTAACAGAGTCACCTGCTATATGTGAATTAAAATGCAACAATGTATGAAAATGTGATTGAAATGCGCCCTCTGCATATTGAAGTTGCCCCAGTTCCAATGTGGCACTCCATTTTATGAAATGGAGTGAGTATAAATGCGTTAGTGTGATCAATGCATCAACCTGTATGCACTCCTATCAGTTGAGCTACCCAGCACTAAGGTTATTTTTAAAAACTCTTTGCCATAATCTTAACAACTACGTTTCTTCTCTCTGTTAAGGTGCGAATGCTGCAGGTGAGGCAGGAGCAGGAGAAGTGTCGTGTGCTGGAAGAGGCTCTTCATGTCCTAGCCAAGGAGCACCACGAGTTGGAACAGTCTGTGGTGGGAGCCTCCCAGCCCCCATCTCCCCGTTCACTCAGGTCTCCCACACCCCTGCCATTTGACCGATCTGCGTCTCATCAGTCTCTCAGACACAGGCGCAGCCCTCGCTTCTACGACACGTCAGATGATGAGTTCTATGATGCTTTTGATGCCGGTAAGAATGTGGCAGTCAAAGAGTTGAGCGGATGCATATTTTTTTAAACTACTGATTCACATTATTTACACTTTTATACGAACACATTCAATTACCATTGCATTGTATATCCGAAATATGTTTTTATTTTATGTGTAATAAAGTGTAAAATAATCTTTGTAACTCATTGGAAGCTATCTATGCTTCAACTTAAATTCTGATTAATATAATGTATAGAGGAATGGTTGTGCATATATTGAAAAATCTTTTCTTCTTGTAGAATAGAGATAGTCTTTATTCTGATTAACCCCTTTAGTGCCAGGCAAATTGGGGTAAAATTTCTATAGAATACCTTGCTATTAGTGATTGTCAATTGAAAGATTGCATATCAATAGTGTTGATTTTTTATTTTTTTCTTATTCCATTTATGTACAAGTATTATCAAGAAAAAGAATATATATACTATATTCAAGCCTTATCAATAGATGAACAAGTTGGCACTAAACAGGTTAAAATTAAAAATATTAGACCTTGTTTAATTTTTCATACATCTATATTCTTAATTTCTGTTATTGTAAATCTTGCACCCATCTTTTTTGTCTCCCAGAAAAGCATTTGCAGGATTTGCATAAGCTATGAACTCTCTTGTTTACAATAATTTTTTCAAGGGATCTTGTTTCTGCATTCAAACATTTTTTTCTTTTATTTCCTAAAGCTAATTTCGTAATGTGTATTTCATATGATATGATGCATGGAAAACTTCAATAGTTTGTTTTTTTCTCGTTTGAAATGTCGTGTAATGGAATCAAGGAGGAATTTTCAGCCAAGAAGATATGGCTTTCCAATTTTATTCGCAAAAAATTATCAGTTGCAATTCTTTTAAAAAAATTTTTATTGCATCCCTTTGTTATGGAATAGGTAGTCAATGGAGATTTGCTACTACAAAATACAATGTTTTGTGGATTTTATTTCTATTCATTAATGAGGGTTTAGAGGTATAATGGTTAATCTCCTGAGAAAATTGAGGAAGATTGTGAATATCAGTGCCATTTGACAGAGACAACAAATGGTGTTTTTGATGGCAAACTAGCTTGCTCATCTTGAAGTTATATCTCTGTACCGTCATTGACTTCAAGTGGATAACACCTTATTTAGATATCGTATGCCCCTGTATTTTTTTAATGATACTACTCTCGATATTATCTCCACCATTCTCTAATGCCTGCATTAAGGAGACAATACATTTGGAGTCCCATGGTAGTTGATTTATAAAGGAAACATTTTGTCTACAAGTCTCAGAAAATAATTCATCAATAGTTTCAAAGTGAATACTTTCTATGAATAGAATTCTTTCATGCAATTTTAAGAACTTTCATGTTTTATTAAATCTGTGTAATAAAATATTTACTTGGCATTACTCATAAAATGAAAACCCCTATGGAAATAAATTGACTTTTTTTCTAATTTTAACATTCGGTAAACATACATGTTGCCGAAATCATAAAAAAGTCATTGAAAGAAAGGTAATCAAGGAGTATAATATTATAAGAGTTTTGAATTATACCTTCACTTTCCATTAATGCATTCAAAGTTTAATTCAGTTCATTGTTTTTCTCATTTAAAGTTGCTTTTTTTGGCATTGAACTCATGAATTTTTTAATAACTGGCATTGAAAGGAGTACATTACTTGTTAGAAGCATATTGCATGAATAGTAGCATAGTGTAACAAAGTCGTTTCATTGGCAAAATAGAAAAGTGGCACTGTTTATAAGTACTAGTGTATGGTACATTTCACTAGGGAGAAAGTTTGAACTATGATTTCCAATGAAAAATTAGCAGATTGCTGGTTCAGAAGATTGGCCCTTTCTATGAAAGTAGATATTATGTTAACTCTATGGCTGCGTAGATTTTCGCGGCGGTGGCTTGAAGAATTCTGCATTTTTGGGTTTTCACCGAGTTGGTGTTTGAAGCTGGCGTCTTCAGGTCGAAGACCTCTTCGACCTGAAGACCCCGGATGCAACTTCGGCGAAACTGTTGTCGGCTTCAAACAACAACGCGGTGAAAACCCAAAAATGCAGAATTCTTCATTTTGTTACCTCATTGAGTAAATGCATCCACTTAAGCCATTTTAAAAAAATGTAGGGCAAAAGTGAGGATGACAAAGAAGGAACTCTGTTGAGGAATATGGCACATGTATGTTCCTCAATTAGGGACATATATTTTCTTGTTTATTTCAGTTGGCAATGGGACACTTTTGCTGATTCTTGACCTTAGTATAACTGTGGTATGTGATTTCAGGAATTTTTTTGTTTGAAGGTTAGCCTAATACTCATGTTCGGAAATGTTTACATTTAAAATGTTCTTTCCAATAATTTTTTTCAAATACTTAGTTCATCTAGTTGGCAGGATTTACAGTACATGAGATAGGTAGGACAATGTATTGCTTTTATAGTTGAAACACATGACATAGAAATCTTAATTTTTATAAAGGTTCATTTATTTCAAGTCAGGAACAAAATTAATGCTTGTCCAATGCTTTTACTTGTTAGAGGTTTCAATAATAATTTTTTCGATGACTTTGTTTTCAAAGATAAGGGTGCATTATCTCTAATGCTTCATGATTTCATGGCTTATTGCCACTAATTTCAATGAATCTGAATCTTGAGAGTTCAAAAAAAGTTTGCTCTTTTGTACTCCTAATTTTCTATAAAATGTTTCATGGAAAGCTTTTACTTATTAAATTTTCGATTAATGTTAAGGTATTTGTCTGGTTAAGGTTTTCCGACATTTTTACAGACCTTGATCAAGTCACAAAAAATAGTTTTTGTTATATTTACGAGGAAAATGTCAGACACAGTCCCAAACAATCTATACCATAGTTTATGGGGCGATATGGCCCCGTAAATGTATGCAGCCCACAATAATGTTAGCAATGCGGGTGGTGGGAACTACAGGATACGGAATACATTCTAAAACACGGCGTACGTCCTCGCACGTCATCAATAATTTGTAGGCAAGGACGGAGGAACATTTATTAACGTCTATTTCAAGTCTTTCTTTGGCAGTCTGTGTACATTAATTTCTTTTGAGACTGAGCTTTTGTGAAAGCCAAGATCTGGTAAAGGTGAAATATTTAAAGTGACTTAATTGAATAAAATAAGAATTCATTCCATCTTATTTCAAAACCAAATTAGAATTTTCCATTGAAGTCAAATTGTCATTCTTAAGTCATACATTTTTCTTTAACTCCCTTTCTTAGACTCCCATAGAACATTTGGGACTGTTAATATGAGGGTATTTAGAAATGTTCTCGGTATCACCACCAGATGCCAGTGCTAGCACAATGAGTTTTGCATGTAGTAATAGGTGATCCTTTGTGAGGAAACACATAGCGCGTCAGTGATCTGGAAAGAGATCTGTGTTGCGGACACTTCTCTATTGTTGTTCCCAAGTAGTGATTTGTGTAGATGGAAAAAATTTAGATTCGAGCAGTGATTAAATACTTCATAAAGAAAGGTATGGAAGCAAAGAAAATTCATGCCCAATTTCAGAACACTCTGGGAGACTCTGCTCCTCCATATTCAACAGTTGCCAAGTGGACAAATAACTTGAAGTTAGGGCAGGACAGCTTAGATAATGATCTGCGTAGTGATTGGCCAAAATGTGTTACTAACCCAGAAATTATTGCAAAAGTGCATAAAATGGTCATGGAGGATTGCCGACTAAAAGTGTAAGAAATTGCTGAAGCTGTATGGATGTAATCTGAACAGGTATATTATATTTAGCGGTAGGATTATTTGTGAGAAAATTATTTTCTAGATGGTTGCCTCAACTCTTGATGCAGGATCACAAATTCATCAGAATGGAAATATCTGAACAATGTTTGACCCATGTTAAGATCAACCAATATTACCCCTGTTTGAGACTACAGATGAAACTTGGGTGCATTGCAATACCATGGAGACAAAACAGCTGTTAAAGCAGTGGAAACATGTAGATTCACCATCACCAAAGAAAGCAAAGGCAATATGGTCGACTGGAAAGATGATGGCTTAAATTTTCTGGGATGTAAAAGGGATTATGCTGGTAGATTTTCTTCTCCCCGGTCAAACAAATGCTGGACAATAGTACATCTATTTCTGGACCTACTACAGCAAAAGATACTTGAAAAAATGCCAGGTTTGGCAAGGAGGAAAGCAATCTTCTATCAAGACAATGCATGCTCATGCACAAGTGTCGTTACCTTGGCAAAAATACGTGAACTAAGGTATGAATTGTTGCCACACCCACCTTATTCGGCTGATTTGGCTCCATCAGATTAGCATCTCTCCCCAAGCTCAAAATTTTCCTCGGTGGACTGAGACTCTCTTCAAACAAAGAACTAACAGCTGAAATCAATGGGTATTTTGCAGGCCCTAGGGAATCTAATTTTCAAGATGGAATCAAGAAATTGGAACATCGCTGAACCGGATGCATTAGTGTACAGGGAGACTATATTGAAAAATAAGAAAATTTTTACAGAAGTAAGGCATTTATTTCTATTCCATTCTGAGAACTTTTCTAATTGCCCTTGTACATTGTGAAATGTAGTGTTAGGAAAAAAGTACGTTACGGCCAAGGACCATTGAATATTCTGAATGCAAATGTAAAATAAATTAAGTCATACTATTCATACAAGTTATTCAGATTTCAATCTAAAATGCAGTTTGCTTCATGCGGTGGCAAAGATGAAATTTAATAAGGAATAGTTTATAGTCCAGAATGTTTCTCTCATTTGACTCCAGTATAATGTGTGTTCTCTTGACTTATTAAATTAAAGATATTACATATCATAGAAAACAGTGATTAGAATTCAAGAAATTTGACTATTAGTTTTTTATTGTTGATATTCATTCATTCTTCAAAGAATTGACGGTAAAGGTGCAACTAAGTACTGTCTGAAAAATTTCTGAAATCTTGCAAATGTTTTTCACATCTCACTTTGGTGTTTACGTTTGAATGTTTAATTTTTCACTTCTAGTTTAATTAAAATTGAATGCTTTATTCAATTTGGCTGAAAAGGTCCCTTCCTATAACCTTATAGTACTAATCCATTCAATCTTAAAATCAATCTTTACATCTCTAATCCCTTATTTTTCCAGTGATCTCAACTGTTGTCTTCATTCATGTATGAAGGAAGATTTAATGATATCCGGACAAGAAAGTTAAATATATTATTTTTCAGTTAGATAAGATTATTCCTTCTGAGCACTGCTATTCTTCAAGAGCATAATGGTGATAATAATCTGAGAAGGTTAAAGTAATCATTTTCTATATTTGCATGTCACTTTGTGTTCTGTTACACTCAATTTTTACTTTTATTCCTGGCTTTCATTAACAATGAATTATTTATTCCAAATTAAAGTGAAACAACACAAATTTTTATTAACAGGGATAGTCATATTTTGGCTCATGTATTAATTAGTATGGGTCGGTCTCTTTGCTGGAGAAATTCCTGCCTTTTTTATTATGTTAACATAAATAAAGTATCCACTGTATTGAAGCATTAAAACTTTGATAAACAGTTGAAATATATTCAGCAGATTCAGGTGGGATGTAGTGGAAGTTCATCATAATGAGAAAAGTAAAATTTTCACTTTTCCACAGATTTATTTTTTTAATATACAACGTGTTTCAGCTCATTAAACCATCTTCAGGTACAAGACAGCTCTTGTATCTGAAGATGGTTCGATGAACTGATACATTACAAATAAATCTGTAGAAAAGTGCAAATTTTGTTTTTCCCATAATAGTTGAAATGTATTAAAAAGTTATTTTTGAAGTTAAAATCATGATGTTATTTCTTTTTAAAGCTAAACACTAAATGAAAAAGCTATTAAGACTTCTTAAAAATTCTTATCCATTTATCCTCTTTGAATTATCTTTGCTAAGCATGGATCTGATCAGTGGTACAAAAATTTAAAACATAAAATTTTTAAAATCCACCATTTTTTTATTTTTAGGCAAACACTTTGCCCATTTAAGTTGCTTTTCAAATTATATGTATTGATTACTGTTCTCACTGATGCACACTTGCAAATTGTAAAGTATATTCTGTTTTTCCATATTGTAATATGATATCAAGTTCCAGCACTAGTCTGCACAAATTATGTGTTAAAATAATACATAATAGCAACCAGTTTTTACTAATATGACCATTTAATTATGAAAAACTTTTATTTGCCTAAAAATTTTCACTCTGCTTATTTTTTCTAAACTTAATTGGTTTGTTTACTTTTATTTTTTGTTAAATTGAAAATTCACTCCTGGCACATGAATATGACAGGGTGTCTAGTAAATAGAACCCGAGTATCTCTGTGAATTTGGACCAATATTGGGAAACTGGAAAATTGTCAGTAATCCGACAGATAGCTAGAATGTTTAGAAAAAATGGTTACTTCCACCATCTAGAGTTAATTTTTTGTAAATATGTATCCTTTAAATAATTAACTTGAACTCTTACTTCATAATTCTTCTTTCATCATAATTCTATCCATTTTATTGAAAATTTATTTGATGAGAATTTGCTGACTTAGAGCTCAAAAAAGCAATCAATGGAACAAATACACATGAGAAAATGTGTCCATGATTCCTCTAATGCTGACTGACACCTACCCCAAGGAATGGGTGTGGTATTTTTTACTGTATACTGGATTATTTTAACGGTTTTGCCTTTTTTATTCATCATTCGCTTCCATTGAAAGCTGAAATGGAATATTTGTAATGAAATAATTGTGTCTATTTGTTTTTTTTTGTCTCTTTCTATCCCATTAAAATGTATCCCTTTGTGTTCCTTAGGGACCAAATGGCTAATTTATTGAGAGCATGAAGAGCAGAGCATAGATACATGTAAATGGAAGAATATGCGTAGTCTTACTTTCTGATGTCAAGTATAAAGTTGTCAATTTGCCAATTATTTCCTAAGTATTCAATTTGCCATTTTTTACCAGTCAGTATATACTTAAAGATTTATTTGATAGTTGTGTCCATCCAAAAACCTACCTTAACCGGTAGATTACCTAATAATAATGTATGAAAGGTTTGTTTTTTTGTTTTGAGTAAATTGAAGTTTTTCTTGCCATTCCAAAAATATTTGCAAATGAGACAAGATATAGTTTTCTGAAAATCCAATCTTTATACAGCATTCATATGATTGTGACAAAATTGTAATGAATAGCTGACCCAAAAAAGACAACAGAATTCAGCTCAAATGTTGGTTTGATAGGTGAAGGTAGTGCTTGTCTCATACCAGACCCCATTGAATATGTAATTCACACATTCAAGGTTGGGGTAGAGGGTCAAATGCTTTCCTTGTGACTTTTCCAGGAAGATGGTGCCTGAAAAATCTTCATCTTGAATAAATTGGTTAATAAATTTTGGTGAGAAGTGAATTGACTGAGAAATTAATTCACAGAATAAGGAAAGATACACATATATTGCTGGAGGATTCCTCATGTTCACTATTATTGAGGATTCTTTGCATAAAGACATGCTTAATACTCTGTCGTGTTACAGTATTCCATTTGATTTGAAATATCACTCTTAACATTTATCTTTCTATTAGTTCCACTGAAAGTTCTAAAAGATTGAATCCCAACAGTCATCTTAAACAAGCTTCATTTGACATTTACCTCAGCCTTGTGAGATGAAAAAAAATCATTTCATGTCCTTGTTTAAGTCCATGTACCTGAGTGAAGTGTTTCAATTTCATTCCTGTGGTTAGAGCGCCAGAAAAATAAGATGTGCTCTTTTTATCAGTAATATTGCATATTATTCTTAAGCCAGTGCTTGGTTTATGCTCACAGTGTATTAAAATAGTGATTTTTAAGCTTTTTCTTGCAAGTATATTTCATGAAAAACTGATAACAGGTTATTCCTTTTCTAATTCTAACATGGAATAAGTCAAGTTAAGTTTTTCTCATCTCATCCTAAAACCCTGAATTGCCTTTACCTTTTTCCCTTACTCAATAATAACATTAATAGCTCCTTGAAAAATAATCTGAATATGAGTTTTTATTTAATAGAGTAATATTACTGAGGATAAAATCAAGGAAAGTTTTGAATCTGAAATTGAATCCCACTTTTTCCTGAAGCTTATTATGCCGTTTCATTTTTTTGGAATTTTATGGTTTAAATGAATTTAATTTAATTTTCATTAGCTTTTTCCAATAACTAGTTGGTTCATCTTTGAAATCATGACTTGATTATTTTACATGTGATATATTTACCCATTCACTTATGCTTGAGGTGTTTAATGTGCACATCGTTTACTCGTCTGTTAATGCATTGGGATTTGTGTACCTAGAAGATAATATATAGCCAAGGTGACACAAAAACTATTTACAGTGAAGTATTTTGCTATAATGATATTAATAAACTCAACTTGTTCCGACAATGTTTCCCCAGTCATTGACTACCCATGGGTTCAATACATGATGATCAGTCAGAGTATCACAAAGTTGGCAGAGATTATTTCCCTGAAAATGCAGTTTGTTCAAGTAAAGGTAACAGCCAATAACTGAACGGCAAAAGATTACAAATAATTATTATGTCATTTATTTGCTTAATCTTTTGCAGAAAATGAGGCCAGTATGCAACTTGTGTGTACCAAATGAAACTCAGTTTTTTATCGGTATTTAAGGGAAGAATACATGGTGTGGTGTCAATCTTCTTCTATCAAGTATTAGGAATGCCCTAAAATGCCTCGGAAGAAGATGAAAACTATTAATTCTTCTGGGGCATTGAGCTAGACACCCTGATATGATTTAGCAAGAAATATGAAACAATTTCTTTTTACTTTTTTTCTCTTTAATCAGTTGTATTTTGTTGTCTATATGTCCAAAACACTGTATATATTGCTGCCATCAAAAAGTATCTTACCACAGTACATTGTAGTGGAATTTGATGTTATGTTGTTCAAATGAATGTTGACAGACCTCGAAGGGACTTGCTTAGCTTTTCCATATGGTAAACAACATCTTGACATCAATTAAAATGCAGAAGTAATGAATATTTAACCATAAAAACATTATGAAATATGGCTTCACATCTATTTGTGGTCACATCATGAAATTTTCACTGTTGAAGTGATCAGATGATTTTTTTTTAGTTTTTCCTGGTTCTGTCAGGGTACATAATAATTGTTGTGATAAAGATTTTTCCCTATACTGAGCTAATAAAAAATCAGGAATGCTTATGGTGGAATGAATTAATCACAAGCTGTTTCAAATAATCAACCAGGGCAATTTTTTAAAAGTGTGTTATTGGACTCATCTAAAAGGTTTGAGGTCAGCAATGGCCACCATGTTAATACTTTTGGTATGATCTTTTGGCACTGATGCTTTGATATGATCAACTCATCTACCACAAGCACTGAAAGCATATTCAATTGAATGATTTAAAGTAGAGTCAACATAATCATAATGTCATGTTCTTGTGTCTTAACTTGTGATGTAATGGATAATTTTTTTGAAATTATAGATTCTGATAGTGATACACTGGTTACTGCAGCATCACCTACCTCCGACAGTGACACCCTTGTTAGCTTTCCCTCTCCCACACCGTCTGATGATTTCTGCCTTTCCCCTGGCCCGATTCCAAAGGACAAAGAACCGGATGATGATTCTTCCTGGAGAGCACCCAGAAACCGCAACACCCTTACTTTGAGAGGCTGTTACCGTGGAAGGTCAGTATCTTTTCTATTCCTCTTAGTTGTATTTTGGGTAATTTACTCCTCCCTATATCTCTTAAGCTTACTTTGGCTGTTCACCATTTATTTAAGAGATGCTTTAGGGGGAGATAAATTATTCATATTATTTTTATATTGGTTTTGTATAAATACAGGCCAGTAGCCCTCCTCCTTCTTTTTCTATCAGGATGCCTTGTTGAATGTCATAGAAATTGTAGTTTTCATTAATTAATTACTGATATTATTCTTCAATGCAGAGACTTTCCAGTGTTTTTTGTGTAGTTGTGTATAAAGTTGGCTAGTATGTTGATGTTTATTTGAAGGACAAATGCTTAGAGGTATATATAATTTATTTGGTAGCACTCCTACCTATGATAAAAGTTAATTGGTAATGACCTAGATTGATTGATTGATGAAAATTGGTGGTGGGTATTAACATAATATTCCATTGGTGATGCTTCGATGACTAACACCATGCTTAATTTCCTAACTAACACATACTAATTTTTTCTGGATGCCTTTATGCTATTAATTTTTAAAGTTAGTCTCATTAATTTTGTAATTGTGTCATGATTTATGTAAATCAAAATTTGTGGTGTCACATTACCTAGGTGCAATATGGTTTGCTTTATGCTTCACTAAGCCAAATAACCCATCAGTGTTGATTTCTATTACTGTTGTATACATGAAGTTGATTGAAATTTTTATTGACTTCAAAATGTATGCAGAAGCTTTGTACAGAAATCTTTTTGCTTTCATTCTGAAAATTATTCAATCCAGCGATGACAGTATCACATTTCGGTGATTGTAACTCTTTTGTCAGAGGACAAATTAACCAGTTACAAACAAGATTGTTGATAGTTCATTATTAAAAGCCCTCATTTAATTTCAATGGACCCAGGACTATGAGGGCTGTCATGAAAGTAACTTATTTTTCAGCCTAGCTTGGCAGTAGGTAGGGTTAGAGCCACCACCTTGGTGTCTACGTCCCTACATTCCGTATTTATGTTGCTGTGGTTCTTCTACTTTGCTCATTGCGAACTGTTAAAATGTGTGCTGCAATAGAAAATCCTGTGAGTTATCAGCAAGTGCTGTGCAGAAAGTAACTTACGTTTCGAAATAAAATATTAACCTATACCTTAGACAAAATAAAAAATATCACAAGACAAAATTTTATTATATAAATTTGAATGGCACATTCTTAAACTATTTTTCTTCATAGTTGCCATTCAAATTGAGGTTTTTATCATAACAATACATAAGATTTTCAATTCTATCTCTGTAGAAATCTGCTGCCTCACATTTTAACCACTTGTTTACACCAGCGTGCAATTCTGCATCACTGTTAAAGCACTGTGTTGCAAGCCAGATCTAGTAAGAGATCTGTAATTGTAAATTGTCAATTTTCACTATTTTTTTGTTGATTTTCACCATCAGTTCATCTGTCACAAAGCTAGGCTGACCATGTCGGTCCTCATCGTGAACATTGGTGTGGCCATTTTTTAAACTGAATGCATAACTGCCTCAATCTACCTTCACTCATATTTCCATCTCTGTACTCTTCACAAAGTCGCCTATGAATTTTACTTGGTTTGTAGCTTTTTTCCAGTAAAAACTTAATCACGGATTGTACTTTGCAACACACAGGATTTTCTATAGCAGTGTACATTTTAACAGTTTGCAGTGAGCAAAGTGGAACCAAAGTTGGTACACTACTACAGCAGGATTTGTATTGAGGGTAGGGACGTTTAGACACCAAGATAGTTGCTCTAGCCCTGCCCATTGCCACGCTAGGCCAAAATGTGTCACTTTCTGGTCAGCCCTTGTATTTCGCCAACATGTTGAATGTCAGTCTTCAAGGTAGACTAGTAATAAGGGAAGTTTTTAAAGGTGACATATGTATCATGAGAATACTTGGTGCTCCATAACAGGTACTTTCTGGTTTTCCTTCTTCATCAAGAAATAATGTTTCCTTATTCATGACTTCAAAACTAAGTCTTAAGGCTTCGTTTATGTTTATTTATATGATTGTCCAATTGCTCAACATGCCTATAACTTGAACTTATCAGAATTTATGAATAAACGTATTTCATCATTTATGTGTGTTTGAAAATATTGAATCTGATTTATTTAAATGAGATGATATTGGATGTAATTGTAAGTTTAGTAATTGTGAAAGGAATATGATGTTAATCTGCTAACATTGCTTTCTGCCCAAGAAAGATCTTCCAGATAAATGCATTATTTCATTGATTTTGGTCCGATTGCATTTTATATTTCTTGATCAATACATAGTGCATAATTAAATAAACAATGAGAAGTATGTGTTGTATATTTACATACATATAGCATCTGGATTAATGCATTATGCCATTGATTTTGACCAGATTGTGACTGACATTTCTCCTGATCATCTTCATATAAATCCAACCTGATGCGATTGTAAGAAGTTTGATAAAGTTTAAGCAGAGTTTTAAACAAGACTTGGCTTTGTTGACTCTGTCTCCATAAATATTTTGTCAAAAACCAGCATTTATCAGTGTACTGTCATGCATTGAACGTCAAACTTTGCAAACACTTGTAAAAAGTACATTCAGTGCACAGAATAATTTCAGTACTATTATGATCAACTAGAATTTAGGCATTACTTTATTTATCTTTCAACATGTTGAGAATCCTTATTTTTCATTGAAAATAATTTAATGAAAATCACATTTTATGCCTGGTTAATATAGTTGAGATCAGCAGCTTTTAAACCATATTCATTTCCCTAAGCATTAATCTTGGAATTTTTAGGGGATTAAAATGAGTTTAGAATGGAAAATCGTATGATTAAACTAAGAAAAAAAGTAAAAATAGCTTTTTACTTAGAGCACACACAGTGGTTTTGATTATGTTATTTACTGTTCTCACATTGTTCTTTTTTGATCTGAGTAATTGGAAACAACAAATTAATGTTGATTAGTGTGAGTGGCTGTTTTCTCAAAAGGGTTGAATGAACTTTTTGCTTATTGCTTCAAATTGCTTTTAGCTTTTGTGCACTAGTCTGCTATGTTTGTAATGAACTTAGGAATGTGTGAATAAATCTTTTCATAATTGAATTGAATAAAAAGAAATAATTATATCAGCCATTTAAAATTGAACTAGTTTTTCAAATTATATTTGGGATTCTTCATTATAGAAAATTGAAAGTACTTTATGGTACAAAATACACTTCAAAGATCTGATTTGCAATTCATGCCTAACAAATCCTTTCACTACCTTCATGATGTGGTATTTAACGGGAGAAGAATATAGTTAGAAGATGATCTACCTAGATATGGAAAAATATAGACTAAGTGGCACAATATCATGTAATGCATGTTTCTGTTTTGTACAAGATCAAAGCCTTTTGGAGTCATATTTAATTTGAGTTTCATTAATTTCGCACTTGTTTAGAGTATTTTGAAGAGTGGGACTGGAAATTCAATTTGATAATCCAAGTATTCACACAATTCTAATTCATATGAGATATTTCTGTGAACTATTTTAATTCCTAGAACTTTTATTTGCTGGCAATAAATATTTCCGGCTAATTTTGGATGTAGTACTGGTAGTTGTATATCAATAAATCAAGGTCAGGCGACTGGAGTCTATCTGCTATGAACTCTATAAAAATGAGCATATAATTAATTTCATTTTCCGTTGATTTATACTATTAAAATAATCCAAATCCTCAGTTGGTTTGATACTTTTGTAATTAAATTGTGCTTCCTCTGTAAATACAATATATAATGTATGGATTTGATGCTAATAATTTTTATGAAAATGTTCATTGAATTACTACAATTTATCAAGAAAAGGAAGCACAAGTCACCTGTGCATGTTCATTATGTATTGGTAGCATGTCATGGGAAATTTGGTAATGCATGCTTATCTGATGCAAAAGGAGCATGATTATGGATTGAAGAAACATGCAATTGTGGTTACGTAGGATTGAGTAATTCACATTAATATATTTTTTCAAATACATTGGTGCTTTACCTATATTAAACCAATTCTAATTGTAATTCCCCTCTGACAAGCTGTAATCAGTATCTGATTTCAAGTTCCTAAGTCTCTGAAAATAATATTTGATGAAGGTAATTATCATTCTATGTTAATTATTTACATGTGCAAGATGCTATTTAAATGCTCACTAGCTGTAAAGCTTTCAAACATTTCAATATTCCTTACTATACAGGAAAGTAAGAATGGAACATCAATGCAATCTGCATAGTAATCATACCAGAATATGTGGTTAAAACATTTAAAAATCATGTATAAATGAAATTTTGATGTTTTAATAATGTAAGGTATTCATTGATAAGATTAAGAAGGTTCATTCTTTCAGGTATTACTCAGTTCAGGCCCCCCATCAGTAAATAACTTAGTATTATAACACAGGCATGGACATTTTTAACTTTTCCCATACTTTGTCATGAAGGAAGAAAATTTGTCTTGGCAGTATAATCAGATCACCTTTATTTTAGATTTAAAATTTTCTGGTTGGTTACAGCTTGGTCTAAACAACCGATAAATTTCCGCTTTACATCTTGTCTGTAGATGGTCTAGAAATGTTTGTTAGGCGGACATTGAGTATGCCGATATGTGTATGTAAAGAGATACTTGAATATATACTAGTCTTGTGTTGCGATGGCCTGTGAAATAACTGTATGAATCACAATATTTTTTAAAGAAGTGTAAGTGGGCATGACAATTATTTCAGTTTTAACTCTTGCCCAAAATTGATTTCTTCTCAGAGTTGAGTGTTGAAATTAACTGCCTAAATCAACTCAGGTAACTGAAAAAATTAGTATTTTAAGTATTGGTGTAGATAATATTGATGGTAACCAACTTTATAGGTAATTTTTGTGCATTGACTTAAGATTCTCTTTTATTAATATCAGTTAGCAGAGGCAGTAGCTTATTGACATCATTTACATCAGTCAAGCTTGTCACCTCTTCTGAAGTGTGATCAACCCTACTTAAGTTTGATATAAAGCACGCTCATATCATATCATGAATGTTTTTTTAAAATGCTAGAGGAATAATGCATCATCATTTGACTCAAGCTTTTACGCATATGGCAATTTAAGTTTCAAGTAAAGCATGCTTTAAAAAATTTGTTTAGAAATCTAAGTAAGATGTTGGCAGAATTGATGATTTTTAAAAATTATTTCATACTTATATTTCTGGTACGTTGATTTAAGGCATTTAAATTTTCTAAAATATTTTAGTTTAGGGAATTGGATTTTGCATCTTGTAGCTCAGGCTATACATTTCCAGAATGATTGTCAATGCATGTTTGTGAACAATTAGCTTGTATTGATCTCTATTTGAATAATATTTTTTTCTGGTGAATATTTTATTGTAACCTTACTATCCAATTTCATAATTAAAAAAGCTAGTTCACGTTTTCTGCAAATTAACTCTATATATATATATATAAATATGTGTGTGCCCCTACAGGTCAAACTGGAGCTAGGATGGCTGTGCAACTTTTGCAACTCTGTGAAACTTTTTTCTGTCAGTTTTTATGAATGGCATGCCTTCCAGGATTGTTGATAAATTCTTCACTCAGCACAATATTTTTATAACAACTTTCTCTTATCCTTTTTACTGATAGATCCATTCTTACATTTGGTGCAGAAATATAATTTAGTGTTAATTATATATTTAATAGTTTTGTTGAACAACGTATTGTAACTATTCTTTTCCATATAATTCAGTATTAATGTCATCTGGAGGCTGATTCACGAGTCATTTTTACCTGCAATGTATTTGTTCATAATTCTATTGTTCAAATTGAGAAACAGAATTATTTCAGTGGAGCTGGAATTTTTGATTAGTTTAAAAACATGTAAAAAAAATAGATATTTTATATTATATTCTCAGAAAAATGGGAAGCATTTCATGTTGACTAACACAACAGAAGTATTTTGATGGTCAAGTTTGGAAGAAGTTAAACATAAGTTCCTATTTTATTCTTTTCTTAACTATACATTTCATGGTAATTGTATATCAGTTTTTTACAAATGATGTTCCAGAGATAAAATTTATTTCATTTGCAATTTTATCATGGTAAGAAATTTGTATAAATGGCCAAATTCATAGTTTTGGTATGATTTACTCATGATTATTATTTATTTTCCTTGGTGATATCAATTCAAGGAACTGATTAAGTTTGTGTGATTTACCCTTCCGTTACATTAATCTTTTAGAATCTCAAATTAATGCAGTTAGATAATGATGCCTTGTGCATTCAAACGTAAGGTACACATTTTTGTTAAAAGACATGCACTTTTAACCACGGATGCCTTAATACTTGTATGGAATATATTTGGATGAAAATTGTCCCATGGCACTTTTTTCAAAAGACATTTCATTTGTTCACCACAAAACATGTTAATTCATTGCATCATGGTCCCTGGTGTCTTATCCTTTAATATCTTGCATTTTTGTACATGCCACCTTGCCCCCTGGCTGTTCAATTAATGATTGAATTCCATTAATATGTGTATAAATTCATCATTGTAGTCCAAGGCATTTGAAATTATATTCTCTTGCTCATCTCCTGTCATATATTTCATTTTAGTGTTTGGTCTTTATCTCTTACATAGCTGCTAATTTAAAGTTCTTCACCTTGTATTCTAAGCATATGGTTTGAAAAGGCATCTCATGCACTACCATATCACTTGATACTATAATCTCAGATTCTAATTGATTTATAATAGTATCAATATTGAATCAAGTGTGGGCCTTGTTAATGTATTTAGTATGTGCTATGCAGCGTCTATCATTTATCCATAATTTAACACTTGGTCTATAGTTTCATTGGTTTTATAAGTAAAAGATACTGGTAATTCAGTAACTATGAAAATCATAAGCAAGACCATAGCCTTCGCATAATCACCCCTTTCCTAAGGATATCCTCCCTAAATATGGGCATCATGATCTTCAGAATAATAATGCTTAGTTGCTTTAATTTAGGTAACATTCCCATGGAATCAACTTTTATGTACTCTTTGGTAACCGTAATGTAAATGACCTCTTCTTTGGAAGGATTGATATACTATACATATTTCCAGGAACATTTTCACCAATAGTTACTGATTTTTGCAATCCTTTAATGTATCATCTTTCCCAAAAAATCTACCAAGATATACAAAATAATCAACTTGTCCAATTATTTCACCTTGTAGTTAGACTAGGAAATCATTTTTCTCCTTCTCCTTATTGTGCTGTTCCGTTTTTAAGAGTATATTTAGCTTCGATTTCATTCTCTTTAGTATGTTATTAAGCTTTTTAGGACCTCCAGGAGACTTTGTGGGCTCTCAGCCAGTAATACTGAATTGTCAGTGGATAGAGGAAAGAGTGCATGCACATCAACAGTCATATGCCTACTTTATCAATTCACTCAACTATCATTCATTTATGCACAAAAGCATTAAGTGACATGGTGACATTGTGTATCCTTCTTTCACACAATGCTTTCTTACAAAACATTCACTCAGAACATAATTTATACTATACATTGTGTTTAAAGCATTCAGTAGCTACTCATATATTCCATATTCTCTACAAATCTTTCATAGCATTCCCTCGTTTGACATGTCATCCATTGTGGAACACAAAAAAATGGTAAATTCATTTATTAACTGTTGATATTTTATGTAGGAAATTGTTTGCCAATTCAATTAAAATACATAAATAGAGGTTATTTTCGTCCTTCATGAAGGCTGAGTGTCTATTTCCTGAATCTCCTCCTGCACAATGGCATCCATTTCCAAAGTGGTCATCCTCATTTTCTCCTTAAAATTTCCACTTGTAAGAGACTCATGCAGAGAGATATAGGGAGGTTGATTTCTGTTGCTCACCCTTATTTTACTCTCCCTTTGGTCTGCTTATTCTGGGAGCCACCAGAATTTGCCCACAGGCAAACATCTGAAGGTCACTTGGTTAATTCTAGATATGTGCTGGTGGGATTCTTTAATATTTAAAAAAAATTTGTTTTTGACCAATGGAATTTATGAACTTTTGATGAAGAATGTCTTTTGAAACAAACCTCTATGGGACAACTGTAATTTTGAACCTACAGATTGTACATAAATATGTGTCCTGGTTATTTATTATTGGGAAATTCTTTCAGGACCATTGTCAAGTTAATCTAACATTAAATCACTTTGATTTTTGATAAGATATTTTACAATGCTCGAAAAACTGTTGAAATGATTGAATCCATATCCTTCTTGGTACTGGTGAGACTGTCAGTTGTGATGTGAAGAAATGAGTATTATGATCAATGTACTTCCTTCAGAGGTCTGCAGCCATTGCTTTGGACACTGTTACTTTTTATTTAAGGGATTCATAATTATTTTTGAAACAAGATTTTAGGTACATGGGATGCAACCATCAGCAATTCTTAACTTAATGAGCGTAATGCAATTGCATTACATTGCACCTTTTGATTCGGCATGTAATTGAATGGAGTAAGATATAGTAATGGAGTTAAATTTTTTTTGCATGTCTAGAAGGATATAAAAGGGCAGTGGCTGATATAAATCTGATATATCCTGCAGGTTACAGCTTATGTCTTTCATAAACAATATTGTCATTGTTCTTTCTATTGATTCCATATACCTGTGATGATATATTAGATTTTATTTTTTATTTCCTTTTGAAGGCCAAAATGTGATTTCCGAAAGAGTTGGGATTTTCCTTTTATTTTGTTTGTGATACATTGCACAGTTTTTATGGCATGTTTATCATGAATCATCTTTGCCATCATAAAATCCTTAAACATTGTTAAATTACAAACATGTTTGTATTTTCACAGTTCCTCCTTATTTCATACAATATGATTAGTTCATATAGAGTTAATATTTTATTTGGCTTGGACTATTGCATGTATGGTAAATTTATGTGAGTGCAAATTAGAGTGACTGGACATTTATATTCTGGGAAATTAAACCATAGAAATATTTTTATTTCTAAATATATTTTTATATTGCTCCACTGCGATCAAGTTATTGAAATTATTCTGGTACCTTAATTTTTTATGCTTAAAGTCATGTTATTTTAGGTTTTATGAAATACTGTGTGGTCATGTTGTTCTTCATGGTATATTCTATACTTAAAAAAGAGTCATTTTCACTACACATGGCCCTAAATATTTCCAATAACCATGTAGCACTCATTCTTCTCACGTGATGAGTAATATTTACTTGTACCTTCTAATATTATTATGGGAAATGATAAAACAGAACTCATACATACATGTGTACCATTTAATACATGTATATTTTTAAAATTTGTGTATGGTTCAAGTAGAATGCGTAGTCGGAAATAAATTATGCTAGTATATTATAAGATATTTTCATGGAGTTGTTTCTGATTTTATTCTGTGAAATATCCATATTTTTAATGTATTGAACAATTATTTCCTGTATATATTCTTTTGTAAATAAAATTGAAATATTTAAGTTTTAAATTAATAATCATCTAGTTCTCATCAGGCATAAGAAATTAGGCAAATTAAATATGTAAAACCTAAACCATAAGGGCAAAATGTATAAGAAATGACTTTTAGTTGCCCTTGCAATTTTAATATTATGAACTATGTATACATTTTTTTTACTATAAATAAAATATCGGTCAGTGAGGCACTGCATGCAGGAGGAAAGGATATAAAACAGGGAACTACTAAATCCTATAGGTGGATATCTGCAAGAGTAGTTACCTGAAGATGGTGTTGTATGCTGACATCAGGGTCATAGCTTAATGAAGTACTATGGAATCATGAAATAGATGAAGAGGTTGTGGAGTGAAGGATAGGTTAACATTTATAGCATGGATGGTTAAATGTTGATAAGCAGAGGAAGGCAGGTGATCATGATAAAAGCTTCATTGATTTTTGTGTGTGGCATAGCTCCGTGGGTCATTTGAATTAGATGAATGGGCACTTTGGCAGGAGGCCTGGTGTCACTTTACCATTTTTTATTATTGGTAGAGTTCTTTTATTATTTGTCTGAGCCTATGGGTATCAGGGATAAAGGTGGTGATGCATTTACAAAATTTCCATATTTAAGTAGCTTGGTTTGAGAAGTACGCTGAGCCAAGGGATAAAATCCCAAATGCAACGAGGGAATGGTGTAGGTTATAAGTGCACTATTGGGGGAAGGGGTGTTGTTTCAGATTTGCATTTGGATGGAGAATGTTTTGAGAAGAAAAAGGGGTGGAAAATTTTATTTATGATGGAATACAACTGCTGGAATGAACATATTGTTGGTGGTTGATTGTTTTAATCTGAAGGGATGTTTTGAACTTATTTCTTCAAAGGTGGTTGGTTATTGATGCCTCAGAATGTGATGTTGGAGTTGAATAGGGAAGAATTAAAAGATCCTAGACACAGGATATGAGGAAGGAGATGAAGGACAGTAAGAGTTGCTCTACAATAGGCCCAAAGAGAGAAAATATCGTATATATTGTGGGCCCAGAAGAGAGGCTTCAGGAATTGACGTTGGTGGGAAGTGTGCTTAAGATGACCCATGAAAAGAATGCCATATATTTTGCCACATGCCAGTGTCACTGATGGCACAGCCTTATTGTTACCAAGGTTTGCAGGATATCTGAAATTAGCTGAAGGTCATTTAGGAAATAGCTTGGTGATGGTCTCAGCAATGGGTTAGATTAGGGAACGACAGGGTACAGCTTGGAGGGATTGAATACCAGGAATGTAAACGGTGCCACATAGAGATATTGCTGAGGTGACTTTTGGGAGAAGGACTGGTGGTTTAAGAGTGTTAATGGCTTTTTTGTTCAGAATTTTTGGACCAAATAGATTGTGCAAGAGAGCAGAATTGTGTCAACATTTGATAACTTTGTCGTACAACTTCAAGGTTTGTTGGCATATTACGGTTAAGTGTCATTGATAATTATTGTTTCCATTGTTAGTGTACTGATTAAAGGTAAATTTTGGATGTGACTGTGACAACTGTGAATTTGTCATAATCATCCCGTTATTATTGCCACATGTTCAAAACTCTTGTTTATTCATAGATGTATATTCAGAGGATAGCATCAAATAGTATTCAGGTTTGGTCTTTTAAAGACCAAACTAGGTTTATTCTTGTGAGGATTTGTGGGTAATCAAAGAACCACTATGTGTGCTAATAAGATATATGACTCCTGAAATTATAAAAAAAGTTTATGGGGTCACTCATGACTGCTGCTGTTGATTATTCTCATGCTGGAAACAATTGTAAATTTCAGAAATTTGAAGATTAAGAAAGTGTTACTCTTAGAATTAGAGCCACATATTCATTAACACTTGAATGCTTGAGCTTGTATGATTTCATTTTAATGAATCTAAAATTACAGTAAATTAAGGCCTGTTGAAATTCTAGTTTATGATGTATTGAAGAAATTCTTTTTGCTTGAATATCTTCATACTTGATGCTGCCTTATATGACTGGAGTGTGAGCTTAAACTTTCAAGTGAGCTTAAATCGAGATTGTTCAGTGATTAATGTACTGGCTTCCTGCTCCAAGAACCCAGGCTTGGATTCCAGAGGTGGTAGGATTTTCAGTGGTATCTCATTCTCTAACTTGGGTTACTTTGTGGAAAGCACTCAGTAGGCTGATTGCACATTGGGTGTTAAACTGTGGACCATTGGGGATCTGTCATCAATAGTAGGCTAGTGCTGATATTGGGGTTTCTCTCCACCCTTCCTCCATTCTCTGAACATCCTAACGCTACCAAATTACCCACCTATACACAATGTCACAAATGAGCTTGACTACCGGTCACCTCCCCTAATAGCTCACTAAAACATATGAATTGAGAATCCAACCAAGGTCTTCACAAAAGAAAGCCATTTCAGCCACAATCATTCTTTAAATCCACCCTGGCCTTCAACCAACCAAGGTGACTGCTTATATCCTTTGGTTGATGGGTGAGCTGTGGGCTCATACTTACCTGGGATCAGTCAATTGTGTGAATAAATTAAAAAGTTGATGTTGCAAAAATAAATCCTTAGAAAAAATGAGAATGCCCTGATTCTTCTAACATTCTCCTTAATTTCTCAGAGTTTTTTAAATGTCATTTCTGTTTCATCACCAACAAATGATGTTTTTGAGCCACTGCCCATTCTTAGCTGTGTGTACTGAGCCTGTCACTCTTGTCAGTTAATCGCTACTGCTCTTGTACCATAATGAACCATCTCCTGCATTTTCCTCATAACTCAATTGATTTGGCATTACATACTCCTTAGTGTTAAGTTCAAAGAGTTGTGAATCGTTCTCAATGATGTTGAGTATATGATTGATCACCTTTCAGAAATTGAATCTATCATGTTTCAATTTGACTTTAATCGATATCCATTCTCAGACTTGTCTATTACTTTGATTTTACAGTTGACAAGATATTATTTTTTACCAATATTTTTATATATTAGCATATCTTTATCAGATAAAATCACAGGAATTCTTCATTTCAGGATGATAGTTTTTTTTCTTTAGCTGTATATGCCATTATGAAGTGGGCAATTCTGTTTTCATAATGGAAATATTTTCCAATCAAAACATGCCATATGCATCTAACAAATAAGAAATGGTAAGGAGGAAGAACCTTGTTGGAGCCCGAGTATATCTCATGCTACTTATTCAAATACCCATAACTTTGTCACTTAGTTAAATGTGTGATAAAGCAGTGCCTTTAAATATTTTTGAATTTTGTTATGCATAGGCCATGGGATGTTGGTTGTTATTGGCTTTGTGTGTTATCATCTTTCTTTCATTATAATTTATTTCTACTATCCATTTCAAAATGAATGAAAAATTAATTAATCAATTTTCTCTAAATATTATAATCTGATGTTGTATCTTTATGTGTGTATTTATGCCATTTTTCCTACTAACAAAATTAACATTCATTCCCATGAATATGTCACTTCTAGAAATTTCATTTCATAGTTATTTTACTTTGTTTTGCTGTCTAAATGTCATGGGATCCTGATAAGCGTTTTGCTTGTCATCAGGTTTCCCAGGAGTTTTACCAAATAATAGTATTCATTTAGATATACTATATTAGTAAATTTGAGGCAATTAGTATTGCCATTATAATAGGACTTTGTAGTGGACAATACATTTTGAATCTTTTCTTGTTACCATTCTGTTATCTGAGCTTGTTCTTTGTGCTTGAATGAAGGTTTAACTGATAGGTGCACCAAATGATTCTGCACACACCTTATAGATTGTAAACATTACTTTAATTTTTTTGGAAAGAGGGATTTTGGTAATGTGGAAGAAGAGGTTGGGAGATGGAAAATGAAATATCTTGTCTACATTAGAAGTGTATTGCTTATGCTGCAAATATATATGTAATTAATGAGTTGAGCAAATATTTATATAGTATAGTTTTCCACATGATATTTATAGAGTACAGTTTTACATATATGTGCATGGAATGGATATTTTCCCGTGATTACTGACCCAGTATACATACATGAACAAACACATTTAACTCCTCTCTCAAATTTCCAGTGATAGAAGGTTTTTGTATTGGCAATACAGGCATATTGAAACTTGTTGCATAGTAGTTGTAGTTCATCGTCGATATGGTGATTAAATTTTTCTACTGATTCCTCTGATGCAGTCCTTTTAATTTCCCATTAGAATGAATTTTCATAATTAAGTTTAAAAATGTTAATGTCCAGCCAGAACTTGAGCAAATGGCAATGCTGGATGCAAACAAAGTAATTTTAAATTTTGTATGTGTTATTTGTGGTATATATCTGGATTTTTAATGGCATCCAAGTCTTTTCTTGTAATTAATAGAATCCCCAGTTGAAAGTTTATGGTAAGACTGCATGATTAATGGTCCTGTTTGACTTTTCACAATTATTACTGAGTGGTCATGTATGTGGTTGTATCTCAGGATTATATCAGTCATCCTAGAAAACCAGAAATGAGAATAACCTTGAAAAATCCTGGAATTCAGAGTAAAACACCGAATTTTGGAGGATTTATGTTATTTCACTAGAAAATAGATAAGTGAACAATGGTCAGGAAAAGTTCATTTGAATTTTATATGAGTGGTTAATGTGGCAATTTTTTGTAAGCATATGACTTTCAATGTGATATGTAATTTGTAAGACCGTTAAGAACTGTGCATCATATCTTTGTGTATTGACTTAGCATTTGTGTAGTCAATTGGGCTAACAAAGTGTTGTGCGATGAAACAACTTTAACGGTAGTACTTGTAAGTTACATACTGATTTATTTGGATTAGAATACCACAGTATATAAGCATTCCTTAATAGGAATGATTTTTTCACCAAAACTAGGTGTGTACTGATCTTCTACTGTATTATTACTTGTTTACACATTTGTATTTCTTGAATGCCAACAATAGGAAATACAAAATGGTGTCACAGCACGATTAAATTTCATCAATATAGTATTTGAAAATGTCAAAAACTCCAGTTTAGGGCTCCAAAACTACAAGGGAGGTAATTTCTTTACCAAACTCAAGATTTTTATTTAGGTGAGTTTTCAATATGTTGAAACTATTTTTAAAAGTTAATTATCTACCAAAGAAAGTCTATGCTGCATGAGGAATAACTGAAATATTTGCGCATGTAAATTAACTGTGTATTTTGATATTTGGGAAATGAGGTAGTATAAATGGTAGTACGAAACCTTGACAAACGAATTTTAATCCTTGAAAACCTGGAATTGAAAGCCATCTGATTGCTTGCCAGCTTGTGTAGGTAATAATGAATGTTCTACAGCTCTCTCCTATGTGTGTTAACCAATATTTTAACCCTTTCTGCATTAAATGGGAGAATTTTACATCGAGAGGATTAAGTATTTATTTATGTATTGGATGAAGGAAATCATCAGTACCCTTAATATCATTCATGACTGCTTAAGGAAAGAATTATTGGTAATTCTTAAAGTCATTGTTTCCTGTTTATAGTAATTCATTAGGGACTTGCCTCTATACAGGAGGAACTAATTCTATGAAGGTGTCTGCAATGTTGCCAATGAATCATAGCCATCCTTGCTTTTTTGTTGGTTTGAATTGAACAGAGCACACAGAAATGCAGGCATATTTGGCAGTGCCATGTCTTAAAGCGATGTTGTAAAATTTACGGAAATCACATCGATGTATTCAAATGTACTCGTATGAAAAAGCACTGTTGCATTTCTAAATGAAAAGATATCCTGAATTGTAAGAAAAGGGTGATTATTTTCTCCATTGAACTGATAAAAAATATGAATATTCGCAAGGGTACACACATACTCGCAGGAATGAGCTCAGAAATAATGGTCCTTTCTAATCCAAAGGGTTTATCCTTCTTATAAACGGTGATTCTTCCTATTTTTCGGTCACATCATTAATCTCGAAACTAGTAGGGTTAAATTTCTAACCATCTGATTCGCATTATGACGTAGTCCGAATTTAAAACTATTCGTTAACGCTGAGCTACCTCACATCACGGGTAACTATTTTGTCTTTTCAGGCATTAGTCTGATTCGCGAGAAGTGTTTTCTTTCTTCTTTTGGTGTTGTCGGTTTGTTTTGGCTGTAATACTATTTTGTTGGCAGTTCAGATACTTCCCTCCTTTCTTTCGTGAAAAAGAAGATTCTTAAGATAGGGCCACGATTTTTTTAAATTGCCACCCCGATCATTAACGAAGTAGTTCTGCAGAAATCGTTGCTGGCGTAAAATTGCGTGTGCGCCCTTGCATTTTAAATTGCTCCTCAGTCGGTGATCAACAGGAGGGTCGGTTTTTTTTATGAGGTTAGAGCTCGCCTCGTATTAACCCGTACAACTAAAGAAATTCACATGTTCTTGATAGGCATGTGAGCGCAGAATGATTCCTAAGCCATAAGCGGACCCCTTGGCGAATTTCGTTAACAGTAGGCTAATGCCGACGCCGATTTTCTCTCCACTCTTCCCTGGAAATCCAACGTCGACGACATTACCCGCACGTGTCTCTGATGGCGTAAATGACCACAGCTGTAGGTCGCCTCACTCAATAACTACTGCTACTTGTGTGGTACCGAACACTAGGCTACCTAGCCGCATACCTAACTGCTACCTAGCCGCAAAAGCGGAGCCTACTCAAAACTATCTCTCCAGTCCTCATCTCGTGATCCCCATACTTTATTTAACCATGAGGATCGATGTGACATAATGGAAATTCGAAGTTGTAACATGGTGGTACCTTGGATTTAAGCGGAAATAGACTACCTCGAAAAAGTAACATTCTAAAAGATTGACCGCAGCCCAAATGAAAAATAATAATCGCTACTTCCGTCACCCAGAATCCATTTTAGTCGCGAACTTGTATTCTTCCGTTTTATGGGGAAGGCGGTCGGAGCTTTGACTAAGCCGAAATATTCGTCTCTTAACCCCGCAGGAGCTAGACTTTCCTCTTTGGAAGTATGTTACTCATTTTCATTCGTGCATTTAGTTGACGCGATTTCTGCGCTAATTTTTTCGAAAATGCCATGAAATATCATGTATCAAAAGAACTCAATCCTTTAATTTCTAACAATGATTAAGTCTTGTCTTGGATGACTTGGGGTTGTCTAATAAATCATGAGGTCCATATAAAACCATTAACACAGTAAGCAACCCGAAGGTCGGTTTGGTAGGTAATGTTAGAGTTCATCCAGTACTAAGCCCGACGGCGTGTGAAATTCACACATCAGGGTAGGGGGACCAGTTCCTTTCCCTGTGCCGGTTATGGTTTTCCAGGAAGATCTGGTACCCGAAAAATCGCATAGCTTGAGGAGGTCCATACGTCATCCATATAATTATTGCCTTTTCACGAGGGGTCTTAAAGCCGATTAAGCTAGCCAGCGACTCACTTTACTAAGTATTTAAAAATAATGTGAATGTTATTTCTTTTAATGTGCCAAGCCAACTTATTTGGATGAAACAATATCTCAAAGCTCTTTTTCCACTCAACCCGAATAGAGAGTAATTCAAAATTTTAATTATTGAAGTTCGCGAATACTTCTAATTAAGAATTTAGCATTTAATCTCAACATTCAACAAGCATGTGTATGCGTGTTGAGGTAAAAATATTTGGTTTTTAAAGTCTGACGGGAGACAACGAATTTGAGGAATCGGGAAAAATAGTACAATTCAGAGGATTACTTTTTAAAAATAGTAGAGTTAGTGGATTGATTACATTTCTCGCCGTATTTCGTTGAAATTCTAATATTCTGAATCTTTTTACATACGGTAATGATGGGCTATAACAGATCAACTAGGAGAGATTTCTTGAACTATTAAGTGCTGCATGAAAATGCGCTTTTTATGTGCTGGAGTATATTGTTAATTTCGGTCAAACTGTGTCCTGTGAATCCCCTATATATGTTTGACAACGAAGTTTGGGCTGAATTCACTCCAACCCGATATGTTATCGCCCACAAGCGAATGACATTGTACTGGTTTGTTCGTACTGAAGCCCTCGTTGCATAATCTACTTCACCGGTTTCTTTATCTTCTAATGTAAAAGGTTAACGAATTCTCAAATTATCGCCGAAAAACCGACGTGGTGCCACTGACGTAAGAGATGACTATCTTTTGTTCCTCGAAGCAACAGTTTGATTGTCTCTTATCGCCATCTTACTATTTGAGAGAGTCTCATTTATATTCATTTAATTTCCCTGCGAAACTTTTTTTCTGCTACTGATCGTAGATCTGCTTATCCATCCGCCCACTTAATTATAAAATATAATTTTCAATTAGTCATTGCATATATGCACTAATTCGCGACATTTTTTGTCTCTTTACACGACTCGCGTGTCGGAGGAAAGTGGATCCAATCAGTGATGTTGTCATTGAACTGGCGCAAAGCCATGAGACGAACCAAATTTCCGTAAGGTTACGCGTAAGAGCGATTCTGAAACATTTAAGGATTCTTCCCGAAGACTCGCCCAAGAGGTAATTAAGCAATGCCGTAAATTTACATCATAATTGTATCGTTTTGACCTTCTGTTGATAATTCCGTTCACTATTACTAAATTTACTTCAGCCAATAATTCAAGCAGTTGGCCTGACGTGTGCGCCGATTTTCCTTACGATATCCTCTTTCCACATGACCTTATTGCGTCTTCGTATTCTCAGTTTCTACTTCTATCTTCGTAATTGGTATTTTGTAGCGTTCCGTGCGTCGTCATCTTCAACTGGAGATTTGTCACTGTATGTTGTTATCGGTGATTGAACAGGTGATCGATTTAATTCAACTCTCTGACCTATTTCGTGATCTCTTCTTACCAAATTCACTTCGCCAATGCGTCTTCAGCTTCACTCTACTAATACTGTTTTATTAGGCAATTTTATATTAGGCAATTAGGCAATTTTATTTCGATTTTACAATTTAATTGTTTACCAAGTTATTCAGATGTCTGCAAGTGTCACCAAAAAGTGTCTTGGAAAATTTAATTCTTGGATTAGTTTCAACCCAAGTATTCTTTTTTATCACTATTTTTGGCAATTTTTGACACATCTATTAATGCCAAACTATCTATGTCTTCAAACATAATGTCTTGCTGCCATGAATAAATCATTATCCGTCACGATCTTTAAACTTGGGAAAAAAATTCTAAAATCAACAGGAATTTTCATTTCTACATTTTCTTACGTATTAATAAATCGGTCGAAAAATTTTCTCATCTTCATTTCGTATTTTATTAGTTTGATAACATTTTAATAATGGCATCATCGTGCGATTATGCTGTTCCATGGCTGGTTCGTAGTGCCTTTTCAAGAGACCCTTGTCTCTTCGCTTTTCCCTCGTAGATTCTTTAATTGATATCATTCCTGGCCTGATTCTCTCAACTAGCCCTTGACCTTAACTGCAAATTCGACGAGAAAGGATGGTGGGAGACGGCTAAATTTTGATCACAGCGTGAGGGACGTGAGCACCTGTTTTAAATAGTAGTAGCTTTCGTGCTTCAAACAGAGCTCAATATCTATCCCCTTAACCGCACGCGGAGTGCAGCGAAATGAACTCCAACGAACTGAAGCCTTTTTATATAGAAATAATTGTTTTGAAAAAATCTTCCATTAAGAAATTTTTTACCATTTTCGAGAAGGATTTCCGTCCTCAGGCCTTTCCTATTTTATATCATTATTTTAGTGAAATATATTTTATGGGAGTGCATTGTTTGAAACGGGTCAAGGACCGCTTTGTGATTTAATATTTTTGTTGAACGCAGTGCCTTTCATGGGAGCTGCGGTTTAAGTGTTTATTTCTAGAACGGGGACACAAAATTCTAGAAAGAACATGATCCCTGAGCAGTGGGGATAAAATTTTCTTTCCAATGAGCATGATAGCATGACGCAGATATAGTGGATTCGATACTACCGTAAGGTTTGTAAGCTTCAAACTAGAACATGTTGTTGTGCTCGAAAAAGCATACGTTTATACCCAGTGAAGAGTTAGAGAAAACATAATTATGCACAAATAACTGCCTTTTTTTGGGAATTTCGTCACAAATTGGATTTTTCGCCATTGATAGTTTTGAAATTTCATCGCAAACGTCGAATGTCACAAATGTTACGAGCGTCATATTTCCGATGAAATGTCATAGATATTATGCACCGGAATTTTGTGGATGTCAGAAGTGATCACCTTGGTGAATACGGGCGTCGTGTGTAAATCTCGTGTGAATATTTATCTTTCATCTTAGCATTATCCGTGAGAAATTCGGACGAATTCGATTAAAATCACTCAGATTCACGGAAATATTTAGTACATTTTTTTTCTCGTGCTGGACTTTTTTTGTAAATTGGCTTACGTGACACTAATAAAAACTGTGATGGATGAGCAGTTTGACGCTTTCGGAGATTTGCGACTGCGGTATTGATTTTATCCAAATATTTTTATCCATTTTCGTCAGAAATATAGATGCATTCATTCCTGTGATTGATTGATATGGTCGAAGAAAAATATTTAAAATTCAAATACGTCCTTAAATTTAATTGTGGCATGATTCCGTGTTTGATGGATGCCATTTTTTTAAATAGTCGGACTAGTTTTGTATCTTTCAAAAAAATAATAAAATGTATGTGGAGGTTTGTGCTCCCATTTATCTGAACCTAGAGGCATAACATCAATGATGGTAACGTCGGTAAACTTGATGTGCGTCGCAGGTATTGTGGATTTCAAAATCGAAGGTTCGACATTTATATTCGTGCAGGCCGAAGATTAAGCCACGCATAAAACGACGGAAACTGCGGAAGGCTTACTTAAAATCTGTGCTATCACATCTTTCGATGTCAATTAAAGGCTATTTCCATCATTCATGTTTTGTACTTGCTAAGTGCATCTGAATTGGCTCTTTAAATTGCCGCTCTGAATCTCTGTCCATGTATTATTAAATTGTAAATCTTGGTAAATGATATTAGCTACATTATCACTATGCGGGTTGAAGGATTCCGTAAGGAGTGCCTTCAAAAGAACGTATTTCAGCATTAAAATTAGATTTTTGGTGCCACTCGTGGAAGTGGAATGCGAGCTTTTCGTATATCATCACTAAGCCACTCATATATCATCACACGTTAGTTGTATGAATAAGTGAAATACTCTTCCCAAGAAACTGCGTGGGATGCCGCAACAGTAATTTTTAACGGAGTCATCCGCTAATATGCATTTAAATGCAATAATTTCAGTGTAAAAATCATTCGCCCGGTCATGGAGAGGACATCGAGGGATCCGGGTTCGAATCCCGGTCAAGGCGAATGATTTTTTTTACTCTCTGAAATTGTTGAATTGAAATACTCTTTGTTAAAATCTTTGGCTGAAAAGTGACATAAGTAAATATGGAGTGGAGTGGGAAAGTACGTCAATGTTCGTGCGTATATACGTATACATGCACACACACACATATTTATGTAATTACATTTATGTATTTCTAGAGTTTTATATACACATACATATATTACATTTATTTATGTATTTATATGCTCGCTTATGACACGATGCTTCATTATTTCAAGCGTGACATATTTTCTGGTGTGGTAATTGGTGTCCTTCGTCTCGAAATTCACATGACTTGTTTTAATTCCCTCATCCTTGCGATTAATCTTTATGGAGAAGAATCCTGTAGCATTTGCTGGTAGAAGGAAATGTTGCCACCGTGCAATGAGTCATAAATAAAATTAGGTTTAGGCGTTAAAGCAACGGACGGTCCAACAAATCTACCACCACAAATGGGGGGGTGGGCAACTACCTCACGAATCATCGCCGTGGCTTCCCCACCCATTGCCCTATCTGTCTTGTCTCTCTCTCTCTCGAGGAGTCCCGGCCGGGGTCTCAAGAGTTGTCCCAGAGCGCGAGCGGTTTGAATTCTCTCTCTCTCTCTCTTCTTCTTCTTCTCCCCCCCCCCCGGGCCTGCACTTCCCTGCGGTTACGGAAATGTCGCCCCCTAGACTCGGAGCTGCCGCTATTTCTCTTATTCGTTTCCTCCCTTCCCGCATGCTTATCCTCCCACGCAGCCGCAGTAGACTTAGCGCGCTTGGTTTTTCTCAAAGCTCTTTTCTTTTTTCCCCCTTCCCGCATGGAGAATAAGTTCCATGAGTAAGAACTGGACTGGTATTTTTTTTTCTTCGCGGTTTGGCAGCAAATATTTCTTGAAAAAAAATGTATCATGTGGTATATGTGCCGTTTCTTATGGAGTCCATTTCAGGCTTCTCTTCTCTTCGTTGTTAATTCGTGTGTAATCCTCACTGCTGTGCTTTTCGTAATGCTCAGCGTAACATAGAACAGATCTCGAAAAATATGCAGACCGATTCTTCGCAACATCAGTGGAAACGCTAGGCCGGCTTAAATTGCAGGAAACGTGAAAAATGTCCATTTCTCTTGATGGTCGAAGCTTGTAAATCATTAGTACTGGTGTATTTTTGTGCCTAATACGCTGTTGGGCAATAGAAGGGATGACGAGAGAGGATTAGTTCGTATATAAAAGTCACTTTGTGTTGAATGAATTGAAAACACCAGGACGTGGGTTGCAATCATGTGAGCAAGGTTTAGAGACTGTAATTAATGGAGAGAGAGGGCTTCTCAGGTTTAATCCTCGTGAAAGCTCAGGGTCTGAGGGTTCCGCAAGATAGCACGAAAATATCGGAAAGGGGAAATATTCGTGAGTAATGGTGATTGCTCCGTTTCCCAATCCATTGTGCCGTTACCGAAGTTTTCCTCGCTTAACTGAAGATCGAGAGGTACTTTCCTGGATGGAATATCTTCTTCGGAAGAGCACTTGATCTACTTCTTTCTATCAATTTGCTATGTAAGGAGTTCGCGCTGCAGTACATCATCTATTTCCTACGCAGAAAACTATATCGCTAGTCTTATTGTGTGCTTTGAAATTGTTTTCTCGGAGTTTGGCGCAAAATTCTCCGAAGTAAAATGTTAATCCGGTGCGCGCAGATATAAAATTTCTTGTCGCACCGCGTAGAGTGTACAGTCGAACTAGATGACTTGTTTCTCAGGAAAAATCCATGCTCTCTTGTCAAGTAAGTTTGATTAAAGTTTTTGGGTGTTGTGTTAGAGTTTCTGGACACAAAAGATAGTAATTTGTTTACAAGATAATAGCAATATTTGAGTATTCGCCTGCCAACTAATTGTGTCTTTTTCTAATTCTAAATTGGCATCAAGAGGCTCAGTTTAATTAATTTTTGTTGATTGAGCGAGATCGAAATTTGTGAAAAAAAGGCGTCGAGGATTGTTTTTTTTTAACTTTATCTTGTTTTTGGTTCTCATGGAGATCCAATGGTTTTTTTGGGCGTTTACGTCCTTTTTTGTGAGTGATTCTTATCTTTGAAAGAGTTCATGGGATTATTATTAGCCGTTTTTAATAATTTGAAACAGAGTATGTTTCATATCAAAAGTAACGGCAAGCATGTATTCCTTGATCCTCTCGCTATTGAAAAAAAATATTTGTCATGTTTTTGTATATCCTCAGTGAAGCAGGAAGGTTACACTTAAATAATAGGTAAAGGAATAGATACAGAAAATAATGGGTCAGGCGAACGAAGTCAGGCAAGACAACCCTTATGGATGTGCAGATATACACCCACGCGTGGGGTCGCGAGTTTTGTAGTGAAGTACCTACGACAATGTATTTCGTCGATTGGTGTGATATTCACTGAAATTTTGTTTTTTTTTCATAGAAAAAATAATTTCTAGAAATAGATTTTATAGTTCCTGAAAAATTGAATTTGGTATCTGTTTCACAATTGGATTTAAAGTAAAATGTGAGATAAGTGGTAAATGATGGATTGAAAATGATAACATAGAGATGGTGCATTGAGGGAAATATCGGCAGGACAAACAAAACTGAAACTCTGCGATGAAAAAGGAGCAAAATAAAGGGGCATATGAGATGAGAGGAAAGTTCGTTTGGAAATGAGAGAAATGCTGAAATTCCGTAGGGGGGGGGGTGGTGAAATAATTGAAGTACCAGATGCTGTAATGATTGCCGTACACCAGCGGTGGCCATTTTGGTCAAGTTTCAGGGGTAGAGGTCAAGAGGTTACCGCCAGAACTAAGTTTGGCTACTGAGGGAAGGGTATAAAGGACAAGGCGGGGCCGTGGCTAATAAAACAAGTCTGGCGCCATACATTCAAGGACAGCTGACACAACTCGGGACCGGATGTCAAGCATCAAGACCGGTGCGTACAGGTAGTCGCTAAATAAACGCGAGGGAGCACATTGATGAAAACTTAAGTAAACACAAAAATACGCACAACGCCAAAAAGTTGTAGTTAACTTCATGAAAGTTTGAACGTAAACTAAAGTAGAGGTTATCGAAAGACTTAAATTTAATCTGAAAGAATTTCGTCCTTAAGTCACATACGTATTTAAAAAAAATGGCTTTCAGAATACGTATTTTACTGTCAAAAGTCATTCAATTTTAAACTCGCGGATATATTTTGAATTTAATGGGTTATTATTGTTAAAATAGACTCTACAGATTCTATAAATTACCATTATTCGTTATCATTTTTACAAGTCGTAGTGTTGTCCCTACGGTGAATTTTTCCAATTCATCTAGAAAGGTGTGTAAAGGCATTTATAACTTTACAAACTTGCGCATGGAGAAGAATGGGTGTGGAAAAGATTAAAGTACAACATTATCGTAGCGTAAGAGAAGAAACTGAGGAATAATATTTGAATAAAACTACGATCGTAGATGAAGATACGGTAGGATCTTGGATGTTGTGATAAAAGACAAACCGTTGGAATAGGAAGAGAGAAAATAAATGTTTAGATGTAATGAAGGGGTGGTGAAAAGTATGAGAAACCGTCCAAGGAAATAATCCATAAGAGCAAGGTTTACGCTGGAAGATAATGATTTAGGACCATGTCGAGTCTTAGTTCCTTTCACCTCAGGAATGCCACACTTCAGCTTTACATGAGTTGTTTCTATTATACTGGCTTAAATTTCTGTATATTTGTTTAATGCAACGTGCACGTAAGTACAGAAGTCTTCGTTTTAAATTGCAGAAGAAATGACAGTAAATAAATAATGGAAAATTCCTCGGCATGAGAAAAATTAAAAAAAAAAGAACAAAAATAATTCTTGGATAAATTTTTAGCAGGATATTGATGAAAGATAACCAGCAAGCAATTCATTGAGCAAAATCGTTATATCGTTTTCTATGAGATTAAACTTCGAAATAATTCTTATCATGTGTTTGTATTTTTCTCTCCGCTCTCTGCCGGAAAATTGGCCAGATAACTTGATCTGAATACAGTTTTAACCTTAACGTTTGATGGCTCGTTTCTCATATGTTCTGGGTAAATTTTTTGTTTTTCCCTAAACAAAAACAGTTATGCCAAGTACTATAGTGTTTAAACATATACAAACTAAAAGTAATTTTTTTTATTCTGATTTTTTAACCAAAGTTTCCTTTATGCAAGAGTTTCTCCATTTCGCTCCTTCGGTCCCCACGATCTATTTATAAATTTCAATGAAATTAGAAGATGGTAGTAATGAAGTGTGAAGGTCAGGTGATTCGGCGAGATTTCCGATATTCAAGAAGTTAATAGGGTTCTAAATAGGTCTGGAAAACCTAGAAAAGTCACGGAAACCGTGCATAAAAATTTGGTTAACCAATTTCTCCGCAATGGAGTCTGACAATTTGCGTTACGTCAACTTTAATCCATAAATTACCCAAATATTTTCCTCTGCTTCGTAGATTAAATGCCACCCACTTGTGCGACTGAAGCGTCTTAATGTCGCCAACTATTACATGCCGGAGTAGGTAAATGTTTTTCTTTCCTCTCATCCTATAATGATAATTAAAAAACATTCCCCTCCCTCCCGACCCACCATTTCTTTCACCATCGCACCACCATCCCCGGGACCAAATCGTCCCCGGAGGTCCAATCTCGCGCACCGTCGACGAGCTTGGAGAATAATTTTCGTCGGAGAATACTCTCCGTCCTTGTGGGAACGTGAGGCATGTGTCTTACAAAGCCTGCTCTGTTTTAATGTAGGCGCCTGAGACCTCCGTTCCAGTCTCGTCGTTCACTGCCAGAGTAGGGTCACGGCGCACCGCAGGTAGCCTGTACCGGGAAGGGTAGGGGGAAAACCCGAACTCCCCCGCTCCCTCCTCACCCCGATTCCTGACCCCGTTTTTCCCTTTTCTCTCTCTCTCTCTCCGAACTACTTTTTTTCCTCCGAGAATCGGCATGTATATTTCAGGAGAAAGAGGCGGGGGATATTGAGCAATATTGTTAAAAATATAAAAAACGTATCTACATTGGATACTCGAAAAGTATGTAGTATTTTCTTGAAAAGTGCCCGCATAGCGGTCGATGTATTAGCATAAATTTTACCAATAGTCCTTTTTCCAATAGGTTTTTTTTCCGTCGGGGATTGAGTCCGGGTGAACGATCTGGAATTGCCGAATTTCGTTGGGATCATGCTCCAGATTTGCGTTCGAATCGCAGTTGGTCTAGCAGTTTCATTCTCCCAACCGAGGTCTATCCATAGTTCTGAAGATGGGATCTTTCTTAATTTATAAGAAAAATACAGTTGCCTCGGAACGCAACTACTAGCAATACGAGAGATCTTATCAGTATACCAAGTTCGAGAGCAGGATAATCAGTATCAAATAGATGTGTACACAAATGTGTAAGATTTGCCTATATACGTGTATGCATCGAGGCTAGAATCGTATCCGTTTTCATACAAAATAAATTCTGATTATATCAGGTTAATACGATTTGTGAATACACTTATATTTGGGATTTATTTAAAAATTTAAGTGTAATCTATTATATTTATTTATTGAATATTATTTTTTTAGAGAATGGTGTAATTTTCGATGTTTTCAGGCAGAACTTTATGGAAATTCATTATCACAGTGAGAATGGTGGCATTTATGTAAAATATAGGAAATCCAAAAAGGTTGGGAGTTTTTCTGTTTTTTTTTAAACAAACAAGTTAGGGAAATTCTTTTGGGATATGCATAGAAATGAAGATGAAGAGCATTATATTTCCGAATTTACCGCAGAATTGTATCTAAATTGTCCATTTACCTTGACCCCAAGGAATGAACAACAACGTGAAGAAATTCATATGTGGCAAGTTATGTTGCAATGTTAATCTTTGCCCTTGAATCTTTGTCCTTAGTCCTAGTAGCCACTCTACCGTCAGCAGCGTATCCTGGAAGGGGAAAATTTCCCTCCCTGGGACTTACGAGAGTCATTAGATCATTCGACTCTCTTCGGAGGTCGAAAAAGTCGTTCAATGATATTCCAAAACCTAAGTTTCTCGTGTATTTAAATTAATAATATCAAATTAATCCCTGTCTTTCCCGCTTCGAAACAATTTCTTTCTTGCTTTGTGTACATATGATAATCCTCTTACAATAATATTAAATGTATCGCCAGTTATAGTAAGGAAATACAAGTATATACAACATTAAAGGGGATAGAACAGACGACTCCTGACCGGAGGTTCCCATCTCGATTACCGGTGGTTCTGGACCCATATAATCTCAACTTCACTCCAGCTGTGTGATTTTTAGGGTGCCAAATTTCCTTTGCCTGCAGGCGGCACAGGGAAAGCACCTGCTTTCCCCACACTGCTGTGTGGAGCCTTGGGGCGTAGTAAGAGATAACCTCATTGCTCACATTAAACCGGCTAATTACTGTGGTTGATGCTTTAATGAAATTTGTGCTGCTGTGCCAACAATTTGTTCTGTTCACACTTCATCATTGGGGTAAGGATTACTTTTTTGGAGGTTTAATATTTTCCGATAGTCTATCCGTAGCCATATAACCCGCACATGAGTTTTTCTATCTAAATTACTATAACGTAAACCCATAAATATTTTTTATGCCATCGATTATTTTCAACACTGTGTGTGTACTTGGTAGTTTCGCAGCTAAACAAGTCGCAGCATAAAAATATTATTTAACTATTTTTCTTACATTTCTAAAAAAACGACTATTGAGGCGATTTTGTAGGTGAACCAATATGTTCACATTATTTATTTCAGGTTAAATTGGTAGATTCTGAGGAAGTTACCAGCAATAGGGGGTACCGTATTTCATTTTGTGCTATTGGTCTATCCTCTTCCTTCACCTATCGAGCTGAACTTCTGGTCAATTGCTCAAGCTTATGCGTAAATAGTTATTGCAAACGTTTCACGTGCTACTGTACGTACACAGAATACATTTTCAATTGTTTAATCCTTGGATATTTGTCATGTCGCCATCTCCCGCAATTCTCCATTTGGATAAGCTTTTGGCAAACTTTTCATATCATATCACACACACCAATGTTTTTGCTAATTAAATGAGAGCATTATCTTAGCTCCATATGTAATGGGCTCCAATTTAAAAAAATAGTTTTGCATAGCTCTCCGCAAGATTATCAGCAGTATCGATTCAATGCATGCTTTCCCGTAAAGAGATCCGGGTGCGAAAGACTGTACCATCGTGCCATAACGTTACATTCAGACAGGCTAATTGATTAACGTGCTGAAACATGTCTCGACAGCACTGCGAAGTGGTGCCCGGATCCGAATTCATTTCCTCGTCGGAGTTGGTTAGTTTCGTTTTTTATTTAATAATGGTGGCGATTTTTTTCACTTTTCCGGGTAAAGTATGATGTTGCGAAGGTTCGGTACATTAAGGTAGATCGTACTTCCGGGATTGGAACGATAAAGAACACCGGAATCGGAGAGATTCGCAGGTCGGGAACTTGAGCGAGTGGCCGTCGTTGCGACGCGAAATGCGGAGATCGAAATTCGTCTCCGGCTCCCCTTTTCTTCCCCCCCCCTCCCTTTGTCTCTCTCTAACCCCTCTTCGTCCCCGATCCCCGCACATCGCCATTCGTCCTCCCGAGCACCGTCATCTCTTATCTCCCGTCCGCGGCAAGTGTCGTTCCCTTGCAAGCCGACCGTCGAAATTCCTGCCCCCTTGTGTGTGGTGGGGAGGAACGCGGGTGTGGACGTGCGGGTGTGTTTGTGTGAGCGCGCGAGAGGTGGGCTTGCACGCCTGTACCCCTCCGGGGTGGCGACCTTCGCAGTCGACCCACCGAAAAGGGGGTTTTTAGGTGTGGCGTAGGAGAGGAGAGGGGGGGAGGGGGTGTGGGCGGCGAGGGGCCTCGGATCGATACCCTTTTACGTTTTGGTGGGCGCATCCACACACGCACACATCGACCAAACCCCTTCCTCCCTCACCGCACACGCGAACCACTCTCTTTCTCTCCATTTAGAGGTGCCCGGCTGACTGTATTCCACACCCCCCACTTCATCTTCCCCCCAGCCGTTCTCCCCAAAAACATTCCTCACCCCTTCATGAACTTCCCTGCAGTTTCACCCCATTCCAAAGGCAGTACCACTGCACTTCTCATCAACCCTTTCTCACCTCTCCCCTCCCTCCACTTCCCTCCTCAAACCCCCACCTGATATTGCACACACTCACGTGTTCAGTGTCCCACCACTCTTCCTTCCCTCCGGTCGCGCCACCACTCTGGACCATCCACCGCGGTCGGGGGAGGGTAGTTACACCGATCCGGATACGCGGTTTCTCCCCCCCCCCCTGACTCCACCGCCCCCGCCGTTTTATCTGCCCTTCTCACCCTCTTCCATCCCGCGCTCCACTCTTCAGCGTTCTTCCTATCAATCCTGGCCAGCGGTTTACCCCTTGTGTGACGACGAGCGCAGGAATTAACCGGACGTACATGCCGCAGAGGTGGACATATGCTTTGAAGCGTATATTTGAAGTGCTTTGCACTTGAATATTCGTCCCTAAAAAATAAGGAATATTTTGGGTGGGGAATCGATCGTTTACCGTCGGGGGAAACATTTTTTTAAATACGACAGGGGAGTAACTCCGAGCGCACTCTCAAAATCACTTTCGTATTGTCCAAGGGATCCAGGATTTGACGAAATCAAATTGGAATAATTCGGCGGAACTAATTAGTTTTTGGAAGGTTCATTAGGTGAAGATTAAATTCTCGTGTTTTCGCACAGAGTTTTTCCTGCATTCACTAGAATATGTCGCTCGTTATAAATAGGTAATAGATGATTAAAAAAAACTGGTTGGGAAATTCAAATAAACTTTTACGAATATTGTCGGCGCATAAATTGTATCCACCTACGTTTGATCCTTTATATCGAGAAAAACCGATGAGAAATTTCAGAATAAATTACTTCACCTTTTACTTCGTTCTATTATCCATCCCAATATTATGATTGAATATTTTTCCAATACTTGAAAATTACCATATTGGTGAGGGCACTTCAAAAGGAAGTTTTTCGAGTCTCTTGTCGTTCAGTCTCATTTCCATCACATCATATTGCCGACAACTTTCTCATTGTCTAAAATTTTGATAAGATACGATTATACTCGTAAAGCTTTTTCTCTTGCGTTATCACTGTAAAATTTTCAATTTTGCATCTACATTATTTGACGATTGGTTTTATTTTTCTGTTTTTTTTTCTTTATATTTTTCATCACGACGCACATCACCAATTAAATTTCTATATATGATTGCATCGAGATAATATCGACATATTTGTCAATTTCATGATATGATTGGAAATGCAGGTTTGATGGCGGTTTTTGTGTGGATGTTAAATTTATATTTTTTTCAGGACAAGGATGGCGAGACTAGAGTTCTAAGAGGGAAGATTACTCTGTTATTCTCACCGTTTACTGACCGTTTAGCATTTTCTCAGTTCTCTCTTGTCTCTTAGCTTTGCCTATTAAACGTGAATGTAATGTTATCTTTGCAAAATACTTTACGCATTGTACAGTTCAGTTCTGCATTCCGTGTAGTTTTGTGAGTTAACGACACAATAGCCTGCTTTTAAGTAAGATATTAACTATTTTAGTGAGACTTTAAATGAGACCATCAGATAAAGAGAAGTTTATTAACTTTTTTGTCTTCGTCACACATTTCGCCATTAAATTGGAGAGGCGGGACAATACTTTTACACAACAATCTCCATATTCTTCATATTATGTAAAAATAATTTATTTTTTCTTGGCACTATTCTATTTACAAATAACAGACACTGTATACCACAATGACAAACATTAAACTTTTACGGACATTTTCTAATTTTTTCTCGGCAATGCTTATCGGTTAAAAAAGATTAAGTATCAAAAGGATCAAAGTAACAACAGATGAAATTTTAATTAATTATGGTACTCTGGCATTTACTTTGCGAAATTAATTACTCAGGTTCACGGAGAACAGAATGCACTTACTCGAGAGCCATTAATTAAGAATCATGCTGGAAAGAAGGTTTGGCAACGAGGCTCGTCTCACGCTTTATCTCATTAGGTGAAAGGCAGCGAGTTGAGTCGAAAATAGATGGCAGCATTCTCAACTTAGAACAAGTTGATTATAATCGAAACTTTGAACACCGTTTACAAAACTTTTTTTGCATAGAATATTGGTGGTCGTGATGCACGATTAATTGATTATTTACGTTCAAGGTTATTAGTTAAATGAGTAAAATCTTCATGTTTCATAACTTTATATTCCGTCTTCGATGCATTTTTATTTGTTCCGAAATAATCAACTTGTTGAGAGTGCAATTAACAGATAAATATTCCCGAGTGAAAACTTTGTTGATAGCGTACTATTTTTGGGTAAATCACTTAAAAACAACTGCATGTTAATGTATCAAAACCATGCGAGTTCCCCATCAGTGGTTCGGTTAAACGTGCTCTGAGAGCGTTAATCTCCATAAGTCGTTGAATTAGTAAAGGTATTTGCACTGGAGTCCCTTAAAGCATGAATAAATTCTTTGGCTAAGGATTTAGCTTCGATTGTTTTGAGTTAAAACGGGAGATCTTGTCCTGCATTAATGATGCTTCCTTTAATGCTTTAACTCGGAAGGAATAGCACAATGGAAGAGGAAATCCTCCAACTCCTCTGTTTATTATCAGTTTTCTTGCGAGTGAACTCGTGATTAGGTTTTGTGATACAGACTCAAGAGAATATGAAGGACTTCCCCGCAACTTCGTCGCTGTGTGAATATTCGTATTAGATAGTACTTGAAGGTACATTGGTGGAAAATAAATCTGCATAAATATAGCCAGGATGAACACATTCAATCCTCTTCAGCGCAAGGTGAGCTCCGTTTTACAAAATGTTTCATCCAGGCTTTCCCAATTCTATATATTTACGAGTGTATTCTAAATGGAGATGCTAATAGTTAAATGTTACGTAATAAGTACAAATATGGTATCTCCATAGAAAAGAACTACCAAATATATTCAAGGTAAAATGTGATGCATCCTTGCTTTGTAGGTTCTTTTTATCTGGCAGAGATTCATGACACTGAAACAATTTCCATAATAATTGTTTGATAGGTGTGCTCATTGCTACATAGAATGTAAATGGCCCTGAACTGCTGTGTAGAAATTATGAGGTGACTTAGAGAGAGCGTGGAATCATTAACAGTAACCATCATCTTTTTTTAAAAAGATTTAGGTTATTTGGAAATAAAAGTTATCTAAAGAGTAGGAAGTTGATCCTCAGCAAATTTCCAGTTTTTTCACCTTTCATATTTTATCGCCAACGATGCCACAAATTGATATGCTTTGCTCGTTCCTCTATTCGTTGGTGGAATTCAAGGTTCGAAATCGCCTGTTCATGACTGTCTTCCTTCATTATGATGTTCAATACGAATAATGGGATTTAATGGTGGAATTCAATTCAATTCTGGGCTCCAACATGATTCTATTAAGTGATCTAATTTCATTGCTAAACTTTGCTTTGCGTAAAGTGGCTTTAACTCTGATTCCGTCATCCTGCTAACTCAGTTTTGGGCTGCGCTACCGCACAAATCATTTAAGTCTTCCCTTAAATTTACATCTACCCTTGCTTCCAAACCAAATCCCGACCGAATATCACGCCTATTCCGTCAAGTTTTAGGTACCCAAATTATCCGAACCTCTGACCAAAGACCCTAGATCTGCTTGGTTGGAATGGTGAATGGTTTCATTCCAAAATAGATTTTCCAATCGTAGCCTAATTGTACCCTAATTGAACGAGCAACGGCATGTGCGTTTGGTTTCCAACTTGCCGGATAAATAACTGAAATTAGGCCAGATTTACCCCTTTGCCTTGAATTACATTTTGGTGGTCATGATTATTTTCTTGTGGTGCTCTTACGGTGGGGTCAAGTGTGGAGTAAGAGAAAGGTTGGAGACTACGACGTCATGTACTGTAATAAGTAATAGAAGATGGAAGAGAACCCTGTCAATCCTTTTAAAACACCATATCTGAAATGATTCACTGCTGGATAGTACTCGGACCCAGAACAATGCTTCTGAACCCTGAGAAGATTGTTTAAGGAATAATTTTGGATATGGAGGTCATTCAAGGAACTTAGAGGTAATGGAAAATTTAAGGAAATTTTAAATTCCATCGAATACAATTAATCCATCCGTTAAATTTTTTTGTTTAGATCAAATATACGGATCGTATTCACCAGCAGAGGCTCCACTAAGAGGAGGAAAGAAGTCCAATGGAAACGGAAAAGAAGAATAGATGGCTATATCGTAGCATTTTCTGACACGATGGTCTGGTGAAGACATTCACCAAAGTACGAGTGAACGGGAAAAACTGCAGAGGAATACACTACATGGAACAAGTAATGGTGGAGTTCAAAGAGAATAATTGAAGGCATAGACACAGATATATAAACCAATAGAAGATATTTATTGAAAGTGGCGATAACTAAATAGTATATTTGTAAATTAATAAGGAATATTGACGAAAACAAAATCGAAATGGTGATTGACTAATTCTTTTAAAGAGCGAGCCAAGAAATAAGTATTGAGTAACACTTCAAAGAAAAAATAGACACTAACTGGATTCATTATAAGCCATATTATATATATTATCAAATAATGAAAGAGCTACAGAGAAAATCAAAAGATGAATCACCAGACACAAGTGATGGTAAACACCGGCGCGAGAGTTGCCACAAACCAATCCTCTTATTGATACCTCATGATGATGAGGACATTAAAAGGAAAGAATATAAAGGGCTGCGCATTGTATCTTTTGGACAAGATGGCTACCACGACATGTATGGCTAATATCTCCAGCCATTTGATAGTCCGGGGAAAACCTCCGTGCAAAAAATTTAAGGGTGAAATGAGGGATGCCTAACATCCAGGATACACGTTCGTTAATTCCGCGTCGCGGCAACGATCTGATCTAGATGAGATGGAAGGCGCATTAATGCGAGGGACTCATCCCATGGAGAGAATTTAATTTTAGCGGAAGTCTGTCACGCGAGTTAATCAGGAGGAAAAGTGAGTGATGAAGGGGAGATAACCTTTCGTTTCCCATTCGATTTCATAAGCAACTGAACAATTTTAAGGCATGCCGTGAAGTCCTTATTCATTATTTTATCACAATATATATATATATATTTACATATACTTACATAGATATATATATATATAATTATAAGTATATGTATACAAAACTTAGACAGCAACACACAATATGAGAACACATAAAAGGAACACTCACACCTTATTTCTTGATAATGTCGACAGAATTTTGCTCCGTCTTCCTCGGAAAATTAGTAAGGACTCCTTAGGAAGTCTCCTTACCTCCCTAAGGAAGGAGTCATTACTAATCTACCGAGGAAGACGGAGCAAAATTCCGTCGACATTATCAGGAAATAAGGTGTGAGTGTTCCTTTTATGTGTTCTCATCTTGTGTGTTGCTGTCTAAGTTTTGTATTTAACACTTCCGTGTTACTTCGAAGAAACCATCTATAAAAGTATATATATATATATATATATATATATATACACACGTATATATAAGTGTATGTATATACTATATGTATCTGTTTTTACGTATGCTCTGTAACTCACGGTATTTTGCATTACTTAATCTGTTGTCATGGGTTGAACAAAACGTGCTCTTTGGTAGCCCATGATGGTGTGCCGAAAATTCCGTGATTCTCGCCGTTTACACTGTAGGCTCTGAGGCCCTCATGAATTCTTTACTCGAGCATGGTGCACGTGGGTCTAATCCTCCCTTTCACATTTTCCCCAAATTCACGGCGCGCTTTCCCCATTGCTCCCTGCCTCCCTCTCCTGAGTGATTCCACGAAAGGACCCCATCACAGCATCATCTCCGCACTTTCCTCCTCTCTCTCTCATGCAACCTCTCTTTTCCCCTCTCCTTTCCTTCCATCATTTTCCGATGCCGGCGGCACCCCTTCAAAGATCGTTACTGCCGCCAGGCGGCACGTGGAGCGTCCCGCGGCACGTCGCCTTAATGCCACCGGCCCCTTCCTCTGCGGACAAACGGATTTTGTTTTTTCTACGGGGAGTGATACGATTCTCGAGCGGCATTTTTTTTCTTTATCGCCCTCTCGCTGTATGATTTGTTTATATGTGTATCGTTGACTACATTTTTTTTTATCGTGCAGCACCTACCGAAAATTCCTGCTGAGTAAAGTGCCGCGATAAAGTAATACGCTTATGTTGCGATGATCTGGGATATAAGAGGGGAGCCTCTTACGGAAAGAGAAAGTGTTTCAGAGCTCGCAGCATGCTAAGGATCTACATATCATCCTTCTTAATGGTGGCTATATCTTCTTCCCTCATTCTTAGGATGTGTATCCGTCAACTTTCCGAGAAATTACAAGCACTCAGGTATGTTTAGAGTTTCGCATATGCCTTTGGCATGAAAAAGTTGAGTTCTTTGTTCTAGGAAATATGGAGCGCAATGAAAATTGTCGTTCCTTCAAATATTCCCAAGCTAAGTAATTTTATGGCATGGCTGTAAGTATTTACGAGTATACATATGGCGGAAATATATATATATATATATATATATATATATATATATATATATATATATATATATATAAATAAAAATTTGTATAAGATCGGTCTACGTAATTATGTAAATTATAAGCCTCACTATTAACGTTTTAATAATTGACAATTACTTAAAGCACACACGCACATATGTATCCGCCAGTTAACCCTCCTTTGTTGTACGAAAAAGTCAACAAAAACATCGATACATAAGATATACATGTGCGCGCTCTTTATTTTTTGTTAAAATGTTTTAATAGCGCACAGAAATTGTATTGCGTTATCGCTGATCGGAGTTTCGGCACAATGATAAATAAAGAAATATGTGTGTATATATATGTATATGTATATATATATATATACATACATACATATATATACATACACACACACATCTACTCTACCTCACCTCTACCATCACCTACCAAACCGACCTTCCTGTTCATTGTTGCGTTTATGATTTACACATATATATGATATACTTCTCGTGTATATACGAGGTATACTTTTTTGTACATATATACAAAAATATTTACACACACAGAGACACACACACATACAATATGCATATCTTATACATACTGCTGTGTTTTAATACATGCGTGTATGCATATTCTCGAATTTTTTCACCAAAAGGTGACAAATGACGCAAACATTCATTAACATGAATATAGATATGAGGAAAAGGGATAGGAACACCCATAAAAGACAAACACAGGAATGGTGGGAAAGATCTGGACGCACGAATTCACCTTCCTCACGATTGTTGTACTTATATTTTATATTTTCGTATACCTTTTCCTTATAAATTTACCCGAGTGGTAATATGTGTGTAGTTCCCAGGAGATACCTTCGAAGTTCTAAACGTCATGCCAAGTATTTTATTTCTTGAAAACGAGGAGATAGTGTATTTATACATGTGCTAGTTTATTCAAACAGGCATTAAAATGAGAAGAATGCAGCAAAATTCACCGGCGGTGAACCTATATATATATATATATAACAGATGTGAAAGTCTCTCAGATGTGAATAATAATGTTTAGGAAGTTAGCACTAGGGAACTAAGACAAAAACACAGAAACATACAGAAAAGAAAAGAAAATCACACGTATACGAATTTTCGGTGGTACAAGCCACCTTTCTCAAGGAAGAGGAGGAAGGAAATGAGGAAAAGGTTATTACAGAAGGGGTTGGAAACATTGGATGGAAGGGGAAGGTGGTGAAAGGTTTGCGAGGGGAAGACTTGGGAAGGAGATTTTTAGAAGTGTGGGAATAATATGGAAGGTGTTGCGAGCGGAGGGAGGATGAAATATGTAAAGGTTGGGGAAATTAATGTGTATTATTAATTCCTGGGTAATTCCAGGAATCCAGGAGCCAGATAAACGCCTGCTCTGTCGTTTTGAGTGTGAGTAGAGGGTCCGAGGGTGGGAAGGATGCTAAAAGGGATACACTAAAGCATTTATGTATCCATTTTGTATCCCCCTCTCCCTACTCGTATACAGGTGTAATAATTTGAAATTGTATTATTTTATTTTAACAATCCTTCTAGGTGTGTTATTGTTCTTATCGAGCTCAGAAGGTAATTTTGAACTGCGTTATCTTTATGAGCTTTAATTTTGTAAATTAAATCACACCTGACTTATTTTTCCATTCATATAATCTGTTGTCATATGCAACGGCAATAAAAGTATTAAATTAAGCTGTAAACGTAGTTCCCCTAATTTTTTTAATAATATATAATTTTCAAAATAATATAAATACTTTGTGCTTCTAGGATTCCTAATTTCTAGATGTTGTCTTATTTCCATTACGTTGGCTGCATCGTTGTGTATTTACGAACAAAATTTCCATGAAGTGTACCTTTCTAATATCATATTCTATTTTCGCCATCTAAGTTTCAAGGAGGAGAGCTCTGACTTTTGAGAACATAATCCGATTCAAAAGACGCCAGCCAGTCGGAATTTGCTGAATAGTGGGTTCTATGCCGCAGCGAACAATGAGAGACGCCTCAACCTCAACGCCGAGGTTCTTTTCACTGAAATTTACCGTTGGATTAGTACCTTCCTGGCTAATTAGGGTATAACCCGCGGCATCGAATGTTTGCGGACTTTTAAGAGGCAGAGTTCGCCTCATTACTGCGCACCTAGTCTTGAAACATTTTATCAGCAAAAGAGCATCAGTTTAGGGAAAATGCTCTTACACACAGGCGGTAAAATTTGGTTATAACGACCCAAATATCCCATCTCGTGCTTCGAAGAGCTATGCCATTGTAACAAGCTTTGTAAATTAATATTCTACTAGAGCCCTTTGTCCCTAGTGGCCCCCTTTAACGACGATCGTTGACGTTGCACGTTTATTTTCATTATTTTACATGCTTATCCGATTGTTAAGGCAAATTTGTTGAATGGCATATATGGCAAATGCTCATTCCTACTAATTACATTAATACTAGTAAATTGTTATTGTCCACAATTTTGGTTTTAGTCTTTCTCGTAATGTCGTCATTATAGGTTGACTTTTCTTTTATTATACGTCACCTAACAGCTAAAACTGTAACTGTGGTGACTCTCAGACACGAAATAAATGTTTTTAAGTTAAATAAGCATTTTTTTCACGCACAAGCTAATATATGTGTGTTCATATATATTCACCTAGAAATAGATATAAGGAAAATGGATAAGAACACATATAAAGAATGGACACAGGAGAGGTGGGGAAGGCGAAATCGAGCAGATCACAGGTGCAAAAATATTTCCTTGACCGGGACTTGAACACCGGATCTTTGGGCTTGCCAGACCGATGTTCTAACCACTTGAGCTATGATGTAAATGATTTTTTCGGTCCAGAATGTTGCAGAGTTACATAATATCATCTCATAGATTATGTGTAGATCATGTTTTTCCTTTATATAAGTTTTTACATGTATACATACATTATATATATGTGTGTGTGCATATATATGCACAAAAACATATACGCATACACATACATACACACATGCATATGTACAAGATCACACACATATAAACATATGCATACAGATGCATACACTTACATGTGACCATTAATACTGTGATAACAGAAAGGAAGGCAAGGTCCACAGATATTAGGAGGAAAATTTTAACTAGCGATGGAAAATTATGTATTGTGAGAAATTATCGATGGTAGAATGGAAATTATCGATGAGGGCACATTCATTTTGCAAAATAAACTCTTCAACGGCGGTGAAAGTGTGTCCGGCACCGGGTGGGTACCCGTCATCACTTAGTGGAGACTAACGTCGCTCCGGTCGGGTCTCAACGAGCGACGAGTGGTTCGCCGCTTCCCGATGGGTCGACGAGCGAAGGCGCGGCATGTCGCCGCATCCCTCTCCGCCGACCACCGTCCAAAAAGGAAGAGCCAGCTGTGGTCTCCACGAAGAGCGGGTAATTCGGCAGCGGTCCACGTGAGGGCTTCTTCGAAAGAGCTCCGATGAAGGCCACGACGGGGCAGGTGTCCTAGGGGCGAGTCGGGGTGGCGTACTGGGGATCGTCTGTCCGTGGGATGTAGTCGGGAAAATAAGGGGAGATAGTTCCATGTGATCCGTCTCTAGAGGAGTGCTGGGAAGATCGTCGACACCTTGGCTGTCCTCAATGGAGAAGGAAGATGAGGTATCTGGGATTTTTGACTGCGGGAAACTTGTATGTGTGTCGACTTCCGGGGTCGGATACGCTTCCTTTATTGTCAATGATAAAGGGGTCGAGGGGCGAGCTGTTGGGGAGAGAAAAAAATCGCAATCAGATGAATCCTCCTCACCTATCACCAGAGGTTCTCGGGGTGTTTGAAGCCCGTGATGCAAGAATTGCGAGGCGAGGGCGTCGATGATGTGGGCGGGGGAAGGGGGCGAAAGATGATTCCTCTTCATTTGATGGGGTCTGATGGGGTCACGGAGACGGGGGCTGGAGGTCGTGTGAGACTAAACGAGGTTGTAGGTACGTGAGCTACTTGTAGATCAGTATTCGAGACCAGGAGCTTGGGGTCTGGCGTCTTGGCGTCTGTCCTGTTCTTTTTCGGATCTCATTCTTCCGTTGACGATTTTCGCTCCCGCTGACACTTCCCTCCAAGTGGATTGGGATGCGGGGGTCCGGCGGGAGCAGCCGGGGCCGCACCCTCGATAAGTAGCAGCGACCGCGCCCTCTCCTCCACATCCACCTCGGTCTCGTCCATTTCCACGGCGGCTTAAGTTTTGGAGGCCATCGTCATTGCCTCCGCATAGCTCTTCCCTCCCTGGTTCCGAGTGTAGGTTTTACGCTCGTGGCCTTCTTGGTTGCAGCGGGTGCAAATGCGGCGCTGACCCTCAAAGAGGATAATGACCCGTTTGCCGCAGATGTGTAGGTACGAGGGGAAATTTCTCTCGACCGTCATCCGCACAACCCTGGTGCCAGTAAGCACCCGCGCCATCTTGTCTCCCTCCCATCTGTTCTCCCACGAGAGATGGATTTTACCAAAACGTTGGAGTTCGCTTGTTATGTCTTCCAACGGGGTCTCCACGGGGAGACAAAGAACCCTAACATTACACGGGTTGCCGGAAGTCTCGTTCATGGTTACTGTCGTTCTCTGGTCACTGAAGGACGGAAACCATTGTAGGACGGAATCCTAGTCATTGTAGCTTCGGTTGTCAACTTCAGGAATATTAAATGGCAATTGTATCCCAATTTGGATCGCCATCTCTTCGTGTGTAACCCAGCGACTCTTAAGTGAAGAGGTGAACCTCCAACGGGGTAGGGGGCTCCGCCTTCTCGTCAACTTGCAAGGCGAGCGTGTTTAAGCAGCGCACAGCCATTAAAAAAAATCAAAGTCAGCACTCTTGCATGAAGAAGGAGAGCGCACTAAAAGAACGAGCACGCCAAAGGGAAAAAACACTCATGTACGCTGCCTCCCCGCTACAAGCACCCGGCGATAGCAAACAAAAAGGAGTCTAATATATACACCAGGAGTTAAGGTCAGTCAGTATTGAACCTGTAAACAGAACGAAAGCAAGGCATTCCCGACGGAAAAAAGTCGAGAATCAAACCTCACGCTTCTAGAAGAACTGGGCGGTCAACCTCCGCTGGAAGAAAACACGATCGGAACCTCGATTTCCGAGAGAGTCCGGCAGTGCCGCTCTCCAAATCTCGGCGGCCTATGCTTCGGTTGCCGGCGAAAACAGACACTCGGCAGAAACACTAGCTATCGAGGAAACGTGATTTACGCTGAAATCTGCGGGGGGTTAATGCAACCAAGTGCCCCTATTCTTTGGCAAGAGATGGAGCTGTTTCACCCACCAAAGGAAAAATAGACGACACATTAGTTGCATAAACCCCCGCAGATTTCTGTGTAGATTAGGTTTCCTCGATAGCCTAAGTGATTAAAGCATCGGCAAGTCGAAAGATCCAGTCTTCAAGCCCCGGTTCAAGGAAATATGCTTGAACTTGTGATCTGCTTGATTCCGCCTTTCCCACCTCTCCTGTGTTCAATTTTTATGTGTTCATATCCCTTTTCCTTATACCTATATATATGTGAATGGATATATGTTCGTCATGTGGCAGGTTTTCGTGTTTTAATATATATATATATATATATATATATATATATATATATATATATATATATATATATATATATATATATATATATATATATATATATATACACACACACACACACACACATTCAAATACGAAGTCCCGCCATACGGCGCACAAATATTCATTCAAACATAGAAATAGGTATAAGGAAAGGGGATAGATATGTATATGTGTGTGTTTTGTATGTTCACATACACTCACATATGATTATAAGAACTGGGTTGAATCTCTGAATTAATGTTAGTTTGAACAAATGCTATACATAATAGTTGTAATATTTGTGAGGCGTTGTATTTATTATTTTGAATACTGAATATTTTTTGAGAAATTTTTCCAACTATAATTGAAAAAAGATTTCTAAGTTGATTCCGATCCTACCGTGTTAGTAGAGATTTAAATATTCACAGATATGCGGTATCTTCCAGCCTCATGATGTATCATCAAAGACTCCCTTTATTTTTTGCCGTAATCCCACCGGCCACAGCGTATTTGCGATGGGTTCGTGGAATTTTTTAATTGAAAAAAAAGACGTGTTACTGAAATAAAGGTAATTGGATTCGCGGAATATAGTTTTCACTCTAGCTTATTTTTATGACGCTATTCCTACTAAAGAAATATGTCTCAATTGTGAAGACCCTGGAGGTATGATAACCTAGATTATGTAGGTATCTCTTATCCCTCGGGCACTGTTTATTTCCATATCAGTGATTAATTACCAAGCGTTACGAAGGATATGAATATCCCGTGTATTACTCTTCGTTAGATTCAGATGTCGTTGGTCACGAATGGGATTCTCAGTTAAGATAATATGCGCATTTCTCTTGCTAGCTCTAAAAATCGGCTAGTTAGGAGAGCACGTTCGACTGTAACGTACTGACCGCAACGTATCAAGTTCAAATCCCTTGTGATTCCCTCTGTAAATCAAGAATAAATTTAAAATGATTGATTTCATGAATTCCAGAACTCCGTGGAAAACCGTTGATGCCGCGAGAGAATACTACTCATTCTCAAATGTGAGAATTTCGCACGCTTGGAGTTCTCATCAGCTGTAAAAACCAACTTTCGGGTTCATCACTAATTTGGTGATGCTGTATTATTTAATTATGGTTATTCAAAAAAATCTATACAATGACCACCTACGTAAGGAAAATGAAACGGTAGCAACTGAGATATATTTGTGAGTGGGATGTGATATGATAATGGGTGTGATATTTTGAAGGCACAATTATTCGAATTGCTTTAATAGGGAGTTGAATTTTCTCTAGTGCAGGTATCTAATTAGAGCGTTACCAATATGATTGTGTAAAGGACGTCTCTATTGAATAGAATGGTTTGAGGCGTCACTTTGTGGAAGCAATTCATATTGGAAAAAAATACCCTGATGACCTGATGATGACTTTGTAAGTTGAAAGCTAGGTCGTGTTTAATGACATAAATGTGGAATAATTAAATATCTATTTTCCGAGACGTCTTCATTTTTGAAAAATAATCCCTAAAATATTAGCCTCATAACTTTTTCTGAGGAATCGTTCGGAGAATTGAGCGATAGCGATTATCACGTTAAATCAAACAAACAGGAAACTTTTCCGCTCCTTGTTGATTTTCAGGAAATAACTATTTTGCTTTCGCTCCCCAACGAAGACGACGCCCTACGATAGTGCGGCAAAATTTAAATCAATCATCGAAAAATTCGAAAGATTTAAGTTTTTTCCACCTCCGAATCTGGTCTTATTGTACAGCAGATCCATGGCAATCGATGTCACTCGAAATATATTACTTCATACCTTGAAATGCAAACATTTCTTTCGAGTTCCCAGAGTGGTTTGCGAGATTCAACTTTAGGTCATCGGACCGGGCAACGACCGACCGACCCCGTTCCCTGCGATTCGTGTATTTCGTTCAGGGGACGTCCCCAAAAGGAAGTGTATGAGTCGAATTATCTAATCTTTTTGTGTGAAATCTCCGTGGAGTCACAATTGAGGTGAAAAGAGTCATTTATTGATAGGTGGAAATTTTCCATTCAAAGAATCAATCGACTAGTCCGGGGGTGTGAACGTATAGGCGATCATTGATCCTCACAACGCTTGTGCGTCATTATTAAGATCGCTTTGGTTAACCAAAACGCTGTTACACCAAAATGCCGTGATGAACAATCACCAGCCTTCAAATTTCTCATTACGTGACCCCGCATAGCATGATTACTGAAGGTAATAGCAGTTTATAGAGCTTGGACACAAAATCCAATATTACGAATTCTGCTAGAGAGGAAAATCTCGTCCGGGGATACGGCGATAACACTTCGTAAAACGTCCACGATCTTTCAGCAAACTGTCCCAATATCTCAGCGGTCATGTTTACCATTTAGAATCCTGACCGGTAACAGAGAGATGAAAGTTCGAAGTTAACGTAAAATTATTTTTTGTGGAATTTTTCAAATCCATTGCTGTATTAACTGAAACTTGAGTCAGCGTCGTGTGTTCATAATTTTCATAAAATTCCCCTCAGTGTTATTTTAATCTTACTTAATTTTTAATATTATTTATTGTCTCGAGCATCGTATCTCTCCAGGATCAAGTTCTCGAGTCGAGTTTCGGAATTCTTCCTGGCGATCATTGCTCATTTCGACCCTAAAAATGTGGAAATTCCTGAGGACACCCTCCTGCACGTCTCCATTCCTCTCTCACCAGTCCACTCGTTTCCCCTTTGTGGAATCTGCTCTCATTCCCCCATTCTCTCTCTCTAGAGTTCCCCCAGATACCCCGTTCTCTCACGATCTCGTCCGGGGATCTACCAAACCCCCAAACCCCCCCTCTCCCTCCCTCACCAGAGTAATACCCCTTCTTTCCCTCGAACCCCCGCTAATCCGGCTGCCTTCCGACTCCTTTCTCATTTGATCCCACGCCTACGATCGCCTCCTCGGGTCCTCCCCTTGGCCTTCCCCCGAGTGCCTTCATGTACCCTCCTTCGCCCTCACTTGCTCCTTTCTCGCCCCTCCGTTCTCTCGCATTCACGACCCAGGGTGCAAGCCCGCCTCTCTCCTCCGCCTCAAACTAATCCCGGGGCCATCCCGGTCGAGAAGAATCCACTCCCTTCGCCATTACTAACTCCCCTCCCTCGTTCTCCCCTCTTCCCCCCTTTCCATTCCTCACACCCCCGCGAGGAAAGAACGGATGCTCCAAACTCCCCACGCACAGAACTACCCTCTCCCCGTCCCACCTCCCTGCGCACTCCCATCTCGGTGAGACGAGCCTCTAATGCAGCTCGTCACACTCTCGCATTGAGCTCGGCATTTTTTTTTTATTTTCTTCCGTCTCCCATCCCCCCTTTACACCCATCCCTCAGCTTCTAGTCCCCTCACACCCGTTCGTTCGTATCTTTTGCTTCCATCCTCCGCCACATTCGTCTCTCTTCCGCCTTCCCACTGAAGGAATTTGATTGAAATAAAAAATTCACGCTTGTTTTTTTTCTCGGGTCGGAAATTTGCTTAGGGATTACGTCGAGTCCTCATGTGTCATCCCCAAATTAAAACAATGACTTAGCAATTCGTATAGCGATTAAAAAATAATTTCATAGCTGACGCCCAGGGAATCATTGAAAGTTCCACCTTTGTAGAAGTTGGACGCGGCACGCAGAAGAGACTTTTATGAAAACTGATTTGAAGTTTGACTCATTTTTTTTCCTCTTACGGTTTACAGTTTTCACAAAATCGAGTTTCAGTATGCTAACGGTGGTGATGATTCAACACAGTATGTTGTTTGAGTCATTAAATGCTTTATTTTTGTCTTCAATTTCTTACTTAGGTTACGACTCACGTAAATATTTTTCTTGAAAATTGTGCGCTTTCTTTATGGCCCTAGTGCACTCAATAATGCATTGCACTAGTGCCGCCTTAATAGTTCAAGGGGTTTATAATGAAAAACTATAACTTTGTAGTTCCACAGAATTTTATTTGTATACAACCTAGGTTTAAACGGTCAACGTCATCATTAGGCACTGATCCTTGCATACGTCCATCTTTATGTATGTTAAATGGATTTGGAGACGGTTATTTGAATGCCTGTAGGAGTCAGGGCCTGATGATGATGTTGCACTTCGAAACCAGGGTCATGTCTAAATGAATTGCCGTGGAATAAGAAAGTGATAGGTTTTCACTAAACAAAAT